>JAJOHN010000026.1:0-703335 GCA_030271015.1 Didymella glomerata | reverse complement strand
AACCCTAACCCTAACCCTAACCCTAACCCTAACCCTAACCCTAACCCTAACCCTAACCCTAACCCTAACCCTAACCCTAACCCTAACCCTAACCCTAAACCCTAATATTAGTGCAATAGGATTATATTAACACTTTCTAGAGAAGCTTTAAGCAAAGGCTACCTAAAGCAACAAGAGTAGTAATTAATTAGAACTAGACAATGCCTCTTTAGTAGCAAGACATACATCCTATTACGCAGCTAGTCTGCTTGTTAATTTAATCCTACCCTCTTAGCCTAGACATTACTGTTCTTATATTAGAGGAAGTGCCTTTAGCTACAAACACTAGTCTAATGCTAGCCTATTAGAGATAGCGCTAGTTACTATATTAGGCTACAGCATATAGAAGATAGGCTATAGATCTGTTAGAGAAACATTAGGTAATAGTGCTGGTGCTAGTAAAGTAGATAAAGGGGCCTGTTAGCAAGTTCAAAGCACTTAGACATAGGGCTAAAAGGAATCTATTAAAACAAAACATACTTTAGCCCCTTATTATTAAGGCAATTAACTAGTATTATTTTAGTAGCGTAAATAATAATAAGTTTCTCTGTCTATTCTCTTGCTGCAGTGTAGGCTTTGTAAGGGCAGGAGAATAGACAGCCTATGCTATAGTTTAGCATGCTTAGGAGTAGCAAACAGGAAAACAGATAGACATCTTACTAGATAGAATATAGGCTGCTTTTGCAGAAAAGGCTCTTATTATTAAGAAGGAACTAGAGCAGATAGAAAGGCAGTATAGGCAATTGTTAATAGACTAGAACAGTAATAATAGGCAAAGGCGCAGAGAGATAGAGCAGGGCTAGATATTTTAGCTAGAGTATAATAAGGCCTAGGAGACTAGACAGAAGGCTAGAGAAAGCAGACTTTAGGCTAAACTGCTAGAACAAGTAGAGCCTTACTAGACTATAACTAAGCAAATAGTTTAGCAGCTATTCCTATATAGCGCAATACTTAGACAGTAGTATAGCAAATATATTTACTCTAGTTGCAGTATGCATCTATATTAAAGAAAGGTACTAGGGCAGTGTAGTATATAAGCGCTATGCATATAGTAGAAATAAGAGTACACTGCATAACTAGTTTTTGCTCTCTATATAGTCTAGATTAATATTGCCTACCTGTCCTCCCTTATAAATCTATTAAAGCTCTCTACAGTACTCTAATAGTAAGTAGGCAGTAAGCTCTTTGCCTAATTGTAAAGTTTTCGCGTACTAAGCTACTAGGTAAGAAATATAGGTAGCAGATACTGTCTAGGATACACAACAGCAAAGAGTATAAATATGCCTATCTCTATTAGTAAAATATAGGAAAGGATATAGAGGTAGATATAACCTAGGGTAGGGGCAGTATTAAACGCCTAGAATAGCTATTTATAAAGTAGAAGATACCCTAGATAAGCTTGCAAGGCGCTGAACTTAACTAAACAGTATATAGCCTAGATCTAGACCTTAATATTAGCCTAGTAGGGAACCCTTAGTAGCGTTAGTCTGCACCTACTATAATTGCTAGCGTAGCTAGGTTTACAGCCTAGTTAAGTTAAGTCTACTTTATACTAGACAGGGTAGAGTAGTATAGAACATAACTGCCCTAGTAGCAGCTTACAACAAGAAAGCGCATACTAATAGCTATAAACATACTAAAGCAGATTAACTATAAGATAAAACTAAGTATAAACACACTATTCTCTACTCTTGCCCTCTCCTACTACTGCTTGGCAGAGAGGTCTTGGCTTAAGTAAGCAGTGCTAACAGCACTAGCGCCTAGAAGTTAAATCCTAAAGGAACTAAGATTAAAGAGGACAAAGAAAGGCAGTACTAAGCGCGTAGGGCACTAGAGAAGTCTAAAGCTATAGCTTTTAGGCAGTATAATCTACTATAGAATCTAGCTAAAGGTAGCATAATACGCTGCAGCTATAAACGTAGGACTAAGACTAGGATAGCAAGGTAGTATTAGCAGATTATAGAGTGTTTGCGAGCTGCAGAAGCACCTATATAAGAGCTAGGTAGCTAATAACAAAAGGCTTAATATTAGTAGGATTGTAGGCTAAGAGCACTTAAGCTCCTAACTCTATAAGCTCTACTACTTTTGTATTAGCGCTGTCCCCCTAGCTTACAGCAGAAATTATAACTTACTAAGTAGACTAATATATATAGCCTAGAAGTACTAAGCCTAATACTATGCAAAGCACTATAAGTATACTACAGTAATAATAGTAAACGCAGTTGCTCCTATAATAGCAATAGGCACGCTTAGTTAGTAGTAGTAAAGACTTAGCATAGTATTGTTTTCTGTGCCTATGTTAGCTGTCTTAGCTTTGTGCAGTCTATAGCTTAGAGTTAGGTTGCTAACCTAATAATATATTTCTGCAAGCTGTGTTCTAAGCTTTTGCTAGCAGAAACTTTATAATTTCTAGTGCTGCCTATAGTTGCAAGATAGACTATAGTAATAAGTAGAAGAAAAGTAAGGGGGGTAGGTAGGACTCTTGTTTATTCTATAATTACTAACTAGTCTAAGTAGAATTATGTAGCTGTGTCTAAATCTAGCTGCTAATGCTGCCCTAAAGCGCTTAAATGCAGTCTAGTAGCATAGTTGTACTTTATAAGAAGCTAGTGCTGTTATTAGTTGCTATACTACAATCTGCCTTGCTACGCCGCCTATAGCTTACGCTAATGCTTGTTTAGTACCTAGTTTTGTAATACAAGCAATGTTGTCTAAGACTAGTGCTAGAGTTGGCGCGTAGGAGGAGCAGCAGCTTCCCTAACAGAGTAGAGTATCTAGTATATAATACCTACAAAGCAGTCGCAGACAGCGCAATTAACTAACTCTATAAGCTATACTATACGCCTAGGTATAATCCTTGCTACTATATATTACCTCTTTATCTTCTCTATATTTAGTGCAAGTAGCTCTGTTAATACCTTGTCTCTTTAGTCCTAGACTGCTACAACTATAAGGGAGTAGTTCTTAATAAAGTAGCAGTTAAAGTTAACAAATCCTAGGAACTTCTAGATTCTCTTAACTAAGGTAGGCGTTAGCTAATCCTTTACAACCTAAATCTTCTTATTAGTTATCTTAACTCTATATTTTCTTATAATATAGCTAAGGAACTCTACTTCTTCCTTATACTATTTGCACTTCTCTAGCTTTAGCCTAAGGTCTACTTTTGCTAAGCATTCTAACACTTGTCTTATATAGACCTTGTATTCTTCTAGCGTTTTGCTATATACTAGAATGTTATTAAGGTATGCTACTATAGTAATATCTAGGTGCGTTTGCAACACGTTGTTAATAAGCGCCTAGCATACAGCTAGTGCGTTAGTTAGCCTAAATAGCATAACTATATACTTAAAATATCTATAATAGGTTCTAAATACTATCTTCTATTCTTTGCCTTTCTTTATGCGTACAAGGTTGTACGCTCTGTATAAGTTAGGTATAGTAAAGAATATTGCTCCTTGTAGCTAGTCCTATAACTTAGATATGTTAGGTAGCAGATATCTGTTTTTGACTATAATTGCATTAATTGCCCTAAAGTCAACGCATAATCTGTCTAATCTGTCCTTTTTCTTAACAAAGAGAATAGGTAATCCTGCTAGAGATTTAGATTTCTATATAAATCCTTTTATAAAGTTCTCCTTAATGTACTTATAAAGTACTTCTAGCTCTCTCTTAGATAGCTAGTATATAGGCCTAAAGGGTAGTTCTTTCCCTTCCTTAAGTTTAACCTTATAATCCTAAGGTTAATACTTAGGTAGTACTTTTGTAGATAACTCCTCTTTAAACATCTAGGCGTACTAACAATATATATCTAGTATAGTAGGGGGTGCACTCTTAGTCTCCTTAATTGTTGCAGAGGGGCTCTTCTAGTCTACATAATTAACTACTCTAACTTAGCGCGTCTAATATATTAAGGAGATATTGTTAATCTCCTTCTTATCTACTAGCTCTAGCATAGGCTGCGTAGGGTAGCGTGTAGTAGTACTGTATCTATACCTGTTAAATTAAAGCGTTCTTCTTGTCTAGTTAATATATAGGTTATGCTTCCTTAACTATAGTAGTTCTAGTATAATATTATAGGCAGCTATCCTAAGAACGTCTAGGTCTATTATTTCTTTATAGTGCTGTAATTGTAGGAGTATACCTTAAACTTTAAGCATAACTGTGTCTTCCCCTAGCATTAGTTCTCTATTAGCTACTTATAAGGGGTATAGATTCTTCTTATACTATAGTAGGAGTCTGGCTCTCTCTACTGCTGTGCAGGATACGTAGTTTCCCTAAGTACCTAAGTCTAACAGTGCCTTTAACTACATATCCTCTATAGAGACTATAAGTTTAATAAGGTAATTATTCCTAATATTATTAATAAAGCAATCCCTAGCACTCTCTAGCACTGCCCTAAAAAAGGCTTTGTGCCCTAGAACCTATAACACTCTTTCTTAATAGTGTGTTGTTTATATACAGCGTTTAGGCATTCTTCCTAATAGTATCTCTTATAGTATCTATTAAGGACTAACTATATAATAAGTATTTCTTATAGATCTATAATCCCTAGAAAGTGTTGCTTAGTGCGTTTGTCCTATAAGTGCTTAGGGCACTTAACATTTTTGCATATATACTATACTTAGGTACATCCTGCTAGTCTGCTTAGAAACTAGTAGGCTTTAACTTTTGCTATATAGTGCACCTTACACTGTCTATAGTAATAGTAAGTCTAGGGCAATTCCTTATGCCTAGAGTTGCAAATATCTTGCTAGTATATTATACTCTTGTAATAGGTCCTAGTTGCTTCTGCGCAGCTAAAGTTAGGTTTGTTACACTAGGGTTTGTAGCAGTTATATAGGTTAAAGTCTGCCTACGTTGCATAGTTATTGTCTTCCTACTTAGCAAACGTAAGATTAGCCTAATCTATATTAGTCTTCTTACTATTAGCTAGTTGTTAGTTAAGTCTAATAAGTTCTTTGCTGTCTTTAGCTAGGTATACGCATGTGCGCATAACTTTATAGTTCTAGTACTCTTTAGCTTCTTTATACTCTTCCTCTTTATTATTATTAGATAGCTCCTAGTCGTGTATAGCTAACTGCTTATTACACTAGTTGTCCTAGTAACAGGGTAAGTAGTTAATATCTCTAGCTTAGTCTAGTTCTTAACGTATCTTGCGTTGTAGCGTATTAATTATAAAGCTATTACCTACGTGTATGTCTCTTGTGTTGTATACCTATGTCCTATCTTTCTTAATTTTAACTAGGATTATACTATTATAAGCGTGTAGGTACGCCTTAAGTACCTTAGAGACAGAGTATTGTATTACTATACTGTTCTTAATAGGTACTTCTATAGGTTCCTTATATAGTTGTTAGTAGTTTTGTTGTGCCTTAAGGTTAGTACATATAGCTACTAGCTCCTTATAGTCTTAATAGGGCGTAGGCACGCAATTGTAACAGCTGTTGTTGTTAATATAATCTAGAGCATTGTTGCGCTCTAACTTAGTATCTTCTATAAGACAACCTATGTCTTTAGTAAGAATCTCCTATTTATTACTAGTCTTATTATTACTAGTAGTTAGCACGTTAAGCTATTCAACTACCTTATTTTTTATATAATAATCTTAGGCAAAGTAGCCTTACTTACTATATCTATAATAAGTTACCTAGGACGTGTCTAGCTTGCTTCCCTTGCTCTAGTTCTTGTTCTACCTATTAGGTCCTTTGTTAATATTTAATAGGTCTATAGCTGCTAGTCTGTAGTATCTACTTCTTGTGTTATTATAGATGCGTTAACTGCTATTTAATTAGTAGTATCTGCTGCGCTAGCTGCAGTTAGACAGATTATTACGCTATAGGTTACGTAGTAGGGGGCGTTTGTTAGTTAAGACAACACATAAGCGTAGATCTTCTTAAAGCTCTTGCTATAACTTATAGGGCTTAACGTTAATATTAATTATAGTATTAATAAGGTTATTAAGGTTATTAGTGCTAGCACTAGTACATATTAGCTCTGTCTTAACTTAAGGCTTAAGACCTTGCTTAAATATAGTTATTAGGGTAGTGTTGTCCTAGTTAGTGTTAGCAGCTAGCTACTAAAACTCTGCAGTATAGTTAGTAGCTAACTTAGTCTAACAAACGCGCTAAATCTTGCGTTATATAATAGTAGGTTTGTTTAAGATTCTAAAGATAGGCTTAACCCTTTCTTTAAACTTATTAAAGTCTAATATCTATTTGTCTACTTTATTAGGGGCAATGCCTGCCTAGACCTACTAGATAAAGGGTTTAATCTACGTAAAGGCTTTTCTACACATATAGCTTAATATAAGGAGGACTTAGTTATTAACAGATACCTTCTTATCTTAGAAGGTAAAGAAGAGGTCCTATTATATAAGCTAATTATCTAACTTGCTATAATCTCTATTATAGAGGTTAGGCTTATTAACGTTTATAATATTCTAGGTTATAGTACTAGTATTAGTTATGTCTGTATTGTTTAAGCAAGAGTCGCTAGGGGTAGCACGTGTTCCTAAAGTAGAACTTATCTTAGGGGTGTTTAAAGTATTAAAGTTATACCTAGACAAAGTCTAATATTGTACTAGTTCTATTAGGTCTTAGGGATAAGTTTAGTCTCTAGAACAGTAAGGTAAGTTACGTCTAGACAAAGTCTAATATAACAGCTTAGGTTAACTAAGGTCTAAGCAATGCGCAATATAGCTAGTTATAGTTAAGGTAAGATTCTAAGAAGTAACTTAATTAACAAAGTTAAACACAAACTATAAGAGTTGTGTTCCTATATACTATATACTATAATAATTATGTTGGCTTACTAAGTTTACTATAAGCTTTATAAGCTAGCTTACTAAGCTTACCTTAAGCTGCGTAAGCTGTTATATAGGTTCTATATATACCTATAGGCCTACCTAGCTTACTTGCCAAGAAGTAAGCTAGTTATATAACTAGTAATTATGCTATACTGTAACTGTACCTCTTATAGCGCTGTTGTAGAATTATAATGCTAACCTACTGTCTAATGCTAACAGGTGTTAGCAATTAGTTAGATATAAGTAGATTGTAATAATACTCTAGAATTTAAGTTATAATTAATACTTATAAAGAAAAGGATTTAGAGGCACGTAGATAGCTTGCTAACCTCTATAGTTAAAGTATTTAAGAAGGTGTTAAAGGGGGCAGTAATTATTATACATAAGCTAGTATTAGTGCAATAAGAGATAGCTAAGCTTTAAGCAGCTAATAAAGCTGCTATACAATATAAATTATATAAAAGAAAGTATATCTAAGCTAAGAAAAGCCTTATAGTTAAGGAAGGTTAGTGCTTAACTATGCTTTAGGAGTTTAGCGCGTGTAGTAATAGTAAGAAGGTAAAGAAGTAGGTATAGGCTAAAAGAGGTAAACTATTCTAATAACGCTATAAACAGTATAGAGAGAGTAGGCATAATACGCAAATATACAAGAACAAAGTAGAAGAGGTTTTTAAATAATACTATAGCTTATTTTGCCTTATACAGCGATGCTTTGTAGTGTTGTAGGCTATAATAGAGTGAGTTTTAGTAGGGTCTTAGCAAAAGTATCCTGTTTGTTAATTGTCCTGCTTGTTGTATATATATGTTAGTGCATATCTATATTAGCACTACTATTAAAATTTAAAGCCTATTAATAGCAAGTAAAAAAGTTGTTTAGCTATAAGAAATAGAATTTTACTAGTAAAACTAGGCATAGCGTTTGCCTTAGTATAGTATTTGCCCTATATCTATGTTATCTTTAGACAAATAGCTGCTAAGATAGTTCTCTATAGCTTTGCTAGTTAGCTAGCAGAAGGACAGAGCCTGCTGTTCTATATAATTCGCTCCTCTATAGAGTAACTCTCCGTTCATAATACCATCGACGTAACATTCTCCGACGATAGCGAACAAGCTACCTTCACATGGACGTAGAACCACGGGACAATTGCAGCCTGGCAAAATCACAATCACGTCATCTTGACGAACACTGTCGGGTGCTAATCCCAGATACCCTGTCTTCGTCGTGATAACTTCTCTGCCTTCCAGCGAAAGAGCTGTTAGGCGAATGTTCTCAATGTGCTGCGAGAGTTTCTTCCTCGATCCGCATTCGCATGGAAAATAGTCTTTGAGTGTCTTGTCGCCGACGCGAAGCCCCGCACTGGCCTCTCTGAAGCGGTTGAATTTCTCCAGATGGCATATTAAATGAGCTTGCTCTTTGGCTAGACTCTTTACGAGTCCTGATGCTTGTTCCTCTGTCCACGGGACCTCGATTATCGGATATCGCTTTGATATCCCAGGATGATTCAAGCTCAGTGTTCGTGCAAGAACACCAGCCATGTCGCCCCTGTATGGGCGAAATGAAGACGTTGCTTTGGTGACAGACGTATCATGAGGCCCCAGAGTACCAACATTTTGGACCGTGTCAACTTTGAAGCCACTGCAGGTCAAAATATCGATGCCACCTCTTCTTGAAAAATGAAATTTGTTAGGTAATGCCAGGCTCGCCTGGCATGCCCTCAGGTATCGAAAATGGCGGCGCTGGAAAGACTGTCTCCAGTCCGGCACCCACGAGGGCCACCCATCGCGTGCCAACCCTCCGAATAAGATGTGCTCTAGCCTTCCTGTCTCTAAGACAGTTTTTTGGATGAATTCTGTGTACACTTGTTGTACTGACAACGAGTAGTTGGGGTTGATCGATGACAGAGAGCCTGTATCCAGGAGCCCCAATATTCCATAGACCTTGTCTCTAGGGTCGGTGGCATCTGCCTTCCGAATGAGCTGAAGTATCTTATCAAGGTCCCCTTTCCTATTCAAAGGCGAGCTGAAGCTCACCAGACGATGCATCCGGGTAGCGTTTGTCCATGCGTCTGGATCAAACGGTTCGGATAAAGATATGGAAGAAGCTTCGATGTCCTTTAGGAGCTGTTGACTCAAGGAAGCCCCTAGACGAACCATTCGTCTCGTCAATTTGTGTCGGCCGCACAGCAAAAGTGTAGAGTGGTGGTTCAGAGCAAGTTCTTGTACTATCCAGGTCCGGTTCCAGTAGCGCTTTTGTGCGAAATATTGGACAGCGCGCCATCCGTCGAACAGAAGATTGGGGTTGAGAAGATATTGCGACCCGACACATGGGTTGCGACAAAGCTGGTGCATCACTCGCACAGCGAGCTCGTCTGTCTCTTCCTCCTTTCCAAGCCAGACCACGATAGCCCTAGCTTGGATGAAGATGTTTTTCATCAGCTTGACCTGATGACTTTTCTCCATGTCACTCTCCTGGTCAATGCACAAGTAGTCGACCCAATAGCGCATCCCCGACCGTGTTTCCTCTAAATCACGAAGAGCCCTTAGCGCTTCTTCAAGATTCTTGGGTACACTTGCGCGACAGCCATTTATCAGGATTTCTGCGCGCTCAGCTTCTCCTCCCCACGTATAAGACAAAGCCTCAAAATCTCCCCATGCATATCTGCAAGCATTTTGACGGGTTCGGTGGTCGGCGTAGAAGACTTTTGTCAATGCTGGCGACTCTGGTCTAAACCCACGTTGCTCTTCCAAGCACTGCTCCCGCGAATCCACGCTATCTGTGAAAACGTCGTTGGAAGTCTGAGCATGTATATTAGTACGCTCTGCGAGTGACCACGATGCCTGCATGTCATTCAGAGATACTATCTCGACACAACAATCGACGATATCAAGAAACTGTTCTTGAGAAGTCGCAGGAAATCGAAGGACGCGAATTTGGTAAAGGTTTGGGTCAAGTGGGCTGTACTCCATTGTCAAATGATGTTGAAATTGGATTGAAAGTGTTGTTCTGAAGGTATAGTGCCAGGCGTAAGGTAGCTTGCAACTGATGAGAATCTGTGGGATACGATTCATCCAGTAGGACCTGGCGCACCTTTCTGTTGAGCTTGGCTATACTAATTTAGTCTGTTAAATTTAACAGCCTTGTCTTTCCACAGGCTGCACAGGTATCGATGCAGAATCTACTGTGCAAGCATTGAAGGCCGGTGAGCCTGATCGAGAAGGAAAGTTATTGCCGGGCACTTCCAATGCACGCAAGAAACTGCAGAATGCATGATGTTGCTCTCCAGCTGGTCATTGGACGATACATACGTTGGTCGAGCCACGTCATTGCATCTTGCAGCTGCACGCCAATGCAACTTCAAGTCATGCGTGAAACCATGTAAACCTCACCGGTCTGACTTTGACATCATATTACAATGTTGTTGGTGAATTTTGGATGGGTTGGCGTTGGCGCATACTGGCGCGTCTGTCGCTGGAAGGCCAACCTACGCAAGGCTGGAGTTGTGCCAAACATCCGTTGACCGCTGAAGCTGCTATATACACGATTATCATTGAAACAGACTTGGCTTTTATAATAGTATCTGTGTCAGACTAGATGTGCGGCCAGAAAGGCAATAGCTCAGGAAGATACCCTGCGCCATGAAACGCGGTTGCATTGACAGTCGAGAGGGAAGAAAGATAGAGGGTAAGTAGATATAGAGAGGGGAAAAAGAGTAAGAAGAAGGAAGCAAAGTGGAACAATCGCAAGGCTGGCCACAAGCGGAGTCATAGGCGCTACATGCGCTGCCTCTTGTTTGACGACCACTCCGCCTCACCTGCTTGCTTGCGCTTGCGGTGGTTGGGCTGACTAAACGCCGCATTAAGCCCCTGCGCGGCGACAAGCTTTTGCACAGAGAACAGCGAGCTGCTAATATTACTGCTGTCTTCCTTGTCTGCTAGCTGCAGGGTAATAGCAAACTTGTCGCTTGTCTCTACGTCAAGAGTTAGGTAGAAGTTGCTGTCTACACCAATGCAGGATGCGTCTGAGGCGTCTGAGACAGCCTAATCGCCAACAAGACACCTACCGTGGCTGCTGGACAGCTTGCGCAGCAGCGGTACGAGAGCAGTATCGCTGCGTTGTATCTCGCATCGGACGTACCTACAGAACGCATACTTACTGTTGCGCTACTGCAAGAGCGCATCCTTGTTAAGCTTGAAGTAAAAGAGCGACGTGACTATGCGGCGCGCTACTACATTGATCTTTAGGTTAAGAGCAGGGTTAACCTGTAACTTCAGCGTCAGCTTAGGTATCTTCCTGGTGTTGTTAAGGCGCGGCTCAGGGCTGTTGAAGGCGACGTTGAGCTGGTGGATGCGGTGGACCTTGCCAGCTAGCGCAACGCTCTTGCAGGCGCGCTGCACCGTCTGGTCGCGCGTCCTCTTGAGGAGCAGGTTGTGGACGCGACGCAGCGCGCCGTTCTTGCGCAGGCTGCGACAATTGCTTGTTAAGACGTTGTAGTTGCTTAGGCCTGGCTCCCCTGTGCCCAGCGAGACGACCAAGTCAGGCTGGCCAGCGTGCGGGAAGAGCGCGGCGGCCTCAGCCAGAGCCTAGAGCGTTGAGCGGGCCGGCGTCTTGGAAGGTGCCAACGTTGTTGATGTGCATGGGTGGTAAGAAGGTGCAGCGGGCAGGTGTTAGTAGCCCGCAGTGGGACACCGCGAGTGGAGGGAGGACGAGACGTACCTTGTGCCTGCGGTCACAGCACGGGCGCTGGCGCTGAGGTTAGCGTGCAGGCGGGGGAAGGCGGGCGCTTACATCTCCTAGAGCAGCACTTGCGCGGCTCTGTTTTTGGGCCTGAGGATGCTCTTGGCTTCACGGCTGTCAGCGCTGCTTTCTGGCCTACAGTTCTGCTCTTAGAGCTCACCTATCTTGTGGTCCCGTGATCCTACGCCGTTGTAGTTGGTGAATATGCGGTAAGACGGATGTTAGCTGACTGTAGCAACTGGCAAGCTAACGTGGGTGCTGGTAGAGGTGGCGTACGAAGTCTGCAGGACATGCTTGTTAGCGCTAAGGGCGTCTTTAACAACAGCCTTGAGGTTTCTAGTAGATTACAAACTGTTGGTAAGGCACAAGGCTGTTGGCTTAAAGGCGCGTGAGAACAAAGGTATGTTGAGAGATAGGCGGCGCTGGAAGGTGCGCTCTATTATGCCAGGAAACAGATAGATAGCGTTGGTTAGGGAGCGGCTGTTGATGTAGTGATTGATGGCGATGACAGCGCCTGGCCAGCGTTAGCTGTCGTGAGTTGTCGTGCGTGCAGCTTAGGAGACAACAGCAAACTGCAACTGCAGATAGCAGCTACAGACTGCAGCTGCACACTACGGATCGCAACTGCAAACTGCAAACCTACCTATACTAACGCCAAAAGCAACTCTAACAAACTGCTGTAGGGGAATGGGCAGGCTGATGTAGTCCTAGATGCATTTCATTAGCACTAACGCGCTGATGCCGCGCGCGCCTCTGCTGTTGATGCAGGCTACGCCTGCCCTGCGGTTGGCGGGTCCACCTTGACGGCTATAGGAGCTGGCAGAGCGTGCCTACAAAGGAAGCGGCGGTGGACCTTGAAAGTCTATGGAATGTCTTCGCTGCGATCCGCAAACATGAGCACGCAGTTCTTGCAGATAGAGTGCCTGCAGGGCAAGCCGTGCTGTGGTCTCCTGCCTAGACTACAGACACGTGCTGCTGCTGTAGATGCTGGACCACTAGCGCTGGAAGTGGGCGAGATTGTCTGCGTGGATGCTGGCCGCCGCTCTGCCTGCGACGAGCTGCTTGAAGTAGCAGGCCAGCTGCGCCTTAACTATGCTGATAAGGCTGCTCTGCAGAACAACGTTGTTCGTCTTGTTGAGCGCAATAACGTGGGCCTTACATATCTGGAGCAACGCTGGCTAGTAGAGCGTGTTGAAGACATCCTTGCAGGCGAACACTGTTTCTTGTCAGTAGGTGAGTGGCTGTAAGGATGTGAAGGAGATAAGAGAGGTAGAAGACAATAGGGCGACTAGGAAGATGAGGAAGACGACAAGGACGAGGGAGATGACAGTAATAAGGTAGATGAGGAAATACGTTGTGCGTTAGGCGGATAGCTGTTAAGCAGCAGGGTTAAAGCTGGCACAGGCGCTGCGAACTTAGTTAGCTAGGTTAACAAAGCAGTGTGCTTAAGGAAGTTAAGAGATGCTCTACTAGGTCTGGCGCTACATAGTTGTAGACTCTAGAAGCCTAGATAAAATTAAAGGAAGTGTTGAGCGTGCAGGCAAAGTGTGTAGCGGCGGCTTGCAGAAAGGCAGCTATGTGCGTTGCTGAGTAGAGCATGCGGCAAGCTTCTTGTTTGCTCTGCGCGTGGTCTGACTTCTTTATTAAACAGTCTTTGATACGCCTAAGGCGGGACACTGCAGACAGGGCGCGTTTAGGCAGGATAGCAACAACATTAATAGCGGCTAGCTGTTTGTACGAGCTTACGGCGGTCTTTTCCTCTAGTATACATAGAAGGGTGCGCTTTGCCTGCTCCTTAGCTTTAGCCCTGTAAGAGAGCTTGCTAGTTACAACAACTATGCTTAGAAGCGCAGTCTTCAGCGGAGTAGACGAGCAGCTCTAATCTAGCTAGAGTGCGAGATGCTAAGCAATTAGTCTGAAGCCGCCTAGGTTGTTAGAGAAGAAGCAAAACACGTCGGCAAGCAGGAACAAGAGGTGTGGGAGGAGCTTGTCTATTGTGCCTCCGCCAGCAGACACTCGCTGGCGGAAGACGTGTCGCGTCTCTCTGTGACACTTGTCGCCAGCAGGTGGGGCCGCAGCACTTAATGATTCAGTGCTGAAGAAGACGCTGACGGCCGGAGCAGCGGCGATTGGAGAATTCTTGAAGCATGGGGCTGAGACCATGTCTAGGCTGCAGTCCATGGCCCTGAATCTGGGCTCTGGGGCCCTGGCTTGCTTCTTGATGGAGGGAGTGTACTGTTAGCATTGCAAGCGCGCGTTTGAGAGGCTGCCCAGATACGGGCTCGGAAACATCGAGGCCCAATACTAGACCCTGCCAGCGTGAGTGTCAAGAGGTACTGTAGGTTGGAAGGACAGCAAAGCTGCGTGTGTTCATCTCTTCCAGCTGCATACATTCGCTAGCGAAGGCGGCTGCAACACAACTTTAAGCAACTTGTAAGCGAATGTATTAGCATCCCACTCTTTCCAGGTATGTAGGCACCCTCGGCCTTGGCACGAACGTGCATTGAACGACGTTGCTGCCTACGCTAACACAAACATGGTTTAGATGGTCAGCCAACCAGTGAGGCCACGATAAGCATAGTAGATTACTGCCACCCTTATTCTTCGTCAACTGTGCCTCTTCGACGGTGCCGCAGCAGGCAAAGCTAGATGAACGATGGGCTTCAGTTGACAAGCTTGTCGTAAGCCTCAAATCTCTCCATCAACCCATCACGAGTCTTGATTACGGCAGCCCATATAATGGCGTCAAGCTCCGCGCATGATGCGAAGAATACTCCGAAAAGACTTCGCAAACGAACTGATAACACAACCTATCGCAGTAGCCATCGATACCAGGAGCCGCGTATTAACTGAAGCCAGGCGTGCATGTTTGCGGGTGGATGCCGAGTGAGAACGATGCCATGGAAGGCTTTGCGATTGAAATCGAAGGAATGTTCAATGAGAGAGACGGGATGCTTGGTTCGAAGCTGCCATCGCGGCGAGGAGGTGGAACGATCAGATGAGGTGAGAGTGTAATGGTAGCTTGAGCTGGGATGACTGTGATAGGGATGGGAGTTGGCGAAGCGATAGACAATAGTGGCAGCAGCAATGCGCTGAGGAACCGAAGTGAATGTCTCATGGCACCAGCTTCGAGGCATGCAAAATGACAATATGTAGAGTGAGGTGAATCTAAGATGCCGATGTAGCATTTGACCGTCCTACATTCAAATTATTAGAAGCCATTGTCGACAGTAGTGCGGGCAATACTGTTTCGAGTGTCGTAGACAGTGAGGCTGAGAGCAAGAGTATCAACGAAATGAAATGAAGGGGACTGTCTTGCGTGCTTGAAAACACTCTTCCCGCAATTTTGGGACAGATTTGAATCCTTTCCAATATAGCACTCATTCTCGCAGCTGGCAAGGCGCATCGATTCGTGTGGTGTTTGGACGAAAGTGGTATGGCGCGTAAGCCGCTTGTGCACAGCCTCAGCAAGACCGACCTGCCCGTGACAGACGTCGTTGCAGACATTGGCGATCACTACAGGCGGTAAGCCTGATGTAAGTTCATGACGTCGTTGCGTCCCACATTGCGCGCCTCTTCGAGCGTGCTCGTCGCTTTTAGTCGGTCTCCTGGCCCTCGGTAGAGTGTCTGCTGTATGAAAAAAGCGCCAAGTCAGGCGCGCCGTTCAGTCGTCAAGGCGATCGCAAGGCAGAATCTGCATGCGCTCATCCTTCTTAGCCCCCTTACGGGGCGGCTTACAGACAGCGTCGAATCCCGTTCCCATTTGCACGGCAATTGCGCAACCAAGCGAGCGGGTCTGGTATCAAGAATCTTATAACGCACGCAACGGGTTGAGCGCAACAAAGAGCACGCGACGAGTGCGCCTGGCGCATGCCCAGACTTTCTAGAGGGCGAAAGAGTGTTCAATGAATGAAGAAACGATATCGCGCACCTGCAGCTTCGCCTGTTGATGTGTATGTATGTTCGTAGGTGCGTGGGGCCGGCTCGGCAAGGCTTGTGTGTTTCAAACGACGAAACGATTGGTCGCAACAACACATCATTGATCCTTGCCGTACGAGGCGTACTTGAGAAGTGTTGCCTGCGCGCTTGTATAAGGTGTCGTCCGGCGTGGACTCGTGAGACCGACGTCTTCCGCATCGACATCATGACGAACCCCAAAGTCAACATCGCCATCAACACGTCCGCTTTCGTCTGCTCCAGCGCACTTGTCGGAATCTCTATTGCCGCCATATACCTCGCCAGTGACGCCTACGACGTTTTCACCGACAGGTTTCCACCAGGATCGTACGGGTGGGAGCTTTCTCACTGGTAAACGCTCAGTCTAGACTTGCGACAAGACTCAGACTGACTGTTTATTAGGTGGAACGAACCAGAAAACGGATGGAACATATTCATCCACTATAACCGCTCGTCTGAGATCAAGACGTACTTTGCAGCGGCCTTCGCACTCGCTGTTGGGCTGTTTGGATCTTTCGCATTCGGACTTTCCTTCAAGGTACGCGTACATTGATTGATGATAGGTATAGTGTTAACACAAGACGCAGCGCCCTGCTGCTCCACTGCTCCGCCTGTCGCTGCTCGGCAGTGCCGTCTTAACATCCGTCGTGGCCCTCGTCTGCGTTGTGTGGTCTGCTGTGGCGGAGGTCAACATTAAGAAGAGCACTTGCTCGTTCGAGCCATCGGCGTATGCAGGACATCATTACACTTGCTCGATCGAGAACGCCGCATGCAACACCCTGCGCTTTACGGACGAGGCATGGTCATCCTCTGACTTCGCAAGAGGCGACACGAACATAGCGATCCTCAACAAGGCCTGCATGCAGTTTCGACATGCACGTTACATGGTGATCCCGCTCGCCGTAATTTCGCTCTTGCTGGCTGGTCTGTACAGCTCGCACGTCTGGTTTGCGAGAGGCAAAGCAGATGAGAGCGAGCATGCTGAAGCCAGGGTCCAGGCACTAAGAGCAGATGATTAAGATCGCCTTTGCGTGGCGATGACTGCCGAGCGGTCTGGTCAGAGAGGGGATCCACCGGGTCTGCTCACCACTCAGAGATCAGTGCAGGTGCGCAGGCGTGCAGGCTGTTCTGTGCAACAAATCCCGAGGCAGATGCGTCATGATTGTATTCGGAGGTGATGTGTGGGTCGAGACGAGCTGACGGTCACTATACATGTGTCCCGACTATTGCAATGACAAGCTACATCTGCATGGTCATAACGGTGTACGAGATGAGCAGTGTCGTTAGGTCCAAGAATAGACGCAGCCGACGCCACCGCCTCACATGATTCGATGTTGTCGCATGCGGTAAGGCTCGAGATTCTTCTACATAGCATCCTCTTTGCACTTTGAAGATCTTGAGTTAAACTTTCTAAATGCTTTCGTCTGTTGGTCCGTCCTGTTCTTGGGTTTGGTGATTTGAATCTTTCAGATCTTGTTACTGAAGAAGAAATGACCCAGTCCAACAGTACGACAGTGCTTCATATTGGAGTGCAGTGGTCAGGGTGGTGCATCGCAATCGTATAGCCAATGTGGCATTGATGTCTCCCGGCAGCAGATGCAGGATTCGAGTTCCGTTGAAGCGCAGTGGGCAGCGCGTATGCTGCAGCCTGACGTTTACCCTCCCTTCGTTAGTCTCGTGACCGCATCTTGAGAATTGGGTCCCCTCGTATTACGGTGAAAGTATGTCTGGGCCTATCCTGGTACGAACTCCTACCTTCAGATGATAGCCTAGTGCAGCATTGACATCCATGCATGTGGGTGGTGGCGAAAGGTGCGGGGCTCTGTTGAGCCTGTGTTTGCGGTTTGGCAACCATCCCTTGACTGTTGCCACCAAAGTGCACATCCGCAGCTCGCAAAGTTGCAGTCCTATGTGATAATGAGTTGTGCGCTTTCTCGCATACCGTCCCAAAACTCTGCAGAATCATCAGCGCCCATCATGGTCTCGATCCACTCTCCGTCCATCCAGCCTTGCACGAAACACGTTCCAATAAGCTCATACGTCTCATCGCCTCTTTCGCGCAACAGCAAAGGGACTGAGCAGCCAGCCACGACAGCCAGTTGCCAACCAGCGCTTTGCCATGTCTTCAAGTTTCCATTCGTGTCTTCAGCGATAAACGCAGGTCCAAGACCCATGTAGCCACCGTCTGTAACGAACGGACAGCGACCTCGCAGCACAGTATCGACTACACTCAGTGCTTCGTTGCGGTCATAAGACCTTGCATACGGCAGTACATGACGAGCTTCTGATGGGAGGCATATATAGCGCTCATTCCTGAGACATTGGGCAGGGTCATATCCACTGTCGGCGACGGAAGACCAGGCTCTTATACTATCACCATGCATCATGGCGCAAATTGCTCGATCCGGATCTTCGTACACATCTGGACTGCGTGCGCGATACATCTGCTCCAGTCTGTCGGTCCAGTAGTGAAACCGCCATGTGGACTTTGGAGCAGATCCTGATGGTATGTCCGGAGCGTCGCCAAGCATGCCTTTGATGCGATCGATAATGAGGCCGGTGCAGTGAAGGGCATCTTCTTGAAATGAGAACAGGGGACTTTGGAGGGCCGCATGATTTGCGTTACCATCTGCCGCATAGAGCTTGCCGCTCTGATCCTGCATCGCAGACATGAAGCGCGCTGGTATATAGTCCTTCCGTAGCAGAGAACTTGCTGTAGACGGAACATTCCAATTGGGGCACCATGAAGGCGCGGTCTGATAGAACGGCAGACTCTTGTAGGTGGCTTCCACCGCACCAAGGATGTCCAATGATTTGTGTTGCGAACTCCAAGCCTTGACAAAATCGAGATAGACCTGCTCGTAAGACTTGCTGTAGCCAGGAGTGAGGTCCAAGCCACTCTTGTCTTGAGCAAGGTTCCACAGACCGTAGATGCGATCCCTCGGATCCGTGCACTCTAAATCTCTGGCGAGCATTAGAGCGTCTAGGAAACCCGGTGAAGATGTGTGTATCTGGTAGAACAGTCCAAGCATGCTCCCGCCACCTAAGCCACCGCTGATTAGATATCGAAAGTAGAAGATCTTGCGTGCGTATGCCAGAGCGCTGACGTCGAGCGTCGTCAAGGATTTGTCCGAATTCACGATTGAGTTGATAAACGCAGGATCGCGCGTAAGCATGTCGTGCAGATGGTAGGCTGCCTTGTCGAGCGTGTCAAAAGTGATAGCTTGACATGCGCCTACCAGAATAGTGGGATTTGATGCCAATGCTATCTCCTGGAACTCATCAGCATCTTGATAAAGCAGTCAAGCACACGCTTACCTGTAAAATCCAGGTTCTTCGGAAGTACTGCCTGGTCAGAAGCTTATACAGAGCTGCGCACATGCGAGGTAATCGACCTGGATCAATGCCCAAATCGAAGTTCCCAAGATCATCAAATCGGACCATAGGGTGTTTCTCCAGCTCCAGCATCAAGTCGATGGCTTCGTCGGTGTCGTTTGTTTTAGGTCCCACCCAGCTGTACACTGACATCGCGTTGTCGTAGATCTCTCCCATGCGTCGAACCTGCCTGCTGCGCTCAACTGCGTCCTCTTGGTTGATTGATATCGCATCTATCCACAAGGGTACGATGGCTTGCTTCATTCTGAGGATCCGAATGGCATCCGCCAGGTTCTTGCGGATCGACTTCACTTGACCGTTGAGTATTACCTGCTCTGGTACCTCGTCTGTCCCCCACCGATCTGTTACGGTTCAGTCAGTACACATGATCGAAACTGAGGTCCAGTGACATACAAGACAAGGCGATGTATGTGACCTCGCTTTTAATCGGACAATGCGCAACATGCATGACAATCGGAGCCGTCTCCTCCTCGGCAGGCATCAGGCAAATGATCCTGATCTCGTCCGCAATCATATCTAACGGCACATACCGATACTGCATAGTTGGCGATTCATTATCTGGTCTCGTTCCCAAACGGACCGGACATATCCGAGGCAGCACCGTCTCTTTCGGACTTCCATACCACTCTTTCCTCCAACTGCGGTACTTTGAGATGATAAACTTCTCAAAGTAGCCATTCTCGACAAGGCAGCTGTTAACCTTATGCATGTCGAATATCTGGTACGCAGCTGCGTACATGTCGTCGCTAAACTCCCGTGTCCAGTAAGTCTGCTGTTCCTGAAGATTGAACTCGAGCACGCAAGCATAGCGTACCCAGATGTATGTGGGCTCCTGTATCCTGGTTCGCAGATAGCGGAGAAATCGCTCCAGGGCAGCTGAGATGATCAAGGCGTGGCGGGTGCCGTCATGCACTACCTCGATGGCTTCTTCGATATGCCGGTAGCCTCTGGCATTCTGGATAGCGATAAATGGTGGTAGTTGCGACAAGGGATGGATTTCAAGGTCGCAACGGACGTGGTGAGAGACATCGCTTGTTAGGTGCAATCTGAGCAACCGCACTTCGGCCTGCTCGTTCTGCAGTGGCGTGTATTCCATCAGCGGGACGAGGAAGTCGAGTTCCTTCTCGCCCCGAGCATAAAGGTTGTTTTCGAAATGTCGAGCTTGCCGGCTCAGATCACAAGTCGCAAGTAAGGCGACATCTGCCTCAACGAGCTTGATCTGAGGCGTCATGATGGTCGAGCCCGCGGTCACGCCTCGTGTGCGGAAGAATGGTTATGGTTGGGAAGCTACGACGTGAGCGTGGGGAGTTAACTTTGCGTCTCAAAGGTTTTTTCAGCAGAGGACATGGCCATCCAAGTGGTATGCCGCTGCCATGATGTGGTGCAGCTGCCTTGATGTGGTGCAGCTGCCTTGTGTTGGCGCAGGTCCGCGGAGACTGCAAGGTTGACGTGAGAAGCGAATGCAGCGGGCCTGACAGTCGTCTGCGCCACGAATAGCGGGGCTTTTCGTCGCCGTTGAGTGAGAACGAAGCAGTCAAGATATGGACACAGCTTAAGTGAGGTGTGGAGGCTGTTATGGAATTCACTGACATCAGTCGTTGTTCCAGCACCTTGGATGATCGCTTGGTACGGCATCGATGAGGCTGGTGGTGTTTGTTTGGATGAAAAGCGCGCCTTCCCTGCCCACGTCGCGCGCATGGGCCACATCCCGCCACACTCGCTCTACGAGCCTTGGATCTTCAGATCCCTTCGTCACCCTGTATAGTCTTCTTTAATCCTATTGTATCCTGATCACAACATCTTTGTGCCTTTCTGGTGCTGGAGCTCAATTTGATTGTCTAAAGCAAAGCCCGGCCTGTTCACAGCGCCTCCGATGCTGGCGAACTGCAGTTTTACTCCGCACTGGGCAGCACGCCGCTGAATCACCGCAAAGACCGCAATATTGACGCGTGCGCAAGCACTTTGACAAGATCCTATCGATGGAAGGGATTTTCGAGATGTCTCGGCTCGGAGCGGGACCACGCGGCTCGGCGTCGCCTTTAGCTGAGGGCTGAAGCCATGCACGGGCGCGCATCCAGGGGCAGACTCGTCGCCGTGCTGTCAACAAATCCCCGAGGCCCTGACTTTGTTGCTTCTGGTTCTGGATTCTACTCGCATGACCCAATTCTTGGAGTGGAGCTTCACATCTCGCGCAAGCCGCATACGCGGTGCTTTTTCATTCCTTGACTCTCGTAATGCAATTCTCGGACCCAGGCGCTGCTCATCTCCCTCGCGCCTACACCAAGTTGTTGAATCTCGGGATGAGATTCTCCCCGCATGAGATGCAACGTACGAGAGATTTTTTGAATGGCAACACTGGTATGGCTATACGCTTGCTCATGATGTGCGCTTCTCTAGAGCTACTTGCCCGAACAGATGTATGCAGAACGGGACTGTGGGCGACAATTCGTTGACCTTGTTAAGCATAACCCGAAGCTTTCTTTCAGCTCTGGCCTGTCAGCCACAGAACCAGGATGGAAGGTCTCGTTTCTGGCCCCACTGACGCGACGCAGGCCTAAGCGGTGATCTGGACCACGATTGGACCACAAGGTGTTAACTTCCACCACAGTTCACAAGGCTGCACGAGGCTGCAATTTGTTTGCGGTCCGCAAGTAGTCCAAAGCTGCTTAGGCTCAGCAAAGTGTGGAAATCACACGTCCTATTTTACTAAGCTGTCCCTCGATTAGGCCAGTCTACATTCTGTTGCTCTCGGGACTTCCACTTACTCCACTCCCAGTCGAACCGTATAAGTAGGATTGCACCCCTACATCGAAAACCATAGGGCAGCTCTATTTTTATTGCGTCTCTTGCTCGTCTCCTCACTCATAATGAAGGTCACTCTTGCCCTCATTTCCTCATTGCTGGCACTGCAGCCTGCTGCTGCTGCTCTGCAGTTTGGCAAGGCAGTCTGCCAAACTCAACTTGCATCTACTAGAGGCAGAGAAGTCAGAACAAGCTACAGCACTAAAGCGTCAGTCGAGCGTCCCGGATATATCAAGATTTGATGCTTACGAATTCGCAGCGTCACGGTCAACATTCCTCTCAAGGTCACCAGCCGCGTGACTGTCACGAGCACACCTACAACGACCGCTGTAATCACGACATCGAGTATTGCCACTTTCACGGCCAGCCAAGACACCGATATCTTCACCTCCACCTTCACACAGACATTCACAAATACTGTGGACATCACAGCAACCGTGTCATCGACAGCCACCCTGACTACTACATCGACTACGACTGCGACTGTCACTTACAGCACGAGTGCCAACTTCCTTCCTCTTGCTAGCTCCGCTGCTTACATCGCCGCTGCTGGTGGTGCTTCCCGCCGCGACGTCCCGCTTGCATTCACACCCAACCGTCCTGTGGTGGCCCGCGGCGCGCCCACTTGCTCCCTCGGTGCGAACACCAGGAACCCCCAGAACGGACCCAAACTTTACCCGGCATCAGTCAACTGTGTCGTCCAGAAGCAGGTAGTTAACATCGTTAAGTCTACTGTGACGAAGACTAGGACCGTTGCTGCGCGCACTTTGACTATCTCAACCACCACCACGCTTCTGTCGACCTCGACCGTTTTGCGGACACCAGCCAGTAGCACGGTGACCGAGACTGTGTCCACCACTGCTGTCGCAACCAATACGGTCTCTGTCACCACTGTTGCAACTGAGACAAGCTCCACTATCATTGCGGCAGCAACACCTTCCACATACTTCCCTCAGTGTCAGGACAACAACATCAAATCTCGCGCCGGTGTCAAGTCGTTCGTCTCTTTCTATGGTTTCTCGAGCATTCAAACTGTCGCTGGAGTATCATCTGCCGAGCTCTGCTGCCAAAATTGTGCGGTCAACTCAGCTTGCTCGTCTTTTGCATGGTTCTCGGGCGGTTCCTGTTACTTGATCACGTCTGGTGCTGACTGTAGCGCCAACCCGCCGCCATTCGTTGTCAGCTCCCAGGCTATCAGCAACGGTGCCAACGGATATGTCGTGGGCAATGGCAACTGCGGACAGGTTCGTGTCACTGGCACATTGTGATCCACACTTAGACGTAACTTATAATGTATAATCTACCTCTCGAAAGCGAAGCTTTCATTACTTCGTCTCGCCCATCATCGACCATGCAAGCACTGCGTCTTCTCAGGTAGCGCACAAGGTGCTTCTAAAACCTCCAAGACCATCCGTCGTGTGTCAAAGGCTCCATCACCGGATGAGCAGCTTCAGCCCTTGCGTACTCTTCGTTGATGATCTTCTTCTTAGCCTCACTACGAGCTCGCAAGATGACAGGCATATGTTCGCCAGGATTACCAGGCATATCTCCGGGATAGTCCGTTGGATTGAGTGGGAGCTTAGCATTTGGCGCTGGTACAATCTCGAAAGCCCAAACCAAGCGCATGATCGCAATGGCAAGGGAGCGCTCAGCGACGTGGTAACCTGGGCAAATCCGTCTTCCAGACCCAAATGCGAAATGATCGCGATCTTCGACATCGACCGAGTTCTTGCTCTGCTCACTATTCGTCAGGTCTCCCTCGTATCTTTCAGGCCAGAAACGCTCTGGCTCGGCGTGTCGATGTGGGTCGTGGCCAATGGCGTAAGCATTGAGATGGATGCGAGAACCGACGGGAAGACGCATGCCGTTGTATGTCAACTCCTTGGTGATAATGTGGGGATGTCCGAGCGCGACAGGCGGACGCCAACGCCAGAGCTCCTTCATCATGTATCGAACGTATGGGATTGACTCGAGGTCTTCATATGCTGGCAAGCGATCTGCGGTCCCAACCACAGCTTCGATTTCGGCAAGTGCCTTGCTCTGGACATCGGGGAACCGCATCATGGCTTCCAAAAATGACCATGATGACATCTTCGATGTATCCGCGGCGCCGATGATCAGCATGAGAGCCAGATATGCAGCGTCTGAGCGGTCTTCGAACCCCATGCCCTTCTCGTCTTGCAGCATTCGCGCCAGAAAAGAGTCACTCACCGTTCCCGCCTCGATCGCCTTCTCAATTCTTCTCATACGCCTTTCGCACCACTCCATGTTGTCTTGGAAAAGTGCTCTAGCTCTCCTTTCCCAGGGCTTGAGAAGTAAGGGCAGCTTATCAAGGGCCGGTAGAATGTCGACCAGATGTGAGCCTGGCAGGGTTCCAAGAATCTGCTCCAGGCCACTGCGAAAGATATACTCGATTGCCGGATCCTTCTCGTGCGGAATGTCCATACCGAATGTCTGGCTTGCGAACGCGCTGTATGTGTACCGACCAATCTCATTGAACAAGCCTACGCTATTCCTAGCTAGCACGTCGTCATTGGCGACTTGCTTCAGGAACTTCGCCGTCTCGAAGTGCAGATATGCGACACCAGCATCGGCACGTGGGACGCTGGTCATGCCCTGCAGAATAACCCTCCTTTGTTGTTTCCACCGCGGATGGCTGGCGTTCAGCAGCAGTACATTCTTCTGATCGCAGATCTGCTCATTACTCACGATCCAACGTGGGCGCTCCGAAGTAGAAGCGGACGCTTTGTCGAAGATGGCCTTGACAGCTTGGTCGCTATTGATGAAGTACTGGGTGAATGGTCCGACCTGGACGCGGACAATTTCGCCGTGCTCGCGTGCGTATTGCTCGAAGAGAAGATGCTGAGAGCTTGTTTTCGTGGATCTGACGACATCCAGTGCGTTGCCTAAAAGTGGTACACCTGAGGGTCTGGGAGGCAGGGGTAGTTTCTTCTTACCACCCAGCCATTGACAGATCCGCAGGGTGAGTAAGATGGATGTCGCGGCCAATAGAGCCACAACTGGAAAGGACAGAAGAGCCATACTGTTGTCTCAGGTTCGACGGTGCTGAACATCATGCCCGGGGTGCTTTTTTGACACTGGCAAGTGGTACGATATCAACCTGCCTGTTGTACGATCTACCGCAGGCCCCGCAAAGTCACCGGAGCCATGTCGTATACATGACTGAGACTTGATTGGGTGCAGACTAGGTCCGGCTGAGGTATAAGCTCCAGCCCTATCCAGCACCCGGCAATCCGCCTCATCCGACTGGGTTTTGTCAATATTCATACCGCAATAGTATCTTGGTCGAAACTTCGGCTTCAGAATCGGCACCGAGACGCGGTTGCCATATCTGAGTCGGGGTTCGCGATATGCAAATATTTGTGTTCATGATGATCCGTCGCTCTCCACTTGCCGAGGGTTCACGGGCTGTCGCGTCGCTCGGGGCCCGAGTCATAGACATCGTTCATACGGGGTGATTTCTTCTCTTCGTATAATGCGCCTTCGAGCAAACCGATGACAGTAAGGTGAGCTTTACATATTAATCTGAAACCCTTCTCGACGATTCATCTCGACTGTTTGGCTGCATGATTGTCGCTGTGGATACCTCTTGAGGTCGATATCACAAGTTCGACTACATCAGGTGAGATAAAGAACTACCGGGGCATCAGGCACGCGTCTCCAACAATGATCCTCGAGCAGTGGTACTTCAGTTTATTGACTGCAATCTGCAAAGCTCCTACGCGATTCAAGCTCGACAGGCAGTCGGTCGCTCATGGGAGTCGCGGAGCCGCAATCGGTTATGAGGGCGGCGGAAGTGGCAAGATCGCGTCCGGAAGGAGAGTTGAAACACGGGTTTGATTTACGCTTGAATCGGCTGATAGATGATGGAAGCAAACGATCGTGCTGTTGTTTCCCAGTCCTGCAGCAATGCGCCCAGCGGCTGCCTTGTGGCTGCCTGACGCTAAGCTAGACTAAGCCAGGGACAGAGTAGCTTCATGGTTCGGAACGTTTCACTACCAGGCTCCAACAGCGACGAGATGGCATCAAACATCTTCAATGCTTGTGTGTCCAAGATCACATATAAATGGAGTACTAACGGACATATTTCAGCATTCAAAGCAGCCAGACTACTCAAGTACAACACCCATCGAATCATGTCATTGTTGCCTTCAGGACGCCGCTCTCAAACGAGCAAAGCAAGCACGGCAAACTCGAAACCGTGCTATCCAGGACTTGGATTGCCACTTCGCTATGAGTGGAAAGAGCCATTCTTCCCGATTGGAGCTCATGGTGGCTGCTGGGGTGCCAAGAGCGTGCCGATTAACGTCCGTGAAGTCGCCATGATGAATGTCATGGAGGTCTTGACGGACAAGGTCGATTGGCATGTCAAAGTCAACGATGAAAGCATCGTGTCGAAGTGGCGTTCCGAAGCGTTAGCCATCCCAAACACACACTGGTGGGATATAGCAACGAGCGCAAAGCGGCAGCATTGGGAGGCAGACGGCTTTGTTCAGCTCCAGCCCGATCATCACTTTAGTGTCAAGGTCCCGGAGAACATCATGTCTCCCGAATCTTTTGATTATGTATGTTACTGCACTGTTACAAATTCCCATGCTTACCTCTTCAGTGCATTGCAGAGCTTCGCAGCAAGGCCAGGTATTTTGAGAAGACAGGCATCGTGCCTACTCTAGACGCCTGTGCAGCTGTAGCTAAGTCTGACATTCTTGTTTCTGATGAATTACATGAGTCTTTGCTCGCGGCTTTCAGAACCTTGAAGACTGATCAGGCGAATTCACCGGACTGGCATCCTAACTCGGACAACAAGGTTCAAGACCTGATACATCCTTCCATGTATCCTCTGGTGTATCGTCGAAGCAGAGTCTTCGAGGAAGAGGTCGTCGGTGTGGAAGATGCGATCATCAACTGGTCTGGTAAGGGCACTGTTATCTCAGGCGAGGATCCGTGGGTACTTGGACGGGAAGACCGGTTCAGATACAACGTTGGTGGTGAAGTGCCACCGAACTTCTGGTCTGTCAAGTACCAGTGGCTACCTGCCAATGTAGCTTTTCAAGACGATGGGACCGTGCGGTTCACAAGCTACATCAACAACTTACATCCCACCAAGTATCCGCAGATCTACCGAACGATCGAGAAGCTTGTCGAAACATCTCTTCCAATGTGGGATCAGTGTCTGTCTGCTGCTACCCGTCAAAAGGGTCGGGAAGGCCCTGGTCGGAAAAAGGAGAGGATGCCAGTCCCCAGCAACGCCGAGTAAGTGGATCGCCCAACGCAGAGCACAACACTCGCAGTGTCTGACTTTTCTCCACAGTGACGATAACGCGCTAAACTGGATTCCATCTGATCCCAAAGACTGTCCTAGCGACGTCGTCATCGACAAGAAGACTCTCGAGCGACAGGGAGGGTGGTGGGATGGTTACAAGAACCACGAACGCTTCAAAAAAGACAACGATTCGCTCGCCGAGAAGCTCGCCGAATGTAGGTGGGCGGTACTGCGCAAGCCCAAACTACCGGAGCCAACTTTTGAAGATGTGGACTACGAGCCCGCTTCCGGTGAGCGTCTGTTCGAGAGATTCCGCGAGGCTGGACTCCAAGTCATCGTCAAAATGGCCTCCGTTGAACTCACGCCCGAGAAGCCCTACTTTTATCCTGGCAGTTGGCATGTAGAAGGGCAGTTGAACGAGCGCATCGCCGCCACCGCGCTTTACTATGTCGACAGCAAGAACATCACATCGACGAACCTGTCCTTCAGGATGCAAACTTCGTCTTATTTACAAGACGGTGATGGAGAAGGCTTCGACGTTGGGCAAGACCAGTATCACTGGTTAGAGTCTGCGTATGGAACAAATTTTGGTTGCGGCAACAGCCCATGTCTGCAGAACTACGGCAGTGTGGAGACCAAAGAGAAGCGTTTGCTTGCCTTTCCAAATGTCTTGTGAGTTTGTGCCCATCTTCGCCCAATGAGCGATTTACTGATTTGCTGTGCTAGCCAACATCGCGTCTCCGGCTTCGAGCTCGCAGATCCAAGCAAGCCTGGTCATCGAAGGTTCGTTGCGCTGTGGCTCGTTGACCCACACAAGCGCATCATCTCAACCGCTAATGTCCCTCCTCAGCAGATGGACTGGTGGGCTGAGTCACTTGCCTCATCTTCGATTGCGGCAGAACTCGCGCCGGAGATCGTAGATGTTCTAAACAAGAACGGCGCAGAATTACCAGCTTCTACTGGGGCAGGGACCTTGCCAGAAGAGCTGATGGCTATGGTCCGTGAATACCTTTCAAAAGAGGAGCTACCCATGGGTCTCGAAGAAGCCAACCAGCATCGCTTAGACTTGATGAAGGAAAGAAGCGCACACGTGGAGTCGTCCGAGGAGTTGTGGCAGGAGCATAGTTACAACTTCTGTGAACATTAGCAGAGCGAGACTTGGACACTACACAGCACAGCCCGTCGGCTCATCCGCTCGGTAATTCCAGGTCTACTATCGACAAGACACCGTCTCTTTGTCGCTCTTCTGATTCATGCTACCTATCATAGCGCATACCAGTCCTTTGTACGCCCATAGACGATCCATCGCGCTTGGTGATTTTATATACATGTTAGTGTAACTACCCACGTCTTGGTCGCGCTATCTAGATATCCCCTTGGGTTCAACATCCTTATACTGCAGAGCTGATGATCCAAGGTCTATCAACCCCTTCGACACGCGCCATGAACCGTGCAGGGGACTCTAAGGCGACATGCTGCCACATGTAAAGCTTGTATGACGGGCCCGTACCTAGACGCGCCGCCTCTTGTTTTGATCTAGCCCAGTGAGCCGACAGCCCTGCTATGCTTTTGTCCATAAGGCGCTGCACCACTACGTTCTCATCTAATATACTTTCTCCTCCAAGCAACTCGAAAGCGTAGTGGCGGTGCTCTGCGAAGATTGCTTGGACGATTCGATCCTGGTCACTCGCGACCATGTCGCTACAGTGCTGCTCGTTGTCGCAGCATTGGTCGTCGCGATGTATGTATGCAGATGAAAGGCGACCAAAGTAGTCGGCTGCGGTACCGTCAATGCTACTTCCACTGATCATAATATACGGCTCCATGGAGTGAGTGAGGTTGTCCATGCCTTCACCCGTAAGCCGACTCAGTCGCCATGAGATCCTGGGCAAGACGGATGCGTCGAGTTCTTGAGGATTGTTGTCTTTGAAGTGCGTGCTGACTTCGAAGTAGTTGCGGTGGAACCCTGCAGGTCCATTAGTATTAGCATACCTGTTGGAGAATGTGGCTTACCAGAGGGGCAAAATCTCGTTGTCGTGATGACGATAGGCGTGGAGTTTTCAGCCCAAAGACTACGCAACACAATGTAGCCTACGTAGCTCGATGCGGAACTCACGCCCTTGGCACTAGTCCTGATGGTCGACCTGAATAGGGAGTGATGTTGAGAGTGAAGACTCCACAGCTTGTGCGCTTGAGATTCTAGCCATGCACAGCTGACTTCTGAGATGTAGCGCTGGAGACTGACAAACTCATCCCCTATCGCCCTCTTATTTGGCCGCACGAACTGGCGCCCAAAATCTTGTTGTATCAACTTCTGACCCACCTCAAAAGCTAACTCAGGCTTTAAGGTTGCTCGATAGACTCCACCAAACGAGATGAGCTGCTTGTACTTCGACAATACGTAGGAGTACACTACGAAACGGATTGCTTGTTCGCTGTCAAAGGGGTTCCATTGCCATCCGTTTGTCCCGTCGTTGTTTTCAGACGCGTCTGAGCCACGCTCGGGAGTTGATCGAGTACTTGAACCAGCATCGGAGCCGCAAAGGCTGGAACTCATGCTAGAAGGTGTGACTTGGGAGGGAAGCGAGTCCATCGATGAAGCATTGCTACCGTCGTAACGAAACGATTCTGGACAAGTTCCGTACCATCCGTGTTGTCAAGAGCTCGTCCATGGTGAGTCCAGCCCTGGGAACACCGAGTGCCTCCAAACCACCAGCACGGATCCTGCTCCAATCAAGTTGGAGTAGACCCGCTAAGAGTTGCAGGGCGCCTATCACGACTCTGTTCAGGTTGCTCAGAGCGTGACGCATCTTGTCGACAGTACTATGTGCCTCGGCGCTTCTCAGAAGCTTCGTGACTTCCAACAGCATGCATGCCCGCAGCTGACATGCAGTATCACCCACATGAGCATCGAATGCGAGATAGCCGGGGCAGTTGACAGACGTGGAATTGTCTGCTGTTGAGAAGTCCAAGAGCAGTTTGAGGAACAGTTCGAGTGCCTCGACAGCATCGGTGCCCCCACGGATGATGTAAAACAGCTGTCGAGGTAGCTCGGTCGGCTTATGCCTTATATGAGATGACTTAACGAATGGGCCCAGGGTGGGTAGTAAGAGATGAGACATGAGGCGACGGTGTGACAGAACGGTGCTGTAGAATAGAACAAGTACGTCTCGAAAAAGCAGACCCCGAAAATGTGGTTCAAGCTGATCGAAGATGATTCCAACAGCGAACGACCTATGGGCGTAACCTGCATCTCATATTGCTTTTTCCTGATATACCGCTTGACGTGCAGGCGTTCAGCATGATGCCTGACCATACGCATTGGTTCCGCCACTCCCCTTGCTCTTCGAGACTTCGAAATGATCTCCTCGATAATATCGCACTTAGACGCCACGTCTATGCTCGCTGTGCCGCATCCCTTCTTGAACGCCCAAAGCTTGGCAGCGCCCATCCGTGAAGGACGCCGTTCGCATAGATTATCGCTCGGCACATTACCTGAATACCGACGTTCTTCTGGCGGATGTGGCGTTGACACCGGCGTACGTCGACTTCCATCACTTGATATTCGTGCAACCCCGATCAAGAAGCAATGCCACAGAGCGTAGCAAGTCGAGGTGAGTCGCACTCGAGTCAGTGGGCATGTTGAAGTCACTCCCATATGCCGAGCCGGTTGGCAAAGGGATGAAATGCCCGTGTTCCTGCATTTGGATCCTGGAAGATCGATGTGGATCTGACGATGCCTCCACCAACGCATTCGTCAGCGGACGTGCCATCCTGACTCGCTGAGCACTCAAATCTCTTCATCCCTTCGTTTTTGGAGGGCTGGAGCAACGTTTCGTCGGATCCGAGTCAATCTGATCGCTCAACACCGTCACTGTTCTCCGCACGGTGTCACCGCGCCTCGCGAGATCACGGCGTGAGAGAGTCATGTCGTCGCCATCTCAGCCAGTAGCTGCTCGCACGCGTGTCGTCTGAAGTGACCACGCCACCTCACCACACCTCATCAAGACTCAAGTGTCAGACAGCCACGGCCACGTTCTCGCCTGGCTGGCGGAACGACATTACAGCGCGTCATGAACCATGAGTCTCCTTGCATTTGGTGTTGGAGCAGGTATGTAACGTGCCCACGGGCATAACAACTACAGCCATGGTAGCAAGTGGTACGGTATGAGTACTCGGGCCTTTCATCGTCCTTGGCATTGTCAGTGAGTGTGGATCAGTCTGTCGCCGAGTGGCTCTCGCCAGTTCGCAGAAGGATCTGGGGAGCGCCACTGAGCGATGCGGCAAAGCTGCGAGGCTGATGACTCCATGCAATATATATCAGCCAGAGAATGATGATGGGGTTGAAGGTACCTGGAGCAGGTGTAGTCGATAGAAGCTCAGTGAAGGAGAAAGCACGAGCTCCTGGATTTGGACATGCCCCACTTTCGCCTCCGGATTTGGCTAGTCACAACCTCACGTCATCTTGTTTCAGCTCTGCAACGTGACTACGCGACAACTCAACACCAACTTGCGCATACAGGTTTTCGAGCTGCCTGAATCAAACAAACGGAAGAAGAAATAGCATCTATCAGTCCTGGTCTTGCAGTGGACACAGTATCGGATCCAGGCAGCAGTGGTCAGGCCCACCTCGAAAACGACACTTGGCACGAAATTGCAGTCGGAGTCGATATCGAGGAACGACAGCTGCCGAGCTTTCTTCGCTATCAGATCTCACGACGAGTTACAATTGACTTGCCTGCCAGAGGCTAAATCTCGCAACATCGATACGATGACAGCAAAGCCCTTCCCCGCGATCACAGGCCGCTGCTATTGCGGGGCCGTAAAGTACCGCCTCCTCACATCTCCCCTCTTCTGCTATGCTTGTCACTGCCCAGACTGTCAAAAGGCGACCGGCAGCGCCTTCGCGCTCCACGCGTCTATCGAGACATACAACATCAAGATCATCTCAGACGCCAAGCCCGCACTAGTAACGCTCAACATGAACCCTGAGAAGCCAGAAGGTACGTCAAGACGCGCACTTTGCCAACAATGCGGCACTATCTTCTGGGGCAATGACAACCCGTGGGGCTATGCGGTTAGCGATGTTCGGATTGGCACACTCGACTTTCCGGGGATCATGGAGCCAGATATGCACTCGTTTGTTGGGAGTAAGCTGGGGTGGATTGAGCTGCCAAAGGATGCCAAAACGTCAAAAGGCCATTACGATTACAAGCAGATGTGGCCGAAGAGCAGTCTGAAGAGGTTGGAGATCTGTTTGGAGAGATTTGCAGCCGCGCAAAAAGCTACAGCTGGCATCAAGGCTGAGGATCAGCAGGCCAAGCAGCTTGAGCCAGTCATCAGAGAAAAAGACGACAGTCCAGTCGACGGTGATGGGGACAAGACACCCACTGCAACAGGCGATGCAGAGGACGGCGAGGACGATGAGGCGTTTGAGGAGCGGTTCAGAGAGACAGAGAGGGCATTACAGGAGAGGTTGGCTAAGCTGAGTCTCAAACTGGAGGGCGAGGAGAAGCAGGCTCCAGGTGCAACCACGACATAGGATTGAGCTCCGTTGACTACGTCGAGGGACCTTGGCCACCAGTTCGCTGAAAGCTCACGACTCAACGCGCTTGTTTGACGATGTTCTCGGCAGCCACGTCGCACGACGTCCCAAGCTTCTTCCGAGACCAAGTATCAAAGCAGACTTGCAAGCAAATGACAATTATCAAGCCGCTTCCGCTTCTTCTGGGATATTCTCGCGTAGCAGGAGTGCCCATCTGCAAGAAGGAGCACCACGCGTACCTGACTTGACCTCAAAGGTCGGACCGCTGACGTTACGATGCACACGTATGCCATACCAGCCCCATTCAGAAAGATAAGCAACTCACAGCAGCCACACGACCGCAGACTATGAGGTATAGGGCAGACCAATCAGCAAACCGTCATATGGCCTGACCATATCTCACCACCATCACCTCTCACAATCGACCCCAGCTCTTCAACCCCACCACTATGCACATAACATAAAGTTTCACGGAGCGCCACCATAAATGTCACACCAACCAATGCGATATTCGTTCCAAACAGTATCGCCCTCTCAACTATCGCCCTCTCAACTATCGCCCTCTGAACTATCATCCTCCCCCACCATCGCCCTCCTCATCCCGCACTCCCCGCTCCCAACAATGCCCACGCCAACGCCCTCAACGCATAGACCCTGGGCAGACCACCCCTGCGCCCTCGTCCCAACCCCCGCACACACGACACACAAAACCGACATCTGGACAACCGGCGCAATACACATGGCGCACATCCACAACGCCATTCTACGCGGGTATAACAGCATCTATCTGCAAGCCCCTCACGTCGCGCAGGAGGACAAAGCGGCGTTTGTGGGGTACGCGTTGACGTGGTACAAGTTCGTGAAGGGTCATCACGATGATGAGGAGGGGGGGTTGTTTCCCGCAGTGGCAGGGGTGCTGGGCATTGCTGACACCGACCTATGGCGCGAGATGTATGAGGAGCACGAAGCGTTCCTGGAGTGGTTGTGGAAGTATAGGGAGTATTTTGAGGGCTTGGAGACGCCGGGAGGGTTTGACGGGGAGAAGTTGAGGGAGGTTATGGAGGGGTTTAGGGAGCCGTTTGAAGCGCATTTTCATTCGGAGATCGGGACTATTGCGTCGTTTGCGGAGCTGCCTGGGGCGCCGGCAGAGGGCTCGGAGAGTGAGAGGGAGGCGGCTGCGATCTTCAAGGCGTGGGGCAAGAAGACGATCATGAAAGCAGGAATTGCGGATGTGGCGCCTTTCTTCCTAATGAATCTTGATGCGACGTATGAAGAGGAAACGTGGGCGAACTGGCCGCCAATCCCGCCACCTGTGCGGTGGGGGGTTGATCAATATTGCGGGGAGCTGGAATTGGAGTTGGTGGAAGTTTGCGAGCTGTGATAGCTCAGGACAACCACGGCAATTGTATGCGTCGGTGGATGGAGGGACACAGCAGGACATGTAAGGACGAGTAGATGATATCATGGCCAATATATTATGCGGATTTCACTTTGATGGGAAATCTCAAAGTCTATGTCATACCGACAACTGTCCTTTCCACGGACCAGGCTACCTCGAACTTGATAGGTCTGTAAAGCTCAAACTCAGAGTACCGCTAACCGTGTGTTTGGAGGTTTCACATGCAAACACCGTGTTGGCCAAGCAAAACCGCACACAGGTAGCTTCTTTTGCCCAAAGAACTATCTCGATCTTTGCCGGGAGCGTTCACTCGTCATTGTTCCAGGTTTATTGCTCGATTGACGAGCACTTGCTATATCAGCCGATAACGAACCACTGCTCACCCTCGGCCAACCCTTGACTTTGGAGTTTCTGCTCTAGATCGTACGGCTCGTCACGGTATTCTGAGTCCCAGCTACGATGTTCTCCCTTGTTCCATGTAGATCGCTCGCTGATGTCAGCATTGCTGTACCAGTATCTATGTATCGAAGCGTCCCACCATGCGGGCCGTTCGATGAGACCAACAATGGTGTACGATCCATCGGTCTCCGGTCTCAAGACTATGGGCTTACGTAGTCTGTACAGCTTGCAAACGATATCATGTTCACGTATCCGTGAGTGGGAAATTGCCTCGACCGCCTCGATGGGGAGTCTGTGGAAGTCGGATTTACTCTGCGCAGCATGACGGCGATCAAGTTCATGACTGGCGGTACGATACTCTGACAAAGTTGACATGGCTTCGGAGGGTTTACTATTGGCAGCTTCTTCAACACAGTCGTCTGAACAAGATGGTATGACTTCGATGATCTTGCGCCCGATCAACCTGATAGTCCCTTTTTCAGGGTCCAGTTGGAACAGTTGTACAGGATCCATACAGAATCGGGGACCATTTCTGTAACGAACCTTCCTAGTAGAACCAAGGGTCTTCTTAGTAGAACCAAGGGTCTTCTCGAGTAGGTCTCGATCAGAGAAATCGAGACACCATGACGGTTTTGTCGGTGCGTTATGCGATAGTTTCATCAACAGGAACTCCAGGTCTCCGGCGTCCCTCATGATAGTGAGCATACCCCTCTGATAAGCCCAGCTCATAGACTCTGCATAATCTGCTTGGGGTAATGCGAGGCCAGTCCATTTGAGCGGTCCCAAGAGCGCATATATGTAGTCCCGCGGGTCCTTTGCGCTTCGGGATATCGAGGACCGGACGAGATTCTCCAAAGATCTGTACTTGAAAATCTGACTGAAAGCGCATGTGCGAAGAAATGCCAGGCAACTTGAAAGCTCGGTGTCCAAGTCGTACCTGGTATCGTGCCGAGCTATTTCTAATACTTCGTCGAGTATCATATGCCATTGTACGGCTTTGCTCCCACAGATGACCAGTGAGTCACGCTTTGCGGCAAGACCCTCTTGTAAAGTCCAGATCCGACGCCACCATGGCTTCGCAAAGAAAGCTTTCAACTGACCGTAATGCCGTCCGTTGAGGAAATGCGAAGTCGATTGTCGAGTGAGATAGGACATCACGAAATCAGTGTCCTCATCGGCGTCTCCCATCCAGATCACAACGCTTTCAGCCCTGCTGTAAATATCAAACATTCGCTGGACCTGATGGTTTTTTTCTTTTGTCGTTGCTTGGTCAATGCATATAGCATCAACCCAGAGGTGGCGTGGCTCGTCCGAACCGCGCAGTTGTCGTAGACGCCGAATAGATTGGTGGATATGCGCAACAGTCCGCTTCGCATATGTAAGTAATAGTTGTTATCTGCCTCGCCCCAGACATAAGACAAGGCTTCGTATTTGGTTGTCTCGTCACCCAAGTCAGCAACCCGAAGAGACCCCTCGAGCGGCGCATCTCTGTTCTCCGCAGGCAACAAGGTGAATATCCTGATCTGCGATGATCCAAAGTCGAGCTTGTATGGAGCATAGACATCATCTTGGTGCACCGTCTCAGTTGCGCTGCGCTTGCGGTGTTGATCCTCGGTCTCCACAAGGCTGGTCGAGACAACCTGCGGGCTGTCATCGTCTTGGGGCTCGACACTGGAGCTCGAGCTCCCCTTCCTCTTCGTCGACATGAGTTAAGAACTGGTGGTAGTGAAGTGGGTTGATGATTGTTGCGTGTTGTTTGTAATCTTATGAGTGCAGGGTGTTGATCAGGCTCCAGCTGCACAGCCCTGATCATGCATCATTAGTGCCGACGTAAGGCTGAACGTCCTTCGACAAGGCAGAGAGCAAGCAATGTCCCATTTCGTGTGCTCTGGTGAATGAATTGATGGTCTTTGGAGGAAGTGGACAGGCTGTGGGATGGTAGAAAGAGGAAGAAGAAGCTCCGGTCCAAGGCTTTTGGGCTAGCGTATTACCGAATCCCGACGGTATTCGGCAGGCAGGAGCCCTGGAGACAATCCACACGTGATGCCTAAAGTGCGTCGAGCTGTGAATGTAGATAGATTCGATGAGATCCATGAAGAATATCCGTAGTCTAACCCCTTGACCTTCGCTGTCATAGCACTGATATCCAGAACCCAGATATCCTTGCCAGTGAGCCAAAGTCAACCATCATAGTCGCGGCCAAATCATAAGGGTGCCTGCGAAACCGCGCGCGGAGAGTCCTCGAAGAGGTGATCCAGCACCTCCCTCAACTGCCCAGTCACGTATCAAATCCGTCAGTACTCCCAGCCCTTCACCAACGCCCACTGCATCCCGCCCCACCCTTCATGCTCCATTGGCCTGACTCTGAAGGCCTCATCGCCGAACGAACCTTCTTCTAGGTTCCCGATTTTAGGCAACTCCCAGTTATCTCCGTATCCCAGGCCCCAGAACCTGATGCCGTATCTGCTCCCATCCTCTTGACCTGGCGTCAACGCACGCTCATCACCCTTGAGACCAGTACACTCCAGTCCGAACGTGCTGGTAGCCCGGAGGTCGTGCGTATTGCCCAGCTTCGCCAGCGTACAGAGCGATGGCGCTGGAAGTTGGTTGATGAGTTCCAGAACGTCGGTGTCTGCTGCGTAGATGTCGGTGAGAGTGCGTGGTGGCTCCGGCGCGTAGACCTGTGCAGGTGGTGGCCAGTTGAATGGGTTGGCAACTACAACTTGTGGTGGCTCAGGCACTGTCTGTGGCTCCTGGTAAGAGACGTAGTCATGCACAGTCTCGTACAGAGGCGCGGAGGGTGTCCAGTGGGCATCTTCGGGGTAGATATCTGCAGCCGAAGGCATCGGCCCTTGATCACTACGCTTTGCTCGCGAGGGCCGGCGAGGGTATCGATGCGAGGGTACGCGGTTATGCTGGCGGTATGAGGCGGCGGAAGAGTTGCGGCGATGTTGATGTTGCGCGGCTGAGTCTCGGCCTTTGTTTCTGGCATCCGTCTCGGGGGGACTTGGTATGGCGACACGGCGTGAGCTGGGCGTTTTCGAGCCTCTAGGGCTACCGTGAAGGTACTCGAGAATCTCGTGGTGTGAAGGTGACTTTGGTTCTGCAGGTGTTGGCTCTTTCTTACTGCGGATAACAGTCCTAGCCGGAGAGGCCGATGCTGGCGCTGGTAGTGTGCTAATATCTTGCTTCTGTAGAAACTTTGCGAGGCCTTTGGCGGTCAGAGGCTTTTCTAGTGCCCATCCTATCAGCTTACCATACTGCGCACCGGGATGCGCTTGCGGAACTCGAGACTCGTGAGACACGATCGTCGACATCTCTTCATCAGTCTCGGTCTTTGCAGACGGAAGACCGAGGCCAGCACTCAGCTCGTTGATGTCGACTGGAGCGTGAGCATGTTGAGGCTCTGGTGCAGGCCCAGGGAATGTGAAAGGCGGTAAGGTGGGTTTTGCGTCGCGAGGAATCTCTCCGGTTGGTCTCGCTGCTGGCTTTGGCGTTCTCGGCGCTTGGACAACCGGAACATTTGGATCGTGTGGTGAGAAGAAATCCTCCAAGCGAACCGGCGCTGGTGTGAGTGGATCTCTGGCGTACAGTGCATGAGCGCTTCCGGCGTCATGAAAAGGCGAGTCTGTTATGCGATGTTAGATGTAGGCAAACCAATGTAGATAGAAAATTGCTCACGGTTGAACATAGGTGCCATTGCGAAAGAGGTGTCTGCCTCTTGCGGTGGAGTGGGTGAGGTACTTAACGCTAAGGCGGAGTCCTGTGGCGGCGGAGAGTTGAAAACTGGACTGAAGGCCACTGCTTCTGGATTGAAATATGTGCGCTGCATGTTGATGTTACTCTAGGCCGCCGTCGATAACGCACTGAACCCCTCCAGGCTTGACTGCCGAGTGGAAGTTGACTCTAGACGTCGTCGGCGTGTTGAAAGACGATGAAATCCGCAATAATGGGGCTGTAAGAGACCTAAAGCAAGAAGTCGAAGGAAAGATAGCCAACGTGGCTATTGAACAATAGCTAGACATCTGCAGTGAAGGTATTTTCGGTCACATAAGGTGACCTTATCTTGTCAGTATTGCACGTACGAAGGTGAAGGCAGGCAGACGGGCTGCTTTCACTGCCTTTGTCGCTAAACACCGCCCACAGACACAGGGTCCCACACTTGACAAGCCAGCACGACTGACCCTACCACACACTCACCTCATTCAGTTCCGCCTTTTCGACTGGGAATTTTCGCGATGTACGACCTGTCTGCGCATCACGGCGAGAAGACCGGCACTGCCTGCAAACACAGCCTACACTTATCAGCATCGCCTCGTACACTACACTGTCCGCAATGTACTATTACTGCAGCCCAAACGGACCTCGAAAGAACCCGGAAAAGGTTCGAAGCGGAAGGGAGCGCCAATGCATCTGCATACATGCGCGATCGAGCCTGGAACATGGCGCGCCTCCAGTATACTGCAACAAAGCGCAGAGTCAAGAGAATGTTGCAGAAGGACTGGCACCGACAGGAACAGGAACGGCTCTGGGATGAAGCGCATCAGTGGTACCTGTCTCAACACGGCAACATACCTTCTGATCCAGAGACACGCTCGCCCTGCATTGTTTGCGCGAGACTGAGAGATGAGAACCAGCGTTACACAATGCCAGCTGTATCTCGCACAAGGGCCTGGTGGGAGCATGATGGGGCGCTGGTGGAAGAAGTACTCCTCTTGCCTGAGACACCTCCTCGTTCATTGGCGAAGACGCTACGCTCGCCACAGCCGCAGTCGCAAGCAAAGAAGCCTTCGTACTTGGCTGACTTGATCAAAAGCTGGCGGTCGATGAAGACATTGTCGGACGAGCAAGGGCGAGCCTGGGAGGACCGTTCCAAGCTCGAACAAGCGATCCGGCGAAAGTACGATCTGCCCGAAAACTACGAGGTCGAGCCCGAGCTCTTTGAAAGCCCAATACCCGCGTCACACGCCAGGTACCATCACAGGCAACTTTTGACCGGCAGACATGCTGCAGAGCGCCGCGCCAACAGACACAAGCGCCGCGCAGAAGACTTTAGGCCGTCTCGTAGTTCGCTCGCTCTTTCTGAGCTCATCAACGACATTGAGATGGATGAAGTTGAGCTGAGGAAGTTGAGACAGGAGGAAGAGGCGGCAGAGCTACGACGACTCGCAGATGTTGTGGCGACTGAGGTTGGGTATTTGTACTTCGTGGGCCAGTTGGGTCTGCTGGAGCGTTGGAGAGATGCTTTCGAGACGAGCAACCTGGATTTGATCCAAAGGCAGACTGAGAACGGCGTGTATGTTGGATATGTTGGCGAGGAGCACGTTGAAACAGAAGAGGAGATGGTAGTTTGAAGTGGATTGGGTGTACGCTGAGTCGAGGGACGAGAGACGAGACAGATGGATATAAGAACTATTTGATAGATGCGAGCTTGTTGGAAGGGGTCAGATTGCAACGCTAAGATATCACGGCTCACATGGCAGTAACGAAAGGAGAGGTGCACGAATGCGAGTGCGCTGGAATGTCTCAGAGAAGCAGGCAGGACCAGATGGCCGAGAAGGAAGGCAGGACCACGTGCCTCAGCTGAGGTGCACCTATTGAGAGATAATGGCAAAACTTGCAGAGAATATGATTCTCCTCATAGCTCAGCATGTGATGTAGCAAGGATAGTGAGAGCAGCCATCGTACTAGTTCAGGCGCGTCATGGCTTGGCGGCGCAACGCTCTTCTAACTTTTTGTACAGCGCCGCAACACTTCTACCAGCAGTCGGTGACTGTTCAAATCGCACCATGGGCAAAGGGACGGACAAGCTCTACATCACCCACTCCGAGTGGTCGTCAGCCGACTCTTTCGGCAATGCGCGCGGCGCAAACAGCGCAAACCGAGCATCTGCAGCGGGCCTGTCGTCGACCTTCAAGCGGCTGCCCTACAACTACTGCGCTGTGTCGCTGCAGCCCTTCACGGACCCCGTGTGCACCGCATCCGGCACCATCTTCGACCTCACCCACATTCTCACCTGGCTTGCGAAGCACCCGAACACGAATCCCACCGATGGCACGCCTCTCAAGCGCGACGACCTTATCACGCTCAACTTTGCGAAGAACGAGGATGGCGAATACGTCGACCCAGTCACCTTCAAGGTCTTCACAGACAACACGCACATCGTTGCGCTGAAGAAGAGCGGGAACGTGTTTGCATGGGACACAGTGGAGCGGCTCAACATCAAGGCGAAGAACTGGCGGGATCTGGTCAGCGACGACGAGTTCACGCGGAAGGACATCGTCACGCTGCAGGACCCGCAGAACATCGAGTCGCGCAACTTCGGCGCATACAAGCACGTCCAAGATGGCGAGACGGTCATGCCCGGCTCTGAGAGTGGTGTCAATAAGGACGCGCTGGGTAATGGGGCGAAGATACTGAAGGCGAAGGAGGCCGTCGCAAAGGCACGCGCTGAGCGACAGGCGAAAGCACAAGGGGCACATCCATCGAGAGCTGTTGCAACAGCATCGAACAACGGCACAGCAATACCCGCAATAGCATCCGCGCCCAAGAAGCCCGCCTACAACGCCGCCGTCTACACATCCGGCAAGGCTGCCGCCTCGTTCACCTCGACGGGCGTCGACGTCCACACCTCGGGCGAGCGCGCCCTGCTCTCCGACGAAGACTACATGCTCAAGCCCAAGCGCATCAAGAACAAAGGCTACGCACGCATGTCCACCTCCCTGGGCGACCTGAACCTTGAACTGCTCCCCGAGCACGCACCAAAAGCCGTCTGGAACTTTGTCCAACTCGCCAAAAAGGGATACTACAACAACACCATCTTCCACCGCAACATCCGGGGCTTCATGATCCAGGGCGGCGACCCCAGCGGCACCGGGCGTGGCGGGCAGAGCACATGGGGCAAGCCGTTTGAGGACGAACTCGAGGGCCCGCACCTGCACAGCGCGCGCGGCGTGCTGAGCATGGCGAACAAGGGCAAGAACACGAATACCTCCCAGTTCTTCATCACGTACCGCGCGGTGCCGCATCTGGACCGCAAACACACCGTGTTCGCACGCGTAGTGGGTGGCCTAGATACGACGCTGAGTAGTATGGAGCGCGCGCCGGTTGTCGAGAAGGACAAACCCGCCGAAGACATCGAGATCAGGGACGTAGTTGTGTTCGTCGATCCGTTCGAGGAGTGGCAGAAGGAGCGCAAGGACAAAGAGAGTAAGGAAGCAGAAGACGCAGAGATCAAGAAGCAGGGTGGGACGGCGGATGATAAGACGACGTGGACGGGGAAGCGGATCAGGGCTGATGGGAAGGTTGAGGGCGCTGGCGAGGAGGGATTGGGCGTCGGGAAGTATCTTGCGGCTGCGAGGCAGGAACTTGCCCAGGACGATGAGGAGATTCTGGAGTATGTCGATGACGAAGAGGATAGTGCGCCGCCGCCGAAAAAAGCAAGGACTGGAGGTTTTGGCAACTTCGATGCTTGGTAGTTGGTGCACACAAAAGCTTGGAATAATGATACCCCGAATGATATACCGCACCCATGAGCTTACAAGCAGCCATTTGGCAAAGTGCCATCGAGCGGTTCTTTAGCAGCAGGAACAGTTGCATAGAAATCAAAGTCCAGGAATCTCGGAGGCAGCCAGCAGCACACCCGAGGCATCTCGTCATCCAGCAAATCTCTTAATAGCTACAAGATTCCCAGGGTAAAAGTTGCAAGTATAGATACTCCATGATTGCCAAGTGGCTGCGCGAAAGCTCCTGGGTGCGTGTGCTCGATCACCACCAAGGCGTTTCGCTGATTGGGTTTGTCACCGAGGTGGGGAGCCGCGGCTGTCAACTTGACGTGCGCCTGGACTGTTGAAACGAGTTCGTTCATGCACAATCGCTTTGAGGCACTGTGGCGAAGGGTACCTGACTGCGGCGCTGATTTCTTCACCGCCCGCTTTGCTGCTAGGAGCATTTGTCTCTCTTGTCAATTTCCAAGCATGCAAGTTTGATGATACTAGTCAGTGGAAGGCGTGGAGATACCTCGTAGAAAGCCTTCACGAGGCCTGGCGAATACATAGTCACGGTCAAGTGATGGCCAAGAATAGGGACTGCACGGTCGTAGCCAGCTCGTGGAAGCATGTTTCCGTTTCTCTGGTACACTCGTATACAGCTGCACCACTGAATTCAGGTCAGAGCAAATACTAGAAGCGAATGTAGGACCTTCTTGTACCGGGATCATCGACGTCGCAACCAATCTGCGCGAGCGCGCCTGACAGATGGAAGCGCCGATCGTTTTACATGTTTCGAGCGCACACCAGGAAGGCACTGTCAATTTTGTTTATACTGTACATGGATTATAGCTGTCAACAGCCTCTTGGAGACCACTTCTTCAACCCGATGACCTCAGAAAGGATTCGAATGCCAAGACGACAAGTCGCGGGACCAAAGCTTTGCCAGCTCTTAACGCTGCCTGCGAATCATCACCGCTGTTGTGCGACGCACCTGAGGCGTGCAAAACGGTACCTGGCTCGTGTAACATTTGCGCAGCCAATGCGGTGTCGACATCGCCCAGCGCTAGCAAAGGGACCCTGGCGCTAGGCACTTGTTACCGCAAGGCTGTTTCAGGTGCTGTCCATCACTTACCTCACAAACCTAATCAGCGCGCTGTCCACTGCTTGGCCGCATGCTTCCAACCGCCATGCTCCCTAGATAGCGAGATGCGGTTAAGTGCGCTGAGTCGCGAGTCTTGCACAGGCTTCCCTGTAGATCTGCCTTATAATGAGGGACCTGCACGTTGCCTCGAGCCGGAATGACATTTGGTGGGTGTCTATCACGGCCTCATATGGAATGAGCGACGGCACATCGCACTTCCGATCTTTCCCTTTCTGCTTCACTTCTTGAAAAGACGCTGGCGTCATATTATCTGTGCTTTACACTCTCCTTCAAGACTGCTTCCCTGCCCAGACACCCCTCTTCTCGGGCCTACCGTACCTCGTTTGTGTTTCACAGTCACTCTCTCACCTTGCAGCACTCGAACTCGGTGTCGCTTGTACGAACATCTGCCTCAGCTCACATCAGCTCTCCCTCACTTGTACTCAGGTGGTGCGTCAGCAATCGTTGGCCTGTCCTTCACCTTGCGAACATCTTCACTGTTGGGAGGAAGAGCATCGAATACTCGTCACTCAGCACTGCGCAAACAGCCGTCACTTATACGGTACACCGGCTGCGTGCGCATTACGAAACATTCACACCGCAACACCACGCGTCTCAGGACCCCGCTACCGGCACTCACCAACCGTCCACCTCGTCTCACACTGCCACTCTCTGCTATCCACAGGCATTACGCTCCTCAAGCAACCCATCTACTCGACAACCAAGCCAGCGCTCGTACGACCCACTGTCGCAACACCCGCACCGCCATGCACCTACTCCTCACCTCTCTGCTGCTCGCGCAGCTCGCACAGTTTACAGCCGCAACCGACATCTCCCTCTCCTCATTCACACCACGCATCGACAACCTCCCCTCGGCATGTCGCGCCGTCTACACGACTCCCATCGATGGCTGCGCGGCGTCTGACTTCGCCGCCGCCGCAACATGCAGCGTCCAGTGTCTCGGTGGCCTGGTGCGGATAGGCGTCAGCGTGAAGACGGGGTGTAGGGACGTGGACGTGGGCGAGACGAGTATCATTGGGGTTTTCCAGAACGGGCTGGGGGTTGCGGCGCTGTGTCCCAATAACAAGCAATCGACTTCGACGAGCGAAGCGAGTTCAACAACCACAGCCAAGAGCGAGACGGCAAAATCAACACTGCAGACCAGCACAAGTACGAGGAGTTCTGAGCAAGCTACGACGACTGCTAGTCCGCCGCCCAGCTCCGCACAGTCTTCCACCGCACCGTCGTCATCAGGTATCGCGATTGATACCACCGCGACGCAGGCGCCTTCGACAACGTTCCAGTTCAACGATCCGACTGCGGCGCCGACGAGCACGGGCACATCGGCAGGCAACAGCCAGCTCTCCAATTCAGACTCTGGAGGTGGAAGCCCGTTTGACGTCGTGGCTACAGGCGCAGCGGGGCAGACGCGAGGCACCATGATTGCGTTGTCCGCTGTTGCAGCAGCAGTGCTCTTCGCTGGGTGCCTGTGAAGTTGTTTGGTCGTTTGTTATTTTCAGCATGAGCACGGCGTGGCGTTCACGGCATGGTTTTTAGGAGGGTCTTTGTACTATATACCCAGGCTGGCAGTCGCTGGTCAAGTACGAGTTTAACAAGTCCGGGTTTATCGAGGCCGGGTTCGAGGTTATGCATGTACGAGAGGCAGCTCGAGGAGCCCTGCACTGAATGAATGATTTCACACTCAACTTGACTGCACTTGCCTCCCTTGCTTCTGGTCTCACTTCAACAAAGCCTGATATACCCCTCTGACATCATCCCCCTCCTCGGCTGAACAGAGCGAGAGGACCCTCCACCTCCTGACGATCAGGGTACGTACCCCACGTATTATTCAAGGCAAAAGATACAGCGATGGTTGTGCGCGTGCTGTGGATGCAGCGTGAAGGTACTGGGTAGGTGGGCAGGCATATGGTCAGCTGATCGGAGGTCGAGATGAGGGGAGAGACTGGACTGTAAACTTGCAGTCAAGTCTGGGTGGGGCAACTCGTCTGGTAGTTTTTCGAGGTCAGATGCGGGAAGTTGTTAGATATCGACTGTTGCTGTCGTTTTTACCATGTAAGACTTTGGAGCGTGAACCAAAACTCGAATACTTTGTGCTCTCTGCTCCCTTGCTTCCTCTCTGGCTCAACGCTACAAGCGGCGGGCACATGAGTGTATGGCTATGATGTCAGGGTCTGTCTCCTGAGCTGAACAGTGCTCTGAAGATCCTCCTGACGATCAACCGTATCCCCACCGTCGCGGACAAGCAGCTGCCGAGCCAATCGCTGAACCGTGAGTGCGCCAATCATCGAGCAGCGCAGCCGCAACCCCAGAAGCGCCACGCGACGTAATCGCTCGTGGTTTCAAAGCTTCGTGCGATTGTCGCTGACCCCACTATGCAGGAACACAGTCGCGGACTAAACAATGAGGAAGACGATTCTTCTGTGCTTCATCCACGGCTTCAAGGTAGGCAAGTCCCTGAGACGATGGCACTGGTTACGTCATCGCGCGACAGTGCCATGCGACAATAGAGTACATAGAGAATATGGCTGACAGTTCAGGGCGGAGATGACACTTTCGGCACCTTTCCCTCGCACCTCAAAGCGCTCCTTCAGCATGCCCTTCCCAGGGTGACCATCTTGACTACCACCTACCCCAAATACGAGACGCGCGGCGACCTGCAAGAGTGCGTCGCGCGGTTCAAGGAATGGCTGCAGAACAAAGTCATCGACCTCGAGGTCGCCAATGCAACGCCCTCGCCCACCGTGGACCCGAGCGTGCGGACGATTCTGGTGGGCCACAGCATGGGCGGCATCGTGGCCGCGGAGACGCTGCTGAGCATCATCGCTGAGCAGCCGGTGCCGTCGCTGCAGAACTCGCAGACCAAAGACGACGGCGGACAGCCCGCGCCGGGCGAGAAGAGCACGCTTATGTTCCCGTATATCCAGGGCATCCTCGCGTTCGACACGCCCTACCTGGGCATCGCGCCCGGCGTCGTCGCCCACGGCGCAGAGAAACACTGGAACACCGCCAGCTCCGCCTACGCCGCGTACAACAACCTCGCCGGCGCGTTCGGCTGGGGGCAGAAAGACTCGCCCGCCGCTGTCGAGCCGAGCAGGAGACTCCCCGCGCCCAACTCCACGGGTGACGCAGCCTCCGCACCCCTCTGGCAGCGCTACGGCAAAGTCGCCATGTTCGCCGGCGCAGCAGGCGCCATCGCCGCCGGCGGCGCAGCAGCCTACATGAAGAAAGACCAGATCACCCAAGGCCTATCATGGGCAACCTCGCATCTTGAATTCGTTGGCTCGCTCGCGCGGCCTGAGGAGATGAAGAAGCGTCTCGCATCCGTCATCTCGCTCTCGCACGACCACTCAATCGGCTTCGCAAACATCTACACAACGCTCGGCCACGCCGTCGACAGCGCGCAGAAAGGCGACTCCTGGACCGGCAAAGTCGCTGGCCGCGACCGCACGTTCTGCAACCTGCCCAAAGGCAGCACACGGAACTACTTCATCCCCGCCGGCAACGATAAACTCGAAATGGAGACCCTGGCGCACATGGGCATGTTCAACGCCCGCTCCAACCCGGGGTACTACACGCTCAGCGAGACGGCGAAGGAGCAGATCATCGATTGGGCCGAGAACGAGTGGTACGAGGAGAGCGAGGGCCCGATGACGAAGGAGCATGAGGAGGAGGCGGAGTTGGTCATGAAGCCGGATGTTGAGGAGGTGCTGGGCAGGGAGGAGTTGGATGAGGGGTTTGAGCATGTTAAGCGAAGTGCGAGTACAGAGCTGAGTGAGGATGAGGGCAAGGAGAAGAAGAAGCAGGAGCTGTGATGCGATGAAGGTGGGCGCGTGGTGAGGGCGCGAGCTGTGAAGTGTGAGTAGTATACCCTTATGATTCACGAATACATGATTTCCACATGGTACTCACGTCCAGGCCGTCACGCTGTTCGGTCTTCCAAAGCACTTCAATGTGGTGACTGCACAAAGCTCCTCCGTTTACTATAAAGACAATAATGAATGCTATGTAACAAAGACCGTCACTTACAGCATAGACAACAAGACGTTATGTACAGCACAACCACGCCTACACAGATCATCAGCCACATCACCGACATGCACTCGCAGCATAGGTCGAAGCCAAAACCGCCGACGAAACCGAGACCTGATGGAGATACACCAGTGACGAATGGTGCAAAGCCCAAACCGCCTACGAAGCCTAGGCCAGATGCACCTACCCCGGTGGGCCACTGGACGACTTTTGCATATCGACAGCGGCATGACAAATCCCTGAGAAGACTGGTTTGTATCTAGAATCACCGTTTGGAAGGGCAATAGGGACGCATAGGAGGGTAGGCAAGATAGGAATAGATTTGGAATCGTGGACTATCACGAGACAGAACAGTGAACTGGCTGGTTCTTCTGACTGTGATGTGCGAGATGCTGAATCGATGTTTTGGCAACAGCGAAACGTACCAGCATCAAGTCAGCCTTACGCCACTTCTTGAGCTCGCCATTACTGCCGCAGCTGACTCGAAGCTGGAACATGTCGGGCCAGATCAGCCCTACCGTTTCCATTTTCCTTTCGAATCCCTGGGTCTACAGGATATGGCTGGCCGAATGGCGACGGAATCGCACATGACCAGCCATGCACGTTCGAGCCTCACAACGTATCGCCCACATTCTGGGTGCACAACATTGGGACCACGAGGATTTCGCGAGAATCAATGGCGTGAAAGCGACGCTAATCAGTCCAGGCATCGGAGTGTTCGAGAAGAAAGAGTTCAAGAACATGACAGCGTCTGCGCCGGTTCTGTTCGCTCGGGCAAACGTGTCCAAAACGATGTCAAACTCATCAAGTCTGTCGAAGTACTCGACCTTGTTCACTCTGAAGTCTCTTGCGCTGACAGAGCCTCCGCTAAAGAGAATCTCGTGTCACAGACGATTGCGGGCCCAGCTCTCATCATCGGGACCGCCGATGGACTTCGACGTAGCTGTCGAAACGCCAAGTATCCTGGTAGCATACTCGACCTTCCGTATCAAAGCTTCGTCCGCGATTCTCGCAAAGTCCTTGCTTGGGCATCCCGAGCATACCGTCAATATGAGTCATTGTACTGAAGTCTTTTCCTGAAGCCATGACCCATATGAAAGTAACAAACGAGCTCCGCGACTGCTCATACCGGGACTATACCTGGGATCACAACGAATATCTCTTCGGCGTGGACTCGTCACCTTCGAACGATGACGTTCGTGAGCGACTCGACACCATCATCCAAAGCACTTCCCTGACTCCGGTCCCAAAGATGATAGCACTAACCCCACGGGATATAGCAACAGAGGGGTCATCGCAAACAAACGAGGGCAAACACGAAATCTACTCCATGGCTCAAGTTCCACAGATCGTGCCAGCGAGCTCCAAGTTTTTTGCGATCACGACGTGCTAAACTCTACTCCTCAGACTGGGAATTATTGTGCTGGAACCCAAATACAAACTCGACGTCGAAACGGATTCGGCGGGTTCGGAGAGCGCGTGCGCGCTGGAGGGGCCGGATGCGCCGCTGGGGTATGCAGACAGTCAGCATCCTGACGTAATGGTCAAGGCGTACGTGTGATAGCAAGACTGGCAATTGGTTTCTCACTCCTAGGGCGGTCCTAACAAGTCCGTGAATGATTCCTGGTTTCGGCGTGATGCCCAGTTTTGCCGTAATATCTGGGGCGAGAACGATGGGTTACACACCAGCATCTTCGAAGCGACTTTGATAATTCGTGGCACTAACAGAGCGCCTTGGACGACAAGTACAACTGCTCGAAGCCCGGGATCCATGACAGCCTTCGTAACCATACTCCTACGTATTACGCATCCTTGTTCAAGTACTGCACAGGGCCAACATACACTTTCCGTGCCTTCGCATAAAACCACGCCAGTGAGACAATCACCACAACCCCGTAGATGACCACGTTCCAGTTGAACAGATTCGGAGTCGGGTGCGGGTAGGTAGGAAAGAACGCGAAGACGATAGCGTTAAGCAGCCACAACACCGCCATACCATTGACCCAGATGCCAGCTTTGCCAAGAGAGAACTTCGAAGGTAGCAGTGTCTCTTTACGCCATCGCTTCAGAAACATGCATGAGATGCTGATTGCGTATGACGACAGGATGGCCGCTGTTCCCATGGAGGCGATCGTGTTAAATGCGACGGTTGCTGCAGATCGTATCAGGTGTGTTTGCTTACGACAAAAAGTTGAAGAGGACTTACATCCGATGTTGATAAGGGAGAGAAGTACTGTAATGCCAAATGAGACAAAGGTGCTGTTGAGCGGCAGGTCCCAACCAGGTCGAACGCGAGCGAGGAATGCACTGAACGGTAGACCTTCATCACGGGCAAAGGCATAAAGTTGACGTGAACAGGTGGCGACCATGTTTACGCAGCCAAAGATCGCCATGATCACTATGACTGTTGAGAGGACTGTTGCGCCGGTGACAGATCGTGTTGCATTGTACAGCACCTGGATGTGCGGCTGCGCTGTAGGTGTCATTAAAACGCTTTCAACGTCTCTGTTCAGATTATCAGTCGTCTTTCCTAGATAGCAAGGAGGAGGGACATACCCCAAGCATATCATGAACGTTACCAGCATGACAAAGCCGAGTGCGCTGTTGACAACACCTGTCCAGATCATGGCTCGAGGAAGTGTGTATGATGCGTCTTGCAGCTCTTCACTCATATGTGTTGCGGCATCACTGCCGAGCAAGCTGAATATAGGGGCAAGTTGACCGAGCATAACGGATAGACCGATACTGCCCCATCCGGCATTGTCTTGGAACGCATTGAACACTTCACTTGCTGGGCTACGTGGAGCAAGTACCCACATAGTGACAAGCACAGCGAAAAATCCAAAGATATGGAGGACCAGAACGGTACCTTCCACCAGGGGCAGCTTGCGGGCAAGTAAAGTGTTGAAAATGATAGAGAATGTGGCGACTGCAATGATAAGGAGCGTGCCGTGCCATCGTTCCGGGATGTAGTTGGGGTTGTTCAAGATGATGAGACCTTGGATTTGACCGCCGGAGAGGAAGGCAAGGGAAGCGACCGCTGTTTGCCAACCCAGAACACAGAGCCAGCCGACTAGATAGCTGATGAATTGCTGATGCTGCGGAGGTGCAAACTCGCTGACCCAATGGTATTGACCGCCTGAGGTAGGTGCCCTGTGAAACGTGTCAGCACAATTTCTGTCGAAGGATCCACGCTGTCGCTTGCATCGAAGCCATCTCAGCCATCGAGACGATGACAAGACCCATGCCAAAGGCCGTCACAAGAAACATGACGATAGCTCCGCCGGGGCCACCATTCGTCAATGGAATGAAAAGGGTCCTGTTCGGCAGATCAGCTACGGTAACAACGACTACAGAAGGTATACTCACGTCAAGGTGTTCTCCCATGTTGCCATCAGGATCATGGAATAGCCAAAAATCGATACCAGACCAAAGTTTCTTCGAAGCTCCTGCTGTTTTCCCATGCGAAGCATGTCTCTCTGATCACTGGCTGTGCCCTTCTTCTCTGAAACATTATGCTGCGATTCGCTATCACAAGGCTGAACAAGTTCGTCCTCGAAGCCAGCTTTGGAGGATGCCATGGTGTTGTGGGCTGAAAGATTCGAATAACAAACGAGCCCACCAAGTCGTTTGGAATGGGCCGTAATTGAAGAAGCAACGAGGCAGGGAGAACGCTCTGCAAGGTGAGATCAGAGGACCACAATCATATCCGACCCATACCAAGACTTGCTCATACAAGCAAGTGGCGTGTTCGCTTAAAGAACAGCGTGGTACTGGCGTCTGGACTCTGCATGTCACATACTAGATCCTTCGTTCCATCATGCGTGTCGGTTATAATCTGTGAGGTTGCAGAGGTCAGATTCATTGGGACCTATCAGGTAAGGGGCGCGGGTAGATGGGCTGATGAGCGGCTGCAACCTGGAATCCTAATGTTGGCAATCTGCTCGCTTGCTGCATTTTCGGTATTCAGTCCGGATCCATGAGCAATCTCATGGCTACACCGCTGTTGTTGGAGGATGGTTATCTGCGGCGACAGGACTATTGCGGCTTGCAGGGTCGACAAGATGCCGGTATTCTGGGGACACTGGCTGCTCGAATTGATGCAGACGACACGCAACAATTCTGGTGAACGCCCGCACGATCTGCAGCAATATCAAGATTGGCATGGAGAATCCCAGAGTGTGGTATCACAGTGACCCACGAGCGCGGAAGGAGGCGCGTCGGCACGGCTGAACGACACGAAGCGGCGCCATGTGGGGCTGGGGGCTTGCGGAATGAGATCCGAGCCGTTCACCCCGTTGGTGTAATTCTTCCGTTCATAACGTGCCGCACCACACCACCAGAATCCTTCGACTTCCACAAAGCAGCTTCGCTTAAGCAGGACGGTAGCATCCTGGCCAATGAAGGGAATTCGGTATCATGTCTAGCCCAAGTCCAGATTGAAGGTTTCACGACCTGGTTGTGTAGCAGAAGAAAGCTAGGACATGCAGAGAAGTTGACGGACTGCAGGTGTTGGATTGGCTCCAAAGAAGTACAGTGGAAGCGTACTAGTAGTCTCCGTATGATGTGGAAAGCATAATAAAGGAGCGTTATGTAAGAGGCGTCGTGGTAGGTGCATGGTGGCGCGGCTGCATAAGTAGGTCTGTGTGGAAGGAGCATCCCGAGGTCAGATTGGAAACAGCAAACGCGTGCAAGGAGCAACCAAATCAGAACACGCACGGAAGCTGCCACGGGAACAATGAAGAACAAGGATCAACAATGCGCCCGAGGCAGCTCCACGCAGCTAGCTGCAGCATAAGCAACTACACTGAGAGGCAATATCTGATTGCGAAAGTGGCCTTGGACAGCGAACAAACAAGTTGTTATTGGCCTCCAGATGGCCCAGAGCTTTCAGGGGTGCAGGAACGGCTGTTGAGATCCTTGTGAATGGGAACTCCACGTAATTTGGATCATACAAGTCTCAAGCAAAGTGCAGTGTGACTGCGTTTGTCGGCCAAGGGAGAGGATCCAGGAATAGGGTGAGCGGCTCAGACACCCCACCGGGATCAGTGATGGGCTCTAAAGCCCCAAGCTAGACTGATACGACACTTGTCAGCTACGAAGTATTCTGTCTCATTTCCTTATGTCTGACCTCGCAAACGCTGGATATCGGTGGACCGCTGTGACTCCCGCGGATCGCAGCGGCATTCTGTACATCGTTACAGTTTTGAGCTCCATATATACCAGCATTGTTTTTGTTACGCGAGTCGTCATCAGATGGCACATACTGGGGCTGGACGATGGAGCAATGTTGATTGCACAGGTATCGTCACTTCCTTCGTTGCCGAGTATGGTCCGGTATATTCAGCTGACCAGACGAGGTGTTGCACAGCATACAATTCGCGCTCATGGTCATTTCGTTGTCGAATGGACTAGCAAGATCGTTCGATGTCGTCACGAATGATCAATACTCCAATATGGCCTCGGTACGTTTTTCCTACCTGTGGGACTTTCTAAAGACAAGTCAAAGCTGATGCGGTATTTGACAGACCTACTCGGCTAACCAAGTTGTGGTCTACCTCTCCCTTGGCTTTTCAAAGATCGCGACTATTCTCCTCGTGCGGCGCCTGTTCATACGAGAAATGAAATTAGCCTGGTCGACTTGCAATACGGTCGTCTGCGCTATGGTCATTTGGACGATTGCTTCGGCGCTCACGGTTTCTGCAGGCTGCTCAGCAGTAAGCCTGTCTCCACAAACGATACCGGACCTGTGTTCCGGGCTCAGGACCCGATACATGGTCGTGGTTGTTACGGATGGGGTAACTGACATGGTGTTGGCGATTCTTCCGGCTTATCTATGCCGACGTCTTCAGATGAACCTTGTGTTCAAGCTCCAAGTCTTGGGAATATTCGCTTTGCGAATCCCCTTGCTGTTATTAGCTGGCTTGTTCTACAAGTCTTGGGCAGCTTCACTCGACAGCGATAACATGGATGTCACACGTACAACGGCTCTCGTCTTTCAGCAAACCCAGCTGTGTATCTCCTTGATAGTTGGCACAATCCCGTGTTTGAGATCGTTCGTCCAGAGCTTCGACACAGGTAGCGGCGTGAAGGCAGGATTGGGTTCTTCCAACCTCAGTGGTTACGGACGCCACTCGAATGCACCTCACAGCAGTAACACCAACAACCACAACAACGAGAGCTTCCAGATGTCGTCAGTTAGCCGTGTTGGGAAAGACAGAGCAGTCGTCAATGTCAAGGAAGATCCTGATGAGACGGTCCGCGTCAACAAGAGATCGTCAGCGATTAGGCTTTGCGGAGAATCCGAAGAGCATATGGTAGACATAGAGCGACGCAGTACCTTGGAATCTGATCGCAAAAGCCAATTGAGCACCCAAGAGCTAGTCATCAGAGAGGACGTTCGTTGGGAAGTCACACAAGAGGCTGCAAGGGAGAAGATTAACGCTGGCTTTCCAGGACTATCTTGGCAAGCAGGATGAGCTACACTGCACCAATTTCTGGCCTGAATATTACACTGTAGAATTTCCAGAATGTCCAGAATGTCAATCAGTAGGATTAGTGCGTAATGATACCTATTGCTTAGTGCATGCAACTGACTTCAGAGGTACCAAATTAATTCAATCACTCTCAATCTATGTCCTATAGACTTCCGCTTTTCGTACCACCCTGCGAACGCATGAACAGTATATCTCCTCCTTTAACGTTGGCTCTTGTCATTGGATTCGCTTCTCCTCCAGCTCGACTTGCGTTGCCCACTACTTCGTCAAACCCACATTTGAGGTAGAAGTCGGTGGAGCCGTCACTTGCTATCACACTTGCATGAATGCCTTCTTTTCTCGCGCGCTCAATTCCCCAGTTGGTCAACAAGCGTCCACATCCGCGCTGTTGAGATTGCGGATCTACGCAACACAAGACGAGGTACCAGTTTGTCGCACGGGAACCCGCCCAGTAAGGGTTTGAATATGTTTCGGCATCCTGCAAGATTGTCTTCTTCGATGGATCGAGTGCCCGGTTCTGCGTGGATGATAGTGCTGGCCAGGTTCCGGGGTCTGAGAACTCTTCCATGACCTTGTGTGCGCCCTCATCTTCTCCTTGACGCTCCCATACTGCTACACCGATAATAGTGTCCTGGTCTTGCCCACGGCTGGGTTCTGCGACAGCGACCAACATTCTAATGCGCGGCGATGCCCAATAGTGGCGAAGGGACTCCTGCCAGTAAGTCTGTACGTCGTCCGGATAGGCATGTCGAAGAGGATGGATAACGCGTCCGAAGAGATCGTCGTTGAAGAATGCTCGAGTACAGATGGCGGCCATACTCGGCTCATCTTCTGGACATGCGTGACGTAGACGCATTTTGGGTAGTTGATGAGAGCTGCGGGCTGCAAAGGTGCATAGAATTTCAGTCAAGCAGTGTTTTAGCTGAAGACGCCCCTGTAGCGCAAGTATCCCGGTGACCCTGCGCTCAGCTAAAAGCTTGGTGGCATCTTACTGGGTTTGGAAGTAATGTTTAGTCGCCAGACGGGTCGGTTCGCTGTGTCACACCACGAGATTATCCGATGATTGCTACTATCGAAAACTTCGTTGTAGACTGCAGCAAACGAAGGAAGCGGCACGGTCGAATTTCAGACGCTCAAACGGAGGCTTTGCTCGAAGGGGGAACGCTCCGCAGCTTTGCACAAGTTCTGCAGGTCCGCGGACCCCTCGCATCGGAGTTCAATTTCTGCTGAAGCTATGCAGCTGGGACGATTGCACGTTTCTTGCGACATGGCTGGTTGTTGTGAGTTGAGACACGTGCATTAGTCAACTATGACTAAGCTTCCCGAACGCTCTTGGTCTTCCATCTTCCACTGCTGCTTCGCTCTAAGATATGAGCACCAACAGCCGGGTTCCATCGATTGCAACTCTACGCAAGGTTCTGCACCCATCTGCATCTAAGACTGTTCTTTGCGAAGCTGCGACGCAAGCGCATGAGCTATTCGACGTGGCAAGATGACGCCCACGGTCCGACAAAGTGGTCCAGCGACCGGCTGATCTCTAGGGCAGGTACGATGCAAAGACAAGCTCAGAAGCGGTGGTGTTATGGACGGCTGCAGTCGCTGGACCCTCATTTCCATATCTACGTCCTACCGCTGCTTCACACATTCTCTTTTCATTCGAGCGAATTATTGCGAGAGTAACCGGCGGTCCCACTTCACGGTACCTTGGCTAGAGTCGGATATCACGGATGCAGGTCAGACTTTCTTACGAGGCGACACAATGCGCAACACTATGTGTGCTCAGAAAGTGTCGCTGTATTGTCCAAGTCACCCAGGTTTCTACCAAACATATTCAGAGTCAAACAGAGCCTCTTGTTGTTGGCGTTTCCAAGTTCACATGCCAGCGCAGGTACACGGCCTAAATTTCCCCGTTCGACCCCACCAACTCACTCCACGGCCGCTCCCCACGCACCCCGGACCGAGTCAAGAGCCAGACAATCACTCGGTAACGGCGCCGATCCCTGTATCACCCGCTGTGCCCTGTTCATCCCGCATACATCTCGTCAGCCTCTAAGCCAAAAACCTGCATTTTGATAAAGCTCGAATGCCCAGGCTCTGACGCCTCAATCTGATTACAGTCGTTTGATATGCAGCGTTCCAGTTCTGTCCTGTCATACCTTGCAATTGTTCAGCATAGGGGAGACTACCATGAAAGCAAGATTGAGAAGCGTGTTTTCACATGCTACGCCTCGCTGGGAGCCGTTAGACATCCGTTCAGAAGATCCTGACCAGCGTTCCAATTCGGATGCTCGGCACCCACCGTCGACAAACCCCAAAGACAGACCCAACGAGCGCATCACCTTCCACATCAAAGCCGGCCCCTCGACCACGCCTCCGATTTTGAGGAACAACCAATTGCTCAAGCCGCGCAAGAGCGCGATAAGCTTGACATCTGTGCCCGACCCAGAGCTTGATGCAAGAACGAATTACCAATGGCAAAGCACATTCTTTGCAAGGCTCCCGCTAGAAATCAGGCGCATGGTGTATGGCTACTTGTATGAGAGCGAGACAATACACCTCATGATGGGCGAAAAGAAAGACAAACTCGGCCGACGAGAAACCAAGTTCGGGAATTTCATCTGCACACAGTCCCAAATTGGTACCTGCATCTGTCGCGTGGTAGTCGCAGGATCCGCGCTCGAACCCTCGCTCCCGCAGCTGGAGATCGGGCAGTTGGGGTCGATCCGCAGTTGTCGACGCATGTACGTCCTTTCTAGCCCAGAGTCCTGATCTTATTGAAGAAAGGCGTCACACCACTAACACACTGACCGTAGGTACTCAGAGTGCATACACCATCTCTACAGCACCCACACCTTCGCCCTCCTCCACGCAACCCACCTCCTCGCCCTCCCCAAACGCATCCCGCAGCAACGCCTCGACACAATCCGCATCCTACGCCTGCGATGGACGATCCGCGCCCTACCGTATCTGCGTCGCATCGGCTCGCACAAACTAGCGTATCGTGAGGATACGGAGAACTGGGAGAAAGGCTGGGCCATCCTGGGCAAGATGAAGGGGCTGAAGAGTCTTAGAGTGGCGCTGGTGGATCCGAGTGCGCAGGATATTTGGGAGAATAGTTGGCTTGAGCTGGAAGCGGCGATCATGCAGCCGGTTAAGAGAGTCCAGGTCGAGGGCGAGTTTGAGGTTACGCTGCCGTATGCGAGTTGTGATGTTGACAGGGATATGGGCGCTTGTAAGGTAAGGCTGCAGAGGCCTGGTGAGGCAGTGGATGGGCAACCGTGAATGCTAGTGAAGGGGTTTGGAGGAAGATCATTAAGCGCGTTTACGGAACCACAACACCATGTTGCACGATCCAGATCTGGTGTTCAGATATGCCTGCTCAACAATTCACGTCTACGCGCAAACGTCTTCACGAGCAAGTGCGTTCCAGGATGATTCGATTAGTACGTCCAGAAAACTCCTGATTTATAACCGCCGCACGGCTTGATGGTACGGAAGAAGGCAAAGGGGGATCATGTAACCGTTCCTTGTTGTTTACTATCAACCTACATGACATGTCCCGACAAATGAGCCATCTACAGACCAAAGCAGTTCGCGTAGTACGTAACCGTAGCCGGCCAGTCTGAGAACATAGCCTTTATCCCCACCTGCTTGGCAAGCACGTCCAGCACTGTGTACATGTCTCCGTCATTATTAATCACACTCTTCACGTAATCGTAGTAGTACCCGCCGCCGCCAATCTGCAGCCATCCTGAGCGCTCGAAGCTCCACGCCACGATCTCGAGATTGTTCTCCTTGGCTGCGATCGCGTACTCGCTGGGCACGATGTGGCCTGTCGCATTGTCCACTTTGGTTAGTGCAAACATGGCGGGCGCCATGATCTTGACGCCGCGCGCTGCGAGAGCAGGGAGAGACGCAGTCGCATTCGCGTACCCGGCAGGTGTGTCGACGCGCTCATCGAGGTACACAGCTTGCTTGCCGAATTGAGGCTCGTTGTCGATCCAGTAGAATATGTCGTCTGGAAGGAAACTTTGTGGCCAGACACGCTCGGGCGCAATACCCTTATTTTTGAATGCACCGATCATGTCCTGCGCGTATTGCTCTTGTGTGTATCCGTCAAATGGCATGGGGACCTCGGGTGTCTTCAGCTCAGCGGTGAACTTTAGATTCCAGCCGTCGACGATGTCGATGTACTCATTCAAGGTCAACAGTTGGGGACACCCGGAAGCGTACAAATCAGTGCGGAAATACGGAGTGCCGTCCATGTACTGCTTAACGGTGGTGCCGTTAGGATTGAAACCATCTTGCTTGCCACACAAGGTCTGAAACTCAGCAAGCGTGAGATCGGAGGTGCAGCACTTTGCGCTCGCAGGCGCGGTGCCATTCGCTGGGGTGAAGGGCGTAATGCACTTGGATGCGAGTGTGGTGTTGAGAATATTGGTTGTTGTGTGCAAGTCACACTGCGCGTGGCGGCACACGAGCTGCTTGTCCTTTGTGAACGCGACATCGCACTCAATGACTCCAGCGCCTTGACGACGGGCTGCGCTATAGGCAGCATATGTATGCTCGGGGTACTGGAGAGAGGCGCCGCGGTGTGCGAAGACGAAGTCGGATGGTGCGAAAGGGCCTTCCGAGCAGCTCTCGAGCTTCTCCTTCAGCGAACCCTCGTCCATGTCATCGACCAGAAAGTATGGTCGATCGCCGACCTGGACATTGAACTTAGTGTGATTGTGCTTGCTGTCATGTTTCTCGGGATAATGGCTGCCAGTACGAGGCAGAACGGCAGCTGAGGCCAGGCCCAGAACGAGCGAAGAAGCTAGAAAAGAGGGCATCTTGCGATTATGCAGCTCAAGTGACCGGAGAGTGAGTGAAAGACCGTCTCTGCAGGCCGTTCACCTGGCGATTGGACCTTCTTATCTGGTCATGTCCATCCTAGAGATTCCAATTGCAGCCCGTTGCTCCGCTGCAAAGCATAGCCACACGGAACGCTCTCCAGCAGCTCCATCCAGTTTATCACCGTATCCTCTGCACGTGGCAGAGTTATCCCGGATGGAATCTCTTGGAGTTGGAAAGAGGCTGACGGAAAACTGGAAGAGTCGAGTGACAGGGTGGGGAGCTATGCGAAGGCGGCTAAAGTGCCAAGTGCCAACCTCGTGCCAAGTTGCACGTTGCAGCGCACGTTGCGTAATGACGAAGTGAGATTCGGACGTTGAAGATAGCCAGCGATGGGCCGATGGTGTACCTGCCGAGCTGAGCTTGAGCTTCTCTGGGCGGATCCTCCAAGACGTCACCTAGGACCCCGCAGCCGAGCTGGCCTTTGCAAGGCCATTGTACGAAATTTGGGCGTGAGAGGCAATACTCATCTAGGTTCCGCTGTGCCTCTGTAAAACCACTGTCAGGGCGTTCCAAACTCGAAGCCCGCGAAGACTATCTCTTCCGGGAGTTGGAGGCTGCATTTTGAGTCTCTCATATCAATACCGGTCGAGCATCTGCGATCTGGCAACACAACGACGAAGCTATGGGGTACCGTGACTGACTTGACAGGCTCCAGAAGCGTCTCTTCGTTCGGCTTCCAGATCTCTTCGTAGCAATCGAGCATGTCGCGCCACCTGAACCAGAGGGTAACATGCAGCTTCCGTAAACCAGTCAAGGCTAGTATCGCTGCCCAAGATTTCTCCCATGCTGCGAACTGGAGCTGGTCTGCCGTGATACCATGGTGGTGGTTAAAGTAGAAGCTGTCTATCTCCCAATCGATGTGTAAGTCTTGAACTTGAATAAGTCGCTGCGGTAAGAAGAAACAGTGCAGGTAGTCGATAGTTGGGTAGTCGTCATCCCACGTGGCAAAGGAGAAGTTGTTGGAAGTATACAAATACTCAATCGCTTCTGAGTATCTGTTTGATGGTCAGACAACAGTTCAATCGATGGCGTGCCGTTGAAGAACTCACATCTGGCGACATGTCCTCAGCATTGGAAGCACGAATTCGAGCTCTACATGGCGGGGATGATACGGTTCCTTGAGACCACTATCGCGGCGGTAGCGTCGAGCCACAGGTTTTCCACGGGCTGTTCTGAGCTTCACCGTGGCGCCGCCTAGCATCTCAAAATAGATCATCCTCCGAATCTCCAGAGGTAACTTGCTGATGAATGGCGATCGTGATTGATCAAGGGTCTTTTGGTCGTCCTGCATATCGATAACTGGCATAGTGAGGTGTCGCAGACGAGGCGGTGGGGTTGTTGGTCTTGGAGGCGGCTGAGAGTGAATCACGCAGCCTCTCCTTCTAGGATTGGGTTTGATGAAGCATAGAGCGCACAGGACGCAGGGTCCACAGCAAATCCAGAAGACACTTTTGCAGGCGAACGCGCCCATTTTGCTGAGTGCTTTCGATGCACGCTTCCCAGCTCTTCTCCTGGCGGAGGGTCTCGCCATTGTGGTGTATGAGTTGGTGTAATCAGGCAGAGGAGCCCCGACGCAGGTGTGATGCGTGTGGCGCTCAGATGTTGTATTTGTGACCCACCCAATCAGGCAACAGTACTGCCCCTCACAGCGAACTCCAACACCGAACTTTGGAAAAGTGTAGCATGTCATTGACAGCCCTGAACCAGACCGATTATACAATTGCAACCGTCTAGCCCAAGTGTGCCTCGGTCTCGATCTCCACTCTCATCGTCTTGTATAACGCAACGACCCGCACACACGTCAAGAACGGGCTGTGACCCTCAAACCTCTCCTTCATGTTCCGGAAAAGGTGTTCAGCGGTGTCGTCAAGTGGAACTGTGATAGAGAACCGGACTCTGTAGAGCTGTTCAATCTTGCCCCCAGCCAGCTGCACAGCGTGCTCCATATTATCGAAGGCTTGGTTGACCTCATCAAAAATCGACTTGGGGATCTCCTCAGTGAAGCGACCCAACCCGCCTATTCACAGTAAGTACCAGCAATGGTACTTCTTGAGATCTCGATGTGATTGTCGATGCGAACGGCTTGGCTATAGTTGACCTCCCTCTTGCAGCGTTCGGCAAAAGTACTGGAGATGCGACATTGTTGGGTGTAGGGCTTGTAATTAGTGTTTCGCAAAACATAGCCTTATATGTAGTTCCTCTTGCAGCCCTCCTCCTTGAGCAGTCTTCTCATCCCACTGGACGGTTCCTCATCTGCCAACATCCACTGCCTGCCCAGCTGCAATTCATCAGCGCCATGTATGAAGCCCGCTGTTCTGCTCATAGGAGGGCTCGGCAAGCAGTAGCACGTACTAGTGCTGATGCTTCGTGTGGAGACTGGACCAATGGTTGAGGAGCCGAGGTGTGCCTCGCCGTTGACAAACGAGTGGGGCCGCCTGGAGCTTCTCATGGCACTCACGACCGTGCTTCGTGCATCAATAGCATCAAGCACTTCCGCTTGCTGGAGTTCGGCATCAACCACATGGGGCGCAAGTCGCGCAGTCATCACAGCTTTCCCTCTACGCAAGTGCCGGGGCAACTTCAGCTGCAAAGCATTCAAGACCTACAACGTCGGTCAAAGGCTTGCCGCGTCGTCATTGGATGATCAATGAGACATGCAGCCTGCAAGACACGCATGGCTGAGCTGACAGTAAAGGTGGCGCGCGTAGGGCAACAATCGTTTTGGTCTTGCCCCTCACTCGACACCACCTGGTCTTGTGTGTATGGTCGATTGTCCCGCTGATGTAGTCGACACCTAGAAAGAGGGAAGCCTCTAGTTACAAGCTGTTCGTATGCATGTCCAATACTTACATCATCATGGACGAACGTTCCCGGGAAGTGCGCTCGTTCTCCCGGCCCATCTCGCCTCCGGCGAAACGAAACAGAAGAATGGTCAATCTGGATCCAATGGCAGGCACGAAGGCGTCGACACCATGGACGCGCACTCCACTGAATCCCAGCCTCTCCCCCATTCGGGTACTACATCTACGCCAAGGTGCAGGCGACGACCCAATCGACGTCAAGCTTCAAGTCGTTTTCCTGGATGATCAACCATACTACGAGGTACTCTCCTACGTCTGGGGCGATCACAGTGTCACGAAGCGGATAAGCGTCGACGGCGTCCCTTTTCAAGCGACTGTAAACCTATTCGGGTTTTTACACTGCCTTCGACTCGCGAATAAGGACAGACTGTTGTGGGCTGACGCAATCTGTATCGATCAAAGTAGCCGGCAGGAGAAAAGCCACCAGATAGGACTTATGACGCGGATTTATCGCCAGGCATATGCAGCCCATGTATGGTTTGGAGCTTTCGACTCAAAGCAATTCCATGCCGAACTCGATCGCGACAGAAGATACACTTCGCTTTCCGCCATGACACCAGAGCAGTGGAATGTGTATGAGAAGGAAGGCGCCACCTCCCTCGATTACTGGCTCAAGCAAAGAGGGTTCAAGTGCCTCGGTCAGAACGAAGTCGAGACTTTTGCAGCCCAATGTCGATCAGATATCTTCAAGCACGCCTTGAAGATTCTTGACAAGATGGCGGAAGGGGATCATCTTTACACGTACCCTGTAGTCACGTCCGTGCCAAACAGCAAATACACGCGTCGGTACACATATCACAGGAATTGGTTGGCCGTCATGGACTGCATCCACTGGCTTGTCACCAGACCTTGGTGGTCGCGTGTCTGGACACTCCAAGAAGCCACACTGCCCCGAGCGGACCCTATCGTGCACGCTCCGCCATACTCCTTCCATCTATCTCAGCTTCTCGATGCGGTGGACGCAATGTGGCAGCACAATAACGACGCCTGTTGCAAGTGGTTTGGGAATGCGGTCATAACGTCTGATCGTGATGACGGTGTGTTCGGAGCAGCATACACGCAATGCCGAGCTGTTCATGCACAACGCGAGAGCTTGGCTGAATCAGTCGAGGACGATCAAGGCGTACCGCTGGCTTTAGTGACCAACGCCATCCAGGGACGAGAAGCTACTGAAGTCCACGATCACTGGTTTGGTGTCTTCGGGCTTCTGCCTGAGAGGTGGCAGTCCCAATCTAAGATGTTCCCCACGCCCGACACACCGGCTGAGCTATTCTCGCAATACTCAAACCTGCTATATCTCCAGGGCGCAGATCTGACACTACTCAACAAGTCAAGACGTCACAGACGCAGCGCTATTGCTGGCCTGCCATCATGGGCAATCGATCTGTCGAGCCCCCGTACAAAGAGCGGAGAGGATAGTGACCGCTGGGATCTCTACAACGCATGTGGCAAGACCACGCATGATCCTACAATTGAGTGGCCGAAGCTTCGCGATCCTGTCTTGACCGTCCGAGCAATACACGTCAGCAGCGTGCAAGCATGCGCCGAGCGAACGCTACCGCTTTCCGATACTCCTGAAGATCTCCGCAGACTTGTAACCGATTGGCTCGAATTGTACCAGAAGCTCGCAAACCCATTCGACCGGGACGCATTCTGGCGGGCGTGTTTCATGGACAGGAACGTTCAGACGCACTGGTTGTCGCTGCGTAGGGGCCCTCTCAAGGCTGACAGGCTACAAGACATCAAGGACTGGTGGACGGCATGGAACGATACGTACGACCATCACGATCTGACGTTCGATCGGAGAGCAGGCAGCACCAAACACGGCAGATTTCATCACAGAGAACTTCGCATGAATGCCGAGCAGACGAAGTTCTTCGTTACAATGCAGGGGCTGCCAGGTATGGGATCGCACGACATGCAGTCCGGCGATGAAATCTACACGCTAGCTGGCTGCAAGTCGCTTGTCATACTCCGGCCGTCGCTCGAGAAAGACCTCGAACAGCTGACAGTTGTCGGGCTCTGCTTTGTCGACCGCTGGATGTATGGAAGGGCTCTGCAAGGCGGGGCAGTGTGGAAAACGATGGCCCTCTACTAAGGATCTGTATCAATGTGTCACAGCACCACGACCCTTGTCCGTCAGCAACGACAACAGGGGAAAGCACACGGAACACATATATTTTGCAAAAGAACGCGAGATTGCAGCGACTAGCGGAGGGTATACTACTAGATACATCCCCGCCAAAGTTCAAAGAGTGTGGCATTGCCTTCTTGCTCCAGCATTTCCATACATGCTCCCGCAAAACCTTCACCCGTGATCGTCGTAGTGACGGTACAGAGGGTTGCCAGGCTTTTTCAGCATTGACGAGCGTGAAGACCATCGGCTGCCGCCTCCTCCAAACGGTCAGGCTTGCAGTACAGCACGTCGGCATCGATGGTGGTTCGGGCTATGACAGCAGATTCTTTAGGATGAGAGTTAATTTGCTTGATCGCAACGACGGCAGAAACCACTTGCCTTTTACGTTGACGGGGACTGCGACCGCAACGGTGCCCAGAAAGGCAGCGACAGTGAGAAGGTAGATCTTCATTTTCGGGGTGGTTGTAAAGTAAACGGTAGGATGTGGAAGAGTTGCAGGCTGTATTCGCGGTTCTGCTATGAAGGCAGCTGATGTCTCAAGACCGCCGGTGCCGTCGATGGATATATATGCTTGTTTCTCATCTATCACGTGGTTGACGGATAGTGAGACTCGAGCCACCGAAGCTTATGTATGCAGGCTTCAACTATTCTGCGACCCAGCTCAAGCGCATGCAGATTGAGAATTCGCAGGATGTAGCCTGCTTGGGACAAAGATAGTTGAACTAAGGTACATGCAGCAAATGCTTATCGGTACGGGACTGCACGCCTAGCTCAGCCAGAAAGCTTATCTCGTAGCATGCGCACTTGCAGACGTGTAGATGCATCCCTCTACTGCATTTCGAGTAGTGTTCAGCGTTCATCAGTTGAGAACCTGTTGTCATATATTAGGAGTGCAGCGAGGTACGAAGACTTCGGCGCCGATCCATTGACTTGGGAATGCGCCTTACCCAATTGACCACCTCTGCTTACCATAGACCCTACAGTGACATGTGCACCTTCCTGACGGGGAGACAAACGCCGAATAATCTCCCGAAGACTGCATTGTCCGCTTGTCTGAACATGCACTCAATACACGTTCTCACGACTTGACCTTATTCCCGCACGCGCTGCTCTCCCACAGTCTCCGTCATCGGCTCCCTCTGCCTCACAATTTACGTTTTCTCGGACGAAACTTTCTATGAGAGGCAACCTACGACATGGAGAAGCACGTTGCCTACAATCCAATCGCACAGAATGACGCCCCCGAATCCTCATACGGCGACTCGGAGGATATGATCTCAGGAGTCGAGCATAAACAGCGTGGGACAGTGGTCTTGTACGCAAAACGTGCTGTACTCATTGCAATTCTTCTGGTCCTATACACTGGGGCTGTGGTGGAACTGACCAAGAGAGTAACCCACAGAGACCGGCGAGTGGGACGAAGGTTCCTGAACACACCTGTGGACAATGATTACATTGTATACGACGCTAGAGTCATGGAACAATGGGAAGACTTAGGAAAGGGTCCTCGTATTGAGTACTTCACCGAGCCCAGCGAGGAGATCGATCGCAATTGGCATGACATCGTGAAACGTATGTCTTTCGCACCTTTTTCTGCGTGGTTTCGATGACTGACCGCAGATTGTCTAGATCAGAATATTGGTATTCGGCGAGATGCCATGAAAGCCATGGGTCGCGAGGCAGAGGGTATCAAGCTCCCAGATGGCACATACTATGGCTCAATCATGGTCTTCCACCACCTGCATTGTCTTGTACGATACGCTACATGGAACTCATTCATCACAGGCCATCACGCTGACAACAAATAGAAAAACATCTATCATGCGTTACACCCTGAGTACTACGGACTGAATAACTTGACTGGAAAGGCCAGAGATGATTGGGTGGATCATACGAGTAAGTCAGCCCCTTATTTCCCAGCAGTAATGGTACAATACTTATTGGAATCATGATGCATCAACAATCCCCAATCACCACTGACCACGAACTTGTATAGCGCATTGTCTTCATATGCTGAAAGAGGCTGTGATGTGCCAGGCCGATACTACGGTATTGACCATGAAATGGTCCGATCGTAGCGTGCGCCCCATAGGGAACCTCACCGCACCTCACGAATGTGTGAATTGGGACCGTCTGATGGAATGGGTGGTACCCAACTCAAGAGACTTGACCGCTGAAGGGTGGCTTGTTCACCCAAAATACGGTATGGTCGTTCCCATTGCCTTGTATTAAGATGGTCTCGATTAACGCGTGCCGAGCGATTTCTAGGTCCGGCAGTGGTCAATGGAAAACTGAGCAAGCTCCCAGCTGGTTCATAAGCGCGACACTGTGCATCTCGATACGAGTGCAGGCGGGATGGCTTGAACGCACATGGCAGGATCGAGAAAAGGTCTGCGCAAGGTGTCATGTCTCATACAATCGACCACTTTGATACCAGCACACTATGTCCAATATTGCCTAACTTTGTGTCTGCACTGTCATCGATCGGTGCTAGATTTCCATACTCAACAGTGTGCCATCCCAAGGCTGCTTGTTCTTTCGGGCAAGGCTGAAGTCTGCAACCGCATGAAAGCCCTGTTGTTCGTAGTACCTGAAGTAGAAGCGTCTAGTTAGTTTCACTTGATGATCTAGTAGCAGAACTTGGAGCCACCAACCTGATCAACTTTCTCTCATTTCCTGCCCAACCATCCAGATAGAGAACTTTCTTTCCCCGGCTACAGCCCCATCGTCGCAACTCACAAAGAAGTGCAGCACCAACCCCGCGAATCCCATCCTTTATCCGGTTATCGCTGACCATGACTTCCACATACAGACTCTCCTCTCGTCGGACTTGTCCCGATTGATCGACCGCCGCTTTAGGAAGATACTTCGGCAGCCAGTTCCCACGGACGAACGCAAAGCCGACAGCCACGCGACAGCGTCCATCATCTACCGTGCTAAGATACACATCTTTGCAATCGAAAGCCGCAACATCTTGCTTCGAGAACTCGGCCTCAAGGACTAGAATGCGCAGCGCATCTGTGGTGTTGGAAACCGCGTTTTGCTCGGCCTCTCGCATCTGGCGCTGCGTTTCGTCGATCCAGCCTGGGCGTTGCGAGAACGGTATTGATCCCCATTGCGCTTGCGATCCAAGGGAAGAGAGATAGGGTAGAGATGCATCGAAGACTGAGATGACAAAGGCTTCGTCTTGGGCTAGCGTGGCGTCTCGAACGAAGAAGTGGTTTGGTGAGGACATTGGTCGAGTTTCACCTATGGGCCTAGTAAAGGGTCTGAGTAATCGTTGGGAGGAAGTGCACGACGCGAAGAGGAAGTGTTGCGTTGAGGCAAGATATCTGGAGCATTCTTGTACGGTAATAAAGAGAGGCGTGGTGGTCTAGCTTCAAATAGAGTTGATCAGCTACATATGCACCTTCCCGAATAAGCTTATCATTTATCGTGTTGTGCCTCGCCATGCCTGGTTATCCCCATGTCCAGCTGCTCTACTTCCCGCAGCGTGGAGGTAGTCAAAGGGCTACCACAGTGTTGGTAAGGAACCAAAAGTCTATATTTACGATTCAGTATCGGAGGAATTGTTGCATTGTCATATCACACTGCTCTTTTCCATATCACTCTTTCCTGAGCCTCACCGTTCCTACGGAGACCTGGGCCATGTACCGCAGTCTGCGTACACCCAGATGTATTGGCCAATGCAAACGCCGATGACAGAGGCCGTAAGTTGTACAACGAACCTGCTGAAGCCGTCGTCCGTGGATCTGGGATTTTCTCCATCTCTATCTTTGTCCTGCGTCTCGTGCCCATGCTTGGTCTTGCCATCATCAGGAGCACGGCGCTCGACATTGACGTGAGGTCCGCGTAAAATGTTGTGCTCGTGGCGGAGGAAAGCATTTGTTGTCTTCAGCTGCAAAACGTGGTTTACTTGCGCCGAGATCTGGTCTGCTTGTGCCGAAAGTAGGTCCTCTTGCGCGGTGTTGAAGTCCTTGAAGTGGTTCAGCTGACGCAAGGTTTCCGAATCGACGACGGCATCAGTTGCACCAGCACTGGTAAGACCAACAGCATCCTGTGGTGTTGTGTTGCCCGTCCTGGCTTATCCCAGGGTGGCCACAGTCGGTTTGAGCTACTCCAACTGTCGCAGGATCTCTGAAATGTCGATGGCGTCCGGTGACGCTTTGAAACCAGTGTCGTAAGGAGCCGCACGCGAAGCGTTGGTTGTAGGACATTCAAGCGCTCGATCGTGTGTATGGAGGTGCTCCTTGTTCTCGATATGGATTGCGGCTTGAATCTTCTTGAACTCGACTTGACTTCTCTCGATCTTCTTGAGGCGATGCAGGACTTCGGAAACTTGATCTTGAGGTAGGCTGGAGGTATTCGAGCTGGTGGAGAGTTGCGAGGTAGAACGTCGCTGACAAGTCGTGGAGGCAGTCAGCATGTCATAGACGTGAGCTGTACCTGCCTTGACTGGCGTTGCGGCGCGGAAAGTTGATGATCTTGTTGCAGTGAGTGCCAGTTGGCGGACGATGGGCATGGCCTTTGAAGCGGACGACATCGTTGTTCAGGCAGTGATTATGGATCTTGGGTATATGGAAGGGTTTTTGGTGTACCTCTGTCGTGCACTTGTGCTTAAGTTGAGATCTGGAGTGCCTTTACTTGAAAATATATATAAAAGTTTTCGTTCAGGCAGCAATTCCCATACTTGTCAATCATGGTCAAGGAATTTCGATGACGACCGTTGAACCATTGGTATCCAGCAGCTCAGGGCTTGAATATGAGAGAGTCGACCCTTCCCACCTCGGAGGCTGCATTGGGTCCCCGAATGGATAGATTCTGTGGATTAATGAGGCTTCATCGTTGCTGTTCCTACTCGTCCCGTAGCTCTGCGACCGCAAAGTAGCCTTTGTTCTCAACCACGCCTCTATCCTTAACAACTGCAGTGTACTTGACGACCCACTGCGGTGCCACGTCGCCCTTAAGCCCCTCTTTATTCGACTCACTGGCCAGCACTCCGCACCCGTTGTCTCCCGATCCCAGAATCTGCCTCAGCGTTCCCCGTGGCAGAATGTTCGTGCAATCGTTGTGCGTGAGGAGTTCGATTTGCTGCTGTTTCGCGTACAGAATCAGCGGTTTCGGGACAACGCAGCAGTCGCGGACGTTGATCTGGTTGACGCTTGGCTTGATCGTTGTGTACTCCAGGAACTTTTGCAGCCGTGCGACGCCAAATTCCGCTATGCCCAACTTCGACACCAGACCATCTCTGTGTAGCTTCTCCAAAGTCTTCCATGTCGCTGTCATTGTTTCGATGTCCTCCGGTGGCACCTCAGACTCGTCGCAGCCTTCTGATGTGGATTGCGGGGCAGACGGGGGGTCCTCCAGGTCCGAATCCTCGTCATCCGCGTCGAAAGATATCCCTGGGAAGCTGACGATCAGAAGGTCAATCGACTTGCTTCCCAGCTCCTTCAGCACCAATTCGATCGCTTCTCTTGTCTGGGCGCATCGGCGGTCGGTGGGGATGTTCGGTAGGTAGAAGAGCTTGACAGTGATATCGTAGGATTCGCGAGGCTCAGTAAGTGGTGACGGCTCGTGGGTGGGTACGTAGAGAGCGCTGTCGGTCTGTGTCGTCCATGACTTGTAGCTGGGGCCATCTTCTGTGGGCAAGCCTTGCTGATTTGTGAAATTCGAGCGCAACGAAGAGGTCAACTCGGTGTTCGACTTCTCAAAGAACGGGCGGCGCATGACCGAGGGTCCCCCGGACATGATGTTGCTATGGCTGTCAGTTGCCATTCTCCAGACAATATTGCGGGACGTACGATGTGGACAGTACAAGCTTCATGGCGATGGTGGTTGCTCTATTGCAGCTTGGGAGTTTAAGATCTATCAGGTCCTGGAAAGTTGTTTGGACCAGGAGAGTTCCTTCCTGTTCTATCTTTCGAGGAAGGAAGTTTGTCAGCGGCTGCTTAGTTAGCGTCCGTACTACAATCCACGGAATATCCTTTTGAGTGACTGATGCCGCTCTGCTATCACAGCGCTTGCATAGGACTATGTTACGAGTTCACAAAAGGTTGCAGTGAATGTAAACATTCTAGGTCTTGATGATGGCGGGGTGCTGCGCGTGCTTTGACGTTTCGCGGGGCTGTCCGCAGCCGTCGCCGTCGCCGATCTCGTTGGCTGCAACATCTCCAAAGAACAGCACAACACTGCTGGACAGCGCCCATCCACAATGACAATCAAGTAAGCATTCTCCCTGCACACCAGACTGAAGATTTGTAGTATCTGAGTAGACAATGACATGCTGACAGTTATCAAGATACCTCATTCTGCTCTCGCGGCAGGGCAAAGTGGTTGGTACCTCACCCTAAACACACGCTGCACTGCTGAAGCTCGCAGCGCCTAGCCAAGTGGTTCACCACGCTCGCTCCCAAGGACAAGGCCAAAATCGTCAAAGACGTCTCACAGCTCGTCCTCGCCCGCCGCACGCGTATGTGCAACTTCCTCGAGTACAAAGGTAGGTGGGTCCCGGCAGGGGTAGCTCTTCGCTAGGCTCACACAATCTGCCAGACACCAAGATCGTATATCGCCGCTACGCCTCGCTTTTCTTCATCGCCGGCTGCGACTCCACCGATAATGAGCTGATCACCCTCGAGATTGTCCATCGCTACGTCGAGCAGATGGACAAGTACTACGGCAACGTGTGCGAGCTCGACATCATCTTCAACTTCCAGAAGGCCTACTTCATCCTCGACGAGCTGCTGCTGGCCGGCGAGATGCAAGAAAGCAGCAAGAAGAACGTGCTGCGCTGCATTGGGCAGCAGGATAGCCTAGAGGACATGGAGGTGAGCGAAATGGGCCCTTGATCTTCGTTCTCTCCCACACGCCATGAGCGCCATGTGGCTGACACTCGCCCGCCGCTACCCAGGCCGAGGACGACATCCACTCGAAGATTATGTAGCATGTCGGCGTTGGCCTGTTTCGCAAAGAAGCACGAACTATCACTGACCGTGTCACCCCCGGCACCAGGCAGCAGATGAGTTCAAGGGACGCTTGCAGGACAGCGGCATCTTGTAGCATCACAGACACAGGGACAGCATTGCACGGCGAACGGCGCATCGAGCACGGAGTTATGCGGCGCAGAGATCATGGCGACAGGAGAACGCACCATCAGTCATCTTGCTGTGATAAGCAGTTGACTATGGCTGTACTCTATCTACTTCAACTATACACCCGAGTCTGGTGAGCATTGGGCTTGTCCAGCAGGTTTGACATTAGCGGTCTATGGGACTCGAAACGTGATTACAATGTCATGCTATCGAGATTGCTCTCTGGCTCTTCCTTCTTCCTTTTGTTGCTGGTCTAACAAGCTCAACCATTTAGCTACAGACTCCCTACCAGCATACTGCACTCCATGCACATGTGACAGCAAGTGGTTCGGATCAAACTTGGTCCTTCTCCCAGAACCTTAGCTTCTCTATCAATCATCCCATCGTTGCCGAGTTCCTGAGGAGCTCGTTATCAGGCAACCAATGCTACTGTCTACTTCTTCATGTGCTCGCCTTGCCGGCTGTCAAGCACCGCACCCATCACTCACAGTCCACAAATCCAAAAAGACCAAAACAATTAGCAGCTCTCTGCGACACCACTGACAGCCTCTCGCCGTCCCACCCCGACCATCACCGGATGTTCGTTGGCTGATAGATCCGGCTGTTCTCGGACCAATCAGCGGAAACCGCGTTGGCACCTGGCCGACCGCTGCTTTAGTCTGCCAAGTCATGGCTCCGCAACACGGCTTCGACGACGTACGACGCAATCGGCCTCACACCACCCACCACCCACCACCCACGACTACTACATGTCCCTCGCCTGCTAGACAACTGTCTGGCCGTTCCAACAGTATCCTCACCTCTCCGCAGCCAGCCTAGAGTTGTTGCTATCTGTTGCATCGGCTCGCGCAGGCCCACTCACGATAAAGGAGCACCCACAAAGCCAGCAGCTTCGGCACGTTGTCAACAAACGTCGAGCATCTCGACAGCAGTCGCATTATCATCAGCAATCATCAGCGATAGCTAGGAACTCAATCCGATATCATGAAGGTGCGTACAAGGCCCCTTTCGACGCGTCGCGGTTTGCGATGATGTAACTAACCTGGCGGCCCGCAGTACCTCGATTTGTGCGCCCTCCACGAGGTCAACCTCGCGCTCAATTTCGACACCCAAGACACCGCAATAATTGGCGGCTGCGACCTCTGGACCGTCAAAGCAGCCGGCAGCGATAAGAAGCTCTACAAGCGCATCGAGAACACGCTCGAAGCCAGACACCGAGATCACCTTGCGGCCATCGCAGATCTGTCCGAGCAGTCCGCTGCGCAGTTCGCCGACGACATTGACGCAGAGAGGGACACACCGTTCGGCAGCTTCAATGAGGCGTCAAACAGGCACACGTTTGCCTACCTTATCGCGACCCTCAACGCGACGCACATCGACTACGACTTCGCCAACACCTTGAACCCAGACGAATTCCGTCGCGAGACTCAGCAGAGCTTCATCCACAAGATCGACCAGACAATGTACTACCTTCGACCTCAGGTGTACTCGGCCGGCCTACCCGCAGGTGCCGTCACCCCGCTCGGCTCACCGATATGGAGCCCTCGATCGTGGCAGTTGCTTGATAGCGAAATGGACATGACCAACTGCGAATATTACGCTTGGGAACCCTCGGATGACCCTTTCGCCGACGATGGCGCCATCTGGAGTCATCACTTCTTCCTCTACAACCGCGATCGCAAGCGCGTCGGCTACTTCTACCTGCGAGGCATTTCTGCTCTTTCGCCGAGCCCGAGTATGTCCATGTCTCTCATGAGCAAATTCAAGCAGTCCAACTTCGAGTCGAGTACGAACGCTGGATCCCGTAAGCGGGCCGAGTACTGGCTGGGTGACCGTGCGAAGAAGGGTCTCGAAGCATACGGCGACAGCGACGAGCTGGACAACATGGTGATCGACCATCCCGGCGACGTCGTCGATGCCGATCAAGACCGCTTTGTGCCCATCCGCGAAATGAGCATGGACGCTGACTACTACGAGAGCGAGGGCGACAGCGACGTCGAGAGCCTGGTCGAGATGCACAGGCGCAAGAGCGGTGTGCGAACGATGAGTCAGGGCATTATGGATCGCATGGAGCTGTAGAGCGACTCCAGAGTAATCATCCTGCCTTATCGAGGTCGTCAATCAACTTGACTTGACGGTGCATGGCTATGCACTTACGACGCTTTCTTTCGGTTGCATACATTGGCGTTTGTCAAAGGCGTTGTAGGGATTGTTTTGCGCGACTAATCCACTGGGCGGCATGCATGTGCCAGAGCTCGACGACTACGACAGGGCGTTACGGTCGGTGGGAGCGACGCGTTTCATGCCTTTGTATATTGTGTCTCGAGATACCCTTTCCTTACTTGTCTATTGTTTGTCGTTCTTGAGTATGTCTTTTGCCGTTCATGATGTCGCAATACGCTGTCTGCGGCACGATGTCGTAGGTACACTTCTCAATCCAATTGTACAAGTTCATCTTCGCATCCGCCAGCTGTCCGACTCGTTGACTTCAAAGGTAAGTATGCTCGTGTCCTTCCACGAACTAGCCCGTTAAGGCCACCTGCTCGTAGCGTTGTACAAAGGATAGCGCGGCACGCAGCATTGGTGGCTGACCTAGCCAAGCCAGGCGCAGTCGAGCTTACCGAGAAACCAAGGCACCCAAAGGATACACAAAGTCACGATGCCTCGATTTCCGGCTGCCTGACTACAAGAGTATTCTCCAATATTCATCTTTACAATCGCCTTTTGAGTAGGTGTGCTTCGAACATCACCGCACAACCCCACCCACAGCCACCATGCTTCTCACAGTCCTATCACTTCTGCTCGCAGCCGCCCAGGCCCAAAACTCCACTTTCTCACAACCCGGCGATGCAACCACACCAACCCCAATCGCAGTCTTCCCACCTTTCCCCATCCGCAGTGACACCAACATGCAACACACCCAGCGCGCCTACGGCATCTCCCTCATCACCCTCATCAGCACCTCAACCCTCGTCTACGCCATCTCCTGCTCACCCTGGACCACCATGACGCGCTTCAACGACGTCTGCGGCACGTCCTACGTGCCGAATGTAATTACTGTGACTGAGGGCCCGGAAGAGTGGCAGTGGACGGCGCAGGGTAAGACGTTGTATTGCACGGGGCTGGGGAGGGAGACGAAGAGCTGCACGAGTGTGACGAATAGTCTGGAGAGTTATTTTGCGCCGGCTACGGGGACGAATGAGGGGTTTTTGCCGGGGTTCTTGGGGTATTTTACAACGATGAGTAAGGTCGCTGTGAATGTTACAGCGGGGTTTGGGAATGTGCCTGCGACTGGTATGTTGGACTGATGATCTCATGTATGGAGGCTGACGGATTTAGTTCTTGCGAGCCTGAGGGATGATGCCACGGCGCTGGTTACGATTCAGACGGGGAGTCCGAGTGGACCTGGTTCTGTAGCTGTGTCGACGATGGGGCCTACGAGTATTACTGCGCCGGTGTTGACGGTGTCTGAAAACTCGATGTCGGGCCCGAGGGAGACTGCGTCAACGGGCGCTGCGGCACGGGCCACGGGAGTTGTTGGCCGAGAGATGTTGTTTGGCGCTGCTGGGGCTGTAGGGGCTGGCATCTTTGGTATTTAGGGAGAAATTCATTTACTATCGATAGAAGTTGTGCAATCAGGCCTCTTAAGGGGGGCTTCTTTTAGCCTCTCACATCGCCAAATGAAAGCATAAATGACGAACGGCGCTACAATCACGTAAGAAAACTTATTCGACTAAACAGTGTTGAGTAGGGTTACCCATCAGAGCGCGTATCTCCCCAGCTTGCGTCCTTCGAACGCACACTCGAATGATCACCAGTCATGGCGGTCCACAGTAGACTCGAACAGCTTTGTCACTTGAAGTCTTGACTTGCATCATGCGCTTCCTCGCTACCCAGTTCTGACTATGACCTCTTCAGCAGAAAACGAGATCTAGGAAAAGCTTCAGTTGAGCCGACGAGAGCAAAGTCAAAGCTCACGGCTGCTGAGAAAGAAAGTGCATGGAGTCAGCAGGTATGCACTTTTTGCAGAGGAGAGATCGTCTTGCAAGCCTCTCATGACCGCGACGCAACTGAAAAGCTGATAGAAAAATTAAATTGGGAAAGGAAGCCTAAAGATTGTTACGAAAGGCTGCCCACTGACGTGAGTTTACTCTACGATAAGCTCGACCTCGTTTGTCTTAAACGTCTTGCCCGCCAATGGGCTCTCTGTGTACTCATTCGTCTCGTCGTCGGTCACCTCGCTCTTAGACTTATCCCAAGCGCCCTTCAAGAGGCCCTGCGCATGTACTTTGTACTTTGCGGGCTTCGTCTCAGGCATCCATGGCCTGTTAAAGACAACCTCAACACTCTCCTCTTCTCCAGGCTTGACACCTGTAAGCTGGCTCTGCCCAGGCGGCATCCTCCTCCTGATTTGCAAAGTCAGCTGCTCGACTTCAGCGCCTGAGCTTGCGTCTGTGATCTTGAACACGCCGGTATTCAGGGCTGCATCGTCCAGCGGCGTGCCCCATTTGAGTAACGTGTAAGGTGTGTTGTCGTTATCGTTTTTCAATGTTACGCGCAATGTCGGCGGGTCTTTGGAGATTTGCGAGAGTGATATGGACAGTCCTGGGAGCTCGCTGGACGTTTGCGACATTGTGAAAGAACTGGGGCTAGGAGCTTGGGAGATGTAGTAGCCTCCGAAAAGCGTGACAGCTACGGCGGCGATGAGCGTGTTGCGGGCGTTGAAGTATCTCTGGAAGTCGGCCATAAGTTGATTTCGGAGTAGGAGTTTGGAATGTGTCCAAATGCTTCGAGGCTGTTGCCTTGATAGGATTCGCGATGCGACGTTCCTGGGCAGCGGGGAAGGCCAAACCAAGATTGGCAGGAGTCAAGTGCTGTCTATGTTCAACCACTCGAGTTTGAGAACATCAGTTTAGATCACGGTTACCTGTTGTTGTTTGCCCTGTGCTAAGTTGACTGAGCGTGTGTCTTGTCGCCCTTGAGTTGAAGCAATGACGTCGAGGCTGTCACTCAGCGACACAACGGCTCAGGTGATGCATGTCATAGCATTGTACACAAGTGTCCGCTATACCTCTTGGCACAATTATACTGATACATAGTGTACAGAACGGGACGAATGAGATCGCGCTCTGCAGGAGCGTCTGCCGGGACCTGCCTCAGTAGGTAAGAGCCACGGGCGAGGCCTGCTGGAACCTTGAGATGCAGATTGCAGGACGTCAATCCGTTTCTACGACGATCAGCTGCCGAGAGATGGCGGCGGCAGTGGATTCGATGCTCTTGGCCGTGTTGATGTTTCATGAACAGAGTCTGGAGCCCCGGAGCGATGGCTCTTTCCCGCTGCCACAGCCGCAGGCCATCGCCTGATCGGGCAGTAGCGCTAAAACTGGATCGATGTTCCCGAGGCATCTCTGCAAATCCTCCGACATCGACTTCAGCCCTTTACCTCCTTCCTAATTTCACGATGCCAACTAGCCAATCGATGCACTAACTGGACAGCTTGACCAAACCGTGGTGCAAATACCATGCATGTCGCCGTTTCCCGCCCATTCAACAGCGCCGTCGGCAGCCGGCAATTGAAACAACCAGCCTCATTATTACCATGGCGAAGAAAGCATTTTGACAGGGACTGGTCCGAGAACGTGCCCTCGCAACAGTGGGACAATGGGAACAACACAATAGAGCTACCGCCGCAGTTCGGTTATTCTCATTGGCATGATGATGATGCCACTACCAGCGTAAACTTACTTTGCCGTATAGATTCCCCTTTGATATCACCTCTGCCGCCGTGTCCATTAACGGAAGGTCATGCTACGCTATCGATGCTTTGCCCAGACACTCTCCACAGCCAAGACCAGCCTTAATCTAAACAAGAGTGATCGACAGTACCAAGCGTTGACAGAGATTGTGGTGGCATTGCTTTTGCATCAATGCTACACATATCGAACTCCTTATCATCTGCGACCCGTGGGGGAGACAGCACGACCTTCCGCATGTACGTGCGCTCCCGCCATGTCAGCCACTTGCATCGTTCTGATCCAACGGTCGAACACGTTCGAGCTGCCAGTTCGGTTTCCTGCTCCGGTTTCTAGAGATGTTTTTGAGCATGTCGACCCACTATGCTCGGCGTGGAGCACTTGGCAACTCCAAGCTTCGCGCCCAGATTCAGTTGCAGCTGCCTAGACCAGTCAAGCTCCCTACCAAGGCTTGTGCGCGTTGTGTCGTACTCGTGCAGTCAGTGTTAGGACTCTCGAAGTACACAGGGCTGCTCTCAGGTATATATATCGTTGTGATGAGTACCCAGATGTCCTCATCAGCTTCAGCTCAGCAGCTCTTCCTTGTCTCTTCAGTCTCCAGCCTATCGCTTACGTCTTGGTCCTTTTCGGTCAAACTTTCAATCACTTAGTCATCATGAAGTTCCAACTCTCCGTCGCTGCTCTGGCCGCCGTCGCCTCCGCCGTCTCTGTCGATGTCAACAAGCGTGACACTCCTTTGAGCATCAAGCTCGAGAGTGTCGGTAACTCTGAGGTCAAGATCGCCGTCACCAACAACGGTGAGAAGGCTCTGAACCTGCTGAGCAAGGGTACCTTCCTTGACGAGGTTGCTCCCGTCGAGAAGGTTCAGGTCTACTCTGCTGCTGGCTGTAAGTTTATCGAGTTGGTTTGACAGTCCAAATGCTGACATTCTCAAGCCACCAAGGTTCCTTTCGAGGGTATCAAGCTCCGTCTCTTGACCAGCGGCCTGGCTGCTGAGGACTTCGTTGCTCTCAAGGCCGGAGAGACCAAGGAGGTCACTGTTGAGGCTGCTGCTCTTCACTCACTTACCGAGGGTGGTGACTTCGAGGTCTTCGCTTCTGGCTTGATTCCCTTCGCCGAGGAGAACTCCACTGAGCTGTCTGGTACTCTGCCATACGACTCCGAGAAGCTGACCATCACTGTCGATGGCGCTCAGGCCGCTCAAGTCACTAAGGCCCTTGACCTGTCGAAGCGTTCATCTGTTCGCTCCAGCTGCACCGGCAGCAAGCTCAGTGCCGTCCGCACTGCGCTCTCCAACTGCAACAAGCTCGCCACCTCTGCTGCTTCCGCTGCCGCCGCTGGCACCAAGCTCAGCACCTACTTCAAGTCGACCGCTTCCTCCACTAAGAACACAGTCTCGGCTCGTCTGACTGCTGTTGCCCGCGACTGTGGCAGCACCTCTTCCACCACCACCACTAACTGCGACGACCAGTACAGCGGCTGCTCGTCCAACGTTCTGGCCTACACAGTCCCCTCGACCAGCTACATCACCTACTGCCCCATCTTCTTCTCAGAGCTTCCCGCTGTCGCGTCGACCTGTCACGCTCAGGACCAGGCCACTACTGTCCTCCACGAGGAGACCCACGCCAACAGCGTCTACAGCCCCGGCACTGACGACCTTGGATATGGATACAGCGCTGCTTCCCGCTTGACCACCCAGCAGGCTCTCAACAACGCCGACTCGTACGCTCTGTACGCCAACGCTATCTACGTCAACTGCTAGATAGCAATATCTGGTGTTGGACCTGTTGGGGTTTAGGTGTGATGGGGTCGATGATGATGATGATCATCGAGAGGATGCCGATTTCTGTAGATACCTTTTGAGCGATGAATACATGTTGGACGATTTCCCAGATCAGATGCGCATGTGCATGCGAAATACTCCTCTCTTCGAATTTTGCTTTCTATCTATACTTGACGAGTCTAATTGGCTCGAAACAAAGTTCAAGCTTGCAAAATAAGTGCGAGCCTGAAGTTGTTGCTGCGCCTCGCTTGGCTGCAGCACAACGACGATCTTGGGACGCCTGACGCCGATCGTGACATCAAGGCGCGAACCTACCAACACACACAATCTGCACAACAGGCCTCCATTAATCAACACGCGATGCTTCGCGCGCAACCGCGGCTCCGCAATGTCTATGCGCAAAGATGAACACACCGCCAGCATCGCGCTGCTCTACCTCGACACCAATCGCACCTCGACCACCAGCACGCCCGAAGTCCAGCTCTCTACCTCACTGCGCACGAAACTCCAAGGCTTCCCATGGCGTGTCTTCTTCATAACCTTGCTGCTGCCTCTTTCACTTGCGCCTATCATCATACTCAGTGCCATTGCCGAGATGGCGTCGCAGAACTATATACGCGGCCGCTCCTGCTATCCCAACGGGCTTTGGAAAGAAGCTGCGGGCGCAACATGGCGTATCATGGATAGCACTTACTTCTTCACGCCGAATCTCAGTTTCGGCAATATGACGTTCACGCAGGTCAAGGTCATCGATATCGCGTGGGATCTGCTCGTTGGACGAGGCGGCCAGATGGGGCTTGCGTGGGTTAATTGGGTTGTGTTTAATGAGTGGCTGGTGTTCCATCTTGAGAGGTGGAGTACCAGTTACAAAATGTATTCGGCGATTGCTTTGCAGACGACGAGTTGGACAATGTTAGGGGTCGTGGCGAAAGAGTTTTTGTGCTTTGGAGACAAGACCTGGACGAGGTTCTTCAGATGGCTGGCCATGTTCAGCATGTTCATTTCGACATTGTATGTGTTGGCTTTCCCGACGCTCATGGCAGCGATGACGGGATATATCACGACTTATGAGCCGTACTTTGAGGATAACAATCACAACCTGGTTGAATGGAGTAAGCTCGACGAGGTTGTGCGGACTGTCGAGGCTGGTGGCCGCAGCATTGGGTTTGACGAAGGCTTCCTTCAGGTAACCACTAAGGATAAGAATTTGATCCGTACGCTCGATGATTGTGAGTACTCATAAAGGTTCATTTGGCTTGCCTGACCTCATGTTCAGTTATTGGGAAACACGCCGCAGCGAACAAGACACTCACTTTAACCTGGTCCGGCACCAGCGCAATCGAACATGCTGGAGATGACGGGTCGGAGATCAAACAGAAAACCTATTTCATCGACAGCGGGGTGAATTGGGAATTCGAAAACGCCATCTGGACACTCGACGAGACACTAATAGTCAGTGTCCTTGCGTCAACAGGCAAACCATTGCGCGACTTAGCCGCTCCTAAGGAGCAGTATTACGGTATAGGCGGTCGATACGGATCCTCATACAACTCAACCTGGCTCCGTACCCACAGCACCTGCAAACCCTCTGAAACCTATCAATGGGGGTTCTCATACATCTTCCTGTTCATGGTATCGATCTTCAACTTCCTATGGTCTTTCATCATGATCGCTATGTGGCTCGACACCCGCCGGGGATCATGCATGTACAAAAGCGGTCGACGGCCAGGCTTTCTGAGGAGCGTACTGGATCTTGCAACTGCAGTGAGAGAGGAGCTGGGTCCTGATGCGGAAACGCTAGAAGAGGAAAAGCTGAGAGAGAGATTGACAGCGAGTGGGAGTATGTTAGGAGTTCCGAAGGGAGAGCTAAGGGTCAGAAGAGTGGGGATTGAGGATGTGGATGAGATAAGGGAAGCGAAGAGAAGCTGGACAGGGAAGTTGACGAGCGGGAGCACTTTCTAAGATCCTCACATAAGGAAGGCGTGGCGAGCATATGAAGGCACTATACTTATGTCTACGGTCGATTGGCTTGTGTTTGTGGGTGATGCGTGAGAGTGCAAAATGCCTCTGAGCTGCAGGAGCGGCCCGCATCGGCACACCAGTACCTTGTGAAGTATATCGCACTTAAGCTACCATTGACATGTTAGAAGAACTTGTAAGGTCTTACGACGCGAAGCAGCCCGTGGCACGTTCACTGAGATGACGTAATGAGGGAGCGGTTTTTATCTGGTACTGTTCACAGCCACCATCGGTGTAGAGCTCCATCTTCGAACCTCTCCATCGTGCCATGAGTGCGAACTACGCTAGGCCGAGGCAAGTTCAACGAGGTGCCTGTGGCTTCTCGGTGACGCTTCTCTTGCCGAATTCGAAGCTCTTGTGCTTCCCCAAGTTAGCCAGCTGCGGTAGAGTAACGCTGCATGTCAGACTTGGGCGCTGCACGAACGAGTCGATACGAACAGAGAATCCGCAACATTCGAGTACAATACCCGATATCTCTAACTTGGGACGTAGCCTGCACGAAGATTGACGCTCTGCTACACCTCGAGCTGCTCAAGCTTGCTATACTGAGAAAAGCCAGGCCCGGGCAATATCGCCGCTCAACAGACGAGGGGGCTTCAAGACCGAACAACATGCTGGTTTTCGGTACGCTACTGAAGTTGCCTATACTACTTGGAACGTCGGTAGTAGATGCAACCGGAACCTCTTTCGCTGCATCGAAGCCTACTTGCGACTCGTCGTCTTTCTCTTACCCGGTGGTCGACGGCGCGACAATAGTCTCGCTCTCCGCGATGCTGCAAACCAACTACTACTCAACGCCGTCATCAGACGTATTCCCATCCTTCATCAATCTCAACATTTGTGAGGTCAACATCACCTCACTCAGGCCGATGCCGACGGTGATGTGCTCGTTCGAGTCTGGCAGTCGAGTGCGCGCGACCACTGGAATTCACGTTTCCAGGTTACTGGTGGTAGAGGTTTCGCGACAGGTCCGGGCTGTTGGTCTCGCTCCAGCCGTTCAGCAAGGATACGCCGCCGTGTCGACAGATGGAGGCCCTGACGAATGCAACTGGACCACAGAAGCAGCCGCACGGCAAGACCGAGCTCGGCTACAGGAAGGTCGCTGGTACAACACTGGACGAGAACGCGTGCAAGGCTGTACCACCGTTTAAGCGTACCTACTAGACGGTTTCATGCGCTGGAGAGAGATTGTAAGGAAAAGAGGGAGTTTGTCCCTCTAATTGAGCATGTCTTACTTCCTCCACATACCGCTTTGTCGCCGCTCACACTGCTCGACTATTTTGCTTTGTGGGCGCAAGCCTCTATAGATTGGCAATGGACCTTGCAGACCGAGTCCATTGATCTGACAGCGAGTACCGTAAACGAGTTCAACGCTCGATGGGAGGTGCAGACGAAGCAGACAAACTATATCGTCTCTTCCTTGCGCCAGGTGTTGGTCATTGTGGCTTGGGTCGAGGTCCAATGCCAACTGATCCTCTCGCTGCATTGGCCGATTGGTCGAGAAGGGCCAGGCACACGAGGTTCTTGATGCTGCCACTGTCGACGAAAGTGGTGAAACAATCACGCGGCAGCTCTGTAATCAAGTGGCCGGCAAAGCTTGTGTATATGGGCGTCGGAGATCCGAAGACAGCGTCGAGCTGGACTTGCTCAGACATAGCCAACAAGTCGAACAGAGTATAGGAATCGGATGCTCATGGCCGAGGACACGATGAGCTGTAAACACTCGAACGCGTTGTCGGTATCGGGAGCACGGTTACCCTCGCCGGTTGATGAACTGAGATCTTCTGATCATGCTATGATGCGCCTCTACTTGGCTTTAATGGAAGCATTCGGGCTACTCTCCGAAGGAACGCTGGTGGCATCGGTGGGCGCATGATTGTTTTTAATTACAAGATCCAGATGTGGATAGCTGCGGGAAAAGGCCAAGACGGCAAGGCTAAACGGGAAGCGAGATCCACGGATAGTCGAGACGGAAAAGATCAGCACACGGGTAGGAACACGGAAGCGGATAGCCGGCAAAAGCTCCGACAAAAAGCGGGCCTTCTGGAGCCCGCCGACAGTTCTGCTTCGCTTGTCTCTGACTCGCGACTGATGGCAATGAACAAACACATGTTGTATTTTGTTCCGGTTTTCCTGCCTACACTCTCCAAAAGATATGTACAAGAATAGATCTGGACCGCCGCAAGACCAACTTGCGGCCGGCGATCACTCGGACCCAGCTTACTTCTCGGACCACTCCCTCGGTACATGAAACATATGTTTATGCACACTTTCGTCCGCTCGGTGGGAGGTCTCAGACGTTCACGCTGGCCGAGTAGCTCGACACTGTGAAGGTAGTCTGAGCACCAGTGAAGGGCTCGGTGCCCTGCTGCATCACTTCAAGCAAAAGTCAGCGTGAGGTTCAAGCTGTCATTCATAACACTTACCAATCAGGTTCTGGTTGTTGATGGGGTACCCCTGGCTCTGGGCAAGGTAGTTGAAGAACACCTTCAGGTCCGCGCTGAAGGAGAACTTCCACGATCCATCGGATGGGATAAAACTGAACACCTTCATCGAACCGTTGGGGCCGACGTAAAGATCCCAGTTGAATCCGGCAAGGTTGACAGTAGTGACCTTGCTGCCGATGGGGTAGACACCGCCAATGCGCGCAAGCCTGAAGCGTGTCAGTGGGCGGTACAAGCTCAACCATGAGCAAACTCACCAAACCATCAACTCATAATCGCCACTGCTCTTGTCGTGGTTGGGATCAGCAGCAGTGAAGACATCGTACGCAACGTTGGCGCGGATGTTCCTGTTTGAGTAGTCCCACGTGATGCTGGTGGGCATGCTCTTGATGTTGTTCATCTTGAGCCCCCTAGCAAACTGCTTGCCGGCATTGGCGTAGCTCTTAACATTGTCCTGTCCGCCCGCCCAGTTCCAGGTCGTAGACCAGCTAACACCAGAGCCTGAAGTGCTGCGAACAGTGGTACATTGGCTGCCAGAGCTGGCGGAACCTTTGCCCCAGTTGTTGTTGTTGAACTCGTAGCCGTTGGCGGCATAGTAGCCGTACTGGTCACAAAGGGTTGCGGCCTGGCGAGGCGCAAGGTCCACAATTGGGTCGGCGGCGACGGGGCTGCTCACAGCGAGAGCCGCGAAGGATGCCAAGGTGAAAGCATGGAGAAGCATTTTGTTTATGAAACAAGTCTTGCAATGCAGAAGTCTTGAAGTGAGAATCTGGGGACGTTCAACACTATTACACTACATATACTTCATGTCCATCACTTGTAGCTTCCTGATCTACAGTGTTTTGATTGCATCGTGACTTCTTTACTCTCAATGCTGGTCTTTCGGAGCGTGTTCCAGATTGATTCTGAGGTACCAGTACCTCACAAGTCTTCGCTCACTACTCACTGGTGGGGCGGTGCGCGGCATGACTCGACAATAGGCGTAGCTCGGTAGCAGGCTCCCAATTAAAGTTTGTTCCGTCTGTGACGTCTAGCTGCGGCAACGGTCATCCGGCCAACATCGGTAGTACCTGACAGGAGACCTCCAGATGCCAACTGCCAGAACAATCTCCCATACGAATCTGAATAGATTGGCCAATGTTTCAAGATCTTCTCGGCACTGTGTGTGCTGTCAGACGACGGGTGGTCGACTTTCGATCATTGGTTGCAACTATGCCGGGCAGCCTCACAGACGAATGATTCGGCGTTCCAGCCTTGAAAATTCTCGGAGAGTTGGGCGAGAGATGAAAACGAATAGCGAGAAGCTGATGCGGGGATCTGGTAGTACAGAATGATGGTCGAGCGAGGATGTTGCAGGCACTGAGAGGGGGCTTCCGTAACCCGCGTCGAAGAAAAGCCCCAACAGAAATCTGCAAACAACAGAAAGCGCGCTCAAGCACGAAAAACCAGTATTCCTTCGTTTTCCTTCGTTCCCGATAAGATAGAGCTATGATGTCTGAACTTCTCCTTCAGGTCTCCAGAAGCCTCCGTAGCGACCCAAAATACCCTTAGTGTGTTTTGACAGCGGGCGCTTGCGCTCGGGGTGTTCTGACCTGCAGTAGACCAGCCCGTCTCGTCAACGGGAGCTTTGATCAATCGCATGACAGTCCAAGACTCGCTCTCCACTCCGAACCTAGCCGCGCTCTTGGAGGTTTCTCCTCTGTTCAAGTGGTGGATCTTACTCCCGCTCAGGGGTGGCGTTGAATGTTCCGTTCGGGTTCGGGTACTGATCTCGACGACCAGTCAGTCTAGACTTCCAAGACTTCTGTTTGATTAAGTTTCAGCCACTGCAGATACGGTGTGGGGGAGTTCAGTGCGATGCTCAATGCTCACGAAGACTCTGACGCTGCGTAGGACTTTCGCCCATGCCACGATGGGATACCGTAAATCTACAGCTCTGCTTGCTGCCAGCCTTTAGCTGCATCAATAGACAAGACGTTCGAATGAGCAAAGGCGTTGAACGTATGGGATGTATTATGCATGAACCTGCCATTAAACGAAACGGCCCGCTCACTAGTCCTGTCACCATGCAAACGAAGCACTAACGGGCCCCGGCACTCGGAGGCTGAAACTCTGAAGCATACGCGATCTTGGCACGATAGAAACAATCATCATTGCTCTAGTTCCGCTAACTGAACGAGCAGGTCTAAGCGCTACCAGACTTGGCCCATCCCAGGGGACAGCGGGCGCTAACGACGCCGTTAAACATGAGAACACTTCCAAGAGGTTTCAGAGTGTCCGAGACTATGGGAAAGTACCCAAGAACAGTATCGAGCCCTTGAATGCGCCTCCTGCCTCATCTTCCTGAGGTCTTGGGATCTCCATCGAAACAAGATTGCTTGACTCTGTGCGTAGAGCTGTGTAAACATGCTTGGAGTAGATCATGAAGATGGTTGGTATAAGAGTCGCTGAGTTCTCGCAAGGCTTCAATTTCTCACCACCACTACATTCGCTTTTGTCACTCACTACATTCGTTTTTAACACTCTTTTCACTTCTCCAAGACATTCATTACTGCCCGGTCAGAATGAAGATTTCCGCCCTCGCCCTCGCTGCCGTCGCCCAAGTGGCCTCCGCTCACTACTTCTTCGACACCAACATCATTGGCGGTACTGCTCAGCCTGCCTTCAAGTACGTTCGCCAGTCGAGCCGTGCTGTCAAGTACAACCCCATCAAGTTCTCCTCGAACCCCGCTGCCGATATCCGTGATGGCTCTACCGTCGACGGTCCCGATATTGTTTGCAACCAGGGCGCTTTCGCCTCTGCCGGCAAGACTGAGGTCCTGACCGTCAACGCCGGCGAGGAGGTTCGCCTCAAGTTGGCTGTCGGTGCTAAGTTCCAGCACCCCGGCCCCGGTCTGGTCTACATGTCCAAGGCCCCCAGCAGCGTCAAGACCTACGACGGATCTGGCGAGTGGTTCAAGATCTACGAGGAGGGTGTCTGCGACGGTGGTGACTTCACCTCCACCGCCTGGTGCGACTACAACCGTGACTGGATCGCTGCCAAGATCCCCAAGGACACTCCCAACGGAGAGTACCTCGTCCGCATGGAGCACATTGGTGTTCACCGTTCCCACGTCAACCAGCCTGAGCACTACGTCTCCTGCATGCAGGTCAAGGTCACAGGTGGCGGCAGCGGTACCCCCGGCCCCACTGTGAAGGTAAGCAACAATCACTGATCTCACATGAGACATTGACTAACAGTCACACAGTTCCCCGGTGCCTACAAGGCCACCGACCCCTACGCCAACTTCAGCATCTACAACGGACGCAAGGCTTTCCCCATGCCTGGCCCCGCTGTCTGGACTGGTGGTAACTCTGGCTCCGGCTCCAGCAGCGGCACCACTCCCGTCGAGCAGGCCGCTACCTCTGCCCCTGCTGCCGCTAAGCCCACCACCATGGCCACCGCTGTCAAGCCTGCTCCTACTGCCGCTGCTCCCGCCACTGGCGGCGCTGCCGTTGCCAGGTGGGGACAGTGCGGTGGCATGGGCTACACTGGCGCTACTGCCTGCGCTTCTGGCGCTACCTGCACCAAGGCCAACAACTACTACAGCCAGTGCTTGTAAACTGCTGGTTAGGAGAGTGTGATGAAGGCTACGAGTAACAAAATTCCTTACACTTGTCGACGGCGGAGGGTTTTTGTCGATACATTCTATTCGTTCTGTCAAGCGCAAAGCTACTGCTTCATGCGGTCAAGCAACCGGGTTTGACATTTATGTCGTATATATTTTTGGTGGTATGGTGCTTCTGCGATAGATCTTAGTCTATAGATTCTGTCAAAATAGAATGATGCACCACTTACTCTTACCTTTCCCTACCGCAATCGGAGTATACCCTTGAAGTTGATCAGCACTCACCTGTACACACCAACAAGATGTTGGCAGGAGAGAAGACTAGAGCTCGACTTCTGATTACGTTGTGCTCCGCGTGAGCATTTATGGCGTCCACCAGAGTATACGCAGCGGGCATCGTGAAGATCGCAGCCTTGCTGAGCTTTGTGGATGTCATTCGACCGATCGTCAGTCATGCCTGAAAGGTTGAGAGTGGAGCTTACGGGGTGGGCTTGCAGAGCAACTCGAATGGGGGAGTTGCTGTTCTTATGCTCAGACTTGGTGTGGCTTGTATCAATTGTCCGTTTCTGCCCCACTATCTTCCGAGGCAGAATGCGCACGTTTGAGGTGGTTACGGGATCTTGACCCGGTGGCACTATCTCTCAGTGATCCTATGAGGCTGTTCGTTAGTATATGGACAAGTAGCGAGCGTTTCGAAACCAACTTCCACCGGCCCCACTGCTTCCTGTGTGGAGGCGTACTGTCAGTGAGACACGAATATGCTGTGCGATCGGGTAAACGATCCGGTTGTCCATTGATCCTTACAGAACCCTACTCGCCTGTCTTGCTTGTGACCTTTTGAGCGGGTTGCCTGGTGCATCTATCTTCCTCATGTCATCGTGAAGCTTCTTGGTCTGCTGTTCCGAGAGCTCTTTGTAGTCCGCGTACAGCGTTTCGATCATGCTCGTTCTCACGTCGGTATCGAGACTTTGCGCTCCAGCCCATTACCTGTTGACTTTGGCCTCGAAATTGTGTGCCATACCAGCCATACCGTCCTGCAGGGCTTTCAGAGTTGCGAGTCCTTGCTAAATCTGGTTCCAGTGGAAACCACCTCTCTTCCAGGCTGTCATGACTAGACCAACTGCTATCAAGTCGAGCATGGCGGCATTAATGGCGACCTCGAGCTGGTCTTTGTGCTGCTTCGAGAACTCCTGGACCTCTGTGAATTCATGGAGCAGTTCTTGGATTTTGGTCTGCTGCGACTTTCGGAATTGGTTGTCTCGATCTTCGGGGCTCAAATGCCGTACCGACTCTTGAAGTCAGTCAGTTGTTCTTGGTGTGTCTGATACTCTACACCCTCTTCGCCAGTCAACAAGGCCGCTTCGTATGCTGCGTGGTTCGCCATGGCTGCTGTGATGTCCGAAATGAATGTCGCCTTATAATGACTGCATGTGACCGCGTGTTTGCTGCAGGCTAGTCGTAGGTCATGGAGCAAGCACTCGGACAGCATCACGCGTGAAGATGACATGACGCAGAGGGATCTAAACGAGACGTCCCCATGAAAAGAAGCCAATCGAGATCAAGGTTAGTCTCGTGATGTTTCTGAGAGGGTTGTTGTTAACATGCTTTGAAAGCAGGAGTAGTATGCATTGAGCACTGTGCTGGTAGTTCGAAGCAAGGGAAGCTGTTCCGTGATCTACCAGAACTGTCAGATTGATTGTGACTACTAATGAAGTGTTTTGAGTCTCGCGTAAGCCAGCAGCTTCCACTGGAGCCACCTGGGAAACCACGAAGATGTTCCATCGATAGTCCAGCGTTTGGAGGGAGACACACTGAATGGTAGGGACTCGTCAACGGGCTTATGCACAGAGCAATCCACGACCTACATCGGCTCTGGTCCGACCCGTAGCGACCAGAGGTACCTCAAATCAAAAAATTGAAGAGTCGAAAAGGTCGAACGCTGCGCAAGGAGCAAAAAAGAAAAAACACATACAACAGCGGGTATTCGCTAGTGGTCACCCACCTAACTACTAATCCGCCGGTACGTTGCTTAAATAGGGCTGAGCGAACGGGAAGCCTTGTTTTCAACGTCCTATGGTCATATGTGAAGGAATAGTATGCAGAATCGTTTATATACTTGCCATTTTGTTGTGGTCCATCATCGATCTCCTGGCATGGCACTGAACCCGATCTTTGTCATGTTGCTGTTTGTCCAAAACTGAGCATATCTGGATGCAACAGTGTCTTCTGTTTCGCGATGCCGGCTCTTAGCAGAAGTGTCGAAGCTCAGTGGTAGTGCCGGACTTGGTCATCGTCCTCTCGTGCAGTAGGAGTCATGTCGATGGAGTGGCCGTGCCGTCTACAGGAGGTCGCCGCGTTGTGGTGTTTTCATTACGTTGCAGCTCGCTCGAGAGTCGTGTCACTTGGATCTTCGCCCCTCGATCGCACCACGCTGTCATTTCCACTCTTTCCCCAGACCCCAGAAGTCGGTCGATTTGCAATTCCAAGTGCGCGGTTCTGGACTTCGCCATCCATGCGCGCTGTTGAAAACTATTACCATATGAAAACTCTGCAGTGGAGTCTTCCCCAGAGGTCAAAGCGAGAGTGAACCCCGCAGACCCGCAGAAGCTCGGAACCTCAACTCACGACAAGTGGAATTGAGGCGCCGATAGCGGCGTATGGAGTTGAGCTTTGCAATTGTATCGCGTGTGGATGTCGTGAGAGCAAGGTGTGGTATTTTGGTGGTGTGTAGGCATTCGGGCCGTTTGGGAACCTTCCAGGAGGAAAAAGTCGGGTGCAGTCGAACTGCACGGATTCCGAGCGAGGGCTTCGTAATTATGTCAAGCTCCAGCCACAATTGACGTCTTGCTGATAGGAGCTTGATCAATTTCAAATCCTCACCTTGGTGCCGTCGTGAGGATGGACGAGGTTTTCGATGTGCTGCACTGAAGCAGGTCAGCCGAAGCCACAGCTGCATTGGAAGGACTGTAGAGAAAATGGCTGCTTCCGTCCTCGTTCGAGATCATTGCAACAAGCCTGCGCACATCGCGCCACCAAGACGTGATGTAGGACGCCTTGAAGTGCTTTGACGCTGCATGTTCAGCTTCAAAGATAACGGTGGAGCTTCAAAGGCGTCAATGATAGCGCTTAATGCTCTCCAATCTATGAAACAGCGCTCAGACACTACCCACTGTACATCTCCAACACACTCGATGGTCATATCGAAGAGTAAGCAGTCGAATGCTATTTGCTTGTCTTCGTCGAAGGAACAGGAGCAAGGTCCTCCACGGCTGACCTTCGGATACGAGCTTCCAAGCTGGGCATGTGCCTATTTAGATACCGCGGGAACACGTGAAGGATACCGAGACATCGCGCAGTCGGCATCCCCATCGCCTGTGTGATTGATGTTGTGGCGTGCAATGAAGGTCTCGATGCGCGTAGCCCATGCATCAGATCACGGTTATTTTGCTCGACGATCAGGCGCCGTGCATCACTTGCGCGGTAGTTTGAACGCCCATCGATGCATGCCGGACGCAGCAACATCGTAAAACCCCAGGCCAAAAGGGCTCCAGGGGCTGAGCCGCTGCGCATTTCCAGCACGGCGGAACGGTGTTAGACGTATACCATGGTGTGAACTATTCCCGTTCTTAACAAGGCAGGTAGCGTTGGTTGCGGTGCTTGCGCGCAAGGATCGCGGAGTGGTAGAGTGTGCCTGCGGTGTTGTGGCCAACTAGCTGCTGCGACCCTCTTCCACCTCACGCGACAATCACCGCAGCCTGACCCTCTCGAACATATCCCAGTTGATTCGTCGCGGATTCTTGTTGGTCTTGTCATGGATGCAGGCAGGGAAGCGGATTGCCGATGCACGCAGATGGGCTGATAGCGCACCCGGACTGAGATTCCAGAAGGGTTCCTTATCAGGGTGGGTGACCGATGCATTCATGCAACCATGGGCCAATTGATAGTGGCAGCTGTCTGCCGCGCAACGCAAGTGGTTCAAAACGATCTGCCACCTGCCTAAAACGCCCAGACCTTGGCAGGCACGCAAGCTAGAATGCCGCGCGCTCTTCTTGAAGCTTGGCTCGATGCCAAATTGCAGTTGTTAGCGAGGGTGCGTCCGCCACCGTTGCAAGCCTGCATCGGTTGTCGTGCATCGAGACTTGTTCGCAAGACTCGATCGTCGCTCTTATCTTCAACGCGGGCCAAACAGAGGAACTAGAGGGCCGAGCGCTGTTGAGTGCTGTTCCACGAGGGCGCGAAGCGTGTCGATGTGGAACCAAGGTTGTGCGGAGGACCCCACGCTGGATGCACGAGATGCTCTTTGTCCGTGCCCCTGGTTGGATGCAGCTGTCATCCCAGTAATTGGCCCACCCTTATCAAGCATGGTGAAAGAGCCTTGCCCGCTGCAGCAACTTGTGGCCGGCTTGCGTGCGAAACGGCACCTCCGAGATCCTGGGGCAGTGACTATTTGCTTTAAGGGACCCAGTCTCGGCCCTCACCGCCAAGCGCTACCACTACACGCCGCCGCTAGTCTGGAAGCTTGAATCGCCGTCGCGGTATGGTGCCCGTGCACCTGTTGTGTCTAGGATCGAGAGGACCAACACGACCGGTCTGGGGTTGTGATACCAGCAGTGAGCCACAGGTATAAGATGTCCCTTGTGTTCCCGCTTGTCAGGCACTCCTCCAACGGGAATCAGACTTGACCTTCACTTTGCGCATTCGCGCTTGTCTCTCTCTCTGTATAAAAGTTCCACCTCAGGGTCCAACCCTCCCGTCAATTCTCCCAGTCAACCCAACTCATCTGCAAGATGTCGGAGAAGGACCAATACGTTATTGGCGGTGTCGAGTCGCCGAACCATGGCATCGCGGACATCGTTCACGAGAAGGGCAACGCCCTTGGCGAAGCCGCTGACTTGTACGGCGATGTTCAGACAGCCGAGCAGTATGGATACGTTCAGCGTGGCCTCAAGTCGCGCCACATCCAGTTCATCGCTCTCGGTGGTACCATTGGTACTGGTCTCTTCCTTGGTATTGCCAGCGCTTTCGCCCACGCCGGTCCCCTCTCTGTCTTGCTTGGTTACACTATCACTGGTGTCGCGGTCTTCGGAATGATGCAGTGTCTCGGTGAGATGGCGACTTGGCTTCCTCTTCCCGGTGCTCTTCCTCAGTACTGCGCTCGCTACACGGATCCCGCTCTTGGCTTTGCTGTCGGGTAAGTTCATTCCACTGATGCCAATGCACTCTGACTAACCTCCTACAGCTGGAACAACTGGTACCAGAATGCAATCACACTCTGCGCTGAAATCTCTGCTGCCGCTCTCGTCATCAACTTCTGGGACCAAGAAGGCAAGATCTCACCCGCTGTGTGGATCACAATCATCCTCGTCATCATTGTCGCCCTGAACATCTTCGCTGTCGGCATCTATGGCGAGGCCGAGTTCGTCTTCGCATCGATCAAGATCATCACCATTCTTGGCTTGCTGATCGTTGCTCTCGTCATCATGCTCGGTGGTGCTCCCGACCACGACCGCCGCGGCTTCAGGTACTGGAAGGAGGGCGCGATGAAGGAATACGTTGGTACTGGCGATACTGGTCGCTTTGCCGGTCTCTGGTCCACTCTAGTCAACGCTGCCTTCTCGTACGGTGGTGTCGAGATGGTTGCCGTTGCTGCTGGTGAGGCTGCGAACCCCCGCAAGAACATCCCCAAGGCCGTTCGTCGTGTCTTCTGGCGTATTCTGTTCTTCTACGTCCTTGGTTCCTTCATGATCGGTGTCACTGTCTCCAGCAACGATCCCGCTCTGACCGACGCGAACGCCAAAGGTGCCCAGAGCTCCCCATGGGTCATCGCCATGAAAAACGCCGGTATCCCTGCTCTGCCTCACATCATCAACGCTGTCATCCTGACATCTGCCACCTCTTCCGGTAACGCCTTCTTGTACTCGGGATCGCGTTACATGTTCGCTCTTGCCCAGAACGGCCAGGCCCCCAAGTTCCTGTTGAAGTGCAGCAAGAGTGGTGTCCCGCTGTACTGTGTCCTGATCACTGCTTCCATCGGTCTTCTCACCTACATGAGCGTTTCCACTGGTGCCAACACCGTCTTCACGTGGTTCCAGAACCTGACCACCATCGCCCAGCTCTTCACTTGGTGCTCTGTCTGCTACACCTACACCCGCTTCCGCAAGGCCCTCATTGCCCAGGGTGTTGACCGCAACACACTGGTGTTCAGGGCTAAGTGGCAGCCGTACACAGCCTGGGCCGCTTTTGTCTACTTCGCCCTGATTATCGTCTTCAACGGATTCAAGGTGTTCACTCAGACCAAGGGTGGATGGGGCTCCAGCCAGCTGACCGACTTCTTCACTGCTTACGTCGGTATTCCCATCTTCGGCCTCCTGTTCCTTTTCTGGAAGGTCTTCAAGCGCACCAAGGTCGTAAACCCTGCCGAGGCCGATATCTGGTCCGGCAAGGCTGCTCTCGATGCTGAGGTCTGGCCTGAGCAGGTTCCCAGGAACGCTCTCGAGAAGTTCTGGTTCTGGCTGTGCTAAGCTTTCCGCGTGTTCGTTTGTCCCTCGTTCATAGCGAGTTTGATACCCATGAAGATAGTATAATACTATACATCCGCTATATCTGTTAGTCCGTGTGATCTGCCCTTCCTGCTCATGTTTTCAGTGATCGAGTTGTGCAAGGGTGCAACAGTGATGTTGCGTTCAGGTGTTGCAATGGGTTGTGGAATTTGTCGCGCTTGGACACCACGCCCTGTCGAGTACAACTTGACAAGTGACCCGCTCAGATAGTCAAATCCACTGCCGTACAAGCTGGGTTGGCGTATCTGTAGCTGAAGACTGCTCTGGAACGGCTTGTCTTTATGAGCTGGTTGATGACTCCGAATCGTGAGATTGCGATGTTTTCCGTCGGGCGGCTGGCTCACTTTTGAAGGTCGCTGGGGCGCGACAGCATACTCCGAACACTCCGGAAACGACTTCGCGGAATACCGCCCCGTCACTGCAGATGCGAACGATCACTCAACAAGATGTATTTCTGAACACTGCTTGAAATAGCAATGATGTGATCGCAGGTGTTGTGACAGCGCGGACTAGTTCCGTCCGGAAGAGGGTCGTTCGCGCTGACCCACCACACTTGTTTTCAACAATCTTCTTTCCAATGAGCGGAGACTCACTTGAGTCGTCGAAGCTCAAAGGTGTGATGTACGATTGTTGTGAGGCTGTAGTTGAAGCTGCTCATGGCGGCGACACCAGGTGCATCCAGGATGGACCCACTCATTTTAACCTGATTGGGAATAATTATCGCGCCCTCTTGCCGTCCGCGCAAGGCACCTTCAGTCAGCGACATTCAACAACACTCAGACCACGACACAATCCAGCTGGCATACAGCCAAGCTATCATTGATTTTATCGCTGCACCAGCTACCGCATTGCTATCAGGAGATCTCTGCGCGTCTCAGCGCCCAAGGACGTCCTCCAATTTTCGACTTTCAGGCCTACAATGTGACAGCAAGATCAGCACTAGCTAGAAAGTGCATTTCGAGATCTCACCAATACCTCCTGTCCTGCGTCCGCACTGGAGCAGCCTGAATCATCTAGAGAGATGTCACACCATATCACCAGATCGCCGGAGCAAGAAGGGGCTGGTAATCTTTTAGCCATGCTCAACCAACAACCAAGTAGACCAGAGGGAGACCAGTTGAACAAGCCTGACCAAGCCTTGAACAGAGCATGCGAAGCCTGTCGAACATCAAAAGTCCGATGCCTGGCAAACTCGGATCCCAACTCGAACGTATGCCAGCGTTGCGCCAAAGCCGGGAGAACATGCGTCTTTGCCCCTCCAGTCAAGAGAAGACAGAGGAAGAGGACAGATGTAAGAGTCGCAGAGCTCGAGAAGGAGATCAAAAAGATGCAGTCTCTTATGAAAGGCCCCAACCGCTCTACGTCTGGCGCCAGCGATCACGACTCTGCGGATGAGGAGTCTGAAAGGGACAACGGTGCCGAGGAATCTTCGCCACTCGAGTCCCAAAGACATGGGAGCACGACAACAACAACGTCAACATTTACGCATCACTGGCCCAACATCATTGGGCCGAAGTCACCGCGAGATGCTCCGGCTCCCGCTCCCGCAAGCAACTGCGGTCCAAAAGACTTACTTGGACCTGTCGACGATATCATTGATCGTGGCGTCATCACGCAAGAGCTGTCGGAAGAGCTGCTCAATATATGGCGCAATGAATTGGTCGCTGCAAGTCCTGGTATCTACATCCCCAAGGACTGGACAGCGATGGATCTGAGGCAAAAGAAGCCGTCTCTGTTTTACGCCATTATGGCGGCAGCCGCACACTCGAAAGGTTCTGCATTGTCAGATAAGCTTCACGAAGAGGCAGTATATCTGTACGCCCGCACTGCGTTCATCAATGGCGAGAAGTCAGTACAGACCATACAAGCACTGCTTGTGACTGTTGCTTTCTACTCGCCACCAAAGACGCCGGGACAGCTGCAGATTTATCAATGGGTGAACATGGCAGCCAGTATGGCACTGGAACTCGGACTTGCTTCGAAACCGCGGACGCACGAGCAACTACCTAAGCGGGCTATCCGCTCGTTGCAAAAGATCTCGTCACCAGAAGAACTACTGGAGCATTGTCGGACGGTCCTTTATTTGTACGTTGTATGCGCGGGATTCTCGATGAGACTGAAGCGGCCCAACATCCTGCTTTTCAACAGCTGGATGGAGGAATGCCTGAATATGCTCGAGAAGTCGCCGCTACAAGCCGATCAACGGACCTTAGCATGGCTGAAGCTCCAAAGGATAGCGGACGAGGCAAACACGGCGTTTGGCTTCGATGACGCGAGTACCAGCTTTAGTCTATCAGAGCTGCGCATGCAGATGATCTTGCGCATCTTCGAACGGAGAATGCACGACTGGAAGAAGTCCGTGCCAAAAGATGTTCTGACGTTGTCGCTGACTATGGAGTATCATCAAAGTGAGTTATTGCTAGCTCAAAAACACACAACCACTGACCTGTGATGTAGATATGCTCTCAATGTGGGAGTTCGGAATGGACGGTGGACGCTACGACGTGACAGAATTCAGAAACCGCCATCTCACTCTGCCCGCGCTCGACGATGACTCCGTGCAGCCCGAATCACTCTTGTCTCGCTCAGCCTTGCAGATCAACGCTACCACAAAATGCATCATCGAAGCCCACGCAATCCTGGAGTGCTTCATTGGCATAACCACCGACACGCTGCAAAAGGCCCCAAACCTCCTCTTCGTGCGAGCAATCTACGCGCTAGTAGTTCTCATGAAAGCCGACTACGCAGTTGGCACCGATCCCGAAATGGGCGAGATCCTCGACTCGCAGAGTCTCAAAGTCGACTTCTACCTGCAGACGGTGCTCAAGAAGAGCTCCGACGCTATCGGTTCGCAGAAGTGTCGGATGCCGAGCCACTGGACGTTCGTGCTGGAGCAGAAACTCATCTCCTGGCGCGAAGAGTACCTCGAGTGGCGTCGCGAAGGCCGCCATCTCAAGCGCAGGAAAGTCCAGGACGAAAGCACCGTCAATAATAGCCGCACGAGGTCGCCGCCCATACCAACAACCAGGCAGGACAAGAGCCAGGAGCCGGTCGCCCCACAATCCCAGGCTAATCCGCACCTCGAAGGGCATCTCGCACAACCCCAACAAGCCGCACCACTGCCAAGCTCAGGCTTCAACATGGCCAATCCCTACGCATGGACACCAGGCGGCATGCCGCAAGGCTCGAGTCAGCCTCTTGGCGATCAAACGACGTTTACACCAGACATGGGCGACTTCTCCGCTGCGTTTCAGAACGGCGACTTGTATCTCTGGAACGACATCAACGACAACTTCGGCGGTTGGATTCCGCAGGGTGGCAGTCTTTACACAGATATGGGTTTCGGGCCACTGAATGGGCAGGGGTACTGATGCGGCTGCAGCACTCTGCAATGAGGCTCGGCATGTCTCTGCGTGTATAGTATGTATGTGCGCAACCAGCCATTCAGTCACGCCATGTTGCTTGACCAGCCCAGACACTGGGGCAGTACACTCATAAATACCCTTTTTCTTGATTGCTCCTTCCATCACACCAATGCATGTGCTATCGTCATCTACCCACGCCAGCCTGTGGCGCGGTTTGCTATCCACCGTCCGCACCGCAGCATGCCCTTGCACAAACATTACAAGTCTAGAGCGCACAGCAGCACGATTTTCCGCCGTCGCACCAGAGGCACTAGTCACCAGCCCCGTCTTCAGCGTCAGTTCATCTCCAACCCGACGACGCCACACGCATACTCAGCATTGAGTGGATGGTAGCGGACGCGGGACGGGCGTCCGTACGACTTGTACTCGAGCAGTTGATGAAAGTCATGATCTATTCGCTGGCAATCTTACAACCAGGGGGCGAAAATTTGCTAGAAAGACTGAAGAAAGTATGTAGCACATGAGCACGCTCATCGTACCAAAGTAGACGCGAACATGGTCCGTATAAACGCCGCCCAATGACCGCGTAGCGGAATCTCGATATCGTATAACCCTCGCTCAACATTGCCGTGATGTTTTCGCCTCGTTCTCTGGCCGTTTACTCGTTGTAGTGGTACACCTGTGACTGTCAGCAACTATATCGCATCGCCTGCTACGCGCTCTCTGTTACGCAGCGCACTTCGTCCGCGCACTTACAAGGTAGTTCGGCAACCCCCACGCCTCCCAGTTCAGCCTGGCGGCCATCTTTGCGAACCCCTCCGTCTCGATGAGATGGTAGAATGCGAATGGCGGGAACATGGCGCCGTCGCGGTGCACTTCCGCCTTGACCAGCAGCGTCGCACCGCCCACGCCGTCGAGCTTGACCTTTGCGCCTGCGTCGGCAGATGCATCGTACATGTACGCCATCAGGCTCCTGTACGTCGCCATTTCCGCGTAGCCTTCGAGCAGGATGTCGTCTTTGCCCATTTTGCTCCCGAGCTCTTTGGCGGTGGGCGAGTCGATCCAGTTGTTGAAGTCGTACGGGCGGATGTCCTGGGTTTTCTTGTCGTTGTTGTAGTACCGCTGGAAGCAGTTGGGCGCGATGATGGGCACGTCGTAGGCGGCGAGGTCTTGGATCAGACTCGCGGGTGTTTCGACGACATCCGCGTCCATCCACAGCACCCACGAGGTTGTTGGGCCGAGCGTTGTGAAGAGGAGAGAGTTGCGGGCTTTGGCCATGGCGGCGCGACGCGCTTTTTGAGCGCTCATTTTGTGACGTTCGGCTTCGTCTTGCGAGGAGAGGGGGATCTCGGTGTCTTGACGCAGGATCGAAATGGCGCCGAAGCGCTTGGATTTGGGCCCGGATTGGGTTTTTGTGACGGCGGCTTGGAGGGCGGAGTAGGCGGCGTTGCCCTCCTTGGTCTTGGGGATGATGAAGCCGAGGCTGATCAGGTGGTGCGGGTAGGTCAGCTTGAGCAGGTTGTCCCAGTAGCCGTCGTAGAAGCGGGCGAGCGGCGTGAGGATGAGGACGGATTCCTCGTTCTCGATGGGGGTGCGCGACGTGGTGACGTTGTTCATGTAGTAGTGGACGACGGGCGGGGCGGCCTGGACGGCGCCGTCTTTCGACTTGCGGAAGGGCAGCGTGGGCGGCGACAGGGCGCTCGAGGCCGTCTCCCCGCTGCCGCTCTTGCGTGCGAAGGTCGGGGCATCGCCGCCGGAGAAGAAGAAGACGACGAAGCCGATGCAGAGGACGGCGGCGAGCAGGACGGTGATGGGGTTCGAGCGGCGGAGCGAGCGTGACATGGTGGGCGAGGGATGGGCCGCGGCTGGCCAGGAAGGGTGTCGTCTATGGGGAGGGCATCAGATTCGGCGCGGAGGTTCAGGAGGTCGGCGGGCCGTTGGGGACGTCGACGGGGGAAACGTGGCACTGTCGGGCGGATGGTGCTCGGGGGTGTGGAGGAGCTGCACGCTTGGGGGAGGGCTGCTGGCGACCGTCCTCAACAGCTTACGCAGCGGATGTCAGGGTGGCTGCTCGTATGGTGCGGCGGTCCCTTGCTGATTCGCGTGTGGTGTCGCGATGGCCTGCTTAGTCAGGAAAATAGTTGGAGGCGCGTCTTGACCTCATCGATGCTACCCAGACGCCGCACCAACGCCATGAATCCGTGAGCACCACCACCAACCGAGCCGCCCGATGACGCTCTTGGTCGCACGACAATGCCGACTCTTGCGCGCGGCTGGGTCTCTGCGGCGGCTGCCTGCTGCCATCACCACGCGCGCGTATGCGGTTGACGCTTCACCGCAGCTGCCGTTTAGGATCAGGAAGATCGCCGACAATGGATCTGGCGGGCCGCCGACTACCAAGACCAGCCTCTCCCGTGCGCAGGAAGATGGGTCGAGGTCTACCATCACACCAGGCAGCGCTCGAGTTGAAGCGCGGGTGAACTCAGTGCGGCAACCACCGAACCAGCGGCGGTCCAAGGACTACAACCTACGCGCCACCCCGAGGCTACAGGACTGCGAAATTGGCTCAGTGGACAGTGCAATTCTGGTGCCAGCCTCGGTCACTGCAACTGTGGGTGTTGTTGCCCGCTTGACACGACGCATGCTAACCTGTACAGACGCCAGAGCACTTCGTGGAGAGGATCGAATCTCTGCACGCCGATACCGTCAATGGCACCGATCTCGTCGTGTTTCTCGCCACGCCGTCTTTCGCATCATGGCTCCTTGACGAGAGCGTCTTCTTGGAGAAGGCCCTTGCAAAGCTGTATAAGAACATCGCTTGGTCCGCTTCGTTGCAGGCAGTATGCGCCGTGGTCGACAGACTGCCACAGGCGACACCGGCACGCTTAGGAGACGACGAAAACCCTATCAAGGCAGCGATGGTGGAGCGAGCGATCCATCCGCCCGTCAACGAGACCGGTGTCGAGGGCATCGCCTATGTCATACTGCCCCAGAAAGCTGCACTGTCTGCGCAGCCACCCGTCAGCGGCGAGCAGGGATGCATTGATTTTCTTGCGCACAAAAAGACCACAGAGCTTGGCAGGGATCATGACCGAGTGCGAGTGCCATTGGCAAACACCGTGTTCCAGACCGGCGTGCCCTCTACCCTGATCAGCTCCACATGGTCGTTATCAACTGGTGGCAAGCCAGAGCTCCAGTCGCGCGAGCAGCGCAAGACAATGTCTATCGATCTGTCCGCACAGCGTCTCGATCCCTCGTCGCAGACAAGATCGCACCATGACGTTCCGACACTGAGCATCCCCCTAGTCCCACTGACTTTCCCACGCGAGGTGAATGGTCACATGGGCAACATCATTCGAGGCCTCAAAGACGCCAACGGCAATGCAATGACTGCTTCCACGGAACTGGAGCAAGTTGTGCCCCGCTACTTCAAAGCACGTGGCGAGACACCCCAAGCGACTTCGGCTTGGGCTGTAGTCTCGGACGAGAAAACGTCGCGTAATCTCGTCAATGAAGAAACGGAGCTGCTCGAGACGGGCGACACGAACACAGACCGTCAGCTCGGGCCTGAGCATTTATGGACAGCCGACCCACCACACTGGGATCAACGGGTCCAACGCAGCTTCACCCGAAAGGGACGCTTGCACAAAGTGCTCAGCGGTGGCGGTGGATGGGGCAAGAAGGCTGGGTTGTTGTCTCTCGATCCCATGCCTATCGGCGCACCGCAGCCTGAGCGAGCAGCAGAGATGGATGGTGATTACGAGACAGTGGACGAGTTCTCCACAGCACTCAGACCCGTCGTGAATGACGGCGACTACATCCAATTCTACATCTCGCCTGCAGTTGCTCAGGACCAAGACCACGAAGCTGACGTCCATGGCTTCCTAGACCAGAGAACGTCTTCCGATACCAGCGTCAAGCAGCCCTGGAGTTGGGAATTTGGCGTGATTCCCAGCACTATCGATTCCTTCCCCAGCGACTCAGCACAGAGATCGGCGCAAGTTCCCGGCGAGATCACAGTTCACAAGGGTGCATTCGGCGCGCTGACCGAGGGCGGGCTGACGCTCATGCGTGGCTGCGATATGGACAAGAAGAGTGGTATTGCTCGAAGGGAGTTCAACGCGACGACCATCGATGTCCCATTCGCGCGCTGGTCGGCGATGCGACTCGTTCCCAAGGAAGGTGTCAAGCTCCAGACCATCGGCGAGTTGGGTGCCTTGAAAACGAAGCCGGTCAAGAAGCTTCAGATTGGGAAAAGCAGAACTGTAGCAAGTAGCCCTCTGTAATCTCGAATAGCAATATGTTAATGCTGTGTAGAACGTGTCTGTGCGTGACTTCTTGACTTCGACCTTCGCGACGCCTGAACGACCGACTGCGCCTTTGGCCGGTACGATCCAAACGACACAATGGCAGCGCACTTTCTCCAGTACTTGTACTTCGGGTGCGAGATGGGCCTGGTTACCATACAAGCAACACAAACAGAGAAAGCTCGACAGCGGGACACCATCGACCGAGCAAGGTGGGCCGGCGCAGAATGACCCAACAACAGAAGCAGATCCGCAATCTCCCCCTGAGGCAGTCAAAGCAATACTCGGGAACCTCAAGATTCCTGTATGGAAGCGAGTGACCATCACGAAGGTAAGCCACCACTTCGATGACGTGCAGTGGGCCGGGCAAAAAGATCGAGATCTCCTTATTCGGCGAACGAAGACAAAGACACCCGCGCCTGCCACTGGCCCACCGGAGCCAGAACTCAAGCGGGGCCTTGCGAAGAAGATGGTCATGTACCGCCCTGGCGGCATAGAGCCAAAGAGTGAAACGGATACGCTCGACGAACCTAAGCTGAGCCCTTCGCAGGAACCATTGCCGTTCCACGCGTCACATGGCTCGCCGAAGCCATACTTGAACCACCACCTCACGAGAAGTGGCGGAAACGAACGGTCCAGAGACGACAGACGCACCATATCCATGACTCCCAAACGACCGGACACCGTTCTCAACGAATGGGACTTGGACGCGAGCACGTCGGGACAATCACAGCGCAGCTTCTCCACAGCCCACGCGCTAGCTGCACACCAAGACTGGCCCAACCACGAACGAAGGAAGAAGAAACGGCGGCTGAAGCGCGCCGAGCAAGGCTTACCTCCCAGCCTGCGTCCAATCGCAGCGCCTCCGCGGCCACTCATCAGGAGGGTCGGTTTCTCGAAAAACGAGCCTGAGCCCGAGCCCGCCTCTGAGCGAGTGGAGCATGTGATCGCACACGAGGAACGCTCGATTCGCGTTCGCAAGCTCTTCGAGGCGCAAGCACCCGTCACCTCACTAAAGAAACATGCGCCTCGGACCCGCAAGTCTCTCGATGCGAACACCCTCAAAACTGCATTGAGAAAGACTACGAAGGCCGAGACTACGAATCCTTATAAACTCGGTCTCCCGCGCCTCCTGCGCCAACTCAGAGGCGAAGTGTTACCGCGGAGATCGGATGAGCGCGCTAATGGTGAGGCTGGACAGGATTTGGCTAAGCTGGAACGCTTCCTGTGGAGGGAGTACTACAGAATCGTGAGCAGCGTGCGCAAGATCTCCAAAGATGTGCCGAAGAGGAAGAGCAACGCGAAATCCGCGCGTAGGAAGGAAAATGCAAGGCCGGATGGTGCATTCATCAGCGGTGGGGTGAGAAAGATTCCAGTCGCGTCTGAGTTGCCAGACAAGCTTGTACAGCAGTACTTCGCGAGCATGCAGACGACAGGCAGACATCTTGCGATGCTCACAAAGCAGCTGCAGGACATCACAAGCCTGAATGGGAGCCAGTTGCAGGCATGGCGGGCATCTAAATATGGGAAGGGCACCGGATCGAGGGCAGGCGGACGAAAGCGAAGACTCATCAGAACCGTCAAACTCACGTCTCCGCGTCTTTCGAAGCCAAAGTCCAACCGCCCTCGCATCATCATCCCCCGCCGCACAAAACTGCCGCACCGCAATCCCACCGGTCTGGAGTTTGTCATGCGCCCCTTTCCTCTCGACCTTCCTACGCCTACTGAGAGCATCTCCGCTACACCCCCCGGCAACCCTCCAGCCCCTTCCAGCCCGACCCCTTCATCTCCCCCCTCACCGCGTACACCAGACCCAGCAACCCCAGGCATCGTGCCCTTCCGCTCGCTCTTCACCCGCAGCCTGCTAGCGAACCTCGTGCGCCATCGTCCCGCGCTGCTGCGCAAACACATCATACCCAGTCTGCACCACCAGGCGTCCCGCATGATCAAGCGCGCACAGATACTATCCGCTCAGACGCGCACTCTGCTCCCCAGCGCGCCAGTCATGCTGGCTCGCCACGCGACGAGACCGCGCGCATCGCGACGACCGACAGCGGTCCCCGATCCGCAGAAGAGCGAGGCTGAGCGCAAAACCACGGCGCAGAAGAGCGTGCCGCACCGTGTCCGCCGCTCACCACGCACCTCCCCCTCAAAACCCCTCGTCCTGCAGGAGCTCCCCGCTCGCCGCGTCCCGCTCGGCGGCTGGAAACACATGTACAAGTACTTCTCCGGCCGGCGGCGGGTCAGGATCGTCAAGTACGCCGAGGGCGAGCTGGCGATTACGAAGGTGGCGAAGAAGAGTCGGAGGCAGGAGTTGGCGGATGATGTGGAGGGGTGGTTGACGGGGGGTAGAGCACTCTAGATATGGTGTGGAGATGAGGATGGGTGTATGATGAACGATGGTGCGGAGCTGTAGGGATAGATGGTGTATGATAGAAGTGCGAGTATTGTTGATAGTGGTAATGCTGATAGATGGCTAAGCGCTGAGATTGCTTTATGAGAATGAGATATACAAGCTCTTGAGGACAGCCAACACAAACTTAGCCCACCAGCGGGGTGTCTGTGATGCAAGAGGTCCTGGCCAAAATCGGAGCTTCAAACTAATTTTCTATCTTCCGCTCCTTGGCTTGACGGAGGGCCTGCCAGGCACGAGAGCGGAATTGACTGGCATTGACTGGCATTGAGCGGTGCGTATTGCGACTATATTGAGATAATAGAGACAACCCCATAATGATGATCAAGTTCCAAACAGGACAAGCGTGCAAATCTATAGCAGCAGCTGCCCAAGCAAGACCGCGGCTACTACACCAACCACAGTGCCGTACAATGAACGTACGGCTACGGCTGAATTTGAATTGACTCCGGTGTTGGAGCCGTTCCCCCCACTGCCCGTTCCTGTGCTTGAGTTTGCGGCCTCACGAATGGGCTGCGAAAGTATCGTCTGTACCTGCTTCTCGATATCGGGACACTGTCCATCAACGAGATCCTGCATGCTGGGGCGCTTTGCCCGGGCACCCAAGGCACCGGGATCTCGGACCTGACATTCGTCGTCGGTGTATCCACGACGCCATTGAAGGACGCGAGCAAACATGGCTGCTTTCTGGTCGGTGTGGAAGCCCGTCTGGAGCCCGTCGTCGCCACGACAGGGCGAGTACTGTGTTCAGTCAGTGTTCATTGCCGAGGTCTTCGAAGAGGCAGGGCAGGTAATAGCTTACGCTCATCCAGTTGGTGGTTCTCCGTGCTGGACTTCCGTCGCAGGGTGTTTGCACGCATTGGAAAACATTCGGATTGAGTCCAGGTGTCAGTGTCGTGCGCAGAAGACCATCGTCCCTTTGACAGTCATCTGCTTCGTTCTTCACCACCCTGCCGAAGGTGTGCCGAAGACCCATCCAGTGTCCAACCTCATGAACGAGAGTCGATTGACCTTCAGGAGAGAGTCGTTGCTGCTTTATGACGACACCGTCGATGCCTGACTGATTCGGGAGATCATCGGGAAATGTTGCGTACTATGAAGAGAATCAGATTCAGCATTGGACCTCTCTGAGCCAAAGAACGATGTGGTCGCGCTTACCCCGTTCAAATTGCCGCTCAGGCCATTTACAACCCAGACAGTGAGATCCAGATCATCTGCAGTACGGGTTCTCCTTTGCCACTTCTGCAGGCGAGGCTCATCCATCGTTAGTTCAGACCAATCTCCATTGGTGCCAGTCGCAGCGGGATACCAGTAGCGGATGGACTGCATCTTAAACGTGATACCCAAAGGAGTAAACACACTGTTCAAAAATGTTGCCTTGTCAGATTAGCACTACTCACGTGCATTGCCGAGGCTGCAGACTTACACTGCTCTCAATCCTGTCTTTCAACCCGAGCGGTCTTTCGGCATCGAAAGATGCCTTGATGTAGTGAAAGTAAATCGGGATCTCCAAAATGTCGACAACCTTGCAATCAACCCCTCGTAAGCTCCTCGTGTTGAAGTTGCGTCCACTACCAACCAGACCTCGTTTCTTCAGCACACTAGCGCAATTGGAGACATTCGCAGGCACCTGAACGATGCTTTGATCAGCCGGCGCCGGCGCAGTATTCACAAAATGATCGAAAAGTACAGTCTCCATGATAGCCAGCTCCCGCGCAACTTCGGGTGAGACGGGTGTTTGCGGCTGATTGACCGCTTGCTCTGCAAGATGTTGTTCAGGAGTCGTGGGACCGGCGAAGATGGGCTGCGTAGATTCGGCACCATCGGTCAGGCCGTGTGGCACGAAGTCGTCGCCATCATCGCTGGAGGAAGAATTGTTCCCGGTAGGACTTGGAGGGAATGTCGATGGTGCGACCAGAGAGGATGATTGCGCAGGGGGAAAAGTTGAACTGGTAACGATGGTCAAGACCGGCGTTGTGGCGGAGCTGTCGGAATTGATAGAGTTGGCACCAGGACTGGGAGTGGCGAGGATGCTGCTTGAGGTTTTCTCATCATCGGAACTGGTTACTGAAGGGTCTGAACTCAGAGGGGAGAGAGTGACAGATGATGAGATTGGCGTAACGGACGGGATTGCTACGGTGGGAGAGGCCGAGCTGAGGTCTGATATGCTCTGCGCGGAGACTCGTATTACAGGTACCAAGAGCGCAAGACAAAAGCCTTGTGCGCTTGAGAACTTCATGCTGATGATTGTAAAGATTCAGAGAACTTGTCGGTCTGGTTGCTGCTGTTATGATGAGCATTGTACACCGGATACCACCATCTTAAGTATCTGTATCACTGCCTCGATTGAGTCTAAGCATCCTTCACCCCTTCCTGAAGCTCTCGATGTGACTGAATACCTTTCTCCTCGCCTTTCCCTGCTCTTCGGAGTATACTGTCTCAACGAAGTCGAGCGTGTTGCCCTTGGCAAATGGGTTGTACCTTGGTAACATGTTGCTCAGCTCGCGTATCTAAAAGCTCTGCACACAGTAGGGGCTTTTCCGAGACACTGAATAAGGACGCATTTGCTAACTGCGCCGTTGATTGAAGTTTGGTCCAGGTCTGACCCTCCGATGGAGTAAGATCTTAGATGTCTGTCTGCCTTCGTGGTACGCTAGCAGGTACACTTGCTAGTGTGGCTTCCCCGCAAACGTAAGCCCCTCGTTAAAAGTAAGGACAGAAAGGGAGAGTCTTAGCGAGCGACATATTGACTGAGGCTGAGGGATGTTAGTCCCTGCCAAGCGCTGGCAAAGGCAGCTGAGCAAAGCGTAGCGAGACCTCCGCCCCGCCTTGTTGCCTCAGCGCAGCTGTAAGACTCCTAGGCGATAATCGAGGCGAGGGAAGTGCGCTCAAATGGTGTGGCTGGAAGTCTTTGCAGGTGACGATGGTCGACTTGTCCATCTCATCATCTTACTGATAGCCAGACGAGACCTCTGCAACATCATCTTTAGTGGCAGGGCAGAGCCTGTCGGGGCAAGAGCGGGTGAGGACTGGCACGGCACTTTTATGGCATGCCATCATAATGGCATGACTGGATGAGTTGACATCGTCTTACGTTCCAGTCATGTGAAGACGTGAGTATACTTTTGGTAATTTCATACGACCATATACACAACTACCCAGACCCAAGCCAGATTCCCAGCGCCAACATCAACGCCACCATGCCTCGCTCTATACACCTTACTCTCAAACGTCTCATAGCATCATCAAGCATCTCAATCATTAGACCCAAGCCAAACTACAGCTTGGCCATCAGAACCTGGTCGTGGGGGCCCGAGTGTAGTTACTCCCGCATGTTGACGACGCAGCGGATGCAGTCGCCAGCCTTCATGTCGCCGAAGGCCTGGTTGATCTTGTCCAACGGCTGGCGGTGGGTGATGAACTCGTCAACCTTGAGGTCGCCATTCATGTAGTCGGAGACAAGGCCGGGAAGCTGAGTGCGGCCCTTGACACCGCCGAAAGCGCAACCCTTCCAGACACGGCCGGTGACGAGCTGGAATGCTACGTAGGGTGTTAGTACATGTTATTGTGGCTCTGGTGGGATTATACGTACGGCGTGTGGCAATCTCCTGACCGGCAGCAGCGACACCGATGATAATGGACTCTCCCCAGCCCTTGTGGCAGGCCTCGAGCGCAGCGCGCATGACGTTGACGTTACCTGTGCAGTCGAATGTGTAGTCGCAGCCGCCGTCGGTCATCTCGATGAGCTTCTCTTGGATGCTCTGAGAGCCGAGCTTGGTGGGGTTGACGAAGTCAGTGGCACCGAACTTCTTCGACCACTCCTCCTTGGAGTCGTTTACGTCGACAACGATGATCTTGCCGGCCTTGTTCTTGACAGCACCCTGGATGACGGACAGACCAACACAGCCAGCACCGAAGACAGCAACGTTGGAGCCCTCCTCGACACCGCCCTTTCCTGCGGTGATGACGGCGGCACCGTAACCGGTTGTGATACCGCAGCCGAGCAAGCAGGTGCGGTCCATGGGAGCCTTCTCGGTGATGGCAACGACGGAGATGTCGGCCACGACGGTGTACTGGGAGAATGTAGATGTTCCCATGAAGTGGAGGAGGTCCTTGCCCTTGCACTTGAAGCGCGAGGTGCCATCGGGCATGACACCCTTGCCCTGTGTTGCGCGGATCTTGCCGCAGAGGTTGGTCTTGCCAGACTTGCAGAACTTGCACTCCTTGCACTCTGGTGTGCTGGAAAATGTCAGCTGTTGTGAGGTTCCTCATTGACCAGATCACATACTAGAGGGCAACGACGTGGTCACCGGGCTTTACGTTTGTGACGCCCTCACCAACGGACTCGACAATACCAGCACCCTCATGCCCGAGGACGATAGGGAAAGCACCCTCGGGGTCCTTGCCGGACAGTGTGTAGGCATCTGTGTGGCAGACACCGGTGTAGTAGATCTCAATGCGGACCTCGTGGGCCCTGGGTGGGAGGACTTCGATATCCTCAATGGAAAGGTCCTTGCCGGCTTCCCAGGCAACGGCGGCCTGTTTTAGTCAGTACAGTTGTTCGGCAGTTTTACAATCTCTTTTCATCAGTCTCCGCGTCTTTCCGCTGCCCAATGCCTGTCTGTTCGCCTGCGGATCCGCAAGTGCCAAGCTTGAGGATAACGTCACAGACTGTAATAGAGGAGCTATGGGAGCGCGCGCACAGCGAGACTGAAGAGCAGGAAGCTTCAGAACGTACCTTGCAGGTGATGGTCTACGCAATTGTCAGCTTCATGATTCCAAATAATGCTGTTATGGTGTTGCTGTTGCTGTTGACGTACCTTGCCAACGGTATCGGCGGGCATTGTGACGGTGCGATGAATTCAAAGGGTATCTAGAAGTGGGGAATACAGTCTCAAGTTTGCAGAGACGGAAGGAAGAGGAGAAGAGAGGAAGACTAGTAGGCTATTACAAGCTCTGGAAGGGCTCCCGACCTTTTTATCGAAGGTGTGGGGTATCTCCGAATCGCAACGGCGTCATCTGCCCCTCCACCGCCAGGGCCCCTCCTTCGCGGCTGAGGCTCGGTTTCTGTCGCGCAATGCTCGCGTCAAGAGGCTGAAGCTCGCGCCGCTCTCGGAACAGGCACATCTGCTGGGCACTCGAGAGCTGCTGCTGACCATTGGACAGGCTGGGCAGCGCTGCCGGGAGTCCTTAACCACATGTGGGCGGAGCTGGAGCCGGGCAGCGCGCTGGGTCGCGTTGCGATGGCAGGCGCGTCGGGTTAAGTTGCTCCTTTCGGTTGATGAACACGGCTGTTCTCTACAACATGGCCGTCTTGGGAGCGTTTGTGCGTAAGATTCTACTGTTCCGTTGATATCAAAGGCACGGAATATTCTATCACTTTCCATTCGTGAGGTACATGAACAATCACATAACAGGCCTTCGCTCTCTATTGCCGAGCACGAGCAATACAAGACCGGGAGGCAGACCGATATCATGCAGCTTGCAGCCGTAGCAGGTGCAATGTCGTTTCAGTTTCCACGTGGATTGAGGACGAGCACGCTCTCTCCTAGTGTATATGACCTCGGCTTTGCGCAACAACCTCCAAGGAGAGGGTCTCGGGACGTGGAGGTTGAAGAGTGAGGCTTGCTGATCTCACTAGCGCGTCGACGCGTTGGAGCCGGCAGAGCTCGATGCAGCCTTCTACTGTGTAATAGCTTGATGGCAAGGCGGGCCTCATTACGGCTTCACGACATGCAAACACCGTCACCGGAAAGATGGCGTACTGATTGAGGCCTGACCACGACCGTAACAAAGTGCGCTGCAAGCTTGCGCGCGTCATAGCAAGCCCCACCAGAGCTACACAAACCATCCGCAGCTCCACGACCGCCCGCGTCAACATTGACTCCACAGCGATTGACAAGAATGCCGAACCCTACAGATATCCCGGCCTTCGCCGCTTCTCAGCTCACGCTGCTCGATGCTGAGCTCAAAGCTGAGCTTGCAGAAACAGACGCTCTCCTCTCCTCGCACACCCCAACTGCCCTCGCCCGCGGCGGCCTCGCAATCCTCAACCTCAATGTCTCCTCCGTACGAACCGGCATGGGCGGCAAGACCATCGTGGAGCTGGCCCTCGACCCCGCAGTGGTCACCAAGGGCGCCAAGCCAGAGATACCCGAGCACGGCATACGAGTTGGAGACATTGTGGCCGTTGCAGACCAGCCAGCGGGCAGCGCAAAGAAGGCAGAGAAGAAAGAGCTGGAGAAGAAAGGAGCAGCGGGCGTTGTGCTGCGTCTGAGGCGCGAGAGCGTGGAAATGGTGCTGGACAAGGAAGACGTTGATGTGCCCAGCGGCAGTAAGCTGTGGATGTCAGTCACATTCACACGGCGCATGCATATAGAGCGGAGGCTGATACACTATGTAGAGTCAAACTGGCGAATGATGTCACCTACAAGAGGTACGCATTCGCAGCAATACAAAGGTTTTGTCAAACACCGCATACTCATGCACACCAGGATGAACCAAACCATGACCAGGCTGCAGAAGTTCGGGGAGCAGGAGTACACGCCCTTCATGAGGGTTCTGTTTGGACAAGGCTCGCCTACACCCCTCCCCTCTGATCTGAATGACCCTTCAAATCCTTTGCACGGGCTGGAGTTCAACGACGCAAGCCTAAATGACAGCCAGAAGGAAGCCATCAGGTTTGCTCTGGCTTCTCGAGAAGTCACGCTGATCCACGGCCCACCAGGCACAGGAAAAACACATACATTGATCGAGCTCATACTGCAATTACTGAAGCAGAACCTTCGTCTCCTTGTATGCGGCCCATCCAACATCTCAGTCGACAACATCGTTGAGCGACTCGCTTCCCACAAAGTCAATATGGTCCGACTCGGTCACCCAGCTCGCCTTTTGCCATCCGTGCTGAACCACTCACTGGATGTTCTGACACGCACGTCAGAGGCCGCAGCCCTAGTCCAGGATGTAAGGAAAGAGATGGATGACAAGCAAGCGTCAATACGCAAGACTCGCAACGGCAGGGAGAGGAAGCAGATCTACACTGAGCTGAAAGAGCTGCGTCAAGAATACCGAGAGCGCGAGAAAGGCTGCGTGAACAATCTTGTTGGGGGCGCCAAAGTCGTTCTGGCAACCCTACATGGCGCCGGTGGCTATCATCTCAAGGGCCAGGAGTTCGACGTTGTCATCGTCGACGAAGCAAGCCAGGCGCTCGAAGCACAATGCTGGGTTCCTCTTCTCTGGGTGAAAGCCAACAAGCTCGTTCTTGCAGGCGACCATCTGCAGCTACCGCCTACGATCAAATCACTGAACTCAAAGGAGTCAAAAGCTAGTAAGAAAGCCGCTACAAGCGTAAAGGAAGATGCATCGGGCATCAGCAAGACCCTCGAGACCACGCTCTTCGACCGCCTCCTCGCCCTCCACGGCCCGGGTATAAAACGCATGCTGACGACGCAATACCGCATGCACGAAGCCATCATGCGCTTCCCGTCCGACGCGCTCTACGACTCTCAACTCATCGCTGCAGACACAGTGAAAGACCGCCTGCTCACCGATCTGCCCTACGAGGTGCACGAAACAGAGGACACCAAAGAGCCGCTGGTGTTCTGGGACACGCAGGGCGGCGACTTCCCCGAGAAGCTCGAGGACGAAGGCGTCATCGGTAAGGGCGGGAAGGGCATGAGTCTCGGGGACAGCAAAAGCAACGAGGCCGAAGCCGCGCTGGTCAAGATGCATGTCGGCAACTTGATCGCCGCGGGTGTCAGAGAGGAGGACATTGCGGTTATCACGCCGTATAATGCGCAGGTACGTCGAATCTCCCTTGTTAATGCGATCCAGGACCGCGATCGTGAATGTGTGTCTGAAGATCTGCTCGCCTGCTTTGACGCAGGTCGAGGACAATGCGGTACGGCCGCGCCGATCCGAAAATCGATGTGGGCGATGGGATCCCTGTCCAGCATGCTTCCCTTGACTTACATAACTGACCATTGAACGTCACAGCTAGCGTTGCTCGCCGGCCTGCTGAAGGAAAAGTACCCGCGCCTGGAGCTCGGGTCTGTCGATGGGTTCCAGGGCCGCGAGAAAGAAGCTGTCGTCGTGAGCACAGTCCGCAGCAATTCAGAGCATGAAGTAGGATTTCTGGGCGAGAAGAGGAGACTCAACGTCGCCATGACACGGCCAAAGAGACACCTCTGCGTCATCGGCGACAGCGACACGATTAGCAAGTACGTACATCCTTCCCTACACCGCTTGCATTACATGTGGAAATGAGTTCTGGGTGGTGGGCTGGACGTAGACAGTATAGGCCGGGAACTGTTTCAACGTGGTGGTGAAGGCAGGTGGCGCATGTCCTGACAAGGCCCATCCCGCTCCTGCAAGCCACACTTCCTGGGCCCTCGCTGCCGTTTCCGTCGTGTCACGCATCTGCACGCCCCGCCCAAAGCACGCTGCTAACGCACATCTCAGGGGAAGCGCTTTCTTGAAGCAGTGGATGGAGTATCTCGAGGAGCACGCTGATTTGCGGTACCCGAATCTGGCGGACGTGTATACCGGCGCCGAGTAACACACACAGCGGCAAGAGAAGCTGGGGTCCCAAGGCCGATACTGTGGAGAGCGACAACGCAGATGCAAGGCTGTGGAGGTGTTGAGAGGCGAGGACAAGCGAGACAGGCCGAGATGCTGCAGCAGAGTGGAACTCGCCCTTGGCGGAGATTTGCGCGCCGCTGCATTATGCATTGATTGGCGTTGAGGGCCGCGGGGTCAACGGCGACCGGCCAGCTTCAGTCCATTTGACAGCTGTACAGTGCAATTGAAGGGTCAGGCCTGTCGCGATCACCGGTGTAAGTCGCGGTGTAGAAGTCAGACGCCTCTAGAAGGCCGCGCGATAGGTGAATCGAGAGCAAGCGAGGCTCTGCTTTTGCTGCATGGCAGGCTGCATGGTGATGAGGAGAGTGCAGAAGCGCTAAAGATTACCTGCAGAAGACTAGCTGGCCTATGGGGTAGCGAAGAGCCAGCACACCAAGCTCAAGGTTGCTCGCAAACTTCACGACGATGCGGTACGCTAGGCTGTCCCCATCGCAGCGTGAATCAGAATCGTACCATGCTCGCTCTCGCAGTCGTGAATGTGTAATAGCTGCTACCGCCGAGTCGCGTTACTCCACGCCAATGCTATTGAGCGTTGAGCCCCCAATATTGCCTGTGCGGCCACGTTTTATGCGTTCACGGGCCTCATCACAACACGCACAGCGGGAATTCGTCATTCGTGTCTCAGTGCTGCGGTTGAGCTCCTCAAACGGCCCACAGCTGCACGCGCGTTGGGACTGCTCCTGTTCCTCAGGATGCCTGGGGGTGGGCGCTGTCCAATGCGCGTCGCTGGCGCGTTGGAGATGCACGTCTAAAGCACGTCCTCAAACGCTGAATGCATGCAGACCCAGGGTTCTTGACGTACACTAGGCGCAAGCACACACCACTCAAACTGCTCTCTTGGGAAGCCCGTCGAAACGCGACCGCGAGCGAACCCGCGAAGGGTGTAAGCTGTGGCGCCACGTTGGCTCTTTGGGACCCGCTCCGTGCTGGAGCTGCCCTGAAAGGCGTGTGAGACGACCCCGGCGCTGCCGCACCGAGCCTCTTTCGGCGAAGCGTGCTGTTTCAGACGTCGATAGCACACGCCTCGCTACCGCTGTCCGCACCACCGACTGCCTGGGTGTCAGTGCTTGGTATCGATTGGAAGGCTCGTACCGTGTTGCCCACGCAAATTGCAGCTGCGAGCGCGCCTCTGGAACATTTTGCCGGGCTTAAAGCTGCTGCTATTAGAGAAGACGTTGTCGCAGGTGCCGGCTATAATCCCTCTTCCATCCATTGATACTGCTCACCCCGCCCGTGCCCCCTGCTACATGACGCTGCTGTTTGATACTTATTCCTCCCACCCCTTCATCTTCCTGACGTCTGCTGTTCTTCTTCCGTCGCTCGTTCTCAAATTCTCTTCTTTCTACGTACTATTCTTAGCCTTTCGAATCTGCGCAACTGCTTTCAGAGCCAGAGCTAGGGTACATAGACCATTCTATTCCGCATTGTTAGCCATCTGTTTCATTCGCGAGTACTGCGTCGACATTGCTTGGCCCGGGCCCCTCCGCTGCACTGGGGTATCCTTCTAATGTGCAGTCACCCAAGAGTACCTTTCCTATTCGCGCGTTGGTGATGCTGGGAAACGGTGGTTCGTACTACAGTACTCGCTAGGGTGACCTTGCAACATCTGCGCGAGCGCAATCTCATCCGCATAAGGTCCGCATAAGTCATCTGCAAATATTCCCCACAGTCTGCTCTATTAGAGCAGCAGAACGCCGCTTCGCATGCAGCTGCGAGAGAACTCTGTCGCCGTCAAGATGAGCGTGCAGGGCGGTTTGCAGCGCCCCAGGAGCGCGAGCTGGAAAGTCGAGGCCATTCGGCGCGGCGATCTGAAGATCAGTGGGCCAATACCTATTGAAGAAGACACACCACTGAGCGACGAGGAAGAGAGGCAGTTCGCTGAGCGACACGGCGAGAAGCGGCAGGAAGACGCATTGGACGTACTCCCGGCGCCGCAACATACCATACGACAGGTTGCCAACTCGCAGGGAACATTACGGCCAGAGGACGGCACAGAGGAGATTGCTATGAAAACGGCGAGCCGGGATCAGGACTATGCTCGTCAGGAACTGGAGCTCCACGACCAGCATCCGGCTCGTTCGCCGCTCAGATCACCACTGGGAATGCATCCGACCGATGGCTTCGTTGCGAGCCAAAGGGAGAGCGTCTTCCAGCCAAGGTCACATACTCCGCCTACGCCGTTCCGTGCGACGCCAGAGAGCACTTCTCAGTCGAACATGGCTGCCAATGCGAAAAAGCAGAAGCGCAAGAGCGGCATCAGGGGTGTATTCCGTAAGATGTTTGGGCGCAAAGACAGTCGAGGCGAATCACGGGAGCGTTCACAGGAGCGCAACCCGGAGCGTAACGAAGAGCCTGCGCGCAGAGGGCATAGCTATCACCACAGCGTACGTGATGACGACAGATTCAGTGATGAGCTATACACTAATGCTGCTCAGGACCCTGGCATGTTGCAGAAGGCACAGACAGCACCACAGCAACCCCCGACGCCGAGTGCACAGCGGATATCAGATCTGACGGTGAAGGAACTGCAGCCTCCACATCCGCTGCATGCTTTGCCTTACCCGATGAATGTGAACGCACCGCCGGCAAGCCCTCCGCATGAGTATCTTAGATTCGACTTCCAACGACCCGACCTCGGACCCCGGAGAGCAACACTGCCAAACCTGACGGGCGGCGTAGCTCAACGGCACAGTCTGGATGAGCCACGAGGCCGATTGTCGACTTGGGAGGAGCGAGAGGATGAACCTTTACCATCGCCAGGCATTGGTATCGCACTATCAAGCCCACCGAATGCAACGCGACCTTCTCTGAAAGAGAGAAGGAGATCAAGAAGTGCAGGCGCTTTGCGAGAGCTTGCAAAGGCTCGTTTCTCCGGCGAAGCCAACCCTAGCAGGACTGAGGTGATCAAGAGCTGGAGGGAGAGTGCCGCTTCGGCGAGTGTGTATAGCCAGAACACAAGACCACAGACTGCCCGAACAGTGGAGACGGTACGCAGTGTTCATACCAAAGGACCTACCGTGCAGGAAGCCGAGTCAATTCACGAAGGCATGAGCGCAACACTCGTAGGTGCCGATGATGTAACGCCAAACGAGCCCACAGCGCACGCCCAGGAACCAACTACTCCCTCGCAGCCCGCTCCTCGAGCCCAAGACTGGGAAACACCAGAGCACCCACCCGTCTCCGCCTTCAACTTCGGCAACTTCTCACCCAGCAGTCCAGGCTCACACCCCGAAACGCTCGCCCAACTCGAAGGCCCGCCGCTCCCCTCGCGCAGCCCCAAGCGCCTCAGCGTAGAAGACCGCGTCCAAACGCTCGAGTCGAACGTGGACGCGCTCGAATCGCACCTGCGCCGCATCTCGCAACACAACCAACGGCAAACCATCATCCTGGAGTCCGCGCCGCGCAACCTCAGAACACGCACGCGCTCCACATCCCGCTCCGTGTCGCAAGTCAGCATCCACCAGCGCGACCCCGCGCCGCCGCCAACAAGCAATCTAAGCTACGAATCCAGTCCGCCCAGCCCACCGCTGACGCACACCGAAGAGCCCCAGCCCAGCACATTCACCAAAGCCCCACACGATCTCGAAGCACTGCACAACCTACTGAACAGCGAGCGCACAGCGCGCCTCGCGCTGGAATCCCGCGTTCTCTCTCTCCAACACGAAGTCGAGCAGCTTTCCTCTCTGGTCGCGCGGCTCGTCAATTCGCACTCCGTGGCCGCAACCAGCCCCAAGTATCCGACGCCCAGCCCTGATAGCATCCAGGACCGCATGCCGACGCCCAGGCAAGGCCGGTATGGGGCGCGGAGACAGGGCACTGAGGATAGCGATGTTGTGAGTCCCGACGGGGAGGTGTGGGCTACGCCTAAGGAGGGGAGTTTTGAGAATCAGAGAACGCAGTACTTTGAAGGGTCGAGTAGATTCTGAGGAATGTTTGGTGTTGTGGATACGGATGAGGTGGAGGAGCCAAAGTACGCAGTACGGCTCTTGCTTGATCATGGGCGGCAAAAGAGTTTTTCATTGGTTTACGGGAGATCTATTGTATGATAATGGGCACAGCGCGGCGTTCTTTGGGTGTTGGATTGTGGTACATCTTCTTGCCTATAGTTACCTTTTAGTTCCGGCACTTCTATTCATATCCGTTCGTCTTCACGCACTACGCTCCTCGCCACTGCTGAGAAAACACCTTGCAGATGAGAGAGACATACGCTCGCTGGGACTCTCACTGCCGCTTGCTTCCTACTCTAGGTCATCAGCAAACGGCCAACCTCAACACCAACCCCACTCATTGCCGCCACAACCTCTGACCTTCCAAACTGCCCGCTTCGATCGCCATCTGCGCCCTCAACTCAGACACCATGTCCGCTCCCAACGATGCTCCCGCGGCACAGCCAGACAAAGCACCCGTCGCTCCCGGTAGCCAGCTCCCCACACGCTCTTACGTCGAACATACTGACCTTACCACAGACAACGAGTACTACGAGATCCGCGGCATCCCAGGCAAAGGCTACGGCTGCTTCGCCCTCAAATCCATCCCGCGTGGCACCCGCATCCTCACCGACTCGCCGCTACTCATCGTACCCATGGCCGACTACATGAAAGCCGACATCGAAGCAGCCTTCGACGCTCTTACACCGGCCCGGAAAGAAGCCTACTTCACCCTGCACTCAGGGCATGGCCAGAACCCTGCAGACTGGCCTTCTCGGATCCATCCCTCAGTGGGCGCGCGAGACAGGCAGAGGATTGAAGAACAGCACGCCGCGCGCACCGGCCCCTCCGCAACGCTGATATCCATCTTCCAGACGAACTGCATGGAGATGGGCGCCGGGGCGGCGGTGTTCCTGCACACGAGCCGGTTTAATCACTCGTGCGTGCCGAACGCGTGTTTCGCGTGGAACGCGGGGATCGGGAAGGAGACTATACATACCATGCGGGATGTGGCCGCAGGCGAGGAGATCACGATTAGCTATGTGGATGGCGAGCATGACAAGAGGTTGAGGGCGTGGGAGCTGAGGCATTATGGGTTTGTGTGTGGGTGCGAGGCGTGCGGGGATGAGGAGGATGTGAGTCGCTATGCCTATTCCTCCTGACTACATGACGATCTTTGAGCTGACGGTGTTGGCAACAGGAATCGAGCTATGCATACGCCAGCGCGGAGCGTCGCCTGCAGATCCAGGAGCTCGGGCGCGAGACGCAGCTGCTGCGAGGCTTGCGGTTGCCCGAGGGCGCGAAGCAGCCGGATTTTGTCAACAAGCTGCTTAGGATGGCGGTTGCGCTGCAGAAGGAGGGTGCCTGGGATGCGAGGCTTGCTGGTGTCTTCCTTGACATTGCGCTTATCTGCGAGGTCAATGGGGATCTTAAGATGGGGGTTCTGGCGGGCGAGAAGGCCGTGCAGATCAAGAGGGATTGTCAGGGTGTCGATTTTCCGGACTTTAAGAAGTATGCTGAGGCTGTGGAGAGGATCAAGGCTAGTAGGAGACGCGAGATGGGCGGGGCGAACGGATGGAAGGCGTAGTGGTTCTTGAGGTGGCACTTGTGGCACTTGTGGCGTTTACGGTCGGAAAACGGGTTGTCAAAAGTTAGTGATGTCCAATTGTCTGCAGCACCCATCGGTCGTGGATGAGTGGTTGTGAGGAAGTCGCGATGCTGACGCTCGCTTACTGGTGCCAAACCCCGGTCGTTCTGTCCCTGCATGTCGCTGCGACAAGTCTGAAGCGCTGCCGTCATCGCCTTACGCACCTCACCGATACTTCCAACGACTGATTGTCAGGTTGCAGTCCATGGCAGGCCAAGCAGCGTCGGGCCCAAACCATGTCCGTCCCCAGCGTCCCCTGGGCTAACATGGCAGCGGAGACTAACTTTCAGGGTCACGCTGGGGGCGTAGCCGCTGACGTCGCTGTCGTGTTCCTGCGTCCGGGACCATCTTGAAACTTGTCGCGCGTCTCTGAGCAGCCTCCAGTTTGGCCTTAAACCACGGAGTCTCGCTCGTACATCCTCCAACCTGCTGACTGCATACAACTGACGCCTCTCTGCTTTTTGCTGTCAGCTCGTATAGACTCGCTCTCGTTTGGCTGCTCAGCCACGGCCCTCCAGCGATCATCCTCACGCGCTTTAGCTCCGGATAGCTTGGCTTCCGTGAAAGCCAAAACACCTTTTCCACCGCGCGCGAGAAACGCAGACTTGCAAGCAGATCTTGCGATACTAGCAATCAAAATGGCGACCATAGAAAACAAGGACAGCGCTCTGCCTCCCTCATCTGCGCCTGCGCCGCTCAGCTCAGCCGCACCGCCCTCTCCACCACTCTCCGGGCGCGAGACACTGCCCAAACCCTCGATAGACGCATACGACCACAGCACACCACCCTTCTCGCCCGCAAGCGATACGCCAGTACTGCAGAAAGAGCAAGAGGAGTTCGAGGGCACAGTCGACGTCAACAATGACCTGCCAACCGAGAAGGAGCTCAACAAGGTGGAAGACCTGCTCATCTTGGACGCACAGGGGAAGAGCCGCCCGTTCAGAGAGCTCTACGATGCATCGGGTGTCGCGCCTCGGCAGCTGATCATCTTCATCAGGCACTTCTTCTGCGGAGTAAGTCACGCCACACACTCTGCAGCACCCCATACTGACGACCCAGAACTGCCAAGAATACCTCCGCACCCTCTCCTCCTCCATGACACCCGAAGATCTCCTCGCTCTCCCAACACCAACCTCCATAATCGTCATCGGCTGCGGCCGCCCGGAGCTGATTCCCATGTACACCGAAGCCACGGGCTGTCCGTTCCCCATCTACGCAGAGCCGACGCGCAAAATCTACGACTACCTAGGCATGACGCGGACCTACGACCTCGGCAGCAAGCCGGCCTACATGCAGACCAACGTGCTGATCAACAGCGTGCAGTCGATATTCCAGGGCATCTCGACGGGCCGCAAAGCGCTCAAGGGCGGCGACTTCAAGCAGGTCGGCGGCGAATTCCTCTTCGAGAACGGCGAGTGCACGTGGGTGCATCGCATGAAGACGACGAGGGGCCATGCTGAGGTCAGCGATGTCAGGCACTTGTTAGGCTTGGATGATAGGAGGCCCCCGATGCGGAAGAGGTGGAGTCATAGTGTTAAGAAGGAGAAGCAGCAGAATAGACGCAGTATGAGCTGGGGGAGGCTAAGGAGTAAGAGCAAGGGAATGAAGGATTTGGAGAAGAGTGGGAGCGTCACGCCCGAGAGGGTGGAGGAGGAAGATCCGAATAGGCCCATCGGCAGGACGACTGCGTGAGTCTGTCGATGGTTTGTTGTTTACATTGTTGCGTTTAGCGATTCCATTACAGTGCAGCTGAGCTGCGTTCGAAGCGAATGAGATGGTTTCCAATCACACTGACCTATTCTTTCGCCGACAGTACCTCTTTCCGGTGAGGTTGCTCATGCCTCTTTTCCCCCTCCTTCCTACCCGACCAAGATACCAGCTGACCTGGACTGCCTCTCAACCCACACAAGGACATGTGATGCTCTGTGTTCGCTCGCTGCAACTCAACGACGTTCTCGGTTTGCTTAGTCAGCTACGTCAAGGTCACGGTACCGATATAGCATTATCAAGGTCTCGGTAAGTCTTCGACGTGGGGATTGGTTTTGGTTCAAAAGGCCCTTTGATAGTGGATGCTGTGCTAACCTGTCTGCGGTCTTCGATCTTGAGACGTGGGTCTGCACACTTTCTATTCCAAAGTTGATGCTCTGACATACACAATTGCTTCCTAACGATGTAGTAGGGTCGTCTCAACAATCTCCAGGGGCTGGCGTTGCATATTACATTCTGGGTGGGTGCATTCAGTTGACCGGTACTTCAACTTGACTAACAAGTATTAGCAGGACGTTGAGAGGAATCATTGGGCTTCGTGGCTTGGTTTTGCTCTCGACGGTCAAGACATCATGAGCACTCCGTTCCGGGTCAGTCTTGGTCTGCCAATGATCATTCAATATCTCCAACAGCATTAGCTGAGAAGAAAAATGACGAACTGCAACTTCACTGTTACAAACAACAAAGGCGAGGAGAGCGAGGTGAATCGCTCAGAGCTTGTAGACGTGGTTCATGGTCATCTACTCGACTACCAGGGGCACGCGTAGACTACTTTTGAAGTCTTCGAGTCGAGAACAGCAGTGACATCTTGGGCAAGAGATCTGGTACACCCCGAAGGATCTTTGAGCTACAGCATTTGTCACAAACTCAGAAGTTTCAAATCTCTTCTTCCGCGTGCACTTTGACGCGAACAGACAAAATCAGTCTCCACCAACCCTCTCATAACTCCCCCTCCCTACAACCTCCCTATCCGCCATAACCCTCGCATCCTCCCTCCCCTTCTCAACATTCAACATCCACAACAATGGCGCAGGCAGCACAACCAGCACCGCCAAGAAGATAAACGCCGGCCGAATGCTGCCCGCATGATCAACAATATACCCCACCAGCGCAGGCCCAAACGCGCTACTCCCCTTATCCGTGACAGCATACAGTGCAAAGAAGCTCGCCTCGCTGCCCTCAGGGATAAGCGGCGCATACACAGACCGCGCATACGAGCTGATACCACCCATGACGACACCGTGTATAACCGCGATGGGATAGATCTCCCATGCTTTCTGCAAGCCAATAAACCCGAGGCGCTGGAACGCCGGGACAAAGCCCAACAAGCCGTACAACGGGATGATTTCCATGCCTGCTACGCACAGTAGCAGGACGGTTTTCGCCTGCAGGGAAAAGCGCGCTGCGATGCGGGGCCATATGAACGCGCCGATGATGCCGGAGCCGATCGATGTGATGGAGAGCAGCGCGATGGCGATGGTGCTCATGTGCAGCTCTGTGCGCGCGAAGAGCACGGCGGTGCCGGAGATGGTTGCGACGGCGTCGGAGAGGAGAAACCAGCTGATGAGGAAGAGGAGCGTTTGGCGCAGGCGGATGGCGCGGCGGAGCGTGGTCCAGAACGAGCCAAGGGAAAAGGTCAGGTAGTAGAAGAAGCGCTTGAGCTTCGTTGGTGGCTTGCCGTGGGAGTGGTCGCGGTCTGCGGGCAATGGTGTTCCAGGACGGGGTCGCAGCCAGAGGAAAGTCGGTATGGTGAAGATTGCCCACCATAGACCTACGACGAAGAGGATGACGCGCATGGATACGGTTGGATGGGCCTTACCGAAGTCGGTCTTGCTGAACCCGAAGAGAATGCCGATAGCAATGACTTGCACGAAGACGGCCGCAATGTACCCGTAGCCAACGCCTTTGCTGGATATGACCGCAGACCGTTTGAGATCTTTGGCAAGCTTCTCTGGGTTTGCACGACGCACACCACTGTCGCCATTCGGGTTGAAACTCTCAAGTTCCTGGTCCAGGGAGGTAGACGACTCGGAGTTGAAAGACTTGAGGTCAGAATCGGATGGATGATTGGCAACTAGCAATGGTAGGAAAGCGTTCAGCAGAACAAAAGAGAAGCCTAGACTGGTGACTCCGAGAACGACCAGGACTGGGGCAAGGTAGTATATCGAAGGCGATATGAAGATGAAGAGCATGCTGACGATCGATCCAGTGTAGGCACAGATCATAAGCATTTTCTTGCGGTACGGTCCTGCATAGTTTCAGCATCAGCGATGTATAGTCCGCGAAAATGGAAGACATACCGTGATCAGCAAAGGAGCTGAACAGCACTAGGACGACAGCCTGTACAAGCACCGCAGCCGAGAAGGTGTACAACGAGAAGCTGCTTGTCGACAAATCCTTGCCCAACAGCCTGATCATGCACTGCTCTTTCTGGCCATCTGTCGTCCCATTGTCGGCACGAACCCGGACACTTCCGGTATGCTCGACGCAAGGTCTCGACCTGTCAGAGAAGAAATGGCCGTTCTCTCTGGCGAGCTGCTCGAGGACTACTGGCAGGAATGCGCCTCCCATTATTAGCACGCGTGCTCATCTTGATCTCACCAAAGAACGTACCAACAGCGACCACCGCAAATACTTCGGCTGCAATGGGATAAGCATACCAGCCATTCAGCTCTCTTGTAGTCGTCGGACTAGTGTCTTCGCCCTCGTAGCGCACTGTTGGCTGGGCCGCGGCTCCTTCGTCGTCCTCGTCCTGATAGGAATAGGACATATTGGGTTGTGTTCACGACATCAAGCAGAGATCGAAGATGACATCGTTGGGTGTGCTAGGGCCGTGGTGATCCGGGAGTGGATCCTGGTTTCCAAGTGTGAGGCTGAACTAGGCAAGTTTCGGTTGGTGTGGTGAAGCGCGATCGGTAACCATCAAGCCTCACCCGGCCTTGTGGTTGCAGTCTTTAATGGAAGGTAGTGGCAATCCCCCAAGTTGTCAGAAAATCAATGTGTGCTATCTCATCAGATCAAGTCCATGCCAATACAGATATATCTGCGGGCGTTTGAAGGCCTCCCTTGCTCAGATGCACGCTTCGGACAACAGTCGGCGGCCAACGTCCGTAAGCCAACGTCTTGAAACGACAAGGCAACCTACAGCATGCTTTTACAACGGTGAGTCGTCTGTAAGGTCCTTGCAGCGTTGACAGCACATTGCGCAACTGGAGTCACAACGACTCTATCGACCTGCTCGAAACTTTCGCATTATGACGTCACGCATCGCGGGGTTCGAGAACAGTGCTGGTTATAGATTTTTGACGTGTTCTTGGGGTTGAGAGGTTGATGACAGTATGAACGCCTGGAGACCGTCACTTTACCGCACACACGATGTGCAGACTCCTTCGCCGGCACCAGAAGCGGTGGCTCGATTGATCCAGGCCGTAAGCTCATGCAGCGCGCGCCTCCAAGCCGACCCTTACAATGCCGGACTTTGGACGGAGCGTGCGAACTACTACCTGCAGCTGAATTACCCAGAGCTCGCAGCAGGCGACGCGTGTCGAGTCAAACTACTCTTCGAGCGCGCAGACGCAGCCATACAAGACCACGGGGAAACCAGCAAGAGCTCGGAAGGACTTGCTGTTCCAGACGAACAGACCCGCATCCACGCATCCACGATCTTGGGCCAAGCACTGTACGACTGCCATTGCCATTGGGAGTGCTTCGAGTTCTGGCTCGAATTGACACAAGCCAAACACTTCCCTCAACTATCCCGCCTCGCATTCACAAAGGCCAATGCCTTGAAACAGCTCCTCGCGCAGAAGAAGCAGGCTGCCGCTTCCTATGGTGGCACAGTACAGCAGCAGCGTGACAGGTTGCGCGATGGGAGTGTCATCTCCGTGCACTATCCGTGGATGGCAGAGCGCCACCTCAGCAGAAGTCTAGAGGTAATCGAGGGGGTGAACGAGGAACTTCAGCACAACGTCCAGCCTCCGTCGCTGCGGTTGCGTAACAGCACACTCTCGTCCACCGCAGACATGCTGGGCATGTTTGCGACTCGGAACATCAAGAAGGGCGAATGCATACTGATCGACCGCACCGCGACCGGAGCCGTCAGTCGCCCACCCCCAACACCTCACTGCGAGACCTGCTACGACACGCCGCTCACGTCTCCCATCACCGCTCCGTGCTGCGCAGCACTCTTCTGCACCCCTGCATGCCGCACCCTCGCTCTCCAAACCTACCACCGCGCGCTCTGCGGACAGGACTTCTCCTGGCTTCTCACCCCCGCAACACCACTGCTTGAAAACGCAAGCCCCATGCGTCCATTGCTACTCCTGCGCTTCCTCTCCCTCTGCGTCGCCTCCGGCCCCTCAGCACACCCTCTAGACCACCCACTCATCGCACGACTCACGCCGCTCGCCAACGTCGGACACCTCGACGTCTTCACCCTCCACGAGTCGGTCGCTACGCCCCTTCGAATCCTATCTCAGCTGGGCATCGACGTCTTCGTCGACCATCGCTTCGACACGGCAGTGCTGCACACGCTGTGGACGCGTCTCGCGAACAACAAAGCCGGGAGCTATGACCCTGCGCTGGGGTTCGTCGATGCGATTACCCCGTTTTTGCCGCTGTTTAATCATAGCTGCGAGCCGAGTGTCGAGTATAGGAAGGAAGCGGGGACGACGACGGTAAGGTTCTTTGCGTTGAGGGATATCGAGGGAGGAGAGGAGGTGTTTGATAGCTATCAGGACGTGGAGGATTTGGAGAGGGAGGAGAGGGTGAGAGCGATGTGGCCGTGGTTTGAGTGCGCGTGTTTGTGTACGAGGTGTGAGAGGGAGGCGGCCGTCGAGGCCAGGTAGTTCTGAACCACCATGCCTATTATCGCTTTAAATATAGATAGCGATGGGTGGATGTCATACTTCCCATGTCCAAACAACGCCTGCAATGCTGAAGTGTTTTGGTAAAGTTCATGCTCGCTCGTCAATCCTGGGTCTCTTGCCATCCCTCTCTCGTTCATCTCCAAATCTCTTCCTCTCCCCCAGCGGCTTTGCATTCGCACCACTCGGCCCCTCTTCTTCCCTTCGCCCTCTGTACCCGTCACTCCTAAACCGCTCATCCAGCCCGTACTCCTCCTTACTCCTGCGCGGCCTGTCATCGCCATAGTCGCCCCAGCGCCCCGTGTCCTCGCTGCGCATATCCTTGTACCGCGTCCCGCCCTTCTTGCCCAGCTTGGTCATGTCGCGGATCTGCATGTACTCGGGAAGCAGCTCGCGGTTGGTCTGGTCCTCGAAGCGGGCGCCCATGAGGTTCCGTTTATCGAGGCCGAGGTCCTTGAGCTCGTCGGTGAAGAAGGCGCCCTTGTGGAAGTACTTTTGCATGAACTGGGCTTGGCCTCTTCCCTCCCTTTCCTCGGCTTGTTTTTCGATGTGTGCTCTGTCTTCGGCTTCGCGCTCTTCCTTGCTGAGGTTCTGCCGTCTTTCGATCTCTGCGCGCTCCGCTTCTGCTTCCTCGATGGCGACCCGTTCGCGCTTGATGCGCCGCAGCTCCCGCAGTTTCCACGCGAGGAATTCGGCGTCGGGGTCCAGACCGTCTGTGTCGTCGATGGCGTTGATATCCGCGTCCTCGACATCGTCATCCCAGTCGCGTTTCGCAGCGGCGCGCTCAGCGATGCGCGCCTCGACCTGTTCTTGCACGAGTCGCTTGGTTTGCTCCTGCCGCCGCGCTTCTTCCTCGGCAGCGATCTGTTCCTGTGACTTTGCAGGCGCGGAAGCGGTTGCGCGAGCGCCCTTTTTTATGAAGACGGGACGCAGCAGTTTGCGCGGTGCTTCGTCTTCGCTTGATTCTTCCTCTTCTGCGCTGCTTTCTTCTTCGCTTGAACTCTCCTCGCTGCCTGACCCGCTGCCCTCGCCCTCATCCTTGTCGTCCTCTTCTTCGCTCTCGGTCTCGAATTCGTCCTCGTTGATTTCTGGTTTCGATCGCGCGGCGAGTTTCGATTTGAGCGCCGACTTGGGGAAGGATTTGGCTATCGGCGCGGGTTTGGGTTTTGCGAAGGGCTTCGGCTTAGGTTGTTGCTCTTCTTCCGATTCCGACTCGTCTGAGCTTGAGGGCTCATCTGCGGGCGCGGCGCCTGGTTTGCCGGCGAATTGTCGCGTACGCACGGGTTGCGCGGTGAGCTTCTTGGATTTGGGCGGCGGCATTGTGTATGTGAAGGGTTGTGTGGTTTTTGGAGGGTGTTGCGCCTGGGAGCTTTCCAAAAAGTTAATGCGCGGGCGCGCCGCTGCCGCGGCTGATCATTGCGTCTTGGCTGTATAGGGCTGAACTCCACCACCTCACATGGAGTCTGCATCATCTCGAACCACTGCAGAACATTATTTTGGTACTGAGTGTACTTTCTATACTGATGAACAACTCATGTGGGCACCATAGAGTGCTCATTGCCTGCTTTTGACGCCCATTGTGTGGGCCTTTGATCTGGTCCACGTACAAGGTCGCCGAATACGCTCTATCACCTGCTAGTCGAGATCGTTGTCTTCCTTTCGCATGCCTGGAAGCACTCAGGATGTAGTCTGCAGTAGAGACTTGCAAATCACGTCACTCTGCGCGGTCGTGTCGCCAGTCCTGACCATGACCAATGTCAGGTCCTTCCTAAGTATGCGCCGTTGAAAAGCCCGGACAATCGAGGGCACGTTGCACTCCCTCCACACCATGCTCTCCATCACATCCAGATTCTGGAGAAGCTCGTTGTTATCCCTGGCGCATGACGAGAGATCCAACGTCCATTCAAGGCTTTCCAAGCTCTCAAATCTATCCACGGCCGTAGACTGCAAGAATGATCCCGGATAAGACCCAGTCTGTCGGTAGTCTGTGATACGACTGCAGTTGTATACCCGATGGACGCGCGGTATGAAGGCTTGCGTGGCTGCGGTCGTCGCAAATATGGCGAAGGCGCGAAAAGTCTTGGATCCGAAGACAGCTCTAGAATAGACGACGCTCACACTCTCAGCCCAAAACTGCTTACACAGAAAGCAGGGTAGGCAGGGTAGGCATGGTAGGTCTGTGGGCCGAAATCGAGGCTCGTCCTGACGAATCCAGTAGCTGACCGTCCAGGTCTCTTCGCGCGGGTCGCATACATCTAGTCTGACGATCAAGTCCTGGTCGCCGTAGACCAAGTCACAAGTCTTGTTGCGGAGCTCAGCTGGAAGGCGTAGCAGGAGCGACTGCAGTATGTTGTGCGCCATCCTGCCAGGACTGTCAGTATATGCACTACAAACCTGCAGTTACCTGTCGCAGCTCACACGTCGGCATTGCTGTTATTGCCAAAGCCTGACATAGCTCCGGTAGTCTGTTGTGGTGGCATTACAGTCACGGTCATCACGAATGATCTCTAAAGCCGGTGAAGGAGCATTAGAGAAGTCAGTGAAAGTGTAGACGAAGAAAGGTAAGCCGATTTCCGCCAAGTACTGCATTTCTTTACGCTTCCGAACGGGCCTCGAAAACGGCGTCATCTTCATGCATGAAGTTTTTCCAGATTCTGCTCCACAAAGCTGCAAGTCCGACTTCTTTCACTCCCGTCAGCGATCGTTCCAAGCTTTGCGAATCGCGTTGCTGGCCATAGTGATTTCACACGCTGGCAAGCGAAAGAGAGGCGACTCCTGTGCATTCTGGGTGATTCTGCCACGGTTAGCACATGCTGCTGCTGGCTCGAACGACTTAAATATCCATAGCGCCCTCATCTTGCATGTTGCGAGCCATCCAGAGGTTCTGGAAAGCCGTCAAGTCGATGGGAATATTCGGTAGGCACAGCGGTTCAATGAGCTTTGGTATTTGTTCTGCAAATTAATGGAAGCCAGCTGCTCCTCACTTATTCCAAGCGACTGCTTAACTGGGCCTCCACGTTTAAGCATGTTGAAAGTCTTCCGCATTGATATCCGTGCGATCCTTGAGTCCTTGCCGACGATGGACTTGCTTACGTCGAGCTTCCCTGCTAAAGCGTGATGCCGATCACACCTCACCGCTCCTGTCTGTTCAATGTTGCACCGGGGTTGTTTTGTTAGTTCGCGCTCGACTCAAGCTGCTCAGACTTCATTGCGAGCTCTCGCTGATCTCTCAGGCGCGTGCTGCAGCAAGAGATTGCGGATAGCGTTGCTCAGCGCAGTAGTATCGAGGGGTGGGTGGTGATGGAATGACAATGGCATGGGGTCCAACTTGACAGAGATCAGGCTGGGCTCGAGATTGTGTTGCTGAAAAGCCTGAATGATCGAGGATGTCCTGAAAGGTCCCCAGCCTGGTGCGTCTAAAAGCCTTGGATCCTGAATGAGGTCGATCAGAGGGTACATGTACCTCAAGTTCCATTCTAGACCCTTCAGGTGCGAGAACCTTCTTATGATGGCGACGTCTGACTCTAATACCGAGTTAGAGAACAAGTAGCTGCGTCCGGCCAGCAGGGTCGGTATGGAAATCCGTGTGATGTATGGTACGGCTGCCTGTGTAGAAGGTGCTGTAGCGAAGGCCTCGAAGGCACGCAGACATCGGAAGTCGAATGTGGCGGAGTAGTAAAAGACATCCTTAGCTTCGGCCCAGTACTGCTTGGATATGGGCTGGGGAGTTCTCGAGGGCGGGGTCGGGTCTGGGTCGTATCTATGGTACCCTGCATGTGAAGATCGAAAGAGTCCGAGTCCCCTAGTCGATCTTGCAATGAACACTGTTTGGTTGCCGTAGACTAGCTCCCAGATCGCATTGCGGAGCTCGGCAGACAGGCGAAGAAGGGGCGATTCGACTGCGTTCTGCGCCGTACTAAAACAAGTCAGTACATTCGCAAAGTTCCAAGAGTACTTCCTTACGTATCAGCCGTCTTGCAGGCTTCTGAACTGCGCGTGTGGATGGCAGCTTTTTGACGCTTGCCGGAGGCAGGCGACGCCGCAGGTGCAGCACGTTTGCTCGGCGGCATCGTGGAGGCTCGTAAGGTGGGATGACTGGCGTTCGCTCGGATTCACGGTGGTGGTCAGCAGCGGGCTGCGATTGTTGTGTGGTGTGGAGGGCGCGTTGTGTGAAGCCCAGTATGGAAGATATATGTGGGGCAGCCGCGGAGGGCGAAGCAGGCGCGGATCTCTCCAGGGAAGGTGAAGGTGAAGGTGAGGGTGAGGGTGGGTCCGCCAACAATCGTGACTGCACACCGGAGCGGGACCAAGCTTGTCCCAAGGCACCAGTACTAATACAGCGTTGTTGTACAGGATATATCATGTCATTTCCAATCAAACAGTTGGTGCCTACTGATTGCATTTGGATCACTTCCTTTCTGCCTACTTCGGTATGGTAACATCCCACGTAGACATTGTCCGCAGCCTCTACTTCAGCAGAAGCTCGCGAATCTCGCGACTCAAAGCAATCCATCAGACTCTGGGTGCATCTCATTATTCCCTTTCTTTAGAAACCGGACTGAGGTCAATCCCGGCCTCAGTCTACGCTGTTGGAGAGCTTTGATGGTCAGCATCAACTTGGACGAATCCCAACCCGCGTCGTGCAGGCTGAGCTTCTGAATCTGCTGCTTCTGTCTGTCCACAAGGTACACAATACTCCATTCCAACCCCTGCAGACCCTCAAATTGGCCTAGCGTCACTGCATTCAGGCTTGCAGCCCATATGGACCAGAAGTGGTCTATCTCTTTGTGTGAAGAAAGTAGAGAAGGAAGCTTGCTCCGTATGCGCAGCCGTGTGATTCGCGAGATGAATGCATGCCTGCAATACTCAGTGGTGAACATGCGGAAAGCGTCTGCAGATTCGAAGTCGAAGACTGCTGACGAGAAGAAGACCGAGGTAGTCTCTGCCCAGAACTGCTTGCTGGTCGTTATCGGTCTATCGACTTCCCGAGGGTATTGTTTAGTTCCGCGGTAGCGGTTGTAGATGTGGTACTTGATTGTGCGGACGCCGGTGCCAGTACTTTGGTGGAAAAAGCGAACCTTGACATCCCTGTCGCCATGTAGGAGGTCCCATACTGTGTTGCGGAGCTCGGGAGGGAGTCGAAAGAGTCGTGAATTTTCCGCGTTTTGCGCCGTGCTAGTCGTTGTCAGTGTATCATTAAGTGATATAGGAGAAGCATGCTTGCATGTGGATAGTATTGTCGTTGTTTCGCTTTGATATTGTCGTCGATGTCTTTCGCCGTTTCCGAAGGTCATCATGCTCGGACCTGGGCGCTGTTGCCTTACGTTTCGGTGGCTGCATAGCAGTATTTAGATTGCCAAATGAATTTTCTTCTGCACGTTGCTTGATTGAACTGGTGGATCGTATTGAGCAACTCACGATGGGGAATTTGCGAGAAGAAGGTCAAATTGCGAATGTGGTGAAATGGAAGAGAAGCAAAAGCTACTCGGCCAAGGGATGCAACGTACCTTCACGTCTGGACTGGGTCCATGAGCATTAAGATCCTACGATCTTTCACTATGTCAAAATTTTGAATCAATCGTCCTGATGTCCATTGGCACCACATAAAAGCGCTATTTAGGCGGGAGGGGTCGCTCTAAGTGCTCTTGTTGAAGTCGACGCTACCTCTCGTTTCGCTTGCTTTCACTCTGAGCAAACTCGCCATGCCGAGAAAGACTAAGCGTCACAGGTTTAGGCTGCTCCTCGCTTCGATAACCGCCTCGCGGTATACTGCAACAATCCCTCGGTCAGTTGCTTCTGCAGCCGTACCTTATCATCGTACTGCGGCTCCCCCGACTTGAGCCTCAAATCCTGATAGCCGAAATGGCCATACACATTTTCATGGGTACCTAAGTACGAGTTGTACACGGTCAGCTCCAATAGCGTATGACCAGCCTCAAGTTCGTGCTGCTGAAACGCCCGGATGACTCGCCAAAGGCCTTTGAGCTCTGAACTCGAGGGGTTTGGCAGTCGCTGAGCTTCGGTGCGTCGATAATAGTCGTATGAGAGCCGTACGCCACGGAGGTTTTTAAGCCTACCGACGGTCGACGCCGTGATTGTGTTCTCCCACTTGCGACCCAAGCGCGGGATCGTCAGATACTGAAGCTTCTTCACATGAGTGTGCGATGAGAGAGCAAAGGTGCGAAAACTCTGGGGTTCATGAAAGACGAATGTCGTGCTCGCATACAAAGCGGCTGTTGTCTCGGAGTAGAACTGTCTGCACACTAAAGGAGGAAGCTCCAGACGGCGCTCAAATCTGTCGGGAAATATGCGACGGTATATGTACCGTAGGTGCCGGTGGGTGCTCTGGACGCCTTCATGCAAGCTGGAGGAGTCGAGACTGACATCGACCGCAACGTTGCCGTAGGCGTAGATCCATATTTGGTTGCGCAGCTCGGCTGGGAGACGGAAGAGCGGACAACGGGCCAGGTGGATAGCTGTTGGGCGGCGCCTACGTGGCTTAGCATCGACATACAGGAGCGCACTCGTGGAAATTAGGTCAACCTACGCTGCGCCTGACAAATCGTATTGGGAACTTGGGATGATAGAGTAGATTCCGGTATGCAGTCTTGCGTACGACGAGTCACTGTTAGCCAGTGAGGCTGCATCTCTCTTGCGTTTGCCAAGGACCATGACGGATTTCGCGAATTCGAGGGGCTTGTTAGTTACAATGATTGAGCTGGGGGATGATAAGGTGTCATGCAGTATATGTGCGTGCTAGAATGAAGACGCTAGGCCAGCCATGCTTGCCTGATCGATCCTCGCCAAGCACTGCTGCCTTACACATCCCAGAAGATAAACCAATATCCAGCACACGTCGAGTAACGAGTCATCACTGACCCTTGATGAACGCTTCAGTCCATTCAGTGCTCCTGCAGCAGCAGTTCGTCCTCAGCTTCCCTGTCAGGAAACAAAAGGCCCACGTCTTGCCCCAGCAACACCGCCCTCAAACTGGCTGCCAATTCGTTGCGCAAGGTCTCTTGAATCGCCTCGTCCTTTCCACGGCGTTTCGTGAAGACATCAGGGTCTTCTTTCCACCTGCGGTCGCTGGGATGGTACTGTGGACCTTTCTTCTCGTTGTTCTTGTTTCTTTCGAACAAGTAGAGTCGAGTAAGTTCAGGCTGTAGAGGATGTTGCTGAAAAGCTCGCAGAAAGGCCGGAAACCAGTTCCTCTGTTCGTCCCATGATGAGCCCTCCAATCTGCTACCGCGGATCACCGTGCCGCGTAGTCTGCCGTTACTGTGATGGTTCGAGGTCCACATCGTGCCAGAGTAGTTTTCGTTATCTTCTACAGGACGGCCGATCAGTAAGATGAGGCCCTTAAGGCTTTCGAAATTCTTGATCACGCTCGAACATCTTCCTGGACTCCAGATGCGGTTGTGGTGCTTGATACCGAAGCCGAGGCGGACCACTAGGTAGCGCATGCGTCGCACACACTGTTGCTGGGAAGACGCCAGTATGTACAAGTCGATGCTGGTTCCAACTTTGAAGGTGGCGGACGCGTAGAAGATATCGATTGTCTCGGTCCAGAACTGTTTGCTCACGATCGGCCAGAAGAAGGGTGACCTTGTGCCGGCTCGGCTGGCAGCTGGACAGCATTCCGTCATCTTCGAAGAATCCGCACACACCTCATCAGGTGCTTGGCAGAAGTAGTATCTGAAGCCGTAATGCCCTGAGGGCTTCATCTTCTGCTCTGCACATGATGGTTCCGCATGCAAGACTAATGATCCGTATGCATACTTCCAGATCCGTTCCCGCACGTTCCGAGGCAGCCGAAGTAGTGGCGACGCCATATTGTATGGGTTTTCAGTCATGGCTGTTATGGACAGTAAGAGTTGACGATACCCGGAATATTTGATCCCAGCGAGGCGGTTCTGACGCTGTTGGGTTGTAGCCTGGAAGCTATATATCTGTGGACGCCTGAGCTAAGACTACACGTGATCCATAAGTCATGGTTGTTCGAACTGCAGTGGAGTTCGGGGACACTGTGCGCCAATGTCGCATACATATTGTCCACCGAGTTGCCATTTGGGATGTCTCCAATGAAGTCCTAGTCAGTTGCAGTCACCAGCATCAGCTGATCGGATCACCGAGCACATCATCCCCATATATCATATGCAGAAGATAGAGTATTGGGACATATCTAGAGTCCAGAACATCCACCATGGAGGTTGTCAAGGTTGCTGCGGTGAACGACTGCGGACACCGGTGGACCAAAAGAGATGCTTAGTCACAGCTTAGTCACAGAATTTCTTCATCGTGCAACATCTCTCTCCAACATCACGATAACAGCCCCAGCCGCCCATCGCCATGCCGCCCCGGTTACAAGTCCTGCGGCTCGCCCGCCCCGTTCTCTCCGCCTCGCGGCCAACCGCCCAATTCATCCAACAGCAACAGCGCAGCGCCTCGATCCTCTCCTCGCTCTCCGACAACAGCGGCGCCTATAACAAGCGCATCAAGCGCGGTCGCGGACCGGCCAGCGGCAAGGGAAAGACAGCCGGACGTGGTCAGAAGGGTCAGCATGCGCACGGCAAGGTGCCCGCAGGCTTCGAGGGCGGACAGACACCGCAATGGATTACAAACCCGGAGCGCGGACGCGGAAAGTACAATCCGTTCAAGGTCGAGATGAGCCCGATCAACCTGGATCGCATACAGAGCTGGATTGACCAGGGGAGACTGGACCCGAGCAAGCCGATCACGATGAAGGAGTTGAACAAGAGCAGATGTCTGCATGGGGTCAAGAGACATGGCGTTAAGCTGCTGGCGAAGGTAAGGCGATACCGCACACTCACCCCGTGGCAAGAGTGTTTGCACAGGAAGGTACTAATACGAGTGCAGAACCCAGAGGCCCTCACAACACCCATCAACATCATCGTCTCCCGCGCCTCCGCCGAAGCAATCTCCCGCATTGAAGCCCTCGGCGGCAGCGTAACAACGCGCTTCTACAGCCCGACCTCCATCAAGCGGGTGCTGCGCGGCGACTCGCACCCCGTCGTCTCTCTCGACGCCTCTCCCTCGCTGATCTCGCTCGCCGCATCCTCGACGCCCTCGCTCATCCCATCGCCTATCCTCAGCGCACTCGCCTCCTCGACCGAAGCATCGCAGCGAAAGGAAGCGCTCGGCGCCGTCATGCGCCAGGTCAGCTCGAAGTACAAGTACAGGCTGCCCGACGCGACGGGGCGCAAGGACATCGAGTACTACCGCGACCCAGCGCACCGCGGATATCTGGCGTACACATTGAAGGAGAACGAGAGCCCGAGTTTGTTCTTCAAGCCGCCGAGGGAGGCCAGGGACAAGAAGAAGCAGACCGCGAAGAGAGACGCTGCGAAGGCGTCGGCGGAGAACAGGTTATTCTAAGCAATCTGGAACGATGTGTGGACGGGGCGCGGGGACGATTTGTATCATATGTGTTGTACATTGGAGAGATTGGAGTTGCCCAATATCTGAATCGTGGATAGAAACTGTACATGTACGCACACCAAGCCACTCAAACGGAATATCGCATTTCGAGCAAACTTGATCATCTCCAGTTGTGGCACCTACGGGCAAAACGTCCGCATCGGGATTTCATGCGCACTTGACGTGAGATGATGGACATTTGATCTACCGAACTTCACGAAACGACAAACATGCCGCCTCTGCAACGTTCAGACACTCAGGAACTACGCCGATGGTTCGGTGATCAAGAGCGAGAGCCCATTCGATCGCACAAGCCTCTCAAGCAGACAGGCATGCCTAGCTCAGGGTTCAATCGATCGAGCGGTTCCATCTAGATCTGAGAGAGTTTCCATAGACTTGCTCGGAAAAAGCAAACTCCCAAGTCTGATGCCCAGGCAGCTAGTTTGTAAATGGGGAGCCGAAGACGGGGCAGAGGCTTCTGGGGGCATCAGCAAAGCTTCCCGTAAGCGATGACGCTGGATCTGCAAAACCTGTATACAGCTTGAGAATGAGCATCGTATCCGTCGAGCACATAAAGCCACGAAGTGGATTGGTGGGGCCGAGACGTATTTTGGGCAGGTTTGACTCGGCCGGTACGAGTGTCATATCGTGTTGTCCCCTTGGGATCGCGAATGACTACTTCAGCGATGTGTTTGCGGCGAGGAGGGTGTGCGAATGCGGTGTCCCAGGTCTTGGTCTTTATTGTGAGGTCGGACGGGGACCGACATGAGGACAATTAAGGCTTTCTGTATGAGGAGTGAGTGCGCCTCATGCGACATGATGGTACGTGGTGCCTCATCTCGTTCCTTGCGCTGCTTGTAGTACATGGGCAAAGGTTACCAAAGGCCTGATGGGTGAGCCAGCGCCGCCGCGTGATGAGGCCTCGGTCAAATTGGGTGACCTGCGAGGAGGACTGCCAGGAAGAATCTGCTAGGTGTGGACTACTTGGGTAAACTGTAATATACGGCGGCCCTCAGACTGCGTCCTGTACTTGAGGTTGGGCAGATACATGCGGAAATAGCCGATAGATGACAGCACACATGGAGGTACGTCCGCGGCGGATGCAATCTGGGTGGTGGCACATGAATGGATCATGTCACGAGCCGAGGTCCTTGAACAGCTGTGTTGCTGTGAATATTCCCTAGACTTGGCGGAATGATGGTGTGAGATAATTAAGGTACTGGTGGGACATCGTGTGCCTTGTTGATCTGGTAGTCTGATCGAGAACTCTAGCCTAATGTGGCTGCGGGCAGCGTGGCCTTTCGATAGACGCAGGCGGACGGCCACATCGCTGCCATTCCTGGATGTGACACGGGTTGTCCTGCAGCTGGCGAGGCGTCTCGCCCTCACAAGGCGAAGCAGACGATAATGATCGAGAATGCTTGGCCAGTGCGCTGTGACCGATGACCGAAAGAAGGCGCTTGTCGGTGAACAACCAGAAGGAGCAATCTGCAGCCCGCCTTGCGCGAATGTCTTGAGTACTCGACACTCACAGCGGCTCAACGAATCAAGACGAGGCTGCGGCTTGTAGATATTCGCTGGTCTCAGGCAGATTCCATCTCTTGTCTAATTAGATTGTTTCTTTGTGTCTTGCTTGTTGTCTAGAACACAAGCAAGACTCTTTATTTCTGCTGCATAAAGATAGGCAGCCTCCCGCTTATAGTAAAATGCATCTCATGTTCACAAACTCCAATAATATTGGTGACTGCTGCGAGATGTGGCGCTGCGACCACTGCTGACGACTAGCTCGGGAGCCATCCAACGTTGTCTTCGTTGAGCAGTACCAGTCTTGGAGCTTGCACCCAGGCCGCAACTTACTGGAGGTCAGATGTGCACGACCGAAGCGGTAAAAAGGTACTACTGCCGCGCTACATTTCGGTGTCAATGCATCCACGGATTGACCAGGTTTTGAACATTCAACTGTGCCTCCACGGAACGGCCTCATCATGCCGTGATTTGGCCAGATACAAGAGACTGCCTAGGTGGCTGCATCCGTAAGGATCATGACACAGTGGCGGTACAGACCGTCCGGAAAAGCTCAGGGACCTGGGGCACAGCAACATTCCATAAGACCGGTGATGGGATGCCTTGGAGTCGGGCTCGGAGGTCGTGGAAGAAGACCTGGAGTGGTGAGTGTGGGGCTAGACTATGCCTATTTATTGGTTGCATGTCAGTCGTCTTACCTGCTTTTTCTAGCCCGGGCGGGTCGTGAGGCATGAAAGTGAAAGGGAGTCAAGGACGCTGTGTAAACGAGCTAAACCTAATCCTGGTGATTGCGTTTGGCGAGGGAAAACGTTTGCCAGACTCCGAGGTACAGCCTTCGCGCATGCAAAGGATTTACTGTTGAGCATTCTTTTGTTGCATGCCTCCAGGATGTTGCGTTTGCTGGAAGTCTGTGGAGGTCCTTGCCGCCTGATGAGACGTGGAATACCATTCGCCGAAGCCGGGTGTTGTTCTCGTGTTCCGGGTGACAGGCTGAAGCGTATCGCAATCGCAAACGATGCCGTGATGAAGTCGTAATCGGTAATAGCAATAATCTAAGAGGCGAAACGCGTCCAAGATGTGGATGTCCCGCGAAGAGGCTTGCATCGTTGCACTTTCGATAGCCATTCAGGGTCGGTTGCCTTGTGCGCTACAGGTCAATACTGCAAAGGGGGTCGCCTGCTGCACACAAGTAGATTGCGCTAGGCAAGAGGCCATAGTAGTCCTCGGCAAAGACGACTGTTGGAGGCATGAGACCGCGTTGCTTCAGGATAGATCGTGGTGTGATGGACGCGTCGAAGCGCGTTACGTCTCAGCGCGCCATGAAGGAGCTAATAATGGCTCCCAATTTAGCTAGGCGGTGTTGCACCCAACGCTTCTCCAGGGCTGGGCAACGACTCGTAAAGCAGAGAGATGCCGAGTGTCATCCGTATCACGCCCCCACTAATCTTGATGAAAACTACTTTCGTTTCTCTGCATCCGAGCCAGAGTCGTCATCTCCACAATCCGTTCGGGCTTTGCGGGATCGCTCTCGCGATATTTGTTGCATGCGGCAGGTGTGTGTCAAATGTATCACGATCCACTCTAGAAGTCGTGCAGGTGTGCTGAGGTTGATTACGTCGGACTGAGGGCTGCATACGTGATGTGAGGTCTCAATTCCATGCCAAAACATGCACAGATAACCGAGCATGCCATCAGCCTGATGTGGTCAGCCCCTTCATCGAAGTGGGAAGCAGCTAGCCGCGTCGGGCAGGTATATTGCTGGTCTTTCACAACGCTGGAGAAGGGCAGGACTGCTTACGTGGTACGCCGAGGGCGAAGCGTAGAATCCCTGCTGTTTGTTAGGATGATGACAAGACGTCTCGCCATTTGCTCCACCATGCCAACAACAAGTCACAAACCTGTCGGCAAGCATGCTCACCGGCGGCAGCAGGACACGGGTTGACAATCTTCGTTTCCAGGATGTTGCGTCTCCCTTGCGTCGCGCGTCCGATTGCAGTCCGTCACGGTCGCACATTTAGCGCTGCTGGCCTCACCAGAGGCGTTGTCCATCAACAACCAGGTTGTTTGCCGGCCAAGCACCGCGTGTCGAAAAGCAATGACGCTTCACGATGCTGTTGCTAGCGCAGGGATAGAGTCTCGAACCGCGACACCTACCTGTGATTTGCACTGCACGCTGCTTGGGGCATGAATTGCGTTTGAAGCGCTGGATGGCTCAAGCTGGCGTGTGAGTAGTGGATGCATCGTGCCACCAATCCTGAAGGGCTTCACGCACACAGAAGGCCCGGAAGTGACGGTAGCAAAGCGGAGTGAAGGGCAAGCAATACGGTACCGTCGATACGTGTTTCGCCAGGGGCGTTGAGAAGGCGGTCCTGCGGTGCAGATTGCCTCAACATGGAACCACATAATCTCTGATCTGGTCTTATAGAATGTCTCTAGCGCCGGGCCACTGCCCTGAAGGCACATGTGCGATTCGCCGGAAGCAGCGCGACCCAGTGGTGCAAGCTGGTATGCACCCGTCTGATTGGGTGCTGACACGACGCAGCACAATTTGCAAGAGAGGATTGCAAGATCAGCACTCCGCCCAAACCTCAGCCTGCAAAGTTCGCGTTGAACAGGGTTCGGGCTCGGAATTAGGGAGGGGTTAGGCAAAGTAAGACAGCAATCCTGCTAGGGTGGACAAGCGAGCCATGGCGGACTGGCGGCTCGATGCTCGTATCGCTGCTTCTGATACCGATGGCGGCCGCACCGCAGATTCGCGGAGGGCAAAGCGTGGAGGTATTGAGCGTCGACTTAGGAACGGCTGTGAACAGCATGCAGCAGGGCGAGTACTCAGAGTGGTGCAGAGGTCAAACACAGCATGGGGGCAGGTGTCTGACAACCATCGATGGACGCAGCACCGATCCTTTGCGGTGTCTGGGAAGCGTGTGATGGTTACGACTTGTCGAAGCTGCACGACGGTGTCCGAGGGAGCTGTTATGGGACTGGGACTACGGCTGCACCTGGCCAAGGCTCAGTGGCTTCTCAGCCGCTTACGGCAATTGATCTTGCATTCACACTTCTGCACCTGCTGCACGCTGGCGAAAGTTAATGGTTGAGTGGGCGTGGCTAGTTGGGCAAGGAGGTGTCCTCATCATCTCGTGTGAGCCCGCCTTGGCCGGTGCAGCAGCCCGTGACGCAAGCGTAAGGGATCTCACAATCTACCTTCACGGGATCGGTCATATGGAGTTGGACGGTACCGCAGGCTCCGGGGGACAAGCCCACTGGCGTGCAGAGAATTGACGAGGCCCGCCAGCGCTATCGTTTCTGCCTGGTCATGATGGTGTCCCACGGATGGTGGCAGCGAAGGACGGCTGTGAGGAGTCGCTCTGCAGAGTGGGCCGGGTGGTGTCGAATAAATCGGCGCGCACGACGCTATTGCAGACCAATGGGAGGCCGCGGTGCTCGCTGAGGCTGGGGACCGGACGGCGGCGCAGACTTGGAGCAGGGTGACGTTCTGGGCATAGCACGGCGACACGCAGGCCGTGACTCTCCTTAACGACGCGACGGGGATGCACTGCGGGTCAGATGGCGGTCGCCGGCCGTGTGAATAATCAAATCCCATGACGGACACGGCGACGGCGAGCACTTGACTTGGTCTGACTTGCTGCGCTTGCGGCATCCGTAGAGCAGACTCGACCTGGCGAGCCAGTCGTGAGCCATGGCAAACGCAAGCCGCCGCCAGCATCGAGCCGCTTGGGAGGTCGAACACGCTCGCTGCCTTTCACACCCTGCTCTAGCGTGCGAAACAGCGTTCTGGAGAGTCAGACTGCGTGCCGTCCAAGCGTGATGGGCGTCGACAACATCATCTTGTGTCGATCTCACGGCTGGACGCTGGATGCTGGATGCTGGACACTTGACGCTTGACGCTCGCTGCGTGTGGTTCAAACACGGGCCTGCCACTCAGCGCAGCAGTTGCAGCCGGGTTTGTCCTGCAGCACCGAGTCGTCTGAGCGCTGCTTGCAACACAGCACCGCAGCCAAAGACAGCACGATGTGGACGACTGCGAGCAAGCTGCTGCACACGACGGCACCAGCCCCTGCTCCACCCACTCGCCGCTGGCGCGCCTTCCCTGGCCGCGCCCCTGCTCGCAGCGCGCTGAGGGCCTCCTCGCTCCGCTGGTCACGACGCGGACAGGCATTGCGCACCGCCCATCGCTGATGCAGCGCTGAGGCTTTGTCCCATAATTAACCCGGTGCCCTTGGCGTCGCGTTCGTTCGTGTGGCCCCCGGTCCGCTGCTTTGGCTTGCTTTGTGCGGCCGTGCGCGCTAGGTCAGTGCTGGCCAGGGACGCTAGTGTGCAGGCGCGGTTGATGTCAGAGCTGTTTCTCCTTCTGGATCAGCTCTTGGGGCTTGCCTGGATCTTTCCGACTCTTCACAGGAATTATGTATCAATCCAACGGCCCCAAAAGCCATGTCTGCGCAAGCAGCTGCGAGCGGCCCGCCGACAATCCGCCTCCCTGACTATAGTTCATACCAACCATCGCCGGGGTGCCACCCTCAAACCATACTATACCCAACGCTCCCCAAAGCCTCTCGCCCGCCCACTGACCTCTTGCATCTTCTTTACTGTGCCCTGCACTCCCTTTGCCTCATCTTAGTACCTCGCGTAAAGGAACCAAGAACACACGAGACCGACGCTCGCAACCGTGGCCCACCCGGAAACAAGGTTGCATTCATAGGCCCAGCGTACTCGCATATTTCTTACAAGTTACAACGGCTCGTTGTCAACAGCGTCCTTGCTTGACACAGACTATCACCTCTTTCCTTGTCACGGCCGTCTGGTGAAGGGACCATAGCGTCTTCTATTTGCAAACACCTGAACGACGCTATACTAAGCATAGCTGCCTCGCTCTGATGCTTGCCGGTTCACCTTAACGTCGTCACTGCCTCGCATCTACTTCGCCTTCACCGTTGGACGAAACACCTCGCCTTCATCGCCCACATGCTTGAGCTACAGCTCCCCCGCTCGATGCCTCACGCCCTCCCCCGGGAGCCTCCCTTCGACTTCCACTTCTCATCCTCAGCTCGACCCACCACCAAGTTCGACTCCAGTACCGTTCAAATGCAGCTTCCCGTTCCTCGAATGTCAAATGGCTACGACCTGCCAGCTCCCAGGCGGCCCTTGACCCCTCCTGAGTCGACCAATTCAGCAGTCAAGGTTGTGTCATTACCGTCAGGTCAAGGTGTCGGTCAGCAGTTTGGCTATCAACTACCTGCAATCGGCAACTCTAGGTCAGCAACCACCACCACAAGCCCAACCGCACAGAGGCAATCGCAGCAACAAACTCAAGAAGTCGCTCAAACACCGCGGAAAAAGTGGTCCATCTCGCCCAACCTGCGGATTCCATCCACCATCAGCACACCGCAGGAGGGCCTCCCCCAACTAGCAGCAGAGGTGGGTCCAAATTCATGTTGACACAAACGAATAGTACTGACAATCGCAGATAACCTGCCTGTTCTGGTTCGAAAGTTCCAAGGTCCTCAACCAGGTCACAGATCCCAAGTCGTCTTCACACCAAATACAGCCCCTCGTACCGGATGCGAGACCCACCACCGGATTTCGAAAGTGGGTAGCAACAATTTTGACTACGACGCAGGTCGCTCAAAATGTCATCCTCCTGGCTCTTCTATTTGTGTGGAAGTTGAAGCAGACCAACCCCAGTGTAAAGGGCAAGCCTGGTAGCGAATACCGACTCCTTACAGTCGCACTGATGCTCGGCAACAAGTTCCTGGACGACAACACGTACACCAATAAGACATGGGCGGAGGTATCTGGAATCTCGGTTCAAGAGGTACACATCATGGAGGTTGAGTTCCTGAGCAATATGCGGTACAGCCTGTACACATCGAAAGAGAAATGGGAAGAGTGGCACAAGGTTCTTGGCAAGTTCGGTACTTTCTACGATCGAGCCTCGAAGGTCCCTGCGGCTGGCACAATTAGCCCACCCACGCCCTCGCTCGCGGTTCCACAGAACTTCATTCCATCGCCGCCTACGAACTTCCAGACTTCCCCACCAACCACGATGTACTCGCCCAATCACTTGGCATTCTCCAACAACACCCCTCTACTGAAGCCTCAGGCAACATCTGCACAGGTTTCGCCTATTGGTTCCCTACCTCCTCTTGGACCTATTGTGCAACGCAAGCGCAGTACTGATCACAGCGCCGAACCGCCAATGAAGAGACAGGCTCACGGCTTCGCACCTGGACCTTACGCCAACGCTCCACTTGTATCGACATTGCAAACGCCCGTCAACAAGTCCTTCGAGCCACCGCCATCGGTCAACAGGCTGCCTCCCCTACCGAGTCTCGCTATCCCAACTCCACAACAGCAGCACATGCCTGCGGCTCAGGTGAAGAACTGGTCGGAGCTGCCCTTGCCGGTCACTGGCAACCGTTCCATGGCTATGGTATACCCACCCCCGGTTCAGTGGCAGCAACCAGCCAGCACTCCCACTTCCTCGGCTGCGCCTCCCTTCTCTACACACCACACACCTACTGCAGATCGTTCTCGTCAGATGAGTCCCTTCCTGCACTCGAACAACTCGTCGCCTACCAGCGCCTCTTTCCCCGTTGCATCACGCCAGTTGTCTCCTTCTTACTTCTTGAACCAGCGACAGTCTCCATACCGTCCAGTTCGCGGCGTACATACCTTGTTGGTGCCTCCGCCCCAAGCTTCCATCCAGAATCCGGCTCGCAACATCTCCTATGATCAGATGCATTACCATCCTCTCGGTCGTCCTATGACCGATCGCCGAGCTGGTCCCCTGCCATACATGGACCACAGTGCGTGGCCAGAGCAGCACCAGTTCAACCAACTTCCCGTTCCTCAGCAGCCGGTCTTCCGCTGAGACCTTTCTTCATTGTACAGAATCTTCTTACGACTACATACACGGAGGCGTCGAGCATCATTTTTCCAGCAACATCTCTGTCAGCGTTCTAGCGTGCATATCGTCGGCCGATAGACTTCACCGACTTGTTTACATCAGCATTTTTGGCGTTCCTGTACATCTACATCTGAGCTATTTCCAGTTCGGATCCTGGCTCATCGACCAGAAGGGCGTTCATGGAGGAGGATTAGATAGCCCCTTGAGGGGATTAGCTGCGGCTGACGGAACCGCAGTCAGCAACACAAAGAAAAATCTGGGGCTGCCCTGAGCAACCACCAGATCATGCATAAAGCATACATTGTTCACATCTTCTTTCAGCTATCCGTGACGTTACAAATAAACCCCGTGATCATTCAGTGATCATTCAATGATCATTCCAAAGAGAAATGACCTCCGAAGGCGCATTGATTGGCTGATCGTTGGGAACCTCCAGGGCTCGATTTTGCAGAATCTCGCTTCGACCTGCCCTGGTGCGGCGACGAACCCAAGCCTTCGGGCCTTTGTGTGCGGGGTGGGACTTGCACTTATGCTTGGAACGCGGCGCTCTTTCCAAACCGGAGCTCCCGCGCGCTCCGCCTGGGACGACGAACCCAAATCCTGCACGATAATTGTTCAACAAGGCGCTTTCATCTCCGATTCGCAAAATCATGATTCACGAGTAGGCCCGCTTTTGGAGCGAGACTGGGACGCCTGAGATTGCCTAGATCCGTTCAAAGGCGTTCGGCCGAGCGAGAAATTTGGTGCCCTGCGGCAGACCCTGAGTGAGCGCGACGAAGTAATGACGATAGATTGGGTCGAGCTCCGAGGAGCGCATCGAGATGTGAAGTAAAAGATGACGACTTGTCCGGACTGGACGAATGCACCTTGAGAGTGGTGCTGGGTAAAGGCTGATTGCTGGTTGGCGAGATTGTGATTGAGTTTGGGACGTGCAAATGCTGCAGAAAATGCTGAAGGCTGTGGGCTCGACATCAACCTCGACCACGCCAGCCAGCATTCATGTTGGCCTTCGTGACGCTCAGCAGGATCTCTTAGCGGTGGTATGACAACAATGCTGTTGCATCACATCCCTCCGCAGCAGTTCAAGCTGTGTAGGTATTGAGACGAGCTACTTGCGCAGCGCAGGAACCTTGGAAATGTTGTGGCTCGAGGAGGACGCTTCTTTGTCTTGCACATCTTTGTCACCACTTCTAACGGCAGCGATTTTCATTGCCCCCTTCCAAATGTGCTATCGCAGCAGAGGAAGCAGAAACCCTACGCCAGCTGCTCGTACCTCAGTCACGTCGAAGGAGGCTCAGGCTTTGAAAGATACGTTCAGCTGACATGACGCAGAAACAGACATGATGGATAGTCTCGCTCTGACCATCCGTCAGCTATTCGTTACGTGCAGAATGCACCAGCAAAGTATCAAAGACTTGTTACTAGGGGTCACTTTCACTTGAGCGTAATGCTTGGGCTTGGCCAGGAAATGAAGATGAGAACAGGCGCAGGCCACAGTCTGCACAAAGCTCACGGTCGCTCTTCCTTCCTGACCTCACAGTCGCCCGCGTTGTACTCAATTGACGAACACTGCGATTGTGCCGATCACCCGCGATCTGTTTCTGTAAGATCACGCTTCCATTCGATACAACATGGCGCCAAAGAACCGCGGCAGGGTGATGTCGGCATCGAAGAATTCAGCGAACAAGCGCCAAAGACGCTCTAGGTCCGCCTCTTTGCGGTACCTGACCAAACATCCAGGCCTGGATCGAGTGAGAATATGTGAGTATCTCTCGGATGCTATTCGGATGTTCCTGCTGGTTTCAACACAAGCACGTCAACCAATGCTAAGCAGTCGCTCCTACTTCGACTTCCACCATAGTTGCGCAACAAGATATGGCACTGTGCCTTTGGCAATCAGTTCATCCACCTCAATACCCTGTAGAGCGATCCCAACTACAAGTTCGAGTACCGTCTCTGGAGACGAAGGAGCCGTTCTTTACTCTGTAACTGCAAATGATGCCCTTATGATGTGGTATTGAACCTACTGGTGAGCAATTAGTTCTGGTGGGAGGTTTTGCCGATCTTCTGGACCTCCGTTACTCTAGTCTTCTTTGACCACGGCACACTGCACGCCTTCCTACTGTCCAGGCATTCACACGTAGCTCAGACACGCCATCTTGAGCTGCACATCCGGCTTGGGTACGGGGGCCTGAATGGGTAGCTTGGAGGCAGACTTTGTCATCTGCTCTTGTGGGCAGGCTGAAGAGCCTGCATGGTCTCACACTGGCACTGACTCGCCTCTGGCGAAACCCCAACGTCTTCCTCGAGACCGATATCATGCATGGTCGGCACTGGGAGGCCGAGATCATGCCATTTGCTGCACGATCCTTTCAGCAACTCCAACTGAATCTGGATCCTATCGCGGCGCGTGCTGAACCCTTCGCACGGTCGGATGGCAAGAGTCCAGCTCGAGTAGCTTTGTTGGAGAAGGAGCTCGAAAACGCCTTGCTTGATCGTCATCCTCGGAGTTTTTCTCGTCGAGGAGCGTAATACAGGGGCGGAGCGACCTGTCCGTCCACAGCGAGGACTCTTAGTATGGCCGGTGACCTGAACGGGTTAGGACGTAATTTGGGATATCAAAGGTATGATTGGTAAAAATGGTTGATACACATTTGATGGCAGAGCCTTTATGGACATACGATCATAGATTCTCACGGCTAAGCAGTTTCCTCAGAGACCGTGAGTACGAATCGGCCACCCTTTCAGGCCAGGCATCTCTCGGTACATAACTTGAAAGTAATCCGTGTCTTCGATGTTTGCATGTTGGGGAGTGGCTGCCATTCGACTCCCGACGAGGGACGAGCCTGTTTCTTAGTGCAAATGTGATTCAAAGAGTCTTTGCAACAACGCAATGACTATGTTGTTTTTCAAGCCTTCGTCTCAGTATCTGACTGTCTAAAGAGGCGGTGTCTGTCCAACTGTAAAACTTGACCGGCGGATCGTTTGCAGCTTGCAGTCTATTGGAGTATTCTGTATTATGATTGATCTCAAGCGGCCGCTTGCCTCAGTCCATGTATTAAATGTGAGCTAGTTCCAACTGATGCCACATCGATGCGTGGGTCAATATGTTGCCGATGAGGTTGGTATCGGTACCTGTGACGTTCGTGGAAGGAACGATCGGAACTGTTTCGGAATCTGCGACATCTCGAGCTCCAACCATCTTGAGCTTCCCAACTTCAACAACCAACACAACACACACAATGCCGGCAACATCGCCACCGCTACCGTCGCCGCCGCCAGGCCTCAGCGCCAAACTTCCGAAGCTTATCCCTCGCAAACGCAACTCGATCGCACGCGAACCACCATCTGCCCCTCCCCCACCAACACCTGCACTTGCGCCGCCACCAGATCTCTCCTCGCATACATTCACACACCCCTCGCGGCGGATACTGAGCCCAGAGGACCACCAGCTGTTTCTCAAAAGTCCGACATGCACGCTTGTACAGGCTTTCATCTTCAACATCGCCGATAGCGTGCAGGATCGTGCCGTATCGACCGTCGAGGACAGCGACATCACAGACACACTGGGCAAGATCACACGGATACTACAAGAGGCCGAGAAGATCCAGGAAGAATGCCCACCAGAAGACACAGGCTCGCGTTTCGGCAACCCTGTCTTCCGCACGTTCCTGGACAAGATCGAAGAGGCTCTCCCATCATGGCACGCCCAGCTTGGCCTCACAGACGCCGCGCAAATCGACGAAATCTCTACATATCTACTGAACTCTTTCGGCAACAAGAGAAGAATCGACTACGGCTCCGGCCACGAGCTGAACTTCTTTCTTTGGCTGATGTGTCTGAACCGCCTTTCCTTATTACCCACCAGCACCTTCCCCGCGCTCGGCCTCGTCATCCTTCCCGCATACCTCCGCCTGATGAGGAAGATTCAAGGTGCATACTACCTCGAGCCCGCGGGCTCCCATGGCGTCTGGGGACTCGATGACTACCAGTTCCTCCCCTTCCTCTTCGGCGCCTCACAACTCCTACACCACCCTTATATTACGCCGAAGAGCATCCACAACGCTCTGGTCCTGGAAGAGGAGAAGGCGGATTACATATACCTAGACCAGATCAGCTTCGTCAACAGCGTCAAGAACGTCGAAGGGCTGCGGTGGCACAGCCCGATGCTAGACGACATCTCTGCAAGTAAAAACTGGGCCAAGATCGAAGGCGGCATGCGGAAGATGTTTGTCAAGGAGATCCTTGAGAAGCTGCCTGTGATGCAACATTTCCTCTTCGGCTCCCTGATCCCGGCTGTGGACGGTATGAGCACGGAAGACGAGGCCGGTGTGCCAGATGAGGAGGACGAGCCCGAGGGTGGAGAGGTCAAAGTGTTCACCGATGAGGCGGGCAAGAGACACGTACACGCAGCGGTCGGTTGGGGCGACTGCTGTGGGATAAGAGTCCCGGCAGCTATCGGTGCGGAGGGAGAGGAGAGGAAGGGCGGCGTGAGGGGTTTGAGGAGAGTGCCGTTCGATTAGCATGATCAAAGAAACGGTGCAAGATGGCTGCACGTCGAATCAGCAACGCCGCGAGCAATGCGACCCTGTGAAGCGCTTAGAGCACCAAGACACCGCATCATCTCTGTTCCTCCCGCACTAGTGCTGCTTATTGCTGTTACCTTCACCACGTTTGTCTTGCTGCTGCCTGGTCTCTGGCGGTAGGCGCAGCAGTAGGGATTTGAGCTGGTTGCCGAGAGTGCTCAGAAGGAACGTTAGCAGGAAGACACAATGATGGTTTGCCAGCCTGTACGGCTTTCTTCTGTGCAGAGTCTGGTGCCATGAAGCTTGCATATCGGAGATCTTGATAGATGCTTGAGTGACTGAGGTTTTGTTGTTGGGACAGGCGCCGTTGGTTGGTGTTGCATTGGTCAGCAAGTTGAGTCTTGAGGTGACGCGTGTATCTATAGTATGAGCAGACATTGCAGGTAAAAGAGCGGTCTTGGTGCGGTTGCGGCCTTTTCTCTCTCACTCGAGGTGCATCGCTTCTCCTTGGCTTGCGTGAGCAGATCTCAAGCTGGCGTCTTGGCGAGAAGTCGGTGTCGCATTGCTCCTGGGAACCATGTCAGTGCTGATTTTCTGCTAGAAAGGAACCGCGGCGAATGCAGCGATAGAGCAGTGCGCAGGAGATGGGTGAGATGTGCTCACGGCACGAATGCTAAATAGCATTGTCAATACATAGTCATAAGATATCCGCCGTCGATCGCTAGAACGCCAACCCAGGGAACAAATCAACAAAACAGCTCCACTCGCTGTTCATAAGCCTCATCTGCATCTTACAATGGACGCGTCCAAACCTGCCCCGCCGTCTACAGCGGACTCCCCTCCAGCCCCTCGGCGCGCTCCTGCGTCTTGACATCCTCCAGCTCCCTCAGAATCTCCGGCAGCATGCTCTCCACGTCCTCCTCTCGCTCGCCCAGCGCCTTCGCAATGAGGCCCTTGTACACGCCCTGCTTCTCGCTCATGCCCGCGACGCTGAGATTCGCGACAACCGCTCTGACCAACTCTCTTCTCTCGAGCTGCGCGCGGTACAGTAAGAGACTGAGTCTGAGTTTCTCCCGCGGGTCCTCGGCCTTGGAGTTCTGGTCTGCCGGGTCAGACGGGATGGTGGAGAGTAGTCTTCGCAGTTCGGATTTCTGCTCGATTTCCAGCAGACTCTCCGCCTCGGTCACCAGGTCCTTGAGCTCTGATTCCTGAGCTATGTCGATGCCCTCGTCGTCGAGATCCAGGCCATGGTTCTCGAGCTCAGAGACCTGCTTGCGGAGCGCTTCGAGCTCGGCCTGCCGCCGCTTCACCACGCGCGAGGCGTCGAAGGACTCTGCTTCTTTCTCGGCGAGCTCGTGTTCGTAGGCGAGGGCCAGCTCCTCGCACTTCTCGAGCAAAGTGGGGGCGACTTTGGTCATGAGGTGGCTCGCGGTTTGGGAGCGGTATGTGCGGTCTTCAGCTCGGGCATTGGGGAGCGCAATAGGCAACAGCGGGCCGGCGTCGAGGGCGGCGAAGCCGTTGAGGCGGTCGGGGGGCGGGGCGAAGGGTGAGGAGGATGCTTGTCGGGGGCGGCCGTGCATGCGGCGGCGGGAGTTGAGGTCGCGGATAAGGTCGTCGGCGGTCTCGCCTTTCTTGTTGGGCACGTCGACGCTGACGTTGCGGCCGAGGAGGCTGCGCACGCATTTCCGGGCGCCGTTGCGGGCGGCGATCATGATGGCCGTGTCGCCGTTCTGGTCGGCGGCGTTCAGCAGGCGTGTGACCTCGTCGGGGATCCACGTCTCGGACAGCTTGTTGATGATGCAGTCGAGGTACCAGCGCGCGCACACGTACTTGTTGGAGGAGGCTGTCGTCGCGGCGATGTGGTGGAAGACGGTGCTGCCGAACCAGTCGGTGCGGTGGACGGTCTGCTGGAAGATCTTGACCATGGACGGCATCGTCTCCTTGTCGAAGTTGTTGGTGAACATGACGGCGCGCATCAGCGGGGTCTCGAGGTTGTTGGACAGGCAGTCGATGCGGGCGCCGCGGTGGATCAGCTCCTTGACGACGCCGACGTCGCCCATGGCGGCGGCCCAGTGCATGGCGGCGTGGCCCTTCTCGTCGATCGGGCGGTCGAGGTTGATGCTCGGCGGCGGCTCGGGCCAGCTGTAGGCGTCCTTGTGGTCGAGCAGCATGAAGTAGTCGAGCAGCTGGTCGGCCCAGATCTGGTGCTGCTGGTCGAGCAGCGACATCTGGTCCATGCCGCGCTTGCGCTTGCGGCTGTCGACGCTGTACGCGGCGTCGGCGAAGTCGTTGTCGCCCAGCATGCTCTCGCTGACGACCGTCTCGGCGTCGGGCGTGTCGTCGCGGAAGATGTGGCCGTGGCCCTGCAGCTGCGCGTGCGACGGCGCATCGTACGGGTCCTCGCTGACCTGCGACTGGCTGCCGACGAAGCTCTGGATCGCCTCGAGGCTGTAGGCGTTGTGCTGCTGCTGCTGTTGCTGTTGTTGTTGCTGCTGCTGCTGCTGCTGGGCCTTTGCTGCCCTTCCAGCCGCGGCGCTCTGGCGCGGGGGCTTCATGCGGTTCGAGGCGGCCGTCGCATGCTTCGGGGCGGGCGGCGGGCTGCGGTCGCCGGGGATGTAGTCGAGGATGGCGCGCATCTTGTCCAGCACGCCGTTGCGCTCGGCCAGCACGCGCCCGTCCTCGAGCGGGATCCAGGTGCCCTGGTACTTGCCATAGCCGCCCTGCACCTTCTCGTGTACGCCCTTCTGCACCTCGCGCTCCAGTATCCGCGTGCGCGCCGGCTTGTCGTAGTCGGCGACCTTGAGGATGTGCGTCGCGTTGATCCAGTCGTCGGCGCGCCGGCGCATGACATGGTTGCCGTTGACGTTGACCTCGTAGACAGGCACATTGCTGTACGTCGCGCTGTACACCTTGCCGTCGGGGAGGGGGGGCATTGCGAGTAGTGCTGCCTCGGTAGGCAGGTGGTGGATCCGGCACCTGATGTCGCGTCGACGTGTCTCGCGTGGTCGACGTGAAGGCGGGTGGATTCTGCCAAGCCCATCGGAGCTCGTCGCAGCACCGCCGACGTGACTTCACCTCAACCCAGCGCCCGCACCGTTGCCAGCCATTGCCGCTCTCCCACACCCGCAGCCACCATGACCGTCACCGAGACGCTGAAGAATGCCGTCGGCCTCAGCGACCAGAGTGCGTGCTGACCACCCCGGGCCCTGGCTGGCCATTCCTGCCAATACTGCGCTCAAGACTGATACCCTCACAGAGGCCACCCGCGAGGAGATGAGCGCCGCCCGCCTGCCGCTCGCATACCGAGACTCGTGCGCACACCTGCTGATCCCGCTGAACCGCTGCCGGCACGAGGAGTACTATCTGCCGTGGAAGTGCGAGGTCCGGCAACACTTCAACCAACGAGACCAAGCCATGAACTGACAGCTGACTACAGAACGAGCGCCACACCTACGAGAAGTGCCAGTACGAAGAGTTCAAGCAGCGCGTGGCCAAGATGGACGAGCTCAGGGCCGCCAAGAACGGGGCGCGCAGCAACTAGAAGAAAACGGTGCACAAATGACAGCAGCGTCTGCATGTATATACCTCGGCAGGACACGAATGAATGGATTGAAAGAGACCAGCTCGCTTTGCAGCTCATTCTGACACAGGACGCTTCGACACGGTGGACATGAGCTGGAAAAGACAGCTCAGCGAGGACGTGGGACAAGATCACGGCAAGGTGAAACGCTGACAGGCGGCAGAACAACAAGAAGTTGAAGACTGGACTCAATGGCACCGATGTCTGTAATGACATCAAACTGCTGATCTCGGCAAGGCACAGCACGGAATGTTGTATTCAAGTCTCGATATGTCTTCTATCGTCTGCGCCCCTACAGCTTGGCCTTCGTGTCCGCCAGCGCCGCCTGCTCTCTCAGCAGCTTCCTCTGGATCTTTCCAGACTGGCCTTGTCAGCAAACGCTTCGCAAATACTGGGCACATTCCACTTACAGGGTTTTTAGGCACAGCGTCGATGAAATGAACACCGCCTTCCAATCGCTTGTGCCTCGACACCCGCTCGGCCAGCCACGACTTGATGGCCTCGGCGAGCTCGGGCGTGGCCTTGTCCTGGTTCTGCGGCATGATGTACGCGCGAGGCGCTTCGTCGCCATTACTACTCACGTCAGCCATTGCACATCAGTATTCTCGGACGGGATAACAACGTACTGTGGCACACCGATTACGGCGGCATCTTGTACCTCCGGATGATCCAACAGCATAGCCTCCAGCTCTGCAGGCGCGACCTGCAGCCCCTTGACCTTGATGAGCTCCTTCTTCCTATCGACGATGAAAAAGTTGCCCTCCTTGTCCACATACGCCACATCCCCCGTCTTCAGCCACCCGCCCGGCCCAAACGTCTCCTCGGTCGCGGCCGGCTTGTTCCAGTACCCCTTCATTACGTTAGGCCCGCGAACCCATATCTCGCCGCGCTCGCCTTGTGGTGCTTCCACCGCCCCCGCGTCGTCCAGCACGATCTTGGCTTCGCAGTTGGGCACCAGCTCGCCCACGCTGAAGCTGCTCGAGTGCTTCGACGGATCGAACGTTGTCGCGGCGCAGGTCACTTCCGTCATGCCCCAGCCCTGCCTGACGTTGACTTGGCCGGTAGGCCACAGCTTCTCGAACTCTTGGCTTGCTTCGCGCCCCAAGGGTGCCGCGCCCGAGCCGACGTGCTCCACGCTGGACAGGTCGAATTTCTTGGTCGCCGGGTGCTTGGCCATGGCGACTACGACGGGGGGCACGAGCACCAGGTTCGTGATGCGGTATTTTTGCACGTAGGTGAGCATCTCGAGGAAGTCGAATTTGGGCATCATGTACACCCGGACGCGCTGCTTTGCCGCGTTGACGCAGAATATGGCCTGTGCCATGGCGTGGTACATGGGCAGGAAGCACAGCAGCCGCTGCTTGGGGAGATTTTGCTTGTACGTTGGTGATAGCGTCTGCATGTGGATTTGCTGCGTGCAGTTTGCGACGTAGTTGCGGTGCGTGATCATGACGCCTTTTGCAACGCCCGTCGTGCCGGACGAGTAGTTGAGCGCGACGACGCGGTCGAGTTCTTCCCGCGTCTTGAGATCTGGCCAGGCGTATGTGTGCCCGTTCTGCTCCGTGTCCAGGAGCGAAGTCCAGTGCCTGACGAGCCCCAGCCCCGTCTCTTTTTCTACCTTCCGGCCGTCGAAAGTCGCGGCTCCGTCGTCGAAGATGAAGACGCGGTCAGCAGAAAGACCGGCTTCTTGCGCCGCAGCAATGCCTGTGTCGAGAGTCGCCTCGGCGCAGACCAGGTACTTTGCGCCCGAGTCTTTGAGCTGGTATGCGAGTTCGCGCGCCACGTATGTGGGGTTTGCGCCGGTGAAGACGCCCTCGGCCATGATCACGCCCATTACTACGGACGGGAAGAAGAGCGTGTTTCCCGAGAACAGCAGCACGCGCTCGCCTGGCTGCAGGCCTGCGCGCCGCAGCCCGGAGGCAAAGCGCTTTGCATAGAGACGGTAGTCTTCGAGAGAGAGGAAGTATTTGTCTGGCTCTTTCGCAGATATGTACGCCGGCGTTTTCGGAAGTTCTCCATGTGGAGAGTCGAAGATGAACGTTGGCAGTGAGACTTCCGGCGTGGGAAAGTTCCAGCGCGACTTGATGACCATGTTGGCGGCACCGTCCAAGGCAATGGGATTCCGAGGTCGAAGAGGTGAGAAAGGTGAGCACGAGGTAGTAAACAGACAATATGCAGGTGAATCGTTAATAGCCGATCAAGGCTAATGCTCGAGTACGCGGTGTAACGTGATGGCTTGGCCGATCAATACGTAGAGCTCCGAGTAAGCCGGTTCGAGTAACTGCGGGTTGTGGACGTGGTGCTACCGTGGCTGCCGCTGTCAGCATGCTGTCACCACCAATGCTCAATCTTGTACACTTACACAAGGCCTCCTCATTCATAGATCTGGTACAAAGCTCTTTCCAACAACAGCGACGTGAACGACAGCTCACAGCTACCTAGCAGCTGCCCCGGATTCAAGGCACCTCCGAGGTCTACCCCACAGATCCGCCCCCATAATCGGGCCCACAACGGGGCCACACATCCAACATCGCGCTAACTCGTCACAGTCATCGACGCGTCTTTCGGGTTAGCAGAAGGCTGCGAGGCGGCTGCTGGTGCGGGGATGGTTGGACCGAGGCACGATTGAGCGTAAGCGAGGCGGACAGGCAACGCAAGGCTGGAGCAACACCAGAACACTATGAAAGTAGCGGAATGAAACGGCGATCACGCCAATGGTACCAGGAATATAGTAGGCACGATGTGCGGTCAGGCAGCTGTTGAGCTTCCATTGTACTTTCTGTTCTTGACTCCCACACGACTACCAGATTGTGTAGGAATCCGTCGACATTGAGGGTGAGGATGAGATGGGATGGATTATCGTACCTTCTATCTAGACATTGAGCGGTTGAGACCTCCAGGGCCACGATGATAGCCTCTGAGAATTTCTGTACGACAGGCTCGCTACAGCTTTGAACGAGAAGATCAAGACATCGACTTGCGAGGTGAGACAATGCTATAGGCCCAAGGTGAGAGAGCAGGGCAGACGTCGCGCTTGCAATGTTTTCTCTCACCTACGACTGTCTCTTAGGGACCTATGGTATATCTTCGCCTCTCCCGTGATATCGAAACTTCCAAGACAACACACACCAACAACACTCCATCCATACACAGTCATGAAGCATATCCAGACACCCAAGCCTCAGTTTCAGCCTCCAGCTATGACCACCACTGCACCGAGCGTCCAGAACAAAGCAGACATGTACGATGTCATCCCACCTTGGGCCGCTCGAATACGCACAAGGCACACTGCTGATGATCAATAGCTCTCTTCGCAACCAGCTCGAATCCCCACTGCTCCAGATTCCTCCCGAGGTCAGGAACGAAATCTGCAAGCTCGCCGTGCTATCGACCTTCGAGGATGACCCTATCTCATTTGACAGTCTCGGTGTCATTGAGGCTGAGCATCGGTTACCATGGACACACGTGTGCAAGCAACTCTGGACTGAGACGCGCACGCTTCCGTTCGCGATTTGCGCATTCACGTTCGGAACTGGCAGGGATTACGAAGCATTCGTCGACACCACGAGCGCTGAGCAACGCGATGCCATCGGGACCCTCAACCTTGAGCTCATGTGCGATGGCGGAGAGATGAGGTGGGCGATAGACATCCTGGACGAAGAGGATGATGAAGATGAAGATGAAGATGAGGACCAGAGTGATGACGAGGACGAGACTGGGGACAAGGTTGAGACACGCTTCAGGCCGGCGTTTCCCAACTTGCAGAAATTGAACATCGAGATCGCTTGCTTCGAGAGACGCGATAACGCCATTGTCAAGCGTTGGATCGCCGATCTCAAGAGAAACAACAAGGGCGTGGTTCTCAGAATCAAGAAACGCGTAAGCAGGTAAAAATCGGGAAGCATGAAAGAGGAACTCAAGGGCTAGGTCTGAGCTGCGCAGGGTTTAAGGGAAGGAGACGGACAGCTGTGCTTCCACTTGCTTGAGGATGTGCCTTCTGCTATGGCCTTGCACGCAAGAAGCGTCAGATACCAGGTCCGACTTGCGAGGCGCGGAATTGACCCTTATATCTGAGGCGTATTCACGGAAACAATGCATTAGATTCGAAACCATAGCCGGGTCATCGAGCTGAGGCACGAGGATTATTCCATGACTGATCTTTGTACTGACCGCGAGGGTACACAGGCAGTATTTGATCACTACATGACATAACAAGTGCCTCTTGGAGATCAGAATCGAGGACTTCTTTGTTCTTGCAAAGCGTGATGTCTGGTGCGAAAGGGATGCAAGAAGATCGCGAAGATGACGCGTTTGTTAGCGCGCCTTGGCCCGATGTCCATCAGGCTGTCCTCCAGATCACCACCACCACACACCATAATCTTCATATCAATCTAACGAGAACACGACGTCATTGATTATGCGAAGCGCGCCAATTGAGTTGCGACGCATTGCCTGGTCGATACGGTCTCCAACCTCGCATTCGCGTTATCGGCATGGCGAGTAGGTGCAGCCTGGAACTGCCGCATTGCCTTGATGCAGTCGCAGCCTGAAGCGAGTCGCAATCGTAAACCCCATTACAGATTACAATGCTCCAAATCCGTAAGAGATCGGCTGTCAAAAGAATCGGAGCCTCTGTCGAGGCTGTCCGAAAGCTCCTGAAACAGTCGGAAGGTTTGTCAGAAGAAGACCGGTGAGGCTGCACGGCACTAGACCATAACCAAATCCAAACCGAACAGTTTCATACACCAATACTGAAACGCACATCGCAAGCTGGCCGAAAAATTGTTCCTCGGATGTTGTCGATTCTCGGGATGCCTCGGTTGACTTTAGGCAGACTCGACATGGTCTGCTTGGGTTCTGTCATCATCGAAGACGTATCGTAGCCGCTGCCTGACCCTGCACGCATTGCTTCTTCTGGGATCTGTTCGAACAAAACGACACAAGTTCTTGCGTTTTGATCGCCAAGTTTAGAACGAGGCTTGGCTTCTGATACATTTCGAGTCCCCGGATGCCAAACGTCAATGCGCCCTCCGACAACGCGAGAGCGCGCAGCCGACACATCTGCACGCACTGCCACTGGGACAGACCCATTCGAGCGACTGGAGAAGATCTACCCGTAGCGCGCATCCTGGTGTGAGTGATCACTGTGGGCCCAGCGGGAGGATCGTTCGACCAGCATCGTCTCAGTTCTCACCTCCAGGTCTGTGCACTCAGTATCACAGTCTCCATCCTCACGTTTGGAAACCTGAATCAATGCCATGCAGCCTAACCTACGGAAACTCTCGATAGCGATTGCTTGTGTGTGGCTAAGCTTTGGGTCGCTGCAACTGTGCCCGCATGTGGTATATAAGGATTTGCGCTCACCCTCCAGGAGAATCATCAACAACCACAACATTTCCAGACTCGCTTTCCAGTTCCTTCTTACTAATTACTTCCTTGCGCCGGTCGCTTGTTTAATCAGCTCGAACTCTATCACGCTCATCAGCAATCTTCAGATCCTCATTATCAACAACTTTTAATAACTACCCAACCAAACATCAAAATGCGTTACTCCATCGCCTTCGCCGCCGCTGCTCTTGCCAGCTCCGTCTCCGCCCACGGTGTCATCACCCAGGTCCAGGGCGCCAACGGTGTCAACATGCCCGGTCTCTCAGTCATCGACGGTACTCCTCGTGACTCTGGCAACCCTCTTTCCGGCTCTGAGGCTGATACCTCCATCATCCGTACCAAGGAGATGGGCGGCAAGGCCTCCGCTCTTGGTCGCACCCAGGGTGGCGGTGCCGTCGATGCTGCTTCTGCTATCGCTACCTTCATGGGTTCCGGTGGCGCCGCCGCTGGTGGCGCTGCTGCCACCAAGCGTGGTCTTCTCGATGCCCTTACCGGCGGTGCTGGCGGCGCTAAGGGCGCGGCCGGTGGTGCTGCCGCTGGAACCAAGACTCCCAAGGGTACTGCTGAGGCTGGTGTCGCCGCCGCTGCTGGCTCGGGTGCTTCCCAGGGTCTCCCCACCACTGCTGATGATGGCACCATCACCATGACCTTCCACCAGGTCAACCAGGACGGTGCTGGTCCTCTGACCGCTGCCATCGATGCCACCTCCGGCGGAACCGACCCCGCTGCCTTCAAGAAGGCCACCGTCACCCAGGACGTTCCCGGAATCGGTATCGGTGGTCTTTCGGCCGCCTCTGTTATGGACTTCCCCGTCAAGGTAAGCAGCATCTGCAATGATCTCCACAACACAACTAACACACGCACAGGTCCAGATGCCCCAGGGCATGACTTGCCAGGGTACCGCCGGTGGCGCCCAGAACGTCTGCATCGTCCGCATGCAGAACGCCGCTCTGGCTGGTCCCTTCGGTGGCTCCGCTGCCTTCACACAGTCCACCGCCGCCAAGAAGCGTGCTGTCGAGTACAACCTGCGCAAGCGCCACATGGCCCGTGGTATCCTCGGCAAGCCCGAGTAAGCTTTCACGAAGACCTGGGATGGAGAAGTTTGGTGGTTGCTGGGCAATCTAGAATATGAGCTGATAGAGGGCATAGGTGATGATGCATGTTCCTTACGATAACTTACTCATACCTTCTTTTAGTGTTTATTGCGTTGTATTTAGTCGGAGGGCTGGAACCAATTGGTACGTAATATGTTGGTAGTGTAAATATAGCGAGTCTGGATCTGTTCATAACACTTTTGCCTTATGCTGTGATGTCTGCCTTGCGATTGCTTTCTCTGCCTTGTTCGCTTTCGCTTACTCGTAAACACAACGCTGATCAGAGCACCGGAAACACAAACAGTCTGCAGCCGAGAATCAAGAGTGCATTTAGAGTTTCGGCAGCTCCACTTGGTGTTCTGAATTGGGTCCACGCGGAAACGACGCACGTCTCGCAAAGCTTAACACGAAGCTTATGATGGAACAAGGATCGCAAAACTCCGAGAGAGAAATCCCTGTCGTATATGACATCCTGACTCACGAGAGTACCTGCACAACCTGCTTTGGCATTCGCAGGTAGTTCTGCAATACTGACATGCGGGATGACGTCTTTGCTGGTATGTTTGAGGATGTCATTTGGAGGTGACCAGTGATTACGGGCTAGATTTACAGAAGCATTGATAGTGTGTTAATTTTTGGACAAATGTATTTGTTGCTCTTCGGCAACTTGACCATGATGTTGACAAGCCCTTTGCACGAGAGCGGAGTGGCTCCAAGGACGCCTGCGTCTTCGAAAACCACCAATCTTCACGTGCAGAGACTGGGTCTGCAGACTTGACAGTCTATAGTCTACGTACGTTGGTGCTAGACGACGGGAGGTTGATTACAAGTGGAGTCACGTAGATGTCTTTGCTCTCATTGGAATGAGGCACAGATTGAGCCCCGTCCACAGGTAAAGCTGCCACCGACGACGAGCTGTACATCTCATGCACATCAGTGTAGACTTCGGCTAGTGCTTTGCAGCCATAAGGAAGCGGCACGTCTGACTGCATACGCCAGTTCCAGCCCAGGTTGTTCTGGATTGCCGCGCGTTTGCGCTTCTGGTACTTCTCACGGCGCTTGATCTTATCATTCAGCTCCTTTTGGCTGCGGGCATGCTCATTCTGCTCCGACCGCGGAACGTAGTGCTGGCGATAGCGCTGGACCTTCCAGAGTGCGAAGTGGTAAAACTGCGCCACTCTCATGTCCATGGCATCACCATGTACGCCTTCCCGGTTGCGGCAGCTCAAGATCTCCATGAGGAGGGACCCCAGCTCAGACTCGGAGATGTCGTCTGGAGCGTGGTAGTAAGCGATGTCAGTTGCTAAGCTGATCACAACCTCTTCATCGTCGAGCAGAGCGGGTATCGGGGCAGAGACGGTACGCTGAACGACCGATGAGCAAGGCGGATAATAGAGGATGGCAGCCCGAGCAAACGGGCTAGCATCGCGGATCGAATCAGGGAAAGGGTGAGGATGATGCGATCGGCGAGATGATGAAGTCGACCAACCTTCCGTCGTTGGAACCAGAACAGAAGTCCGACACAATACAATTGGCAGCTGGGCAGGATGGCCGTCCGAGCGAAACAGTAGCGAGAAGTGTGTCTTCCAGAATACAGGATCGGGCGAGTAACGGTGTGGGATGCTGTCTTCGGTAGGACTTGACGGTGGTGTTGAGCAAAGTGAGTCCAGCTCTATTAAAAAAGGTTCAGTAACAATCGCTAGACCCGTCATCGACGACAATAGTCTCATTGAGGTTGCTGACAGCTGTTCAAATGCCTCAAAGGAGTGACAAGACTTTCATGACGCATATATGGGTTTAATAGCATAGTTGAACTATTGCTCTTGCTGGGCGTCTGGTCCTGATACCTTGTGCAATCACAAAGGTCACTTTGCTTGCTGGAAAGCCTCACAGCTTCGATGCAATGATAGAGGAAGTAGACTTGGCGAAAGTTGAACATTTTGTGAGTATTTGATGGGGTATCGTTCTTGTTCCGCTCTCGTTGACAATGGCGGATCTCGTATATGTTACGACCCTGTCGGCGTAACACGAGACCTGGGCTCTTTATACCTTGTGAGTCGCCTCGTGCCTCTGTTTCGAGCTTCTTTGTACTCTGGGATGTGCTTCGGGGCAGGAGAACTTCTCAACAGTAGCCTTTGTAGCGTTCAGACGGGCCGACGCAGTCTTTTCGGAGAGAGTAGCGTTGAGCATATGGCCGAAATGGTTAGATCCATGCTCGTTCATGCGTGCACTCGAGGACAATGACACTGCTGTGCTTGTCGCTTCAAGTCGACCACGTGAGCTCATAGCCATACACCGTGCGGCGGAGAAGCTCGTCCTGAGAGACGTCAGCACATGAGTATGATATTACAATCCACCACTTACGCCCGGGTCTTCCTCAAACATCACCTTGTCCATGACCTTTTCCAAAGTCTTGACGACAGTGAAGCCAGCCTCGCGGGCTAAGTCGAAGAAAGCAAGGTCCTTTTCGAGTAACCAGGGTCGATATGGCGTAAAGAACACGTAGGCTTTGGAAGTTGGGGCCTTTTTCAGGGTCAATTCCACTGTCTTGATGAGCTTTCCGTGCTCGGAATGGTTGAACAGAAGGTCTGCAAGGATAAGCACATCAAAGACTGCATCGTTGGTCAGATGATCCGTTACAGTCTCTGTCGATGCACCCCATAGATAACCCTAATGCAATTTAGTAACGGTTCGTAGAGAGACGAAGGTCGGCTGACCTCTGCAGCAATCTTTCTTGGCGTAGGCAACAGATCACAGTGATCAATGTTGTACCTTAGGTTTTCAATCAAGTCGGCATCAGGATAGTCCGTTACGACCACTTGCGAGGCTCCGTTGATCGCACAGACGAGACTGGGAAGTCCAGCCCCCGCACCAAGCTCGAGCACTGACTTTCCCTTCACAAGTTCGTCTGCATGCTCTTCCAGATAGTCTGATATTGTTCGACCGGCGTTCCAGAGAAAGTGTCCCTACAAACGTCAGTGAACGTGCCGCGATAGCCGTTGACATTGTCAGAAAGGGCCGTAGTTCGGTCGTTGTATTTAGGCTTTGAGCGATACCAAACAAGGCAGCCTTCGAGAACGTAAATGCGGGGGCAAGGGTGATGCCGTGAAGGCCCTTGCTGGTGCACATATCCAGAGAATGGTGAAGCCTTACCCACAGCGGATTATGACCGACCAATCGCACGGTGAAATCCTTCCCAGATAGAAGCTTGTGTGTAGCCAACGTTGCTTCCTTCTCTGGTTTGAAATAGTCAGCAGGCTCTTGGAAGAGATCCAAGCCTCCCTCATCGTCAGAACTCATGGCGCGAGATCTCCTAAGGTTTGCACCCAGCTTTCTCAGATGGATATGTTTTATGAGCAAGCCGCTAAAATCCTCAAGCTACAGAATTGAGCCGCATGCCAAGAATAGTACCCCACCAAGCCACTATCACGTGCCAAACGAAAACATCGGTTTGCGAATCGCAGTGCGACTCCGTAAACACCCTTAATGCCCCTCTTGCGGTTCGCCGCGGGAAAGGGCCGCAGTCGCACTGATATTTGGGCTCGCCATCGTCAGAACACTGGCGCACAGACGCATGAACTGTGGCTTCAAATGTTTCGCCTAAGATGGAACACCGACGTCAGACCTCGAGCAAGTCCACAAGCACGTTGCTTGCACAACCTAAATCGACGCCTAGTTGACCCTGGATACCTCCGGGCGATAGCAACTCACTGCTGACCGGAAACCATGGGCGCCGTCGCAATACCTCCCCACACGTTCCCTTGTCGTTCCGCGCAGTGACTCCTTCCATATTTGCACAGAGGCACAATTCTCTGGTTCCACTGCCCCTTCTTCCTAAATCTCTTCCTTCGCAACCGCCTTATATTCCATCTCCTCTCCGTCGCTCATTCAGTACTCTTGTCCCGTTTTTCCAAGGCTATATTGCCTGAAGCATCCAGTGTCCGGTCTCAGCGAGCTAACCCGAACGAGAGGAAACTTGCTCATCTAGCGCATCTTCACGACCCCCAACTCTCACGACACTCGGACAGCACAACCAACGAGAACCGTGCGTTAACGCTGCAAGCCCGAGTCAACCAGGCGTGCAGCGAGAGGCTAAGAACTTCAAGTGTCTCGAAAATCGATTGCCGCTCACTCCGCTGCCGCAGGAATCAGGCGCAAACCACAGTGAACGACATCCAGACCGGCTGATCTCCTGTGGTTAACAGGTCACTTCCGGCTCTTCTTCCCTGGTGCCATCGCAAAGTACAGCGGTCTTGGTCTTTACTGCCCTGTTCGTGTTCAGAACAGTTTCTTCGGTCCAGCAACGCACATCTTGAGCTTGTCCAACACCAAAACCGCAGGAACCCGTCGGCAACTTTCCGGTTGCGAGACATCACCAGCCACGCGGGTAGAGGACCCCTACAAGTCGCACAGGCCATATCCAGTCTCGAGCGGTTACTTCTTTTCTCCCGAACAACAGCAGCTGCAGGGCACTTACAGCAAGGCATAGTCGAGCCCAGTCGATCTTTTGCCGTGCGACCAGGATCGGTGTCTAGCCCACAGCCTGTCGCCAACACTCAAGCGACGCGCCACCGTACCCCTCTGCAACATATTCTCCACGTGCGCTGTGCGCATCGAAGTCAAATACACGATCGCTCGAGTCACCAATCCCGCGCATTTCATTTCACTCCGGCCCACCGCCGGGTTCAGTTTTGTAGATTGAGCAAGTTTCGACGAACTTGTCTTAACCCCGCATCATGTGGGCCGACATCAACGGGGAGCGCAGAAAGGTCGCCTGGTAAGCTCACCTCACTCTGTCTTTCATATGCGACATTCCTTGCTCGACATGAGGTGTTCACTCCTATCCCGTCTTCCATCTGGTGTCCTTATTCTGCCGCGCCCTGCAGCGAAGCGACCCAGTCATGAGCAAGCAATCATCTATAGCCGGTAAAGTATTGCTTTACCGGATGTACGGTCACGGCATGCAGGCAAGCAGTTGCAGATGTGGACATCGGACAGAGGACTGCGTCTTATCATCAGCCACATGGCTTCCAAGACACATGTGTATTATATCATGCTAACATCATGCTAGCGGCCCTTGCATTCGAGGACATCGCTCCTCAAAATGCGATCATCGGGACCGAGTCCTTGTCGAGGTCCGTAAACCTGGTCGACCATTAAGTAGTTGTCCCCATCCCACCGGCTCATGCAGCTGCGAGCGGATCGTCATCAACTACACAATTCCTAAGACCTCAGAATGTGCTTGTCCTTCAGAACGAGCGCAATCTGTTGCGGTCGCTGGTAGCAGCCGAATCTCGAAACCGAAACGAAAATCGAGTGCGATACATCCTGCTTCGTTGGAGAAAGCTATCAAAGCCAGCCAAGATAACGAAACCGACACATCATCGTACAACACACCAACCGAGCGAAGTGCCAGCAACGAGGCCTCACCGCCTTCGAGTGCAAGTTCTACTCCTCGCATGCTTCCCACCCGGAAAGAGGAAGTGTCCAGTTGCTGTAAGCCAAAAGCCGCTCCGGCCCCTGTCGCCCAAGGAGGCAGTTGCTGCAGTAGCAAAGTCAAACAGCAGCCTCCACCGGCTCCTGTCCCGGTGGTTGCACCTGTCAAGTCGTGTTGCTCTGGCAAGTCACAGCCGAACAACATCCCCAATGCCCAAAGCGGTGTACAGAACATTGGCCAGCAGTTTCAATTTCAGGCACATCCTCAGTTCAGTGCCCCACAGTACCAGAATTTCCAGACACAAGCGTCGCCGGCCCCACCTCCATTCGGATTTGGTGCTCCAATATACAACCATGCTGCCGCAGCTTACCAACAATCGATGACAATGTCTATGAGCGGCGGTATGTCTGGACCATTAACACAGCATGGTAACCGTCACCAAATACCGCAGCATACCCCAGAGCACAATTGCCACTGCGGCGAGGGATGTAGTTGTTTTGGCTGCGCCGCTCATCCAAACAACGCTACCATGATGGAGTATGTCCGACTGATGGCGCAATTCCAGTACACTGGTGCATTCGGAGGTCAACAAGCGCCTCTTTACGACATGCCCACCTATCCTCACCACCCCGGCTTCGGCGCCGAAGCGAGTCCCGCTATGGGCTTCTCGCCGCTACCCCAACCATACGCATCACCCAATCCATCACACATACCTTTCCAACCCAGTCTCGACGCAACAGTCATGGGCGGCACGCCACTCAACATGTCCAGCCCATGGCGGCAACCCCCCGTTTCTACACCTTCGTTAGAGCGACCCCAATTTCTTGACAGTGCAACACCAACGCCCACCGAATCGCAGCTCAAACTCGAAATGGTGCCGCCGCCAACGATCCCAACAGCAGCCACACCCGTCGCCGACAGCCCCAGCGGCAGCAACGAAGAGGATACGCCAACCCTCTCTCCTTCATCCTTCTTCTGGAACGAGATGGTACTCCCCGGGTGTAACGATGCCACAGGGACGTGTCAGTGCGGAGACGGGTGCGAATGTGTTGGCTGCCTGACGCACGGCGGTCACAACGGGATTGCACTCGAAGCGCCGATCGTGAGCGAGCATGAGCCGTTTCCCAGCTTCACGGCGGACGTGGGTTTGAACATGATTCTGGAGGACCCGCATTCATTCTGAACTTGAACACTGCGAGCTGACGAGGGTCGCGGGTTTGACAACCGGGGGTGGAATCTCCCTTTTCTTGTACATGTTTATTGTTTGGGTGCCCAGCGCATGGGCACGCGCTGGGTCTGGTCGTAGTCACGAAGGAAGCATCTACATTGGGATGGGTATTGCATTCGGGGATCGATAGATTGTGCTTTCACACCGATACCCATAGGTCTTTGATAGCGGTGGCATTCCCGCTCCGAATTACAAAGAGGTCATCAAGCTGTACCCGTGGATGTGAAAGTGGGCAGAGACACATGTGAATCGACTTTTGCATTCATCGTTTTGGCTTCAAACAAGTGAACACTTCCCGGGACATCCCTGCGGTTCACGACATGACGCGCAACCCCCAACCCAGTAATCCGAAATGTAGTAGATTGCCAATTGGCCGGACAGTGACACTTGCCTGTGTATGCCTGCGTCGGCTTAAGACCATCCATGTAGATGCGCGGCGAGCCTTGGACCGCCGAGTTGAAGCCGATAAAGAAGAGCGAGTTGAAAGCATAGTACAAGTAAGATGAAATCTTGCATCTGAATGAGATCGGAAACCCTCCAAAAGATCGTGAAGATCTGCCGAGATGCCCTCGGCGTGGCGAAGTATAGACCGAGATGAAAAAGGTATGAGAGATTACGGTATCCGGAATCTAGAAGCCATGAACATGAAAGGGTAGACTGAGTCGAGCGCTGAGTCAGGACTCACGGCGCCTAGTCATCGGTCAGGACCAGAGTGAGGGTGCTGCCTTCACTGATACCAGCTGTGCAGCCATCCTTAATGTTGTCGAACCACTTGTCGCCTTGGCCGTACTTGCCGGTAGACGCGTCGTACTTGCAAGCGTTTGTGACACCATCACCGACGAAAGTGATCGAGTAGTCGAGCTTCTCGTTCCAGTTAAGCTCGTTCTGCTTTAGACTGGAGTAGCCAACGTTGGAGGCGATGTCGTCGAACGAGGTACCGAAGATGGTGGGTGACCAGTTGCCGACACCTTTGCCTTCTTGACCCCAAGTACAGGCCTCGCTCTCTGGTACACCTTGATTGTTGACGTAGTAATGGGCGGAGGTAGCCTTGCCCTCCCAGAAGAAGTACTTGCTCTGGTCGGGGTTGGCAAGGTAACCGGTTTCGCCGGGACCAATAGTGAGAGGGAAGGTCATGGACTCGGTGCCTGAGACGATTAGTCGTGTGAATGTACGCAGGATGGATGAGCTTACCAGGATAGTCGGTGCGGCAGATCGAAACAGACTTCTTGAGCCGGCTCTGCACCTTGACAGTCATCTTGTTGGAGCCCTTGCCACAGAGAGTCTTGCCGATCGAGCCATCGGCCATCTCAAGCATGCCTTGATCGTTGCAGAAGAGTCCGCCGACGGTTTGGCCAGTCTTGCCCTGCTTCTTAGGGAAGGACAGCTTGAGGTAGGGGTTGGGGCAACCGTAAGAGCAGTACGTGCCCTCTGTGCAGCAGGAACCATCAGAGCATGAGCCTTTGACCACCGTTCTAATGTTGTCGAAGCCATCGGAACCACGGTAGACGGGATCCTGGATGCCAGACCACCCACCAAGGCCTTGGTTGTTGAGAGGCATAGCCCCGTAGCCATAGGGAAACTGACTGCACGGGATTACACCATTTGGGAAAGGCTTGTCGCAGGATGCGCAGTTGCCATTGGCATCGACAAGATCGTTGGGATCATCTGGCGACGCGTCTGGTGCCGGAACTGGTGCCGGAGGCTTTTGCTGAGGCGCTGATGCTGAAGACAGTGCCGGAGCTGACGATGAAGCAGGCGTAGATGTGGTAGTAGCTTCCTTGGTCGAAGGGACAGGTGCTTGGGTCTCGATCTGCTGGACTTGTGTGGTAATGGGCTGTTTCTGGACTGGCTCTTTCACCTCGCTCGAGGGGGCAGTTGGGGGAGTCGTGGGTAGCGCGACAGGCAGCTTGAAGGAGGTAGACAGTTTGCCGTCGTCGCCCCAACGGAGAGTGCCATTGGCAATGCCGCGGCGAGCGTCTTCTTCGGAGATAAAGTGACCGTCCAGCTCGTAGACAACGATAGTCTCGACCGGGGCAGGTGCATATACTGCACTGTCTGGGCGAGCCATGCGTGCAGCGTGTGCTCTAGCATGGTGGTAATTGCGCTGATGGGGCTGCGCCACGGTGACCGCAGCCGCAGCCGCGAAGATAGCAAGGTATTGATACTTCATCGTGGATCGTTGCTTCGTACGCGCTCTGATCGGGCGTTACCAGCAACTGCAGCTATGGTCAGTCAGTGTGCCGTAAGCAGGCGAGTGTGAGACAGCATACCTGTTCAGTGCGCAAGTGCGTGTGAGACTTCGCGTGGTGATCTGCGCGAATGTGTCTCGAAGTTGTTGTTTTGTGGGTTTGTTTTGGTGAAGCACGTGCCTGGAATGGGGAAGGAGCGTATAGTATATACCGATGTTACTGAAGGAGCGGACTGGGGAATCTCCAACAGTTACAGGAAGAAAAATGCGTAAAAGACGCAAGTCACAGATGGGATTAATGTCGCAGGAGTGAGCCACTTGCAGGTAGAAGAAGACTGGGGTGGTGGAGTTTGTTTGTATCAAGCGCGTGCCAAGCCCGTGGTCGCGTGCTTGCTGGAAGGCGCAGTGAAGGTGAGAATGTGACAATGCCCCGATCTGGATTGGCCTAAATGGGGACTGCCCACGAGGACTCTATCGGTTGTTTGGCCAGATCCAGAAATCAATCTCGGCAATAAGCGATGCTGTATGGCAACAAGTGCCAAGAATGTGGGATATTGAACGACGGACGATGAGAAAGGAGAGACTGGATCAAAGCTACGTAGGCGACAGCGGCATAGAGGGCATTTGAGGGACAGCGGCCCTGTGTACAAGGGAAGATTGACCAGCAAGGATCCGTAACACGGTGGTCACAGTCACTGAGTCGCCTGTATCGCGAATTGTGCGATCACACCTGCTCGTTGGATTGACTGTAGACAAACCTAGCCTTCAGCTGCAGACCCGGGTAAAGCCAGTCGCAACTGGAGATGTTCTGCAGCTCTTTCTAGCGTCATAGCGTCGTCAGATCGTCCGGTAGTTCTCAGCCGACAATAGAGCGCGCGCAAGGCCGCTGACATCTCGCCCTGTGAGTGTCTAGTGCGAGCTGCTGTTGTGTGACAACGGATCCCTGGCTAATCCTTCAAGGGCTATTGAGCGCCTACATTCCACGGGATGAGAATGTGGCACTGAAGATAATTTTATCAGCTTTTCTTTGGGCAGGTCCAGATTTGCTGTATTAAGTTGTCGCCCTGGAAGCATGCCAGTCTTTGCTGCGCCTACGAAATTGCGGCTCCCACTATTGTTTGTCAACATGCTCTAGGGAGCTCGAGATGATTACGCAAGCTCTATTAGCTAGAGAGAACGTATCACTTGTGCACACCACGGATGCGGACGGTATACGGCGTTGTTGTCCTACATGCTCATCTGGTGGATGTTACGTGGAGGGAAGTGCACGCATCTTTTTGCCAGATGAGGCTCCCTGACCTGGTCGCCGGCGATCACGAATGTAAAGTACAGAAACTGGAGATGAAGAATAGAATATTGCGACAACATTGTGATGAGAGTGAGATGGTAACTTGACTGCGATGGGTGTGAAGTGGAAAGTGTGGAAGAGCATTGCGCTAGAACTGCCCCACATGCATCTCTACCGAGACAGATGCATGTGCTGATGCGTTTTGGTGGCACGATCACGCGTGTACGTACCGAAAATTGTACGGCCTTGATGGCGATGTGATAATTGATGATAATTGAACGGTCAATATGCACCGCAACCGTACTCTTGAACGATTGCCAGACAGGTGGTCTATACCTGCTGGATATAGTTCGCAGGGACACTCCGCACGACGCCATCCTTCTCAACATCTGCCCACCCGTCTCCAGCATCCATGTTGATAAGAACGAATCGCTCACCCTCGGCCATCGAGTGCTCAACGTCACTTTGAGCGTTGTACTCGTAGAGCGCCTCAACATATTTGAGCTTCTTCGCACCCCGTTTCGGTGCCACAGCTGGCCCCTTCTTCTTGCCGCCGGTCAATTGGGCTGCGAGATTTGTTGTAGAGGCCGAGGATGCAGAGTACGTCGAGTCAGGCCGTGTCGAAGAAAAGGTAGATGCGGTAGTGGGTGGTGTCGCTGCAGCAAGGATCTCAACGTACGAGGCAGGAACGAGGCCCTCCTTGCCTCCAGCGCGGACTTTCATCCACCCAGACCCGTCTGTACGGTTTGTAAGCGATATGTCCAGAAGATACTGAAGCATAGGAGTGATTGTGAGGGAGGACCTACCATCAGGTTCCAGGATGGTGACATCACGCCCATCAGCAATCGATATCTCGCCTTCGCCGCCGGCCTCATAAGCATACAACATCCTGCCCTTTAGTTCTGGTGTCCCAGATGCTGGAGGTGGAGCGTCCTCGTCAGCCTTGATGTATGCTGCAGGTGGCGGCGCAACGACTCGATGTTTCCTACCACCGACCGCTGGCGCCTTTTTCTCGGCTGGCGGCTCCTCAGCAGTTGGTGACATCCCTCCGGATATCGACCTGTGAGCTGTTGCTGAATAGCCGGAGCTGAGCGTGTTCATGGAGTTCACAGTGTCGCTCCTGCCTAACCGTGGCATATCAGCCGTTGACCCTGCAGCAGCGCCGTTTGATGATGTGACGGTGTGCGACGCTTTTTGTCGCTCTTCTTTGAGCTTCTTCTTTTCCTCCTTTGACTGCTCTCCCGGGCAATCTGCGGGGACTTTTAGCTCACACTTGCTATGGCATGTGTAGCCGCAATCTCTGCAGTCGAAGCCTTTTGCCGACAATCCCCATATCCTGTCGCCACACAGATCGCAGTTTGTGGGTATCTTGAAAGTCTGGGACTTGAAATTGTGGTTTCTTGCGCCGATGCTGACATCCCCGACCACTGAGGTAATTGTTGAAACCTCCACCTCAGCGGTCACCTTCTGCTTCTCGATCTCGTGGGCCTGCTCTTGAATTGCGAAAATAGCACGGACTACGTCAACTTCGTCTCTCTTATCCTTCCCTTCTTTGATGTTTCGTCGCACAGCCTTCGCATTCTCGACCTCCTTCAATTTCTTGTCCAGGTCTCGCCTGTGATCTCCGAGCGAGCCTTTGGTTTTCAACAAGACGTTTCGTAAAAAGGTGACTGCAGACTCATCCACTGCCAGGTTTCCATCGTCCAGCCACACTGGACTTGGTTCGAATTGGAAGTCGCCCGGCTCCTGCCACCCGCCTGCATTGTGTCGAACGAACATCATTGAGTCGAGTAGAGGGTTGTTACGAGGAATCTCGGCGGAAAGATGCTGTAGGTATTCGGTACTGCGTGTAAGCGTTTGGGTTTCGATCGAGGCGGCTAATGACCAGATTGCGTTCAACTTGTTGACACGGGTTTCTGACAGGTCTTGCATACTCTGCTCCGCTGTTAGTTACAGATCGGGAATGGGAACAGGATATACCCACGTCCAGCAACTCAGGAACATACTCATGGTAATACATCTCCTTCTGCTTGTTCGTGACGTTGATTGTGATGAGGTAGGTGTTTTTGACGTTGCGCATTTCGACCTGTTGTTGCTCAAAAGCGTTCCGTGCCTTGTTCTTGCCGTGATCGAAAGCACCATCAACTTTCTTGCGGCGACTCTCAACTTCCTGGCATACGCTGTCATATTTGCCCTTGGTCTTGCGTAGTTCGGCGTACTGTCCGTCTCGTTCCTTTTCGAGTTTCGCTGCGTATTCGCCGTGAAGTTTACGAAGCTCTTCGGTCCGGGTCGCAAGCGTCTTTAATGGATCAGCGAGTTGCGAAACAAGGGCCGCGGCGAATTGGTCGTGCTCGGTCGCGCGTTGTTCCAGGGTGTTGAGTTGCACTCCCCATGTGGTCATAGAGGCACTGCACAGCTATCAGTGACTGCCATTTATCCTTTCATCTTCGAGGCCGTACCTCTCCAGCGAGCCTGGAGTGACTGTCGGCGTATCACCGACGCTCAGGCTGCTCACTTTCCGCGCCTTCTTCTCATAGTACTTCTTTGCCAGTGCGCTAAGCTTTTGAGAGTACTCCTTCTCAATGGCGCTTCGTTCGCGGTAAAATTGCTGTATGTCATCGAGCCATGTGATGCCTCCAGAGACCTAAGCCTCGAATCAGCATAACGTTGGATGGTCGCAGCACTCGTAAGCGTCGCCAGCGGAGTGCAGTGCTGTATGGTAGGGCTCCGTCAGAGCGTTCTGGAGACATACCCAAGCGTTGACCGTCTTGAAGCCATCCTGTGAATTATCCGTGTCAGTTCATGTTGCGGCGGTGCAGTCTGGGGGTTCGGCGACCGTGTACCTTCAGCTCAGCACCGAATTGCGGCGCAATGTCGACCTCCATGTTGTTGTATATGTGCTGGAGCAAATGCTAGTGCATATGCGATCGGCGCATCGAACCAGAAGGGAATGTTCGCTCACAGAGAGCGGTGCTTGAAGGGCCTCGGGGCTCCAACTGGCGGCCCAATTGAAGTGGGGGTCGAAGGCTGGAGGCGGTGCGCGCCGAGCAGGGTGGCCGGGAGCTTTGCCGTTTTTCCTTTGGCACCGCGTGATTGCTAGCAATGTATGATGCTTGAATGTGGGCAGTGGAGGTAGTCGTACTATCGTCAATGACGATAGCATGGTTCGCATTGCTTCCGCTTTGCCCGTTGGCAATGGCTGTTCATGCAGGCGCAACCGGTGCAGCCTTGCCGCCTAAAGCAGCCTAGCGCTCAAGCACCTTCCGCCTGGAACTTCCCCGCGATGAGCGCACCAAATCGCTTTTGTTCGCGTTCTTTGACCTACATAAACAACGAAACATAACTTCCATTGACTGCAGCCACGAATCGCTTTGAGGGATCGTCCGGGCTCTCACTTCACCGCGAGCTTCCACGACTACAATTCGAGCCCGCCAGTGCACATAAAGGCGCCCCGCCCGCCGTCACCCACTCACAGCGTTACCTCACGCTCCCACCGACAGACGCGTCTTTCGCTATGTCTTCCGCCGAGAAGCCCAAGACTACATCGTGGGCGGATGCCACAGAAGAGGAGGCTACAGCAAAGAAGACCCCCGCAGAGACTCCCGTGGAGACACCTGCTGAGACCACCACTAAGGTCTCCGCAGAAGAGAGCTCACTCGCGCAAGCTCAAGTCGACGGCAGCGGACCTCCAGGCAACGGCTCTAAGATGGTTGAGACTGAGTTCAACGTCGAGGTGAAGCTTGCGGATATGCAGGCGGACCCAAACAACCCTTTGTTCTCTGCGAAGACATTCGAGGAGCTCAAGCTGTAAGCTAGGAATCTCACACCTGCGATGTCAGTACACTAATTGGAACAGCTCTGAAGACCTTCTCCAAGGCATCCGCTCCATGAACTTCCGCACTCCTTCGAAGATTCAAGAGAAAGCTTTGCCTCTGCTGCTCATGGACCCTCCCACAAACATGATTGCGCAATCGCAGTCTGGAACCGGAAAGACAGCCGCATTCTCTTTAAATTGTCTGTCGCGGGTCGACCTCTCGAAGCTGCAGCCGCAAGCGCTGGTGCTCGCGCCCAGCCGAGAGCTTGCACGCCAGATTCTGGGCGTCATCACACACATGGGACAGTTCATGCAGGGCCTTAAGACGATGGCTGCCATCCCTGATCCATCCAGGCGTGGCCAGAAGTTTGAGGCGCATATTCTTGTTGGCACACCAGGAACTGTCACAGACATGTTGAGAAGGCGTCTTATTGACCCCAGGGGCATCAAGATCCTTGTACTCGACGAGGCCGACAACATGCTTGACCAACAGGGTCTGGGCGAGCAGTGCACTCGTGCCAAGACGTGAGTATCAACACGCCAGATTGCTCTTGTAGACACTAACAACTCCAGAATGCTTCCCAAGGACTGCCAGACGGTGCTGTTCTCTGCTACATTCCCTGAAAACGTCATTTCATACGCCAACCGCTTTGCGCCGAAAGCTAACGTGCTGACCCTCGCGCACGACGACTTGACCATCGAGGGGATCAAGCAGCTCTGCATCGACATTGGAGATGACACAGACAAGTACACGACACTGCTGAAGTTCTACGGCCTCATGACACAAGCTTCCTCGATCATCTTTGTGCGTACTCGTCGAACTGCAGAGGAGCTCGAGCGTCGCATGACAGCTGAGGGACACAAGGTCGCGCAACTCAGCGGTGCTATGGAAGGCCCCGATCGTGATACAATCATCGACAAATTCAGGTCTGGTGAGGCGAAGGTGCTCATTACGACGAATGTGCTCGCTCGTGGGATAGATGTGCAGTCCGTGACCATGGTCATCAACTACGTAAGCTGCTGGTTTGCATTACCGCTCGATCGTGTATTGACTTCTTGCAGGACGTTCCCACCATGGCTAATGGCCTTGACCCAGACCCCGAGACGTACCTGCACCGTATCGGTCGCACCGGCCGTTTCGGACGTGTTGGCGTTGCGCTGACGTTCGTCCATGACAAGAACAGCTGGAATCAGCTGAAGGCCATTATGGAGTATTTCAAGACCGACGCTGTTCCAATCGACACAAGCGACTGGGATGCCGTTGAGGAGCTCATCCAGAGGGTCATCAAGAGCTCTCGTGCGGGCAAGACGACCGAGGAGATGAACGCTATCGTTAGCGGTGACGCTTAGTGGACAGAAGCGAGACGACCGTAATAACCTCCCAGTAGGACACGAGATGAACATGTACGAGCATGTGAAGATGGATGATACGCAATGGCGCCGATCTGCGATGTACACAGAGATGATGAAGACGTTGTCCTTACAGCGAGCATGGGCATGGTGGACTGTATATGTCCGTCCGGAAAATAGACACGACACATGTGACTTTCGAGATACCCAACACTTAGGTTCTACACATTGCCGCAAGATGGCAAGGCTTGACGTGATGTCCAGTGATTGACAACAGTACCAGATTTCGAAGCTTTCACGCCTACTCTTGAAGGTGTGTTATCAAATCATGTATTCTCTATGCAAATTGTGGTATCATAGCTCCTCCACTAATCCTCCTCACTCTTCTGCCATGCATCTCAACGTATCTCAGCTCAGCGTAGCTGATGCCCCCTAAGGACCATAGGTGCTTCGCGCCGATTGTCCCGCGCCTATTTGGCCTCAAGCTCCTTGACAATATCTGCCTTCAGGTCCTCAGGCTTCTTGGTGCTGGCCCAGCGGTTCTTCACCTTGCCATCCTTGCCGACAAGGAACTTCTCGAAGTTCCACTTGACGCGCTTCAGGCCCATCAGCCCGGGCTTCTCGTTCTTCAGCCACTCGAAGGCCGGGTCTGCGTTGTCTCCGTTGACCTGTCTCACAGTTAGCCTGCGCTCGCCTGGGACCCAGCATGTGTCATAATGCTTGCAGGAGGTAGGGACTCCGGGGAGGGACTGCGACATACATCAATCTTGCCCAGCACGGGAAAGCTAACGCCGTAGTTCAGCTGGCAGAACTCCTGGATCTGGTCGTTGGATCCAGGATCCTGGCCGCCGAACTGGTTGCACGGGAAGCCGAGGAACTCGACTTTGTCGCCGTACGTGCCCTTCAGCTCCTTATACAGCTTCTCCAGCCCTGCGAATTGCGGCGTGAAGCCGCACTTCGACGCTGTGTTGACTACCAGCACCACTTTGCCGTTCAGTTTCGACAAAGGGTACTCGCTGCCCTTCTCTGGTTTTATCGGTTAGCTGGCGCGTGGAGGTGTGGTGAAGCACAGCGGAGAAGAAGACGTACTGTCTTTGGGCTTGAAGTCGAAGAACGAGGTTGCGGAGGCCATGGCTGATGTGTCTGTTGCTTTGTTCCAGAAAGCTCGCTTGCGGGTATACGTAGGTGTAGCGGTCGCGGTGGATTTGTGTGATACAGGAAAGCAGGAAAGTGTTGTTATAAGGCGCTGCTGCCGCAGACGTATCGTGGCTGTCGCGATGCGCGGGGCACTAAATCTCGCCGCTCGGATCATGTCATGTGAAAGCCCCCAAATATCCTGATCTGTAAATTCTTCCACACCAAAATCCTATCGGATCGCAAATCAGCCCGTATTGGGCGTGTGTGCTGCTTCTGGGCCAAGTCGGTGTTCACAGCTTACCAACTCTGCTGGCGCGAGCGCGGTTCGACGACTCGATGCCTCGGTCGCAGCGGACGAACTGCGGTGCAATAGCGTACGCGGCGGGCAGGCGATGACGTTAGGCGGTCTTTTAGGCGGCGCAGATGCTGGATTTGGGATGCGCTGCGGACTGAGCGGAGGGTGCAGGATTGCAATCCGAGAGAGTGGCTGTCAGAGCATGTAGGCCGAAGTAGACCGAGGTGAGCGCTGCGCGAAGGGAAATGGAATATCACAAAGCATTGAAGTTGAAAACTCAATATTTAAAGATGTTGAGGGAGGTGCTTGGTCATGGCACGGTTGTGCGTAGCGGAAATCACCACGACTGTGGGCTGGAGTGGTTTGAACGAGTACGCATGAATTCGATGAACCTTCTACATAATTAAGGTGAAGGCTGATATCCCTACTTGTGAAAAGCAAACAGCGCGAATCGCACCCTACATGAGCGACCACTGTGGTCTTTTTTCCAAATACAGAGATACCAATACTAGCAAATTACCACCAACTCCAGTAAGCATCAATACAACTTGATCAATCTAGGATCATCCATATCTACACTCATGCCATTCCTGATGCAATGAGCGGGAGCTATATCCCTCTACCCCTAAGGGGTTACTATCGCGCGAAGCGCTCAAGCGGTCCAGGTCCGGCAGCCCATGGTGTCCAGTCCACGGCAGGGACATATCCTGTAGGCAAGGTAATCCTCCAGGGAAAGGCATCCATCCGGCATGTGGGAAGTCAACATCCGCTAGGGCGGGAGATCCATCCAGGCATGTGGATAACGCAGCAAAGAGCAAGGCATGCAGGGTACAAACATGCCAAGCCATGGGGAAAAGAAGTGTCGAGAATCCGGGCGCAAACAAACCTTACTCGGGCGTCGAACAGACCGGAGTTCATCGATGTCTGAGCTTCATTCAGCCGCCGTGCTTGAACTTGGTGCTGATGTCGTGCAGTGCCATGACATCCTGGCTGAGCTTGAGGTCGTCGGACAGCTCATTGGGACCAGTGAGGTTGGTCAAGAAGTCGATGATGTGCTGCTTCTTGCTGGCGAAGTCCTGGGCAAGCTGGTCACGACGCTGCTGAAGCTGCTGCTCAGCAGTGAGCTTGATGACCCTCTGGCGCTTCTCAGAGAAGTCTTCAGTGGATGCCTTGCGCTTGCGGGAGACGGGTTTGCGGGGGACTTGACCCTGCAGAAGTGGGGAAGGCTCAGTGGTGGGACCCTCAAACTGGTGGACACGCTTCATGTGGTCAAAGAGGTTGTAGCGACGAGGAAAGCCGTGTCCAGGAACAGCACGCTCGCAGTCTTGGAAGTGGCAGAGATGAGGCCGAGCGCCATGTCCGTGCATGCCGTGAGCCTCGCGCTCGTGGCGCAGCAGGCAAGCGGTGGAGGAGAACTGAACGCCAACGCAGGTCTTCTTGTTGCAGCGAAACGGCTTCAGGTGAGAGTCGACGTACTTGTCGTAGTTGCACTTCAGAGGTGTAGGCTTGTGGGTGCAACCGGTCTTGCCCTCCTCGGGGCAGTGGTACTTGCCGTCCTTGTCAGGACCTTGCTGGTAGAGGGCGTGGCTGCGAGCAACCTTTGTGCGCTCCTCCTCAAGCTTGACATCCGCGTCGGTGGGTGACTGGACATCCTCGTGTCCGTTCAGGGACTGGGGCTCAAGAGAGGTGGATGCGCTCTCCTCTGTGTCATTCCTGCTTTTATTAGGTCGCATTCATTCTGGGCTTGCAGGACAACTTACTTCTGTTGAACGTACTGTGTCTGCTCGAAGTCGACGGCTTGGGGCAGATGGACGCTCACTGTGCTGGTAGGTGAAGCGACGAAAGCGTTGAAGCCAGCATCGTTCGACGAAGTTCGTCGAGAGGGCTGGTGAGCAGTGTAGGATGACGAGCTGCGTACGGGAGTAGGGCGCACATTGCTCCACTGGCGTTGAATTGGTGCTGCTGTGCTGAACATCGTCTCGTTCGAGTCTGTGGGGTAGGATGTGAAGTTGTACGCGTTCTGGTACTGAGAGTCAACGGGACCCCAGACATTGACGGCGGGTGTGGGGTTGAATCGCGAGGCGTTCGATGTTGGGTAGAGTGAGAAGTCCTGCCCAGTAGTGTAGTTAGCAAATCCTATGGATCCATCCTGGGCATCCCAGGCAGCGGGAAGTTGCATCTGGTTCATGTCCTGGAAGTTGTTGTAGCTGTCAGAGCTCATTGATGGCGAGTAGATGTCGCTGCCAACAAAGCGAGCACCCATTGTGCTCTGGCTATCCTGGGAAAAGGGCTGGGGTCTCTTGGTTCCGCGCCGGCTTGCGCTAGTCTGGCTCTGATATGCGCTGTCCATGCTGCACTGGGAGGCAGTGTCCTTGAAGTCAAACAGCTCAGTTTGCATGTCCTGGAAATCGGAAGAAAAGGAAAGATCCTGTCCAGAGCCAAGGGGTGTGGGGATGTCCTTTCGCCACTCAGTGATGTTGGAGATGTAGAAATCAGCCTCCGGTGGTGAGTCGAAGAGTGATACGCTGAACGAAGGGGTTAGTGCCCAAACCAAATAGCAATGTGTAGCAAAAACAATGTTGTGACAAAAGAAAGCGCCGTGTTAGTAGTGCCAGAGCCTGTAAACAAAGTCAGCATGTTGACAGGTGTGGGCGGAAGGTGATACGCACCGAATGAGGAAACGACGTTCAACGTGTCAGCCGGGTCGAGTGTCGCAGCCAGTTGTCCAGACAGCTAGACGTTAGGTATGCCAGTGCTCCAGTGATCATTCTTTCAAGCCAGTGAGGTCGATTGAGTCCAGCAGTAGTCCAGTTACACAGCAGCGCGGAGTCTATGGAGCACGTGTTTGGGTGGTCACCTGACTTGAGGCTTTCCACTTCCTTCAACACCACGTCAAGTCAGTTTCGAAGATCAAATGAGGTTGGGTAGACAGGAAAGGCAAGCGTGAGCCTTCTGTACGTACTTTATCCCTCTCCAAATTGCTCCGACAATCGACGCTGCGTGGCCGAACCACTGCAGTTAGCAACCGTGGGGCGTGAAGGATGGGCATCCTTAGTGCAACTCCGGGTGTAGGCAGCTCCTCCAGAAATGCAGCGGTCAAGTAGTCCGGGCTGTGGGCAGCTTCCTTGGGGCGATGCTCCGTGACATGGCAGTCGATTGTTGCTCAGCTCAGTCGAACAAGAACATGATTGAACGACGTCGCTGGCGTGTTGCATGTCTACGAATATTGCTTGGCACTGCAGCAAGTGTGTCGGATGATCCGCGGCCGGAAGCGAGAACCGCCCGGGGGTCATGCACTGAGATCCACGGTGTGTTCACCGACGTTTCGAACGCTCTGACTTTGAAGCTCCGAACTCGGCGCACCGAAAGATCGAGTTGTCGAGTCTACGAGTGCTGTGTGTCTACGTGTGTCGTACTCCAGGCAGAGTTAACCGGAAAAGTGGTCCAAAGCCCCCCGAGGAACGGGGTAAGCTGGAATGTCCTTTGGGAGATCCATGGGGAACGGAGAGACCCTTGGAGAAAAAGTCCTGTGGAACGGATACCCATGTGGCAGTCCTGTAGCCTGGATGCTAGATGGCGGCGAAAATAGCAGAACAACAAACAGAACAGTTATACATTATTTGCGCGCAACATGATGTCGAGAACAAAAAGCAGAAAAGCAATCAAACAGAACAATATGGGAAACCGTTGGGCAGTAAGTACCTGGTAAAGGCTCCGTCTGGGCTCCGAATTGTCATCCTGAGCGAGGGCTCTGATTGATCTTATTGAGTTGATGGGACTTTTGATGGTTTGCCGCACGATACTTGTGTCGTAGTAGCGGTACTGATAATGGCGAGAGTCGTCGAGAGTTTGGTGCGATGAAGGTGAGGAGGTGAGGGGAAAAGAGGTGAACAAATGTGGGCAGGAGATGCTGACCGGTTCGCTTCTTGGGCAAGAAGTGACAACGCAGCAGTTGTAACCAAATCCAGGCTAGCGTCCAAATTTGATACGATGTGAGGCCATCCCACGTCCAAAATCCTGCTGAAGTCCACGGTCCCTCGGCTCGTCCGAACAAGATTGGCTGTAAATTCGCGCCCGGGTCGAGGGGCAGTCACACCTCTTATGATTCTGCTCATTGTGACCACGTAATAGAGGGGACCCCTCCTCGAGAAGCGCCGTGACGGAGCGTTCAGTTCGGCGAAATGTTCGTGATGTTCACGGCAGAAAGGCAATCCTTTCCAGTTTGAATGATGAAAATCAGGGCCATGTCGCACCTGTTCTGCTCGGAGCCGCGAAGCGGAAGGGATCAACGCTGACGGACCGCTAACCGCGCCCTGAGGCTGCGGCTCGAGAGCGGCGCCAAACCTGCCAACCTTGAACTTTTGGTTCCTGTGCGCGTACGAGGAGAGTCAACACGGACTCCCTTTTCGTCCTGCGTCAGATCTACAAACACAGGCGTGTGGCGGAGCAATGCTACCGACATTTTCCAGATCCACAGATCGCAACATGAGCGGTTGGAAGATGTGGCCGGCGTGCAAGGATTGAAGGATCAGAGTTCATTTGAAATTGCTTTTCACTTCAAGACGGTCCGAAACGTCAAATCGCTCGCCGAGGTCGGTCTCTCTCCTTTTCACGTCGCAAGCAATAGTGCTTCAGTCGCATTCACAGAGCGGAGACAACGTTGACAGCACCTCATGACATGACGGTGGTCACCGTTACGCAACACAAAATGACGCGACAACTTACCGGCGCCCACTTCCCGAACGTTATGTCGTACCAAAGCGTCGGCGGCTGTGCTTGAACCACCTCGTACTGCAGCTTTGTACGAACTGAGGCATGACAGGACGTTGATCCAACAATGGGTTTGTTCTGTGCACAAAGGGCCTTGGACCAAGCCTACTGTCAGCCGATTGTGCACATATTGTAGATCACACAGATGCAAGTGCAAGCGCACGATGGATGGTCCTATTGTTCTGTCAGCGCTTGCTCGATAAGAAGCTATGCAAACAGTAGTGCTTATAGTAGGATCAGATAGGAGCGAAAGACATTGCTGATTTTGTTTCCACAATGGCCTAGTAGACCTTCGGCTGAACTATGCTTATAAAAGGTGTATCATCATGAAAAGGAAGAGATGCAAAAGATGAGTCTTGACTTACATTTGGTTATGCATGCGGGCAGTGACCTGCTCGAAAGTCGACTTCTGATTGAGAAGTGGAAGCATTCATCTATATGGCTTTGCGCGTCTGAAGATTTTGAGTTGGTGTTGATCGCGGGAAGATCAGACACAGCATCTTGAGAGCACGAGCTGACCAGAGGGTGTCGTTGGTCGCTCGGCAGCCATCAGAACCGGAGGGTTCGCGCCGGCCCTCAAGGTCCCTGAAGATCGCAGGCCTGAGACCTGACGCTGGATTGCTGCCCAACTCCAAGCCTCAAGTCCCATACATAGGCTGCGCGTCCTCTCCGCCTGCTACTCAACCATTGCGACTCATTCAAAGTCGTCTTGAATCAGGAACCTGTTAGATGATCGTCAGATTGTGTTATCGACCTTTGTTTGCGAAGTGGTGCACATGATGGAGGTGGCTTGAGAAGCAAGAGCAAAATCTGCAGAGGGATTCGTGTGTCGGCTCCCGGCGAAACTCCAATCCGACGGCACTTGTCCGCTTTTGGTCCAATGGCATCATGGCGTTTTTGACCTTGGAAGCAACGATCAAAATGAACGATCAGCGATGTTTGGTATCTCCACCTTCACGAAAAGAACGTGGTGATCCAGAAAATCTTTGTGCAACAACACGAAGTCGAAGTTTGAGAGATGACATCAGAGAAGTGCAGAATCACGGACCTGCTCGCGTGCATTCACCGTCATCACGGGGACAGCAAGCCTGCAGCGGAAGAACGCTCGGAAAAGATTTGAAAGCACTCGGATTGCAACTCAGCCGCCAGCTCTACAACTGCTCCCTGTCAAAGCGCAGGTCAGTACTAGTCCTCCACTCCAATTATGTCGTTCCAAACTCCGCATCATTGTCATCGCCCGCGACTTCCCAGTCGGGCCGGATCCGCTTCCCGCAGACTGCAAGCAAGAAGAGTTAGTGCGATCGTGCAAGTGCTTGTTTTGGCACACGTTCGATCTCGTTGCGACGTCTATGAGGCTCATGAAGACCATTGAAAGGGTCGTGCACCGGACTGACAGCCCCCGAGAGCAAAGGGCTGCGTTCAGTGCTAGGGTCGGAGCAGGCCAGAATCGCTGCTTCCAGCATGTAAAGTGAGATGCTTTGTTATCTTTCCATCGTCGAACCTTAGCACAGCCATGCGGTTGGAAAGCACGTCAGGCGTGCTCGCTACTCATGTCATCTCATTATTACAGACGTCGCCAGGGTCCAGCTGCATGGAGTAGTGCGGGGAAGCCATATCCCATCATTGATTGGTACGATCACACATCAACTGCGTAATGCTCAATTGACACGCGATCGAGGCTGATCTTGAAGGCTTCAGCTGAGCTCGAGAGGGGTTTATGTACCACGGCGTCTCCTCATCTTGGTGCTGTGTTCATCTATTCACCAGTTTTTCCCAACCCCGAATACTACCAATTGGACCCAAGACAACATACATCACACCAGATCCTTACTCAACCGTCATGCCTTCCCCGTTCCACCAGAAGTACTCAAGCCAGAGTTACCTTGTTCCAGCCATGCCCGAAGCTCCTAAAGAGGATGCTCAGCGTCGAGGCTCAGACAGCTCAATGAACGAGCCCTCCTCACCGGACGCTCGCCGCAGGGTGCGTTGATCTATAATTCGTCACTTCCGTTTCGTACTCACTCATCACAGTCGTCTGCCGCTCAGCGATTTGGCAACCTCGAGATGCTGAAGCGCCCGCAAGATCCTGAGAGCACAGCACGCCGTTCATCACTTCACGACTCGTACGGAAAGCCAGGTCTCCTCGGTACCATGTGGAACAAGTCAGTCATTGTGTATATATGCAAGCAGACTACATGCTGATAATACTTAGCTTCACCCGTGGTCCGTCAGGAGCCAGTCCGCCTGCAGCCCCCAAGCAGGCCGAGGCTCGAGACACCACCACCCTCCGCGGTTAGGAGATGCTGGCGAAATCTGCTCATCCCAATCTCTGAGTAGAGGATGGGCTCGTCAATCCTTAAGTTGTCACGATAGCATGTTAAAGTAGCGGCCGTTTGTTCGTCATCGGCAGCACCGCGTAGCAGGCGTTCATCATAGCCATGTATTGTATATCTTAATCAGTATCTTCAAGTCAATGTGTATTCATGTATGTGACGTGCTGGCCGTCTGAACACTCACTGTAAAGTGGGGCACTGACGATGCGGGGAGGAAGGTGTGAATGATTGGTCCATCGAAGTCGCGAACGGTGACGTTGCTGTATCCTCGACTCGTCAAAATCAACAGCTCGGCCAATGCAATACCCTCAGCATAATCGCGCGTAAAACACCCTCTCGTCATTACCGCAACTAATTTGAAACTCGCTTCGCGAGGAATACGCTCTTGACACCACATTTGCACTGCACCATCTGCCTAGGAAAGTCGCCAGGGACCACACAATGGCTGCAACAAGGTCACGATCACCGTCAGGGTATCCTGACCCAACACCAATAAACCTTACCCGACTGCTGTCAAGACTGGAACATACGGTCCTTGTCGAGCCTTCACCGCAACTCAGGAAGTCGCCCTATGAGCGAGCACGCGTCAGTGCTGTAAGTCCACATATGACTTTGAGAAGCTGGCTGGCAGCCACGCTGACCACTTGTAGAATGTCGAGCACGCACGCACCCTTCTTCTTAACCTCGAACACTCGGCCTCGACACTGCCCTCGAAGTCGAAGAAATCAGCGCTACAAGCCGATCTGCAGCAGAAGCGCGAGATGATCAAGCAGCTGAACCAACGGCTCAATGAGCTCAATCAATTGGACGACTCAGCATCAGAGGCTTCGGTGGACTCTGAGGACGAAGATGAGGACCAACTCCCCTCGTATGCGCCAAGGATCAAGACACAAGATGGGATAGATATCACGTCAAAGGAGGGAGAGGGCAACGAGGCACTTCAGAACGCAGCAAGGAATCTCACGTCGCAAATGCGACGGAGAGGACAAGCACAAGAAGCTGAAGGGGCCCAGGCTGAGGCTGCATCAGGGAATTCACTGTTTCCCTCCAAGGCTACTACAACAACGGGCAATCCTTCGTTGGCGCAAACCGAAGCGCTCCTGTCGCACGACCGCAACGAGCAAGAGAACCTCACTGAGAGCCTGCTTGAGATGGCGAAGCAACTCAAAGCACAGTCAGTGCACTTTAGTAACACTCTGGACAGCGATAAGGGCGTTGTCGATCGAGCAGTGTCAGGACTGGACAAAAATCAAATCAACATGGATGCTGCCAGCCAGAGAATGGGCACACTCAGGCGAATGACAGAAGGCAAGGGCTGGTGGGACCGCATGAAGCTATACGCTATGATCGGCGGGCTCTGGTTGATTGCGTTTCTCATCGTCTTCGTTGGGCCCAAGATACGGTTCTGAGCTTCCAGCACGCCGACTTTGTTTCAGTAATGCCTACAGCAACAATATACCCGAGCATCGTACAGTCAATGTCAGCCTTTCCACTTGCGGTGTACCCAGCCACACATACAGCCTCGCGGCCTTGCCGAGTGCAGATGCTATCGCAAATGATCGCGCGCACCCCAGCGATCTGGGCCCTGCGCAAGCTTGCTTTCAGCCGCTTTAGCGCCGAATCGATCATCAAGCTGCCAGCTCCAGAACAACAACACATCCCCATATCCTTCCCTCCGCACACTCTTTGACACTGAACACCTTGGATTTGGAGTCGCTGCAACATGGCCGCCATGGAAATGATGTCAATGGGCTCGCGCTGTAAGATGTCGCTCAATTGCACATAGAATTGCACTAACATCTGCCAGCGCTCAACCACTCCAACAGCGATGCTGAAGCAGAATACGACCGTCTCCGCGACCTCGCCCGTCAGGAAGCCGCAAAGCGCAGCTCTTGCTTCGACCGCGCACACCAAGCCTACGAGTCCGGCGACGGCGGCCGCGCCCACGAGCTCTCAGAGGAGGGAAAACAACACGCTGCGAAGATGGAGCAATACAACCGGCAAGCGCGCGACTACATCTTCCGCGAGAACAACGCAAACGGGCGCGTCCAGGACGACACAATCGACCTGCACGGCCTCTTCGTCGAGGAAGCAGAGGACGTGCTCGAAGAACGCATCAAAGCCGCCCGCAGCAGAGGCGAAGACCACCTTCATGTCATCGTCGGCAAGGGTAATCACTCGCGCAACCATGTCCAGAAAATCAAACCCCGCGTCGAGCAGGTCTGCCGCGAATTGGGGCTCCAGTACCAGACCGAGGAGAACGAGGGCAGGATCTATGTCAATCTGCAGGGTGGCGCCGTGCATCAGATGCCGCCTCCGCCGCAGCATCCCCAGTATGGTGGCGGCGCGTATCCTGGACAGCACGGTGGTCAACAGCATGGTGGGCAGCAGCATGGTGGCCAGGCTTGGGGCGGACAGCAGCACGGTGGTCAGCAACAGCATGCTGGACAGAACTATGGTCAGCAGCACGGCGGACAGAACCAGAACCAGAACAACCAGAACGATGAGGTCGAGCAGATGGTCCGCAAGGGGCTGCCCAAGCTGCTTAAGAAACTGGGCTGCTGTAATGTTATGTAGGACTGCGATGATACCCTTGGTCTTTTGAATAGATGGTGTGTACATAGTGTATGCAATAGATGTCTCAGAACAAAAGTACTGGTGTGTGAGTGGTTTTGTTGGAAGGCCGGAGACATATTGTTCAGAGCACGACAGAGTTGTCATAAAGGCCACCTGGGGATATGCACGCAGTGCTCGACACTCGACAGACTGCCTGTCGCAGAAGCTTCCAAGTCGAGGGAGAGGCGACCTTGAACTCTCAGACGGCATGAGGGAAACCACAGACACCATGAGTAAACCAATACGAAAGGCCCGCGGTCCTGCACCTGGAAGTGAACGCTGATTGCGCCGCATTTAGCGTCTTCTTGGTCGTGGGGGTGCACTTGAATGTTACCGTATGAACTCGCCCACACCAAGACACCATATCCTATGAAGGAGGCTCAGAACGATCTTTGACTGGCGAGAACAACCGTTTTTATGATGCTCCGATGGTGGTGAACCGCGCAGTGTTCGATGCTTCGCCGAAATTGTCTACGATGGCATGTTCCAGAGAGCGACGGTGCTATCGTCGGCGTAGGCTGATTACAACTCGAGAGGCGATGTACTGTTTCGAGCGGGTCAATAAAGGGGTTCCAGCCCGTACCGTGGTACTGGGAACGGGGTCGCGGCGCTCTTACAACACGACTTTTGAGGGGTCGTGCTTTTGGGTAAGACTTTGGTGCGTCTCTGGACTACAGTTTGGGTCCGTACGGGTTGGTGGTATTGTCCTTGGCTTTATTGGTCGGCCAGTTTTTAGACACTGCCTCAGCTTACCAAGCTGATGACCAAATCTGATGGTCTTCAACCTATGTTGGTGCATAGACAGTCACGCCTAACGTACAACACAGGTACGTTTGCATGTCATGTGGTTGGTCAGAATCGCGGTGGCTGTGGTTGAATCGATGTGAGACAAGCAGACCGGAGGGTGAGGACGTGTGGTCGTGGTCATGATGTAATCTTCGGCTTAAGGCAATCTTTGCGCGGGTACATACGTGTGGTACTGATCAAAGAAGGCTTGGACAGGTCATTTAAGGCTGATCATAAGAGTTGACCGGCCCTTTACGGAAAATGACAAAGGGCGATCCTTCCTTCCTTTGAACACGCAGTATTGAACAGACCGCGACTCCCGCCAGCATGGTCTGAATCTCGACCTCCATACTTCGAGTGAAGATACGTGAAGCATTTTTCTTATGCAACTCGAAGTCAATAATTTGGCAGCATCCGAGGAGCGCGAGGGGGTTGGTATGGTGATGCATGTGCGCACCGTCATGATGTTCACAGGAGGTATCTTGTACCATGTTTTGGAGTCAAAGCCGCATTGGACGAGCCGCTGGAGTTTGGTAGAGTGGCCTGTACCTTACGAACGCTGTTTATAGACATACGTGCGATCCCTTCCGCCTCCCGTGTGTAGACTGTATCAACCTCGTGACATGAAGTGGGATTCTCGCCAGATTACCTCCCAGCGCTGTCTGTCACTACTCACCATACTTGCCATCCTACCGCCTGTTGGCTCTCAACATCACATTCGTCCTATCCTTCAAGCCAGCTCCCGGTAAGTGACACATATCTCCCACGTATAAAGCGCCACTCCCACGATGTCGACCTATCGGGGCAACGATCCAATTGCTGAGTTGCCGGACACCGCTCACCGACCACTTCCAGTCAGATATCAAAGCAGCAGATGTACCTCAGACACCAACTCACCTAACAGCAACCCACCCATCTCGAGCGGTCGTACATCTGGCACCTACACACCCAGCAGCCATGCTTCTAACAACGACTGGAACATGGCAAATGAGATGGAGCAGCACGCTTTCCCCCCACGACCGGTCGCCCCGAACCCTTATCACTGGCAGGGGTATGCTGAGATACAGCACTCACAGCTACTACCACAGATCAACATTGAGCAGCAACAGCCGATCGTTGCAACGTCTCAGGCCACAGTAGCCAGTGCTGCTCGGCAGACGCAGCACTACTATGCCCCTTCGCCCCCTGCACCTCGTTATGGTACTGAACTCACTCCTGATTGTGATATCATGGCGCCGGTAGCTCCCCTCGTTGTATCAGAGGGCGCAGTAGGGGTTGTTAAAGAGGTGACCCTCGAGCCTCAGCCAGCCAGTACCAAGCGTCGCGTCTCCTTCACACCGAGTACCCAACCACCAGTTACCATAATCCAGGCGACGGCCGCACACGCATCAACGCCAACACATCAGCCTCATACTGTGACGCTCGATCAGCTCAAGGCTGTTAAGTCTCAGCAGAGAAGTAGATCGGACGCCGGCAATGAGCCCATGCCACGCGATTTCGCTCTCGAAACCGGCACCAGCACTTTACCAGGCCCCAAGATTTCACGAAGATCTTCTGTCAGAAAATTGTTTGGAAGTGCTGCACAAGGTCTACTGACTGCGCTACGAATGGGAGAGCCCCCGGTGGAATTCAAGGCAGATGATACCTTCGCTGATTGGAAGACGTACCTCTCCCTGTTCAATCAGAAGGAAGAAAATATGGAAGACGCCTTTGACCCCTTCCAGGACTCGATCGAAAACGCTTTCGACGCCAAGTACAAAGAGCTCTTGGGCGAAGGCAAGTTCCTGATCGACGAGAGAGCGGAAGCTGAGTTGCCAGCAGAAGTACCTATCGAGTTGCCAGTCCACCAGGCGGATATTGTACCAACCGAGGACGCTGATACCTGGCTTGCGCACAGGACGGCCGAAGAGGCTTTCTCGGAAGTTCGCGATGCCTACACAGGCAGTGCTAGACGCCGCCTTTCCATTTCCAAGCTCGTAATTCACCCGCCAAAGCCTCGGACCTACCCTGTTGGTCCCGACTTTCTGAGAGCGCCGCTTTGTCGAGCCTGCTCAACACCTTGTTCGGCCAAAACGACATCTGCGCCGCAATCGGTGGGAACAGTTTCTCTCGAGCCAGATTCTGCTGGGGATGATCAGCACTACTCGACACCAGATTCAGCTGAGAGCCTCGAGCCCAAGGCAGAAGTGGAGCTTGACCAGCCGAAGACACCGAGTCCTCCTCCATCCAGACTACCGCGAGCTACATCAGTGGACCGGAGTAGAAGATCGATCTCACATCGGACACCACCAAATCGACGACAGAATACTGCACAGTCAGCCGAGGGGTCCACATTGCAGGTCCGCAAAGACTCAACTCAGACTGGCTCCCCCACCAAGCCTACCGCAAAACCTTTTGGGAACCCTCCTGCGCAGTCTCACACGCCATCTCAAGACTCAGAGCGGTATGCAAAGATTCAAAACCTGAATCCCCAGCGGTGGAAGTAAAGCCAAAGAAGTGAAACATCGGCCTGATCATCATTGGAATCCAGTCACCAGGTATAGGACTTGTCACTCAGGAACGCGCGCTGGCCTCATCGAATCACAGCAGTCCCGTGAACCTTAGCCTTCGCTCCGGAATCAGACAGCGCATTCCTGAGACCCATCACCTAGCTTTTGGTCCCTTTGCAGCAGGTGATCTCCCTTTCTCGAGGAAATGCTTGTACGCGCGGCTACTATTTCCCGGAATTGCCTATGAGCTCTGCATGGTATCAGGCTGCCCTTGAGGAGCGAGGCTCTGTCTTAGTGCTATCTCCCAGGAAGGATTGAATGGCGCGAGAACGTGTTCCGGTTGGCTTTGGAAGTGCAGGAATGACAGAGCAGTCGAGAAATTCACCCGGTTTCTGTCATAGTCAATTAGCCGAGTGGGCGGGAAACAGAACCAATGGCACCGACATCCCTGCCCAGCATCGTTGAGGTTCTGAACTTTGGTCGGCTATGGTGTGAGATCCTGCACGCGATTGTAGCACATGCTCATGTTGTAGGCTGGAAGGGGACGCTGTAGATCGTAGGAATGAAGTCATATTTTCCAGAATGCTGCATAGACATGATCACCCACTCTGCAAGCTCGGCAGGTCTTGGAGCCTTGGAACGGGGAGTCCACTACAGAGCTGTTTGCCTGTTGTGATCTGCGTGACGTGAGACGCTCAGTTAGAACGCTGCCAAGACCTGCATCTTACTGCAGCACAACGAGAGATCGAGTCTTCTGACCACAGACAGACTTTCCTGGGCAGAACTCGAACGCAGAGAATTTGGTGGTTTAGTCAACCATCGTTACATCGTAGGGCCGGTGTGGAGTAGCCTGGAGCTGGTGGATGCAGATCGTAGCACCTGACCTTCAACCACAGATTTGCACAAGCTGTGGACAACCTGACGAAGTCGAAACTGGCCAGTCAAAATCCCTGAATCCGCGGCGATGTGCCGTCTGATTCTGACTTGTGATCTCTTCGGGCGAATGGCGACCAAGATCGTGCTGGCACTGCAAGGGAGGTATCGGTCGCAGCCACGGCCCGTCAGGCAGGAACCTTACTAGAGAACGGACGATGATGACGTCGCCAGATGAACAACGGCATTTGGGACAGCACGAGCTGTTCCGCTGTGCGCATGGCGATTGGAAGGCTGACCAACTGACAAGAAACGAATGGGTAAGTTGGTGTTGTTGATAATGGCCTGTGACCTGCCCGGAGCAATGGATTCGGCCCATGATCATACTTGCCTCTTTGGGCGTGTAGAGAGGAAGAGTGTCTGTAACGTAAACAACTCGCGCAATTTTCCCGAGGGTATGATCTTCAGGTACATACGCGCCCACCGTCTTGCAGTACAGCAGGAAGTACCACCACCGCGGCATCTATCGACCACGTCGACTGCTACCTGCACAGCTATCGCATGTATAGCACGACGTTGTACGGAGGTACGTGTCTGCGCTTGTGGGTAATGCTCGCACGTGGCCCCGCAAGGCTGTTATTTACCCCACAATGTTACACCAATTCATCTCTAGCTCCGGAGATTGTCATCGCAAATGAACAGCGGGATCGTCATGGCTTCCTGCAGACCATCATTGCAGTTTCTGACATCTTCGCAGCAGTCAACCACTCGCAGTTGCTCATTTCACATAGCGTCTCCATCAACAACCTAATTCGATAGCTGCGTTACACGACCGCCCATCGGCAGCCGTTGACCCTGCATGTCTCCGGCTATAGCACCCTCGAGTATGCTGGACGCACTCGTGACGAATTGTAAGATCGCCAATCATCCCGAATTTCCGTGAAACCGTTACCACATGTCATGTCGAATTCCGCGACCATGATGATCACAAAGAGTAGGGGCTAAGGACCATGCTTAGTGGACTATATAGAACAGACATGGCTTCCTCGTTACAATGGGTCCTTGACCGCTTCCGCTATGCCAGCCACAACGACAGCATTCTTCCAAGGCCTATTGCTACTTGGCTCATATTTTTTCAAATTGGGAAATGCAGTTCCCTTCAGGAGAGCAGATGATTGCCCAGGGTACAAAGCCAGCAATGTCGTGCGCGGAGACAATAGCGTGACAGCCGACTTGACTTTGGCTGGCGCTGCTTGCAACCTGTACAGTCAAGACTTGACAGACCTGAAGTTCTTGGCAGAATGGCAAACCGGTAAGTAGTCGGTTTTCTAATGTCGTCTCGACTTGTACTTATGTGACCAGACTCTCGCCTCCATGTCATGATCTATGACCGGGACGAACAGGTCTACCAGGTACCTGACTTCGTCGTGCCGAGACCTGGCGGTTCTTTCAGCTCAGGCTCGTCGTTGCTGGACGTGTCCGTGGAAGAAGAGCCCTTCTCGTTTACTGTCACGCGCAAGGGCAACAACGAGGTCCTCTTCAGCACAAAGGGTTCCAACCTCGTCTTTGAGACCCAGTATTTGCGTCTCAGAACATCACTACCAGACAATCCATTCCTCTATGGCTTAGGAGAGCACACTGATTCCCTACGTCTACCGACTTCGAACTATGTCCGCACTCTGTGGGCGCGCGACTCGGCTGCGGTGCCTCTGAAAACCAACCTCTATGGAACGCACCCAGTTTACTACGAGCACCGAGCCGAATCTGGACTGTCGCATGGTGTGCTCATGCTCAACAGCAATGGCATGGATATCAAAATCAACAATGACAACGGCCAGTACCTGGAGTACAATACCATTGGGGGAATTGTTGACCTTTATTTTATGGCTGGTCCTCTGCCGTTCGATGTTGCTCGCGAATACAGTGAAATCTCCAAAAAGGCCGTTATGATGCCATACTGGGGTCTGGGCTTCCATCAATGCAGGTTTGGCTACAAAAGCATTGGCGAGGTCGCAGCTGTCGTTGCTAATTACAGTGCCGCCGGTATCCCGCTCGAAACAATGTGGACTGACATTGACTACATGGACAAGTACAAGGTTTTCACCTTGGGTGAAGGATTCCGGCTCAACGAAGTTCGGAATCTGGTCAGTGACCTGCACAGCAAGAACCAGCAATACATTGTCATGGTCGACCCCGCTGTCGCCGCTCAAGATTACCCACCTTACAATAGGGGTGTTGAAGCTAGTGCTTTTGTCAAGAACAGCGCCGGTGATCCATGGAAAGGCGAGGTCTGGCCAGGCACCACCGCCTTTCCCGATTGGTTTGCACCGAATACACAAAGCTACTGGGACAATGAGTTCGCAACCTTCTTCAATAAGGACACTGGCGTCGATATTGATGCCCTTTGGATTGACATGAACGAACCGTCCTCGTTCTGCGATTTCCCATGCGATCAGAACAAGGCGACTACAGCCGCCCAATCCAACATTGTCAACGTTCAATCCAGACAATCCAGCGGGGACAAGAAAGGTCTCCCAAATCGTGATCTTCTCTTTCCCAAGTACGATATCAAGAATGAGGCAGGCGACCTCAGTAACAAGACTGCCCAGACCGACCTAATTCACTCGGGAGGCTGGACTGAGTACGACACCCATAACTTGTACGGGACCATGATGAGTGAGGCTAGCCGTAACAGCATGCTCAAGAGACGCCCTGGCAAGCGTTCCATGGTCATTACCCGCAGCACATTTGTCGGCGCTGGCAGCTATGTTGGTCACTGGCTTGGTGACAACGTATCTGCTTGGGATCAGTATATTACATCCATTCGTCATCTCCTTCAGTTCGTCTCTTTCTTCCAGGTTCCAATGGTATGTTTCAACCTCCATACCTCGCTCTCTAAGCTAACAGTTCCTAGGCTGGCGCTGATGTGTGTGGCTTCCTCAACGACGTGACCGAGGATTTGTGCGCGCGCTGGACTGTCTTGGGCGCCTTTTACCCCTTCTACAGGAATCACAATGTGGCTGGCGCGAGGTCTCAAGAAGCCTATCGTTGGGCATCCGTAACTGCAGCTGCAAAGAAGGCTATCGACCTTCGGTACCGGCTCCTGGACTACATCTACACGGCGATGCACAAGCAGACAATGGACGGCACACCCATGCTGGCGCCTCTATGGTAAGCTCGATACCCGTACGCATGAACCTTGGCTCACCAAGCGCAGGATGCACTACCCTAAGGATGCCAACACGTACGCTATTGAGACACAATTCTTCTATGGCCCGTCTCTCATGGTCAGCCCCGTGACACAGGAGGGCTCGACGTCCGTTTCTTTCTACGTACCTGGCGGAATCTGGTACGATCTTTTCACGCGCAAGGCCGTGCAAGGCGCTGGAAGTACCATCACATACTCCAACATGTCTACCACAGACATAGCAGTCCTCGTGCAAGGCGGTTCTATTGTGCCTCTGCGCACCGAGAGCGCGAACACTACCAGAGCGCTTCGTGACAAGCCATTCGAACTCCTCGTCGCTCCCGAGAGTGACGGTACTGCCAGTGGATCCTTGTATCTTGATGATGGCGAGAGCCTTGAGCAGACTGGTACGAGCGAGATCAAGTTCACGCTAAAAGGAACAACACTCAAGGCTGAGGGAACGTTCCGCTTTCCAACGGTCTTGCGGATCAAAAATGTGACGATTATGGGCAGCGGTGACGCACAATCGTACGAGTTGAATAAGAGCTTCGATGACGGCTGGAGTGTAGATGTTGGCACTCTGAAGAAGCTGTAAAAAGGATCGAGTTATGACATCATACCGTTAGCGCAGAATTGAAGATTATGAATACTTGCACTCTCAATGCCTCCTCACATTCGAATTCTTGCCTTCTGGCAACCTTGCGCAATATTACCTCTTGCGAAGCATGTCTTCGGACACTCCATGTGGCAACCTGCCAGCGACAATGCCGTTGTTGTCCAGCCCTGTGATCGCAGTGCCTGGACTTGGCACAATTCACGGTCTAGGCCCCAAGGCGCGGATCTCGATGCCAAACGAGTGAAACAAGGGCAAGGCGGTTCGATTTCGACGTCATCGGGCCGGCGCGCACAAGCAGCAACGAGAACAAGACGCAAACGATGAGAGGCGTGTTTGGCTGTCTACATGAGACGGTGCAAGAGCGACAGGAAAGGGGCAGGGCCGCCAATGCATTGCGGCAGGCATTTTTAGCTGCGCCAGTGTTCCCGGCTCGGCGAAGCCGTGCTTGGAGACATCTGCTGCGCTTGTGGCGTTAACAAGCGTGCTGCATCATACCGATTTCTCCAGATCGTCGACCGCGAAAAACCGGCTCTCTACATCGACGGTTGCAATGCCACCACCCCGCCAGCCTCTTCCTAGATAAGGGGTTTGCGCTGAATTAATCCCATCGACTATGGACGACGTATCGCCTGAGCTGCCTACAGCCTCCGATGGTGCGCATGCAGATGGCGAATCGAGTCCCTTGGAAATTGCGGCGCTCCAGGAGCTGGACAGCCTCAGTCTGAAGGAAATCCTCGACGAAGACTCACGACCAACCTTTGTGCTCGATCTGGACCCGGATTTTGTCGATGAATCCCTCGCAATTCAGCCATCATTCTGTAATGCAGCGCTGAAGCTGCACAGTCGGTTGCTGGACAGCATTGTCGAGGCTTCAGAGGAATGTATCAACAGGGACCCCGCCGCAGCGACTTATGACGAGTTCCGGATTTGGGCTACGGGAATCAGCAGATTCAACAACTCGAAAGATATCTTTCCGCTCACTATTCTTTATCAAGGCTTGCTTTGGACAGGCTCTACTATCCGCCAGAGGTGGCGAATCATATCTGGCAATGCCTTGTATCGTGCGTCCGACATCCCAAAGAGCGGGCTCTCGGCTACCCTGCCATTGCGACCAACCATCCCTAAACGAGATTCAGAAGCAGCAAAGGCCCGCAAGGCAGCGGCGCCGGTGCCCTTGCCACCAGAAGTAACTGTATCCGCTCCTCCGACCCGGCAAGCATATCAGAAATCCGAGACCGCATCAGCAGTTGCTTCAAACACTTTCAGCAAGAATGCCAGCTCAAAATCCTCGAGTCTCAGTTCTTCCATAACAATACAGACTAGAAACGATGTTACGCCAGACTATACAATTGCTCAACCCAAGGTCAGCTTTACGGACCCACACATCCAGTTCTTCCGCAACATCGACTGGGCGAACACTGGTCTTGGTCATATGGATACATGGTCCTCAGCGCTGCGAGAGGTCGTCAACCTATTGATCCGTAGTCCGCATCCTACGGCATTATTCTGGGGTGAAGAACTTACGGTCATCTACAACGAGGCCTATAGAGTCGAAGTTGCTGGCAACAAACATCCGGAGTTAATGGGGACAGGGATGGCCGGCCCGTTCGCTGAGGTTTGGGAGGGCATCGCGCCTGTATTCAAGGGCTGCGCCGATTCTGGAAAGGCATCACAATTTGAGAACGACTATCTACCTCTTGAAAGATTTGGGTATCTCGAAGAGTGCTTCTTCTCCTGGTCCATCACTCCAATGTATGGAGGAACCGATAAGATTCTCGGTTTCTACAACATACCGTTCGAAACCACATATCAGGTCGTCAGCACCCGGAGGATGCACACATTACGATACCTCAGCGAGCGTCTCAGCACGACACGTACCGTGAAGGAATTCTGGTCCCGTATGCTTGAGGGGCTTGAGCATAATCCCATTGACGTCCCGTTTGCATTGCTGTACTCGATCGTTGACAATGACGATGCAGACACAGCTTCTCACTCATCAGACAGTACGATATCTCTCAAATCTTGTCTACTGGAAGGCTCGATTGGCATTCCAGAAGGACATCCTGCTTCACCGCGGAAACTGGATCTGAAGCGCAGTCAAGAAGGATTTGTTCCGGCATTCAGAGAGGCCATGAGGACACGTGAGCCGACAACACTGCAGACAAGAGACGGAACGCTACCTGAGTCTCTGCTCGAAGGAATCGCCTGGCGTGGATATGGCGATCCTTGCAAGGAAGCTATCATCTTCCCTGTTCGCCCGACAAATGGCGATCAGGTGTTTGCATTCCTGCTTGTTGGTGTGCAGCCACGAAGGGCGTATGACGACGAGTACAAGGCATTTGCTGCGCAACTCAACAGGCAATTGGCGACATCGCTTGCGTCCGTGATGCTGTTCGAGGACGAGATGAAGCGAAGTAGGAACGCAGCCGAGCTTGCCCAAGTTCAGCGTGAACAACTCAGCAAAGAGCTAGCACTACAGACGAGCCGTATGCGGCGCATGACTGAGCTCTCGCCGCTCGGTATGTACCTCTTCAACCCTGAAGGCATGCTCCTCGAAGGCAATGAGAGGTTCTTCGAGATGACCGGTCACCCAAGGGAAGGGTACAAAGAGTTCTCATTTCTGAATCTGATGGCTGAGACAAGTGTGGATGAGTGTAAGGAGATGTGGGACGATCTCCATAGAACGAAGCAGACATGCGTCCGGGAGCTTCAACTAAACAACGCCCACGTACAGCCTCGAGATCTGAGTGGCAACCCCATTGAGTATTGGGTTTTATCTCACTCGTCTCCCGAGATTGGGCCTAATGGCGACATCCTCAGTATCATGGGATCCATCACCGACATTTCACAAATCAAATGGGCGCAAGGCCTCCAGGAGACACGCCTGCGAGAGGCCGAGGAGACGAAACGGCAGCAGAACGAGTTCATAGAGTGAGCGAATTTGTCCACACTTCCACAACAGCAGCTAACACGTCCACCTAGTATCACTTCACACGAGATGAGGAACCCTTTGTCAGCCATTCTCATCTGCTCAGATGATATTCGCGACACCCTGACTCAACACAAATTCGGCAAAAAAGACCGGAGTGTTATTGTGGACTGTATTGAGGCAGCTAACAACATCGCTCTCTGCGTACAACACCAGAAGTCCATCGTTGACGACATCTTGACCGTGTCGAAGCTGGACTCGAACCTGCTCCTTATCACACCAGTACCTGCGCAGCCGATCGCGGTGGTGCAGCGTGCCATGAACATGTTCAAACCAGAAGTCCAGGCCAAGAGCATTGACTTTACCTTCCACCCGGATCCTTCTTTGACTGATCTCAGCATCGATTGGGTGTTGCTGGACCCCAGTAGACTGCTTCAGATCACTGTCAATCTGATCACTAACGCAATCAAGTTCACCCAAGCTGAACCTCAGCGCGCTATATCCGTATATGTCAGCGCATCTCCAGCGGAGCCTGATACCTATACCAAAGGCTTCCAGTTTGTACCAACTAGAGGTGTACCTCTCCTTGATGTCACCACAGGCGAAGACTGGGGCTCCGGAGAGCTGCTATACCTACGAGTGGAAGTTCAAGATACAGGATGTGGGCTCACGCCCGAAGAGAAGGACTTACTGTTTGAGCGCTTCGCGCAGGCATCTCCACGCACGCACGCCCATTACGGTGGCAGCGGTCTCGGTCTCTTCATCTCACGTCAACTCGCCGAGCTCCACGGCGGTCAAATCGGTGTTTCCTCAGAAGCAGGTGTGGGCAGCACTTTTGGTTTCTTCATCCAGTGCAAGCGAACCGTCTCTTCGAGTCGGCCTGTCATGCACCGCACAATCACAAGCCAGAGTACAGATCACGCTGAGAAGAACCGCGATCTCGCAGCCTCGGTCGCTGGGATGGATATCAACCACCCCACGCCCAAGGAAATCGTGGCCGAGCTGCCAGGCACCATTGCACCCAAGGCTACTGCTACTACTGCACCAACTGGCTCACCATCGTCCGCTCCAGCGGAGCCAGGTCCGCTGCACATCCTCGTTGTAGAGGATAATATTGTCAACCAGAAAGTCCTCGCCAAGCAGCTACGCAAAGCCGGCTGTGTCGTCTCGACCGCCGACAACGGGCTCTTCGCGCTCACCGAGCTCAGAAAAACGGCATACTACATGCCCGGCGGCGTACCGCTCTCCATCATCCTAATGGATTGGGAGATGCCCGAGATGAACGGCCTAGAATGCGCGCGCGAGATCCGCCGCATGCAAGTCGAAGGCGACATCCAAGGGCACGTGCCTATCATTGCTGTCACAGCGAATGTACGGGGCGAGCAAATAGCGACAGCGAGAGAGAGCGGCATGGATGATGTTGTGAGCAAGCCGTTTAGGGTGCCGGAATTGCTGGTTAAGGTTAAGGATCTCCTGGAGACGTTGGCGGTGGAGAAGCGGGAAGAGGAGGTGTGAGCATATTTGTGTACCGCACTACACAGACGGCGTTCTGGCGAAGAGCTTGCTTTGTGGCATACCCATTTGCTTTTGCTGCAGTTGTAGGTCGAGCGTTAGACTGGTGCATGAAAGTAGAGGTAGATTTGTATTGACTATCTTCGGAGTACGTATATCCTTTCTCCCTTCGCTTCTCGCCGTGTTTGTGCATGGTCCGATCTCGTAGATACTATCGGTGCCTCTTAAGAAGACCTGACCACTCAGACCCAGGAGGTCTTCAGCCCCCTCACGATCCGCTTATCCTGAGTGATTAGAAGTTCCTGGGTAACAGGTCCTGCTGTCAAACCACAGTCTGCAGACCAATAGTATGCTCTAATAACACGAATGTGCCCTCTGGAGGGGTCAAGTCTTTTTGAGAGGTACACTAACGCGCGTGTGCGGATCGAGGACATCCAAACGCTCTGCACTGTCCCTGCTGAGATTGGTAACATTACAACAGCACGCCCTCATCCGGAAGCAGCTGGCTCTCAGACTGGGCGGCCTCGTAAGTACACTTGTATTGGCACTTGTCGGCGCAGAAATCGTTGTCCTTCGCGAGCTGACAATCGCAGACGTCCCTGCACGGAGCATCGCCCATGCAGTGCTGGATGTGGGGTCAGTTATCACTCCGAGAGATACACTTGGGGACTGTGGATGCGCCTTGCTACCATGCAAGGCGCCACTCTGATCTTACAATCGTCGCAGGTGGGCTTGTGTTTACCTGCGATAGCGGTGGTGACAAGGAGGGCCATAGCAATGTTGCGGAGGGTGAGCATGGCTACTGTTGCTCTCATTCTGTTGGTCTCGTTGATAGGATTTGCAGGTGGATTGATGTAGACTAAGAGGATTGGCGATATAAGCAGAACTGACCGCTGAAGTAGTTCGTGTGAAGGACGGGTCGCTGCCAGGGCTTTAGTGAGAGATAGTTCATTCGGTCGAAGTCGGAGTGTGGAGACGAAGACGGAGGGTTCGGACGGTTTTTGAATATGTGGCGCATTATTGTCGGGCTCCAGTTCGTAGTGAGATGAGTGAAAGGCAAGTCCGACTCTCGGCGCCGCACTATCGGCATAGCCCTCAAGCAATTCAAAGTCACTTTGCACGCTCAAGTTCTGAGGCGGGTATTGCAGTCTGGCGGAATTCACGCATCGGCACAAGCACACAAGCCACGACAGCCCATTGCTGGCAGTAGCACGACGAAGCAAAATGACGAGAGTAACCTTTGGATTGACATTAAGACATCGCAGATCCTTCCCAATCATCACTCCAACCAGCCCGTTCTATTTGAACTGCCACAGTGTAACCATCAGCCGAAGCCAAGCATAATGACCCTGCTTTTCAAGACCTCCAAGTTGGCGTCCAGGTGTCACAGCTGTTGCTGTTGCCGTAACCGCACATACTGCAGCTTTTGTCCTTGTCCTGCTGACAGTCACAAGTGACCTTGCACTGATGCAGGCTCTCATGGTCCCTGCAATGCTGCAAGTAAGGTTAGCAGTAGTTCCAGAACTCCAGCACCACAAATGCCTACGTCCATGCACGTGTTGTGGCCGTCCGTGCAGCTGTCACAAAGAGTCTTCTTGTGCTTGCTCGCGGTGACCATGGAGATCATGACGGCCATGGCGAGGATGATGATGACGGAGAGACGCATGTTGTCGAGGGAGGCCTTGGTGAAGTGATCTTGATGAAGTATGCTGCTGACGGATGAAGAGCTGACTCTCGAAGTGGAGTCCGGAGTTGGTGATGAGAGGCAGATCAGAGAATGACTGGGAATTTGAAAATTATACAGGTGCTGCAGCGGCTGGTAACGGACCGCTGCTCGACGTGAAGTCAAGTAAAGGTAGCTCACTGCGGCTGAACCGGGCTCCGATTCGATTCCATGACTACAACTCGGCTTCACCTTGGGTGTATGTAGGCTGTGGATTTACATGGCAGTCTCTTTGAGGGTTGTAATTGAGGAGACTGCAGCTGTAGGAGATTATGTCTTCTTATATGGCGTTACGCTTGCTTGAAGACTTAGTCAGATTGTCAGCAGGGTCAGCTGAGGAGTGCAATTACCATCCACGGAATTAGGTCCAAAATTCACCGCTGTAGTTGCGTATAATCCTGATTGGGAATATTAGTCAAAGTTGGCGGGCCAGTCGCCGTGCGGGTGCGAAAGAGACTTGCTGCTTCTCAGACTAGGGCAGTGGAAGGTGCCAGCGGTAGCCGCTTGTGTCCCGTAGCTGGAGTCGACCTCCTTTCCAGTAATCATGCTACAAAGATATAAGGAGGACACATCCAACACTGCCCGAGAAACCACCCAATACATGCCACGAAAGGTTGCAGGGATCCGAGCTCCAGAACAGTGAGCAAATGAAGTTACCATACTTTCATTACACACGTATCACCCCACTTTAGTTATCGTTACAGGTGCTCGTCTACGCCGGAGATGTTTGAACCCCCCGTCCTCGCCAAAAAGCCTCAATCAAACCTTCGCCGTGACACGACACAGATGTCGATGCATACCCATAGATCCCTCCAATAGATGTCAAGAACATGGTGAAACCTCCAGGAGTGTCATTGTGTCTCGCTTCAATAGAAGCAAAGGCTCCCCTCCCCACCAATACCGCATGTATCGCGACAGAACCCGTCCTTGCCGACCTCGCAGATGCACGCATGCAGAGCGCAGACAGCGTATGCGGTAGGATCCTCGTACCACTTGTGGCAGTTCTGCGAGTATTTTAGCGTGGGTCAGGAGAGGATTCAATGACGCGATATGGTACGTACGTCCTCGCATGTGTGCAGCATGGTGGTGCAGTCGTCGCAGGTGCGCTGGGGCTTCTTGTTGCTGCCGGCGATGGCGGTGGTCGCGAAGAGAGCCATGAGGTCGAGGATGATCGTGATGATGCGCATGTTGAAGTTGGCACTTGAGAAGTGTGGGTGTGGTTGCGTTGTCGGGGTTGCCAGAGGAGTGTGGTAGAGAAATGGTAGACAGCACGGAGTGGTGCTTATGCATGTGACAGACAAACGCAGCAGAAGGCGTTCGGGGTGATTGGAGCTGTGAATATCGGGGCAACTGGCAAATCCCTCTTATCACACTCAGACCTTCTTTCAACCATCATCCTGAACCACCTCCTCACCCGCAATCTGACCCTGGCAGTTCTCACTCACCTTACAGCTCTCACGACAAAACTTGTTCTGCTTCTCAACATGGCACCTGCAAGCAACTTGGCAAGCGAGCTCGTAGGACATGTCACCATGGTGATTGTTGAGGCAGTTTTGCAGCTCATATTAGCATCATTGGTCCCTTGAGTGTTAGGGGACATGGATTTACGTATCGTCTTGCAGTCGCGGACGCTGACAGTGCAGGTATGGCAGGTCTGTCTGAGAAGAAGGGTGAAGGTGTATTTTGTCAGTCTGGTAAAGTTGCCCAAGCGCTAAGTAGATGCTGAGATCATTATGTTAGAGCGGTGAGATAGTACTGTGGCCGATGATGATCAGAAATAAATAAACGGTGTGCATATCGCGAAGTATGGAGGCTGTCATTTGATCGAAGAGACGTGGTCTTCAAGCATTCGAATCGAAACAATCGAGGATGATATCAACTTACCTGATAACACGTTCAGATCCCTACAGTATTTGCTAAATAAGGGACGCAGCTAAGGTAATGTATGTGTATGCTAGCACAAGCGCACATCTGTCCGAGCCGTGAGATTGTTGGGTTACTACTGAGTACTCACAGTTGGGATCTGTTTAGGTTGAATGTATCAGCTGCAAGTTGCGCTTCATCGCCGCCCTGCCTCCAGACCACACGTTCTACTGATCAGGATCGTAGTCCAATAAAGCCTGACGGATGACTCCAGCCAGCTTGCGATCCTTAGGCTCGCACATAGGCCCATTGGGCAAACGAGGTCGAGGATCCTTGAGCATTAGCAAAGCAACCTTAGTCCGCTTAGGATCGAGCTTTCCCAGCTGAAATGCGTCAATGACTTCCGGTAGCTTGGTTGGAGACCAAGCCTTGTCCCACATCACATTGTAGTTCTCTCCAAGAGCAAGCGCATCGGTACGGCCAAGCTGGACAAGTAATCGCACTCCCTGGAGGTTCTCGAACTTGGCGATGTGTACAATGTGGGCAGCTTTGGCCCAAGGCATGGTATGTCCATATTCTGGAGCAGTCAGGCGAGTCATACGAATCTCAAGACCACGCACCTGTTTTAGCATGTCCTGATTGACTGGATTTCGTATCCAGTCGTACAAGACATGTGGGCATGTGAACTGCAGCGTGAGAGTTGAGAGGAACGCAGGAAATGCTTCCGCCCAGAATTGGCGGGACACGAGCGGAAGTCGAGCATTCGGACGTTTAGCTATAGCAGCGTCAGCGGGGTGTGTGGTACAGCAGTCAGGGCAGGCAGAGACGGAGGGTGTGCGGGAGTCTTTGAGTGGAGTAGTGCCGAGGGCAGGTGCCTTCAGGGGAGTCGCGCGGTATACCCGCTGAAGGCCAGTCTCGAAGCCAGTGGACCAGCAAGGATTGGTGGTGTAGAACCGATACACGAACGGTTTGGCTACCACGCCAAGGGCTGTGCGTATCGTATGGCTTCCACGCGTAGGATCATACTGTTCGTGGACGTGAACAACAATGTCATCGTATGCGTATGCGAAGATCTTCTTCTGGAGTTCAATTGGCAGGGAGAATAGCGATGATGCGAGGGAATTGCGAGCAGTCCTGGTAAATCAGTCAGTAGCTGCGGGCATATGAAGGGACCGACTTACGAGTCTGGAATTATCGACGCACCCTTGGCTTCGGCAAGAGTATTCAAGCGCTTGTGGTGGGCCTCGCGCTTGATGTTTGGGGAGTCGCACATCGTAGTCATTGTGGGTTGCGTGGTGAATAGATAGCAGGCGTTTTTTTGAGGGTTTGTCCGAGACGGAGGACTTACCTGACCAATTATTCATATATCGATTTTTCACCCGTTGTAACAATGCCCAAGTGTCATGTGTCCGCTGTATAGTGATACAACAATACCTTTGAAGGATTTCAATAATGCACAGTGTACGTTCGACACGGGTTCCGGCGTAGACAAGGCACTACCGGACGAGGTATCGTAACAGCGCTGTATAAAGAGGCATCTGTTCAAGTCTGCTGCAGTTCGCCTTGTGCAGCGGCATGATTGCTCGCTCGTATGCGAGGGTCGCAGTGGTGCCTCAATTAAGACAGCGGCGGAAACGTTCGATTGGCATCTCGAGAACAAAGCCTAAAGGAGGCCAGCGCTCGTCAAGCGGTCGTGATTCGCAGAAGGTCATGGCCCATTCTTGTCCCAATTCACTGGTGTAGCAAGGCTGCTGGACGACACTGTTCAGATGGAGGGTCGGTGTTGGTGGTGATGCAAATGAGGCAGCAACAACATGGCAAGATCGATGCCAACCTTGGAAGTCGAGAACGAGAGCGCCTTCCCAGCATCTCGTGTCGCCGCCCCTAGATTCCTGCAGAGCCGAGAACGAGGCCCTCCTTACACAGCGTCAACAATTCGACGTGCACAGGGGATTACGCCGCCAAGTCAACAACAAAAGCACCTTTGACGTTCCACATCGTGAAAGCGCCTCCAAAACTGCCCGCCAAGTCGACAACCACAGCATTTTTACCTAAGAACACGACTGCCTCGTGATACCGCTTACGGCTATCCGGACTTGTGTTTGGGTCGGGCGCTCGCCATCTGCGGCGCATGCTGCGGCTCACGTCGCAGCGAGTCATGCGTAGGCTCAGTCATCTGTAAGTACCCCACGGGTGTCGCGCGTGGAGGCACGTTGCGGTTAGATCCCCTGGCGGCGCAGATGACGTGCTGCCTAGAGTCACCAGATAGGAAGCTAGGTCGCGCCTGGTGTGAGATTAGGCGCAAGATACGCCGGATGGAAATTCAAACTGAAGAACCTAGGGATCTGATCTTGTTGCCGAGCTCGCTGACGTGTTGAGATGAGAGACGCGTAACTGCGAGGGAGGACGTGCTGGCTCAGCTGCGGAAGAGCGGCGAATCCAGGGTCCACTCCGCAGGACAGGGGCCAGGAAAGACGTAGGCTTGGCTGCCCCAGGGCTGTCTCTCATGCCAGATATCGAGATATCAGCAGCCACAATTAGCCCACGCACACCTTGCAGCGGTCCCACCCAAGTCGCTCGTTCCGCCGCAGCGTCTCCGTATAAGAGCGATTACCGCGCCGATGCCCGAGTCCATTCCTCTCCGCAAGAAGCCCCCCGGACCCAAAAAGACGCACAAAGACCGCCCGCTCGACGAAAGCGACCTTGCATGGTCGGACCGCGAGATCAACCCAACGGTCGTCTCTGCCAATTCGAGACAGGTGTCGCGGGACAGCTCGCTGCACCGCCAGCACAACGGCAACGGGAAGAGCGTTGCGTTCAGGGAGCCCGACAGCCCGAAGCTGTCCGACGAGTTCGACGACTGGGATGAGCACGACGCCGCGATGCCGTCCGACCTGCGACCCTCGACCGACGGCCACCACGCGCCGCTGCTGGGGCGCAAGAGCGACGACGAGGGCACCGACGGCCTGAGCCGCAGCGCGCACCGCTTCCACGAGCGCGACCCCGTCACCCAGGCAAAGCTCGAGACGCGCAAGAAGTACACGTACGCGGCCATCTTCCTGGTGCTCAGCCTGATCAGCTTCGCCGTGCAGACGGAGACGGCCGTGTACATCCAGCACGAGCTCAAGTGGGAGAAGCCGTACTGCATGCTGTACATGACGCACGGCAGCTGGGTCGTGCTGTGGCCCGTCCAGCTATTACTTCTACGCCTGCAGGACCGCGACACGCCGTGGGCCGTCTTCTGGCGGCGCCACACGCAGCTGCTGCGCCAGACGGCGCTGATGGTGCGGCACCAGACGCTGCACCCGACACCGCGCCAGGCGCAGGTCAGCCCCGTGCGCTACATGCTCAAGATGACAGCCTTCATCACCTGCGCCCTCACCCTCGCTGGCGGCAGCTGGTACGTCGCCGTCAACCAGACCACCGCCTCGGACCTCACCGCCATCTACAACTGCTCCGCCTTCTTCGCCTACGCCTTCAGCATCCCCATTCTGCACGAGAAGGTGCGCACCAGCAAGGTCGTCGCCGTCGCCATCGCCGTCGCCGGCGTCTTCGTCGTCGCCTACGGTGACACATCCCCCGCAAAACACGGCTCCAAGTCCGGCGGCGGCACAGGCGGCGAGAAAGCACCGCCGTCCCATGAAGCCGAGAACCGCGCCTTTGGCAACCTGGTCATCGGCGTGGGCAGCGTGCTGTACGGACTGTACGAGGTGCTGTACAAGCGCCTTGCGTGTCCGCCCGAGGGCGCCGCGCCCAACAAAGGGATGATCTTTGCAAACACGTTTGGCTCGCTGATTGGCGCCTTCACGCTGTGTGTGCTATGGATTCCGCTGCCGGTGCTGCATTATATGGGCTGGGAGACGTTCGAGCTGCCGCGTGGCGAGCAGGCGTGGATGATGGCTATCAGCGTGCTGGCGAATGCGAGTAAGTCCTCCAGAAACAATCACCAACACTCCCGTCACTCCCTTCACCATCACTCCCTCATGATGATCTCGACTAACACGCCCAGCGTTCTCCGGTTCCTTCCTGGTCCTAATCTCGCTCACCTCCCCCGTTCTCTCCTCCGTCGCCGCACTGCTCACCATATTCATCGTCGCCATCGTCGACCAACTGCTGCCGCCGCCGCTAAACTCGCCCCTGACCTCGGCGGCGATCCTCGGTGGTCTGCTGATCATTGGTGCGTTTCTTTTGCTGTCGTGGGCCACGTATAAGGAGATGGATGAGGAGAGGCGGCATAGGCTTGAGGAGAGCCCGAGTGAGCTTGACGATTAGCCCTGACGATTAGGGATTGGCGGCTGTTACTATTATTGTCGAATAGATCGTTCTTAAGCAGGAGGATTCTGGAGAGCGGTTTTCGTTGCGAATGTAGAATTTGTCTTTCGACTGGCGTTCAAGGACAAGGTACATGGACCTGGATTGGGATCTGGCTTGGTGCATAGAGCGCGGGTACAGCTTGGGCGGACCCCGTCATATCTGCATAAATCGGCGTTTAGAGATATAGGCTGGCTTCAGGCCTTGTTGATTGGAAAGAATCTGATCGAAATCAATTTCTTGCATCAAGCAATGCCACAGTTGTGCTCTCTTTGACTTGCATCTGAGTTGATCGCGCAAGTGGGTCATGTAGCTCTTGCCAAATCCATCGTGACTTTGCGGTTTCCTCATTGCAGGTGCCTCACAACTTCTGCTTTGAGCAAAAAGGACCTCTTCGTCGTTACTGGTCTCTTTGCTTCTTCCTTTCTGTAGTCTACCCGGACTCCTGCACAAGCACGCGTTCATGAGAGAGAGGTCACTTGTACCAGGTCAACGACATAGCAGCACTGCACCTCTTACCTCAATTCAGATACCTATGCTCGAACAATATCGCCAAGCAACGCATTGCGGGTTGTCTGCCAAATCACCAAAGTTGCAAGAGAAGGTGTATTACAGGCGCTCATCTTTCGAAAGCGCAACGAACCTCCGCGGCTCCGCCACAGGCAAGCCACAGCAGTCTCATGGTTCCACATGGCTCCCGCCGCCAGCAGTTGCGTCAACCTCGCACGGGATCACGCATTACACGCTAATCCTACTCCTCTAATTCTACGACACATCTACGATCGCGGCTCTTTGCTGCATGCACGGCAATATCGAAGCGGAGAGACAACGTCATGCTGGCTTTCCAAATAAGAACAAGAGTATGTCCGCGCCAATGCACGGGAAAACCCGACGACCCGAAACTCCTCATACCGGAGGTCCCGTGAACGAACATTCGAACGAGGGCACGGAGCGTGACAACGCTGGTGATCTAGGATTGAGACACCGACAAAGTAGCATTCTCGGTGAAGAGCCACGAAATCAGACTGGCAATCATCGTCTACGGTCTATACTGAAGAGCTCAAAGAGCTCGAGAGCGAGCTCAAGACAAGCATCGCAGGAGCGAGCTGATATGGCGACTGCATCAAGTGAAGGCCCCCGCCAGCGCACCACCGAATCCACGCCCATAGCACCCACCAAGACTTCGACCTACGACTCCATAAGCCCTGTTCAAACTCATGGCGCGGAGAGATCCTCGATAACCAATGGCGCTGCGCCGCAAGAAGGCACAACAGGCACCATAGAGCCCGGCAAGCCGCAGCTCATTATAGAAGACGAAAGACACGCACAAGGGGAGAGCAGGGAGCGCAGCGGGTGGAGCGAATTCTGGGAGAAATGGGGCAGCGTCGAGTTGGAAAACAAAGGCTCTGTCGCCCGCGACCACCTAGCTCTAGGTACGTACTCTTGCTCACACGTGCTGTCTCAATGCAGAGTAAGAAGCTGATAACTCGTAGAACGGACGTTCCTCGCCTGGCTACGCACGAGTCTCTCCTTCGCCTCTATCGGTATCGCAATCACTCAACTGTTTCGCCTCAACTCGAGCTTGAGGTCTGATACTTCGAACCAAAACTCATCAGACATCTCGATCGACTCGCATACGCACAACATCCACAAGCTGAGGCATTTGGGCAAGCCGCTTGGTGCAACGTTCATTGGGATATCGATTCTGTTGTTGTTCATTGGGTTCCACAGATATTTCGAGGCACAGCATTACGTTATTCGCGGCAAGTTTCCGGCGAGCAGGGGGAGCATCGTCATCGTAAGTGTGGTTGCCGGGGCGCTCATCATTACTAGTCTTGTGGTGATCTTGGCGACGAGTCCTGCGGTGTTCGAGACATAGCATATATTATCACGACCAAGTAAAAAAGACCGGTTCAGGAGCCCTTCCTAAGACCAGACCAGGACGGACGCTGATCTTACCTCTAACTATCTACTGGTAGAAGCGTCTTTCATAGCCCACGCTAGCATTCAGTGACTTGGCAGAACCTTCGAAAGAGCACCTCGAACTGTAGAGGGGTGGCTACGCGAGAAGCTGGGTAGGGTCAGTAAGACAAGAGCAAAGGTTACAAACACAGAGTCACAACAAGTTCGGCAAGAGCAGCTGTTGTAGTCCCGTGAACATTTCGCAACGAGGGCTCGTTTGGTCTACCCCGTTCGGCTTTCTAGCACTGCAAATTACTCGTGTACCACCAAGAACTCAACTACGACAAAGGCAACGTAACTCGCCACCATTGCTCCCCCGATCCACCTTGCACATCCTCCACCAAACCATACAGTCGCAGCGAACGTCACCGTGCTCCCCCACAGCGTCGCCAATTCCACCGCGCCTACATTGCCTCGCGGAAAGTCGTTTTGCGTAGAAAGCAACACAATCCCCGCGCACAGCGTAAGCAGGAAGATGTTGCTCCCCGCGGTGCTGGCAACAAGGATGCCCGGCTGCCCTCGTCGACCGCTCATCACGGCGATGAATTTCTCGGGAAGAGTGGTGGCAATGGACAGAATGACGACGCCGAACAACAGGTCTGAGATTCCCAGTTCGTCGACGATGGAGGACGCGGCGTGCGAGAGCACGTAGCCGGAGAGACAGATCGCTAAGAAGCCAATGAGCAGGCGGAACACATGGTGGTAGAGGGGCTTGTGCTTTGAGCTGCGTTGGCGCGGGAGTAGGGGTGTTGTTGCACTGGCGGTAGGGAAGGCAGGATGTGGTCCACCACTATCGCGCTCTGCATCTGTATTACTGCTGTTCTCGTCGTCGGAGCTATCATCGTCGTCACTGCTACCGCTGTCAGAGCCCTCGGGCGCGGTCAAACTCCCTCGACTGATCGCCCACCCTACGGACGCAAGGTAGACCACGAAAGACGCGATGAGCAACGTGCCACAAGCCAGCCATGTCGTTTCTGTCGGGAAGTACAACATGGGGATCATCAGTGTAGTGGTGGCAAGCAAAACGAGCGAGTACACGCGTGCACTCCGGTCGAAGCGGACAGCTTCATCGCTGTTGTGGAATAGAAGACCGAGGGAGAATGCACCTAGGATATTCGAGATCGCAGATCCGACGATGTTTCCAATGGCCAGAGATGCACGGTTGCGTTCAAGGGCCGCGATGACGACTATGAGCTTGACGAGGTGTCAGTAAGTGAAGAGACGGGGAGTTTGTTCATATTGGCGACGAACCTCTTCCCATTCTGCTCCTGCTGTGAGCAGGCTGATGACGGTCTCGGATATACCGGTGCGATGCGCGACGATGGTGGTATGGTCTACGAATTTGTCTGCACCGAATTCTAGTAAGAAAAGGGAAGTGATGAAGACAGCGATGTTGTAGGCGAGAGCATCTGCATCGAGCATGGCCTCGTCACAAAATGAGAGGAGAATCAGGGGATAGAGGGCAAGATTGGAATTGATAACGTATATTACAGACCGTGTGAATGCTGTAACGCTTGTTGGCCTTCAAGTAGCCCTGAAGGAGCAGCAACTATACTGTTGTACTGATGTAAATTAATAGACATGACGTCACGGCTCTTTCCAACCGAGGCTAGTGCGAACGTCCTCATTGTGTTCGAGCGACTATCAACGCGACATCAGCTACTACATATCAGAATCAGCTCCTCGCAAGGCGGAACACCAAGAAGCTTTGCAATCGCAATGTAGTACTCGACATATCATGAGCCGGCTGCGGCTATAGCACACGGCTCTTATCTCCGGCTGTTGTTGATGCGGGGAAGGAGCACCATGTAGCTTCCTCAGATATCAATACATTCAGCGCTTGCGCTCAAATTCCAACTCACACTCACGCTCAAGATGTCTGCAACACGCTCAGTCACACGGTCAATCCGCCATGTCAGTCTTCAGATTACAGCACCCCGACCCTCTCCTCACCAAATTCCAACCCGCGCCCTCACAACCACCACAAAGCCTCGCAATGCCTCGGTAGCAACAGCTCAAACAGTAAACCACAATGACCACACCGACAACCGATCCGTCGGAGCCATGGGTCTCACAACCTCCGGCACGCGCCTCAAGACGCGCAAGTACCCTACCTTTTCATCCCTCGAAGACGAGCGTCTATACCGCAAACAGCACCTCGCCGCCGCCTATCGCGTGTTTGCAGAACGCGGTTTCGACAAAGGGGTTGCAGGGCACATTTCCGTGCGCGATCCCATCCTAATAGATCATTTCTGGCTGAACCCTTTGTCGACGCACTTCAGCCAAATCCGGGTATCGGACCTGATCTTGGTGAACGAGCAGGGACAGGTCGTGCAAGGTGACCAGCCAATTAACGCTGCTGCGTTTGCGATTCATAGCGCGCTGCATAAGAGAAGGCCGGATGTGCATGCTGCGTGCCATGCGCATAGCGTGTATGGCAAGGCGTGGAGTGCGTTTGGAAGGGAGCTGGATATGTATACGCAGGACTCGTTGAGGTTCTACAAGAACCATGGCGTTTATAAGCACTTTGGAGGCGTGGTGCTGGCGGGCGATGAGGGCGAGAGGATTGCAGATGCGCTTGGGAATGGCAAGGCGGCGATCTTGCAGAACCATGGGATCTTGACGGTTGGGCAGACTGTGGATGAGGCGGCGTTTTGGTTTATGAGTCTCGATAAGACGTGTCAGGCGCAGTTGTTGGTTGATGCTGCGAGTAAGGGGAGTGGACATAAGCCAAAGACGATTCCTGATCAGGAGGCAGCGGAGAGCTATAAGCAGGTCGGTACGCCGGAGAAGGGGTGGCTTGCTTTCCAAGGCTATTACGATGAGATTCTGGCGAAGACAGGGGGCGACTTCCTCAAATAAGGTCGAGTGGCAGCTCTCTCATCTGCATTTCTCTCACTCACCTCCTGTTCCCCACGTTGCACAAGTCACTATCTATGTAGACACACCGTACAAACCTGATGACTACGGCAACCTCGCAAATTCAACCAGCGTCAAGTCCGTAGTGTCGTCGAAGAGACACGCCTCCGAAATTGAAGCTTCTGATGAACACGATTACGACAATCATTTGCTGTGTTCAGCATGGATCCGCTACGGACTGACGGACGTGATAAAGTTCTTCCAGCAACACAACTTGAAGAAAACTCTCACTTTCTTCAGACTCAGCTATACTGGGCCTGCAGTCGAGGTTCCAAGTCATACTGGTCCCGCGATGCTGGTCGAGGCTGCTCGCGAGCACCTACTGGACTACCGCGGCACTGTGTAGGTTGGAGTCCAGCTACGTCCACCGGACACTAGGCATCACCACGAAATTTGGAATTGGGGGTTGGAATAGATATGGAGCAACGGCGGGCAACGCCAGGGAAGGCTAAGTGAATGGATTGCAAGAGCAACTCATCCACGGAGGCCGAAATCGAGGTTACGATCAGGCTTTGATCCCATTCAATCAATCTGACGCTCAAGGATCTTCGACATCCATGATCTCTTCACGCGGTGGTACAGTTCTTGACTTCCATTTCGATTGCTCGATCACAAGGCAAATGTAGACACGACGGACTGGTGATCCAAAGACTGGATGCTGGTAGAAGATCTTAAGCACACGTGTACCTAGGCCGCTGGTAACAACAAAATAACGGTCATAAAGTCCCTCATTTCAAGTCATGCTAGGATGGAGAGAAATGAGGACGATATGACGACGCGACTTCGCTGTTTTTTGTAGCGGTATTCGAGACCCCCTAATCATGCATGAGATCGATACTCCTGATTCAACCAAAGTTATAGCACTTTTCGATTCCCTCACCTTCTCGCGGGATACGTAGGATGAAGGTCGTTGCACTTCAGCTCTATCCATCACATCAGCACTGCCACCGCGGCTCTGTCAACTCGCGAAGTGAAAGTGATTGGGGCGTGATTGGGTAGTTGCTGATCGATGGCGCTAGAGCGTTGTTGCCTGCAGTTCGTTTGCGTACCCGTTGGGAAGCCACTACCTATACAAGGGCACCCCGATGATTCTCTCACCTCACTCGCAACAGCACTCACTCCTACAACCCAGCCCAAGATGCCTCCAAAGAAGCGCAAAGCTCGCGATGCACCTGCCACTGGCCAGAACAAGCGACAGAAGCTCACTGCACCACCGCAGGCAAGCAACGGCACCGTAGCCGTCGACTTGTAAGTCACCCAACTCATATGAAAGCTATGGGTCATCACTGACTACGTAAGGACCGCGCTGAATGCAGTCGCGTCACCGCTGCTGCGCCTCCCTGCGGAACTCCGCCACCAGATATGGACCCTTGCATTCGGCGACAAGATGCTGGACATTAGATACTCGCATGTGCCACGAGATATGCAAGAGCCTACACGTCTCTGGTATGACGTCTACGACGCTGTCTGCAGTTACCCGAAAGACTCTCGAACCTGGACTGCCAGGACAAGTATAGCGACCAGACCCCAACTCGTCTCCCGTCAGTACTGGGCAGAAACTTCCCAAGTATTCCTCTCGTCCCTAACATTGAGAGTCGACACTCCAAGTGACTTTCGAGCCTTTGCGAGATCAGACGACAGCCTCGTTCATCAAATCCGACGACTCATGGTCCATGTTTCCGGGTCGAAGTCCAACAACTTTCCCAGGCACTGGCAAGAAGTCTTCAATGCATCCTCGGTGGGCCGTTTGGCGAGTCTGGAGGGGCTAAGGTTCTCAGGTCGTGTCTACTGGGAAACGGGCCGTCCAGCGGGCGTCCGGGATACAGACGTCATGCATGGGAATCGCTGGAAGCTCTGCAAGCTTCCAAATACCATCAAATCTTTCCAGCAACACAAACTGAAGCCAGAGCTCACCTCGGTCACCTTCAAACCCGTCGTCACCCGCGTCGAAGGTCCTTGGGATGCGAAGCCAATCAACAAAGCTATACGAGAGAACCTACTGCAGTATCGCCCGCGACGGCTGTCTCAGCGAGGCTCTTGAATCAGGGAGGTAATGTTACTGAAGTAACGATGGCCAACCCGGGAGGCGTGAAACGAGGGAACGTACGGAGTGCGATATTCTTAAGACCCGGAAGCGCATGTCTGCTCCTGCCGCGAGATAGCTTTTGAACGTCCACTGAGTACCTCAGCGGAATCAATCGAATTGTCTCCGAGATTGTGCTTGCCTATACACTGATTCCGTGCTCAAATGCTCGCCTTTGATCGTGTAAGGGTACGAAGCCGCGCTCCTTATGCTCAGGAGGTCGGGATGTAGACCTTTCCTCGCGATACGAGACTTCCTGCGCATCGCTAGCTTTTCCTCAGCTCATGATCAGCGACTTGCTCAGCTCATTGTTGGAGGCATGTGTTTGCGATTGGAGTTAAGATTGCACGGCTCCAGTCAGGGAGGCTTCGATTGTGGTGAACGCTAGCGTTATCGATTGGAAGCTTCTCCTCATTGCCGAGGTACGTTACTGTACTGACACTCAACACCATGGCCTACTTGAGACCGCCATGATACGCTCAAAGCAGCTACAGCTATCCAAGACGCTGTAGCAACCATGCCTTCTTCAGCACAAACCCCCAAAGCTCTGCTATTCGACATTGGCGGTGTTGTTGTACGTATCCCCACCAGCCCTCCACAAGCGCGTCACGTCAGAGACACTAACAATACGTCTATAGGTGATAAGCCCCTTCCAAGCCATCCTCGACTATGAGACCGAGAACAACATCCCAATCGGCTACATCAACTATGCGATCCAGAAAGGTCCGCACGACACGGGCGCATGGCAGCTTATCGAACGCGGTGAGGTGAAGTTGAACGACGATTGGTTCGCGTCTTTCAAGGAGCAGCTTTCGCGACCTGAGATATGGCGCGAATACCTTGCAAGGCTCGCACAGACGCAGACACTCGGTGGCGCAGGCGGGTCAGCGATGGAGGGCGGCAAGGTGCAAGATGTCCCAAACATGGATGCAAAGAAGCTCTTCTGGCGCATGATGAAGATCTCTCGCGAGCCAGACCCATACATGTACCCTGCGCTGCGCAAGCTGAAGGAGAGCGGAAAGTTCGTGCTCGGCGCATTCAGCAATAACGTCACCTTTCCAACCGACATCCTCGATGACGAGGGCGTGCTCTTCACGAAAGAGTTGCAACATCGTCCTCACCCCAATCCATATGCAAACGACTCCACGGACATTACTACGAATTTCGATATCTTCCTTGGTAGTGCGGCGGTTGGTGTACGGAAGCCAGACCCTGAGGCGTACAAGCTGGCTACGCGGGAGATGAGCAAGATCAGCGAGGCGAAGGGCACGGGGAAGATTACGGAGGGCGATGTGCTGTTTTTGGATGACATTGGTATCAATCTCAAGTTCGCAAAGAAGACTGGATTGCGGACAATCAAGGTCAATCTTGGACAGACAAAGGATGCGGTGAAGGAGTTGGAAGAGGCTACTGGGATGAGGTTATTGGAGGAGAAGGCGAAGCTGTGAGGTGCGCATCGAACACGAATGCACAGTTCTTCCTACGTTCCAATTTCATTCCTGCTCTCTGTCCCTTGTGCCTGGACTCTTTCCCTTTGCCATTACCAGCATTGAGGTTGTGATAGACAGCCAGAGTGATACCTTGATTACGTCTGCGTCTGGATATCGTTCTAGAAAGGCACGAGGAGTGCTCCGCGGATCTTTTCTTTCTGTCGGCAAAGCAACGTTTGACCAGATACAAGCTTTCGTGGTTCATCATGTGTGATGCTTGTATAAAAAAGCCCCCGGTTCGCGCCATGGACACTCCTCATCACGACGTCCGGACTGCAGAGATCAAAAACGTTCCTCATCAGACTCATGACTTTTCTATCTTCTGTCTCCTCAAAGAACATCACATTCCTATGATATTCTTCTTGTGTCTGTTTCCTCCTCTGTCCGAGCCCTCGAAATCCGTTTGTTTAAGTCATGTCTTGCGAACTTAGAGTGACAACTGAGCGTTTAGACCTTCCAATCTCTGGCAGTCTACCTGTTTCGCGATGGGGCAACGTTAGTTATTGTGTCTATTCACCCCTCGAGTACAAGTAGAAAAGCATTCATTGCTACTCTCCTTCTTTGGGCACGTACCCTCCATAGAACCTAGGATCTTTCGCCAGATTCTCATTGTGGATAGCAATCCACTTCCTGTGGGAGTCTTTTGCAGGATGCGAGTTTGTCTTCTTCGCCACAGCTTTAACACCCTGCCGTCGGACCTCCAAGATATTATTGAAATCCGCCTGCAGATCCTCAATAGTGCTCATCCTCGTATTGAAACTCTTCGTCGAAACAACCTTCCAAGCCTTTTCCACAGTACCCCTCAGCTCACCGAGCAAACTAGCGACAATGTTACTCAACTTAGCTAGCTCCGCCAACCCGTCTGCTTCATCTGCAAGCGCGCGTGACCCAGACATTTTCGACTGTGCCATCTGAGCACATCCTTCGCTCTTGATCTGCATCTTTTTACGCTCTTTTTTGATCTGTTCAAGGAAGCGAATTATGTAGTCGTCTTGGGCTCTGTACTTGGCCTCCATAGTCAGGTTTGAGAGTGATTTGAAGAATTGAGCCACGTCCATGGGGAAGCTTTGAGGACGAGGTGCGGTTACGTTGTGCACTATAGCGCGGATTCGTTTGGCTGGGCGAGGTATTGTTCGGCCGCATAATGTATAGATCAAGGACATTGAAAGGGTTTCACTGCGCGTATAAGCGATGGACTGAGTACTTACTGCATGCTTTCACTCAAATTGCCCCTGACCGTCTCATAATGTCAGACGTATAGTGACTACAGCATTACAGAACAATTCTGTCTCGGATGCGATGCGGAAGATGAAAAGTGAGTTGCATTTTGCTTGCTCTCGTGAATATACTGGCTTAAGCTACAACACCCACCCGATCGAGATCCGGCGCATTAGCACCGTTCGCGCCCTTAATGACAATACTATTCGTGCCGCTAGTGCTGAAACCAGACAATTCTACCGCATAGCCTTTTGTCACATCTTTGTCCCAGTTGTAACCCGTCAACGGGAAGCTGATCGTCTTCGCCGCACCTCCGTTGACACTGATCGATGCATTGCGCTCGTTGTTACGGGTGTCACCGGAGAAGGCGAAGCCGACGTCACAGTTGACATAGTCGAAGCGCACAGTCTGAGTAGCCTGGCTGGTGCGGATGTTGCTCAGCGTGAGAGCACCATTGGAAGAGCCTCCCAGGTTGCCGACCTTGTTGTTCGATGTGCAGCCCGAGCAAGAGGAGATGCTCGCGCCGGCAGCAAGCGAGCCGGTCGAAGCAGAGATGTATTTGTAGTTTGTCGTGGTTGAGCTGCGCTTGATGTTGGACAGGCGCAGGGCAATGGATCCGTGAGCATTGACCTGCTTGGAGAAGGAACTGCCGGTGGTGGTCGTGCCAGACCATAAGTCTTTGATGGTGGCAGATGCAATGCCGAGTGTGGATAGCTGCACCGAAATTGTGCGGCCTTTGTTGCTAAGATCTACCACAAGAACGGCAACATCGCCGTTGGCGAGATCACCACTCCAAAGATCGCGATCCAGACTCCAGCGCTGCTTGAGGGTGATAGGCTTGACTGCCGAGTCCTGGTTGATGGCAAGCAGGTCCTTGTTTTGCAGGACCTTGACGGTATCAGCGGAGAGAGCAGAAACGTCGGTGGAAATCATGAGAGCAGATTTCAACATAGCCCATGCTGCGAAGTGTGTAGCTTGCTCATCAAAAGTCATGCCCCTGTTGCCGACTTCGAGCAAGTCGGCATCAGCAATGTGACCAGGACCAATCTGACCGGAGGCCGCGATATGGACAGCCTGATTGTAGATACGGTACATACTAGCCCATCCTGTGGTGATGTCATCTGACAGGCGGAACGATGTCGAAATACCCTTCGTCCAGTCCTTGGGCCCTTGCAGTCCGCTGGATGAAGAGTAAGGAGTGCCCCACTGGCAGATTAGCAGACCTGGAATTCCGACACGCTGGAGCTCCTTCCACATCGCGCCGAAACGAGAAGGGAAATCGGTCCTGGCGTTCTTGGGAGCATTTTGGCTTGCGGCTGGCCCGTCAGCGTAGCAGTTGTCGTCTAAAATTGGTCAGTCAATCCGCACCGCCTGTAAGGTCAGAATGGACTTACACTTGACATACTCCGTGTTCAAGCTCTTGAAGAACTCAGCATCTTGCGCTTCGTGACCCAGAGAGCCAAGTACAGGACTAGGCGACTGCGGGTCGCACATCCTGACACCAGCATCCGAGTACATCGTCCACTTCATGCCCTTGCTCCTCGCAAGATCACTCAATGGCTTCAAGCCGTTCGGGAATGCGTTTGTGTCGATTTTTAGCGCGCCAGTGGAGGAGTTGCGCTGGCCATCACGAGATGCCCAGCCACAGTCGATCTGGAAGAAGTTGTAGCCAGCAGCGACAAAGCCACGATCTGCCAACGCGTTGATAGTCTTGGTGATACCATCTTGCGTGGGGCTGCAAGAGTCTTTGTTGTAGGAGTTCCAGCCGAGCACTGGCGTAGATTGGAAGGACTGAGCGGCAACAAGAGCTGCGCTCGAGAGTGAGAGGAGAGCGAGATTAGGGCCGACCATCGTGAGTTCTGAGTAAGGCTCTGTTGAAGCTGAAGCTCTGTCCTGGTTGTCCGCAGACGAAGACAGTGGGTCTTTATACTGTTGCTTATCGATCTGGGGTTACAGACGATGCTATTGAGACGACCCGGACTGCGGTGGAGCAAAGCTGCTCGCAAATTTCCCGAAGCTACGACTCGAATGCCGTGCGGATCATCTGCTACATCTGGAGGTGCAAGCGCAGAGGATCTGCACCCCGGACTGCGCACTATGTCGCTATACGAGGCCATTAATGAGAGTTGCACAGCGTACTCGTGTCTGCAGTCCGACGTTGTTCATCATCCCAGTAGGTACAAGGGGTGTGGCATGACGTCGCTCCCTCACTTCATGACCATGTGGGACATTTCGAACATGATTGGGGCATGAGGCGTTCCGGTGGCTGAATAGAGGCAAAAGTGAGTGTTTGACGAGAGGATGTTTCGAGGAGATGAGAGCGATCACCAGGTACCTGCTCGAAGAAGCTAGTGTGAAAGTCCACTGAGCAGGGGCCAACTCCGGGGCCCCGCAAACCTCGGCGCTTCACCGAGCTCCAGCCACCTTGGAACACTGCGGAGACCGTTTTAATTCTTCCAGGCAACATTTGACCCTCGAGAAAAGCGGAAGCTCTACCATTCCGGCACAACCCCGAACTAATTTCATATGCTCACGAACGGTCAAGACGCGGGTGGCGTACACTGCTCCTTCACGGATTCCTTGGCCAAGAACTCTAAATTGTCTGCATGCTCTGGGCAAGGCTGTGCTTGCACCACGTGAATGTCCTTCCCACATTCTACGACTCTCCCGGCTTTGGCGCCTTCTGAATCTTCTCATACGCCTTCTTAACTTCTTCCAAACCTCCGATCTTCTCGAGCCACTTCTTTAGATTCGGATACTTATCAACCGGCACCTGAGCAAACGCATGCTGCCTTACCCACGGCTCATAATGCGCATCAACAGCCGTGACACCACCGGGCAAGATGCTCTCGCCATTCGTCTTCTTCAACTGACCTTCAAGAACCGAGTAGCACCGGTCTGTCTGTTCCACATAGCGATTCAACGCATCCTCGTTCTTGGTCGGGTTATAATGGCTGCTCTCATCAGCTTCTTCACCAGCGGTCTTCCTCCAATGAGTTCCATTTGGACTCACCGATACCAATTCGTCTGCCCCGTCATCGGGCCCAACGTAGTAAGCAAAAAGTACTCCCACTTCTCATAATCAACCTCATCCTGCGCGCTCGGCTCTGCGCCATCTTTCGAGCGGGGACCGAGTTTCTTGCCGTTGCTGTCGTACCGTCGGCGCAAGTAGTTGATGCAGGCACCGCTTTCCCAGCTGACGACGCCGGTGTTGGGGTCTTCAAGGGCGGGCACGCGGCCGTTCTCATTGATGGAGAGGAAGGATGCGCCTTTGACGCCTGTTTTGGGGTCCGGGCCAAAGTCCCACATTTTGACTGAGTAGTCGAGGGAAAGGAACTCGAGGACGATGGCTACCTTGATGGGGTTGGGACCTGAACCGGGGTTAGAGGTTGTGAATGAACTCTGGGATTGATAGAATCGTACCTGTCGCGTGAGCATGGAGAACAAGCGGCTTGAGTGACATGTTGTGCTGTATGTTATTCTGTATTGACAGGTTCAGTAGAAGATTGAACCGGCTTTCGAGCTGGTTTGGATTGCTCAATGTCTGATGAGGGTTTCTTATGTCATCGGAGGTTATTAGAAAGTGGGGACCAATGACGTATTCGCCCTCTTTCCCCATCGAAGATCAACACCAGTAATGCTTTTGCAATACAGCGGTGGACATTTGTCTCTAAATGTGGATTGGGGACAGTCGCGAGGGACAGAAGGTCACGATTGGAGGATGCTGTGGAGATCTGAACATGTTTGACAGTCCATTTCCAATTCATCAACTCTCGGCAGTATATCGTGTTATCATCAATAGAACAACAATCTCCTCGGTCCTTGAGACTCAATTGTTGGTTCTTGTTAGTGGAGAGAAGGTTATAGCCGGATCCCAAGTCGACTCGTAATTATCTGGAGTAACCGCCCAGTCTTGCGAGTTCACGTAACTTGCTGCTGACTCCGTTAGCAATGCTTCGCGCATAGTTGTGAAGAGAAGAAGACTTACGTCGACCTTCGTAGTAGCCCTGCATACCAATCGAAGCTGATCTACCCTGATCCGTCGTGCTGAAATACCTCAATTTGATCAGACTCGGCTTGCCCTCATAGAACGTCGCAGAGAATCTGTACAAAGTTCCGGTCGCAGGAGCACTCCAAAGACCTACTCTCCACTCGAAGGTAATGCTGCGCTAGCCCTGCGCACCGCAGATCCAGTACGACATGCAGTATCGCTGGCCTCAGTAGATCTGCAAATCATCGTAGAACGCAAAGAGCACTGAGTGGTTTCTCCAGACGTCGTCACCGATCGGAAATACCTCGCTGTTGTATATTTCAGTCCCGAAATTGCCGAGAGGGATCAGGCCGTTGGTGGATGGGTTGGCTGTGGTGTTGCACGTCGAGTAAATCTAGACCTGGAAAGGCAGAGGCACGGCGAAGTTCCAGTTGTCCTGCTCTTCAGGAGCTGAGCTGAAGGATCCGACGATGAGATTGGATGCGACTTCCATAGCTAGCGCCTTCACAGTGATTGTGGATGTGCCAGTGCGGATAACACGAGAACACGCACTTGACATCTGCTAAGGGTCTCTCCCAGCAGAGATTGCAGGCGTTGCGACTGCGCGGTTTGCTACTGCAGCGGTTGTTGTTGTTGGTTTGATTGCAGTAGAAGTACCGACGCCAGATACGTCACAGCTCCGTAAGCACTGAATGATGTTCTGCTAGTTGAATTTGTTAGCCAGGAGTTCACATAGTAACCCGAAGTACCATGAGCAAAGGGCTCGAGACGCCAGCCCTCGACCGAATCGCGCATACACCAACAACATCGATGTACGGCCTCCATCATTGTGCCCGGGACATGACTAACGTTAATAACTCTACAAGACGCGCACGAAGTAACGCGCTCATCAGTGTCGGAATCGAGAAATACTTACAGCAAAATGCAGCTCCTTCACTGCGGCTCCCTACCGTAGCTAAGCAGCTTGAGTGAAACGACACTCAACATCACCACTTCTCGTTTACGCTCGTGACCATCGCAGCTGACCAGCTTGTTTGCTCCTTTTTCCTCTCAAAAGCCAACCATTGCTTCCGTTGCTTCCATTCCCGTCAAGCAACGATGTGTCTACTAGGTCTATCCCGCATCGACCGCACGCTCTCCGCAAACCTCAAAAAGCACAAAGACACGCTCCATACCGCGCTTGCCGCCGAAGAAGCCTTCGACCAGCCAATCATTGACGAACTCTGCTACATCACGGCATGGTGCCGCACTGTGCTGAACGACGCGGTGAACGAGCTCGAAGCCGAGGAAAAGCGCTTGGCCAAGGATGTCTTCGCAGACCGCGTGATTGTCGATATCTTCCATGATGTTTGTGGCGATGAGACGCCGTTTCCTCGACGCGTGTATGACAACATCGCAGCTGTTGGCGACGCGTATCGCGCTGGCCAACAAGGTCTGGATGCGTTTGAACAGGATCTGCGCAGAGAGTGGGAGGAGGTTTCCAAGATGAGTAAGTTCAAGAGGAAAGATTTCGTGTTGCTGGCGAGACGGAAGATGGTGTCGATAATTGGCGAAGTGGATAAGGCGCGCGAGGGGTGCGTCGAGGAGAGTAAGAGACTAGAAAAGGAAATCAAGATGTTGCAGAGCACACTGAAGATGAAGGAGGAGCTGAAGAATGCGATGGAGGAGTGGCATGAAGCGCAGGAGAATATGTAGGTTTGAAGTTACGAGGAATGCGCTCCTGTGATTGAGCTATTGCAGTTGCGGGTCTTGAAGAATATGTAAGATAAGGAGCCTTGGACGTGAGTCGATCCAAGGACATGCGCAGTTAAGGGACTCCGCAACAGTAACAACGCGAATCATATCCGAACATTAGTGTGATGGTTTGCACCAGGTTGGGGTGGAGAGATATACGATGGCACATACTGGGAGCTAGAGTGGATAGCGTCAACATGGTTTTGCAGGCATTTGTATCGAATCTCGAGTCCACCTCGTGATTGACCAAAGTGTTTGTGTGCTAACATGGGGTCGTGAGGGCCACAAGGTTCAGACGAGATCTCGTCCCAAACGTCGCCCGGGCACGTGGTATCAGATCTCGTCGTCTTGGGTAGATCCTCGCCCGCAGTCTTTACGATAGTTTCTTGAAATAAGGATTCTTTGCGGACATGATGCATAGCTTCATAGTGAAGACCGTGTATTCGTAAGGATATCGACAGACAGTGACCGTATGTGCAGTCTATACGCTCGAGCATGTACACTAACGATGAGTATCGACGCAACGACCAGTTATCGTGGCTCATCAGCAGCGTCATCCGTCTAAGCTTGATTCAAAGTCAGTTTGCTGACTCGCTCTTTCGTTGTCGATTGTGGAATCGTATCGATAACGGTAGCGAGCCTGTTCACTCAAGTGGGTTAATGTGGGTTGAGTTCAGGTTGAGCGGCTGAGAAGCTGGCTTATCAGGTGTCGCTGTTCCCGAGTTGACGTTGGGTGTGCTTATCCCAGGGAAGGGGCTTACCGCTCCACTGGGTGGCACAGGAATCTCGATGTCCTCGGGGCTTGCGGGAATCATGCTCTTTGGCAGGCCCGGGATCTTGATGCGTTTTGCGACATTGTTGTAGCTCGAGGGAATGATCTGAAGAGATGTCAGTGTACGGTGATCTTGAAGAGAAATGGCAGGTCCGCGCACCTCGATGATCTCGTCTCGAGGAAACTGAAGCTTTGGGATGTCGGCCGCATTACATGCCATCAGATAGCCGTAGAGCACGCGCAGGACTGACTCATGGGCGATGATAAGTAGATCATTTTCTTCGCGCTCAAGCTCGAGAATAATGGGCTCCATGCGCACAGCAAGATCGTGGTAGGACTTGTGGGAAATTAGTGGACGAGCTGGAACATGTTTGTGGATTGGCTCACCTCCGCTCTTGGGTATCTGTGGTGATAAGGATCTGCCTCGTGTTTTCGGACCTCATCAGGGAACTCCTGCCTGATCTTGCGTTCTGACATCTTCTCACAAACTCCAGGATTCATTTGGCTCATCTGTGAACGCTGCCGGACACGGTAGCCTTTCGATGCAAGATACTCGGAGGTTTGCACTGTGCGCCGGCGTGTCGAGGTCCAGATCGTCAATGGCTTCAGAGCAGTATCCGGCGCTCCCTGGTCTATCAGCTTCTGCCGTTCTTCCTCGCGGTACCTCAACAAAATGTCGCTCATTTGCTTGGCATATTCTTTGCCTTCTTCTGATAGTTCTGCGTCGGCCTTGTACGAGTCCTCCTCTCGTGTCGTACCAGCACGTGCGAAGTAGGTTTGTCGAGATTTGATGTGTAGGTTGAGAAGATAGAAGACGATTCGTTGAGAGAGGTAGCCAAAGGCGCAATTGTTCACATGTACTCGCTCGCCCGCATTGATCATCTTGATCCAGTGTAGATCCTGCTCTTCCATGGTCTCGAAGTGTGGGATCCTCGAGTTGATCCTCGCCAGGTAGTCTCGCACTGCATCCTCGTCATTCCAGCCTTGGTAGTCCGGCGAGGAGATCTTCACCCGGCGGACGTTCTCTTGAATGATGCGTTCGTCTGTGCATTGTGACTCGATGAAGACAGTCTGGATCCCCTTCTTTGCGAACTCCTTGGCTAGTGATTTCCGCCCTTGACTAATGGCATTTACTGCATCGTAGATGGCGACCTGGCCTTTCTCGTTCTCAAGGAAGTGGTAGATATCATCACGGCACTTCTTCAAGATCTTGTTTCGAAGAAGTACTGATTGCGGTGTCGCGTTTAGGAAAAAGTAGTCCTCAGGCACGTCCTGGTCAGGGCCAAGAGTTGCGCGACGGTAGTCGCCCAAGTGAAACACGTGCGTCTTGACACCCAACCATCGCAGGTAGCGAGCCACAGCGACTGACGTGTGTGTCTTACCCCGAGCAGGTAGTCCAACAGTAGCGATCACAATGCGTCCAGAATGGAAAAGACGGCCAGACTCGGTACTGTACAATTGAGCTGGAGCCATCTCCTCTTTCCCAGGTAGATCATGAATAGCATCTACGAAGGTACTCGACCGCCGCCGGACGCGGGGCGAATTTGCGTAGATCTCTGCTGTGCTGCACATGGTGAGCTCTGATGTTCAGGTACCAAGCTCTGGCGCGCCGCAACACGGGTAATGAGGGGTATACTTACAGTAAGGTGTCCATGATGAAGAGGTGCGAAGGGACTCCTGCGAAAGGAGGAAGAAGAATTGAAGAGGAAGCGGTAGAAATAGCTCGAAATCAGGGAACGAGCAAGATTGATTGGACCCGTTGAGGTGTTTGAGTTGTTCAGCGGTACACACCAGGATGTCGGAGCTGATGCGGGTCTGTTCGCCGAGCAGTATCAGTGACGACGTGCGACAACAAACGGCAGACAACGAAGATGCACGACAGATAGCGTCGCAGAGGAATTGAGGAGGGAAACAGGCAGTGCAGCGCGTTTTGTTGATTCCGGCGCAGCGGAGCAGCCAAAATGCAGGCCCCAGACATGTCATTATCTGATAGCAGCAGTCCGCCAGGGCCGAGCGTCTAGCGTCGTTATGTCATCACAGCTCCTGCTGAGAAAAGTTGTGCCGCAGCACGGCAGCATCATTGGCATCACGTACCGTCGTCGACCATCGCGCATCTCCTCCCCGTGTCTCCGTCGCCATCTCATTCCGCGAAGCGCGCACCCCTTAGCCCTCACCACTGCACATTCACACACAGCAGACGCCATGGCCGCACCGCCGCAGCTCGTCGTCGCCAGCCCGACCAAGGAGGAAGCTATCAGCGGCGTCATCTCTCACAACGGCATCCTGCCCGGCCGGTTAGGCGAGCTCTACAATGCCTTCCAGGAGCGGAGAGAGGCGCTCGGGCTGTCCAACCCGGGCACAGTCGAGGGCATTGCGCGCGAGGTGCAGCGCGACGTGTTCCTGAACAACGCCAGCTTCAGCGGCCTGCGCGCTGAGCTCACCAAGGCCTTCAGCGCCGCGCCGCTGTTCCAGGTCGCCCACAGCCTGTCGATGGGCTCGCAGGTCCAGCCGCCGTACTCGTACATGGTGCTGTACGGGTCGCCGAGGGTGCGTCTTGGAGTCTATCCATATGGATGTAATACTAGGTAGACGCGGTAGGCTGACAATCGTCACAGACATTCATGCAGGGCAACCTCGACAACGAGATGCAGTTCTCCGGCCGCTTCAACTGGCGGTGGACCTCGGCATTCGTCTCCAAGACGGCCGTCCAGCTCACCTCGCAGGGCAACATGGTCTCGCTCGAGAACGACTACACCGGCGCCGACTTCTCCGCCTCGCTCAAGGCCGTCAACCCCTCGGTCCTCGACGGCGGCATCACCGGCATGATCATGGCCAGCTACCTGCAGGCCGTCACACCCAAGCTGTCGCTCGGCATCGACGCCTTCTGGAGCCGCCCCGCCGCTGCCTACCCGCCTGAGCTCAACGTCTCGTACGCCGCCCGCTACAGGGCCGCCGACTGGATGGCCTGCGGACAGATCATCCCTGACCGCGGTGTGCTCGAGGCCTCTTACTGGCGCAGACTGACCGAGAAGGTCGAGACCGGTATCAACTGCAACCTCGCCTTCGCCGGCATGGGTCCTGGTGGCCCCATGGCTGGTCCTCAGAAGGAGGGCCAGGTCACCATTGGTGCCAAGTACGACTTCCGCACGACCTCATTCAGGGCGCAGATCGACAACAAGGGCACCGTCGGCTGCTTGTTGGAGAAGATGATTGCACCCCCGATCCGCATCACCTTCTCTGGCGAGATCGACCACAAGACAGTACGTCCAGTCACTTCTGCTACACATTGCACTGCTAACACAGAACAGAGCGCCGCTAAGCTCGGTCTTGCTGTTGCGATAGAAGCCGCCGATGAGGCCGTCATGGAGCAGCAAGAGATCCCCGGCGCAGCAGTCCAGGCCGGCGCCATCCCCTTCTAAACGACTCTCCGCACAGTAACAAACGCATTGTACCGACTATAATCTCCTAAATCTTCACTTGGCTGTATTACCACCTTTCTTGGAGCGAGCAAGCGACGCACGTTTTCTCCCATACCGCGATATCCGGTAGTGGCTTGGATGTCATCTGCAGATTTCATCAGCACGCACGTTTGGACGTTTCAAAAGGCGCATTTGTGGCATGTAATGGGCCTGCGACGGTAGATCAAGGAGTCGACATGTCATGTGGGCGTTGAGCGCCGTGTCACGTCTGCGCGCTGTATATATAGAGCATGTGGCATAAACGATCTGTAAAACGCATGTACTGAATTTACTCGTAACGCACGACCGGTGAAATTGGGTAAACCCACCGCACGCAAGGAAATGCAGTAGGTGAGACGCTTTGTGACGCAATACATTATGAGTCGAGAAATATTGTACAGATCGTGATAATGCAAGGCTGCTCCCTCCGCCTGGTTGCGCCTGTTCTATGTGCACAGCGTATCGTATCCACCGCTCAACCGCCTTCCCAATCGTACTAAAACAGGTGTGAAGAATCCGCGCTGGCCATCGTTCGTGAAACATCAGGGCGCGTAACAAGCCGCAGCAACACCGGCCATCACAGCAAAAGCTCTGCAGCGCTCTACAAAGCAGGCTTGGCCTCACCGGCGCCAGGTGCCATGAACTATCAACCCGTTAGCTTAGTCTTCATGTTTCCCCTTGCCCTCGTCTCCTGTCCCTTCATCGACTGTCGGTGCTTGATCGCAAACGTACCTCATTCTGCGCCCTCTGCGCCATCATCTCCGCGCGCTCCTGCTCGACAATCATCTGCTCCTCGCTGTACGCCAGCGCCCACGGCACGCCCAGCAGCAACGCGCTCGTCGACACGACCCACAGCGTCTTGCCGCCAAACAAAAGCCCGCTCTTGGTCCAGCTCGACAGCGTCTCGTACTTTGCGCTGATGCTGCGGCGCGTCGATGCGGGCACGATGTCTTTCAGTGCGCTGATGCGCTCGTACAGCGTTTCGTCGGGGATGAAGGAGGATTCGGATTCGAGGTCGGACTCTGTGCTGCGTTAGCGTCATGCTTGTTTTACGATCCGGCTCCGCGTTGCTCGGAATATGAGAGCGCGGGTTTGGCTTTGTGGAGAGATGGCGTACCGGAGTCTGTGTCCCATTCGTCTTCGTCATGGGGGCCCTCCTGTTCGCGGACGAACTCCTCGTCCATGACTTCTTCGAGCTTGACCATTTTGGCGGTGTGGTATGTGGCGAGATTGGGGATTTGGTGGGGGCGATTGTGAGACGAGAGAGATGGGGTGGAACGGTGTGGTGGTGATAAGGTGCGCGTGAGGTGCGATGATGAACTTTCTTGAGCTTGGACAGCAGGCGCACGGACCTGTCGATGACGGACATGGGGGTTCGCGACGATGGGGGAAAATGCAACACCAACACCATCCTAGACGCATTTCACGTATATCGAGTGTAGCCTTTAATTTCCTTGCGACAAAGAGTCCCACTTCTCATGTGACCTCGTCAGTTGGTTTTTCCACAGCAGTGATGTGATCATACTCGCACCGCAGTTAAAGCCGGGAATGAGCTCAGATGCCCAGGAAAGTAGGAGGCCATTAGCAGTCGGCTATGCATTGTTTGAGCGAGCGCCCTTCTCGCGCCTTGAGTAAGTCCCCTGCTACTATGAAAGCGTTCTGCAGTGGACTTCGACTTCCCAATATCGATGGTCCATCGTCGTAACCAGCCTTCCACCAGCGCTGCAATGGAGAAAGCAGAAGAGAGAGCTCGCGTCGGGTTTGAGAGTTTACAATTCTCACTTCTCGTCTCTTTACTGGCTACCATGGAAACTGATTCTCCATATTGTCAAGCACCTGTTCTCTGTCGACTTTATCGTGTTCAGGATGTCTTGTCACCGCCACACATTCATCGATACTTCCTCCGACGCCGTCTCGAGCGTGACAAATGCCGCTCTCGCTACCATGGAGCCTTCCCTCTCTACGCCTGGGCCAAAGACTGCGTAGAGTACATCCTTAATCATGGTACAGTAGCGAGCTTGATCGAACCCAAGCTTTCTGTGACCGCCATCAGACGATGCCCAGACCAACTCGCCTTCTGCGCATCTTCTGCTTTGACTATCTGGGACCACCGTGAGCCTCCTTGTCGAACCTTCTGCCGCTCCGATGCGACCAACTGACTGCGAGTCGCTCCCCGATGCGACACTGTCACAAAGATGGAACTTCCGCGAGACCACTGTGGCAAACCTGAAGATTTGTACACGAACGGACACTCTCTACACCTGCTACAACACCACTTCCAGAAATGGCAATGCCTCAGATCGGACTCAGCGTACGAAGGATGATGATGGATTGCCATACGACCATTACCCATCTTGACCCAGACGAAGCCGGTTATCGACTACGAGAATTTCAGGGAGGTCAAGATGGCAACCTTGGACCACCTGTTAGTCCAGAGCTGCAGATTCGCAAGAGCCCACATCATCAAAGCAGACACAACGCTCAACAGGATGCAACGCAATTCAATTACAGCAGCGGCTGAAAATCTATTCGGGAACAGCAAAAATACAAAGAGGACTCAAGGCCATCGCCACCTTACTGCTTCGTGTCGAGCGCAATTCCAGCGATCAAGATAACGAACGATTGGCAGCGAGTGGTGAACCAGGACGTGGATGCTAGGTCTGAGATGGTTGTCTGCTTGATGACAGAGTACCGCTTCTTCCTCAGGAGCCAGCGTGATCCTGAGTATGAGAGAGTCGAGCGCGTCGAAGGAGATTGTAGATTGGCTGTTCGGTATTGCCAGGTAGCTTGAGATATCGTAGCGCCAAGTCGTGCATGTCCATGGCTCAAGCCATTGAGTTCATCTCGTTACCAGGAATACTTCTTACGTTGTCCGTGTGACGCAGTAAACCATAAACAATGTGAGTAGGATATTGGGATGGATCTCGATGGATTCGCGTATGGATTACTCTCCGCGGCTTGCTCCGCGAGACGCTGTATATGCATCAACTATTATGTGAGCAATCTTGCATCAGAATTCGCTTCCGTAATCAACATCGACGATACATGCCACGGCGATCCTGCTGCATAATCAATTCTTGACTTGTCATGATGCTTTTATTTGAGGATACTCGGTTGTGTTTTTGGCATCACGACCTCGTCACTAAGGCGTCTACGGCGCGCTCGCATGGCAGAATCGACAACAATATATATGGCTATCAACAGCTGTTTTTCCTGTAATACACTTCCACGAAAGTGCAGACATTCAAACAACATCTTTAACAATGAACATTCAAAACGCTGCTGCAAAGCAAGTCGAAGCCATTCTCGGCCACGATGACCGGAAGGTCATTACCCAAACCGATATCTCGAACCCCGACCGCGACGGAGGGAAGTACGCGGATCCTTCGGGCGAGAAGATGAAAGCGCTGATCTGGATGGGCAAGAACGACGTCCGCGTTCGTACGTATTACTTCAACCCCATCAACGAAGAGCAACTAACAAGACCCGCCAATAGAGGAGGTCAGCAAACCCGCACTCGTCGAAGACCACGACGTTCTTGTTCGCGTAACAGGCACCACCGTCTGCGGAAGCGACGTGCACCTGCTACATGGCGTGATCATCCAAACAGAATCCGGCGACGTCCTGGGCCACGAGTTCTGCGGCGTCGTCGAGGCCGTTGGCAGTGCAGTCAAAGACCGGAAAGTCGGAGACCGCGTTGTGAACAGCTTCTGTGTTTCGTGCGGCCAGTGCAGGTTCTGTCGACAGAAGCTCACTACGGCGTGCGATAAGACCAATGCGTCGACGGTACATGAGATGCTGTATGGCGAGAAGCTGGGTGGCATGTTTGGGTACTCGCATTTTGTGGGTGGGTATGCAGGGGGGCAGGCGGAATTTGTTAGGGTGCCGTTTGGGGATCAGAATTTGCTCAAGTTGCCCGACAGTGTGCCCTTTGAGAAAGGTAGGCCATCGGTTCGGGCCCCGGTAAGAAACCGCTGACTTCAGATTAGGACTTTATCTTTCTGATGTGCTCCCCACATCATACCACAGCGTTTCCTACACCGGCGTCAGTGAGGGCGATACTGTCGCCATCTGGGGCCTTGGTCCGATCGGGTTCATGGCATGCGCATGGGCTTTCCACAAGGGCGCAAAGCGTGTTTTCGGCATCGACAACAATTGGCGTATCGAGTTCGCGAAGCAGAAGATCCCAGGCCTAGAAACTATAAACTACGATGCTCTGGGCAAGCAGTCTGTTCCGGCGAAGATCCACGAGCTAGTGCCGGGTGGTGTAGATGTTTGCATCGAGGCCAGCGGCGGCGAGTATGCAAAGGGCATCACGCACAAGCTGGAGATGATGTCCGGTATGGAGCAAGATACGTCTGAGATGATCAATGAGGCCATATACTCAACTCGGAAGTTTGGCAGAGTCGGCATCATCTCCGACTACGTTGGCTGTAAGTACTCGCAACCAACTCTCTCTTACTTTCGCTGACTCGAATGCAGTCACGAACCACTTCAACGTCGGAGCGCTTATGGAACGCGGTATCACGCTCGTAGGCTGCGGTCAAGCGCCTGTGCAGAAATGTAAGTCATTTTTGAAGGCTCCGGAAAGCGCCCGCTGACCTTCCACACAGACTGGGACGAGCTTCTGGAGAAGGTCGCGAGCGGAGCTGTCGACCCAACAATCATGGTGACGCACCGCCTCAGTATCGAGGACATTGACAAGGCATACTATATGCAGGAGAAGCGCCAGGGTGGCTTGCTCAAGTGCTTTGTGGAGACTCGCTTCTCGGAGCCGCGAGCTGAAGGTACGCCAGAGCTGCAGAAGCTGTGATTCGATGTCTCATAGGAACCGGGCCGTTTGAATGTGTTATGTTCGCTAGTTGGCAGCCATTTGACGATGTATGACGTCCGTAGAGACTCAACTTATGGTTTTCGTGTTTTATATCTGGATACGTGCTCCGTCTGAGTCAGCCTGACGACCAATTGACGACTTTGTGATGCGCGAGAATCCTACGATATGTAGTCGACCAAATACACACGATATCTGTTCCCGAGACGCGCCAGTATGTGCTGTTGTCGCAACCTGTGCTTTGGACATCATTGAGAATGACAATTTGGTTGACTTGTGTGCACAACGTGGACGAGAGTTTTTCGAGATACTGGGGCCGGAGCTGAAAGAGCTGCATGTCGTTCATCGGATCCACCAACTTGATGTCATGATTGAAATCGATTTGATATCGGACACCGAGACGAGGATCGAGCAGAAGCCTGCTCTTAGCAACGCCGTGGGTCAGGACTCATGAGCAGCCCAGAAAAGTGGCCGATTCGCTGAGGAAGGGGTTGGACAGTTCTGCAACACTCGCAGGAAGTGTGATAAGCAAGAATCGGCAGTAACAGGTTGGAAATAGACATTCTTCCAGCGTATGGCGCGATGATGTCAAGGGATATCTCTAGCTCAACGCGACTGTCGATGTGCGCTTCACCAATACCGCGTTCAGCAACCCTTTCAAGTTCCTTCGATATCGCCCAAGTAAGCTGTGCATCGGCTGGAGACATCGATAAAAACCAGACTGCGCGCTAAGCCTCGGTTTCTCCAAGAAGTTTGTGTACTAACCAGAATATCCACGTCCACAAATCTTCGTCTGGAAGCCCATGCTGCACACGAAATGATGTCTTGGCGGCGCTTGGCCCTTATACATTCAGTACCCGACGCTTTCTTCGCCCCCATCTCTCCCTTCGGGTATCAGCAGCTTCAGTGGCGGGAACGGGTAGCTTCTATTGGGCCTGTGTTGCATGCTGGGTTCCTCGCCATCAAGACTTAGCGGATCTTGTGCTATGTCGCGTGGCGCCATCGAGCTTGACGACTGCCATGGAGGAGTAGGTGGCTTTGACGGCGGTTCGGTTCGATGCGCTAGCGAGCTTTGACGGAGGCCATGTCGTGTGATACTGGAATTTTGGTGTGCATATTCAGCATAGGCAGACCAAAAGAAAACACAAAGTAAGGGTAAAAGGGCATGGAGTCGCGTTCATGTTTTCCATACCATCGGGCAGAAGTCGAGAGAACAGTAGACAAAAATATAGCTGAATTGACCATGGGTATCTCGGAAGCAAAACACCGCGCAATGCATGCATACTCGACTCTCGAGGCTCTCTCAAGTCCTGACCTTGACTTTGATCCCCAGCCCTCTCGCACTCGTCCACACGCTATCGCTGACCCGCGTAGGCAGTTTTCGTCCCTTCAATCGCTGATCCACAAGCCACAAGCCGACCACAAACTCGACCCGTGTCAGCCGCCCGACCTCGCGCCCATCCACCAGAGCCCACACCTCCTCCAGCACATGCTCGGGCAAGCGGCTACGGGACCAGATCTCGCGAACAACGAGATTCACGACATCTTGACTGGGGTGATCATCCTCCACCACACTCCTATCTCTTGCCAAGCCCGCTGGGAGAGGAAGAAGCAGTCCCTTATTCGCCGCCCACACACCCTCGTATCTCTTGCGCTCACGCTCAGTAATCGCATCGCGCCACCTCTTTCTCGTGCCCTCGTGGTGCTTGTTCGGATGTTTCCTTACCTTCATACCCAACATCCTGTTCCCCTTGCCCTTGAAGTCTATCTCGTCGTCGCTGCTTGACGGCGTGGAGGGGGCTTTGCGCAGCGTCGTACGCAGCTTGTTCTGTTTCGGTGGAGAGGATTTCTGCGGTGAGGGACTGCGGTGGAAGGGGTGGTGGTGGTGGTGTTTCTGCGGCCGGGGCGGGAAGATAGGATCCATTGTGGGGGGTGGGGCGGGAGAGGAGGTGCGTGATGAGGCCAAGGCGGCGCCCATAATGGCGCTGCTTAGGGACTCGCCGGTCATGTGCTTGGTTATTGCTTTTACCGATTCGCGCTGGTACGGGTTGTGGTAGACGGAGCCGGTGGCTGAGGATGGGCGGTTGGGTGGAGAGAGGCGCTGGGGTTGCAGACGGTCTGGCGCGGCAAGCGGAGAGGTGGATTTGCCTTCGCGACGCGGAGGAGGGACAGATGGCTTCAGGAGCTTTGCGTCTGCGGGGACGGATTCGGCCTTTCGAGTGTTTGATCGGCGTGGTGGAGGGAGTGCGGGCTTTGCCTTTTCCTCCTCCTCGAGTGGTGGAGGCATGGCGATTTTGGTCTTTTCGTCCTCTTCCTGCTCCTCCTTCGCCGACTTGAAGGATGCCGGCGAGGACGGGGCGTTGCTCTCAATCGATGTCGACAACCGCCTATTGAAAGTTGCTGAGCGCTTCGAGTCTTGCGATTTAGGTCGTCCCTGTGGCCCAGTAGTGGCTTTCGTGTTGAGAGCTGCCAGTTGAATGGGCTTCTGCTTGATGGGCGGAGACTTTAGCGGAGCGGTCTGCGTCTGCCAGAGGAGGGATCGAGAAGTTTCCTTGGCGCCGTCCAAAGGCTGCGGCGGTGGCATCTCGATCGATGGCTTCGACTTTGGCTTCAGCGGCGGCGTATTGGTCCCCGTCCTGGTCTGTGGAATTTCATTCTTAGGCTCTGGAGGGAGTGTGAAGTTGCGTTGGGGCTTGGGCGATTTGACAGGGGGCGGAGAGTTCCTGACGACGACCGAGGGTGCGGTGGGTGGTTGCGTAGGGGTGACAGGCCGGAATTGTTCGAACATGTTGACGAGCGAGTTGGTGGGCGGTATAGGGGTGTCGTCGGTAGGCCTGTCTGGCGGCCCCGTGCTCGCTGCTGCACTTGCGGCGGACTGCGAGCCAAAGCTGTCCCTCCTCCTGCGCGGCTGCTGGCGCGGCGATGCCTGCTGGCTGGACTTCTGCTGCTCCAGCCTCGCCAGCACGCTGCCCACGCTCCCAGACGGCGGCAGCACATCGCGCTCGTTCGCGTCCCGTTCGCTGATCATGTTCGAGCCTCGAGCCTGGGGTGCTGACCGCAGAGGGCTGAGACGTGCAGCCGCGAGTGTGGCAGCCGTGTGTGCCGGCGAGGGTGCGCGGTCGACGTGCGTGTCCGGCACGCCGAGCGAGCTCGAGCTGCTGACGTGCTTGGGCGAGGGTTGCGGCCTGCTTACGCCCCGCGAGCTGCCGCCGGTGTAATCTCGCTGCAGCGGAGCAGCGCCGCCCGAAGTGCCTGGGCGCCCTGTTCCTACTTTCGTGGCAGCAAGGAGCGCGCCATTGCTGCTCCCGGTATATGTATTGATGAGGTGCTGAGGTTTGGGGGCCGGTCTGGCGAAGGCTGAGGCCGCTCCAATCAGGGCTGCATCGCGGACGTTGTGCTGCGTATCCGATACGCCGGTCGACTGCGGCGCGAGGCTGCGGCTGCGGCTGCGGGCGGAGCTGCTCATCTGGTACCCATCGAACTGAAGACGTGACGTATGCGTTGGACAGGCGTGGTTGGGGTTCGGAAAAGAGTCGTAGAGTACAAAGGACCAGACGCAAGGCTGAACGAGTGACTGGAGAAAAGACGAATGCAAGTGGAACCGTATGCCATCACAACAACGTGCCCATGTCTAACTAACGTCCGTTCGCAGGGCTCGTATCCTGTAATAGAGTGCAACTAAGGCCCAAAAGAGCGCTAGTGGACACGTGACAGCGCGACACCGAGTCGCGCCTGCCTACCTTCCAGCGCCGTTGCCTGCTCAGCTTGCAACAACATAAACAACCCGCCTCGCCGTTAGCCTCTTAATGCATCCACAATGGGCGACGACGATGCGATGCCCGACGCCGAGGCGGTACGTGAGAACACCCTCATGTACGGCCATGAGGAGGATGAGCTCAACGACAAGTATCCCACACGGCCCTTGAACGAGCACAAGACGCCACCATTCCACACACTGTTTACAGAGCTGTTTGATCCGTTGATGGACACTCAGAAACGGAAACACCCGGTTGGACCACGTCGAAAAGCTGGTCCGTCAGGTCATTCCAACCTCTCACCCCACGAAGCAAAGAGAAACATTATCGAACGCTTCATCAAAGACTGGCGCAAGAATGTCGGCAACGACTTCTATCCGGCCATGCGACTGATCATACCTGAGAAGGACCGTGACCGCGCCATGTACGGCCTCAAAGAGAAGGCCATCGCCAAAGTGTTGATCAAACTCACCAAAATCAGCAAAGAGTCAGAAGGTGCCAAGCAGATGCTCAACTGGAAGCTGCCAGGCCAGCTCTATCGCGCTGTATCGTCGACTGCTGGCGACTTTGCGGGGCGCTGTTACGAGGTCTTGTCCACGCGGCAGATGCGAACGCAGTACAGTGACATGAGCATCGCCGAGGTCAATAATGCCTTGGACAAGCTGTCACAGGTCGGCTCCGAGGACGAGCAAGTCAAAATATTCAACAGGTTCTACAGGAGGATGAACGCCGAAGAGATGACTTGGCTGATTCGCATAATTCTTCGTCAGATGAAGATCGGTGCTACCGAGAAGACATTCCTCGACATGTGGCACCATGATGCCGAGCAGCTCTTCAACATCTCTTCCAATCTCAGACGAGTATGCTGGGAGCTCTACGATCCAATGGTCCGACTTGAAGGTGACGACACAGGTCTCAGCGTGATGCAGTGCTTTCAGCCCCAACTAGCGCAGTTCCAGGACAAAGTCGGTTCTTTTGAGAAGATTGTCGCACGGTTCCAGCAAAACCCTGACGATGACAGTTTCTGGATTGAAGAGAAGCTTGATGGAGAGCGCATGCAGTTACATATGATGGAAGATCCCGAAGCACCAGGAGGCAGACTCTTCGGCTTCTGGTCGCGCAAAGCCAAAGATTACGCCTATCTGTATGGCAAGCACCTCGAAGGTGAGGAGGCTGGCGCCTTGACACGGTTCATCGCAGACGCGTTCGGGAAGAACATCCGGAACATCATCCTTGATGGAGAGATGATAACTTGGGACATGGAGACAGATCACATCGTTGGCTTTGGTACACTAAAGACTGCAGCAATATCAGAGAAGGAGAACAAGACCGACAAAGGGACTGGTCAGCGTCCCGTCTTTCGCTTATTCGACTGCGTCTACCTCAACGACAAGCTTCTGACTCCCTACATGCTGCGGGACCGCCGTCGAGCGCTTGAAGGCGCTGTCAAGAATGTCCATCGCCGTCTAGAGATTCATCCCTACATCGATGCGCGGTCGCACACGGAAGTCGAGCCAGCCTTACGAAAGGTAGTGGCCGAGTCCTCAGAAGGTCTCGTCCTCAAGAACCCCCGCTCAATGTACAGCCTTAACGCACGTAACAACGACTGGATGAAAGTAAAGCCGGAGTACATGTCCGAGTATGGCGAGTCTCTTGACTGCGTTGTGATTGGCGGCTACTACGGCTCAGGTCATCGAGGTGGTGCGCATTCTTCTTTCCTCTGCGGACTACGTGTCAAGCAACACACCAAGCCGAACGACCCCGACTACGAAACATGTTTCTCGTTCTTCAAAGTAGGCGGTGGCTTTAGTCGTGAAGACTATGCTGCCATTCGAGGCCGGACCGAGGGCAAGTGGAAAGATTGGGATCCTAAGCGCCCACCACCTACCATCGAACTGGGTGGTCACGCAGAGAACCGTCAATACGAGCGGCCCGACCAGTGGATCTTACCTAGCGACTCGGTTGTTCTAGAGTGTAAGGCTGCAAGCGTCGAGGGTAGCGACAAGTTCCGCATAGGTCGCACACTTCGCTTCCCGCGCTTCAAGCGTCTGCGCGTGGACAAGCGATGGGACCAAGCCCTGAGTATCCACGAATGGATCGAACTGCAGGCCACAGTCGAAGAAACACTTGAAGAGAAACAGCAGGAGTTCAAGATCGAACAAGGCCGACGCAAGAAAGCTCGCACCACAAAAAAACCTCTGGCGATCGCTGGAAATGAAGCACTCACCACCGCCTACGCCGGCCCAGCATCCAAGCTCTTCGAAGGCCTCACCTTCTACATCATGACCGACCAAATCCACCCCACCAAGCGAAGCAAAGCCGATCTCGAAGCCTCCGTCAAAGCCAACGGCGGCAAAATCGTCCAGCGCGACTCCCCCGACAAAACCCTCGTCGTCATCGCCGACAAGCGCCTCATCAAAGTCGCCTCCCTCGAGAAACGAAACGCAAACAACATTATCAAGCCAATCTGGATCGCGGACTGCATCGCGCAGCACGAAGCCGACGGGGCGCTCCCGTACCTCCTCCCTTTCGAGCCGAATCGCCACTTGTTCTTCCTAAAGGACGACGACTTGGACGTCGTCGAGGGTCATGTCGATGGGCATGGCGACGCGTACGCACGAGATATTGAAAACGTGGATGAGGTGAGGAGACTGCTGGAGGGCATGCAGAGTCCAAAGAAGAAGACTTTCGACAAACAGGGCTTCCTGAATCAGCTACAAGGACATGGCGAGGAGGTTACGAGGCTGAAGAGCTATATGTTTGTTAATGCAAAAGTCGCGCTCAAGGAAAGTGATGATGCAGCTTGGAAGCTAAGGAGCCAGATTGCAGCGAACTATATTCGTTTCGGAGGAGGTGAGGTGGTGGAAGGAGAGACGGCCAGGGGAGTGACACATGTAATCATTCCAGATGAGAATGGAGCGGGCAGTGATGGGATGATGGGATTGACAAGCGTGGCTCGATTAGTGGGTGTTTCATGGGTCGAAAGATGCTGGGAAGAAGGGACGATGCTCGACGAGGAGAGGTTCCAGTGGGGATGAACAACCCACGATGTACTTTTCTTCGCAGTCCCGTCACCACTCTGTACGCTTCAGACACGACGAGGCTTCAAGTTTCAACTCCAGCCTTTTCCTGCCCGACCTCGTCCCCCGCGCCTTGCTGACTCAATAACCCCACACTCCTCACGAATCCCGCAGTGCTCCAGAACCCGCCCGTGAAATCAAGATCGTACCAGTAGTTCACTGCGCAACACAGCCCCTCTTCGTTACAGCTCTGGCTCACCTTGTGGTACCAGAGTGCAGGGAGATACAGCATATCCCCTTCAGACAGCGTGACGCGCATCGGCTGCGCGTACGCTGAGTACGGTGTCGAGTTCTTGTGCGGTGAGTCCGGATCCCACATCGCAAACGGGACGTAGGAGGGTGGGGAGTCAACCTGGATGACAAGTTCGTCCTCGCCCTCTCCCGAAGGCTTCGTAGCCGACTTCTCCTGCCCCTCAGACCTCGCATCCCCAGTTTTTGTTTCATCAGCATTCGCCTCCTCGGTCGCTGCGCTCCTGGGCTTCGGCGCATACGTGCCCGCCAGTACCGCCCTTTCGTTCACACACGGCGCATCCACCGGCGGCATTAGAACGAAGTGTTTCTCGCCCAGGATCTGGACGTACACATTCTCATAGTTGTCCTTGTGCAGCGCCGTCGTGCTCGCCGCGCTGCCGAGCCAGAAATTCACCGCGTCCGGCGGCTGACCCAGCGCCACGCGCGCGAATGCAATACTTGGCGGCACGTCGGCGAATAAAGAACTATATTCGTCGCGCAGATTGTCGTTTTGCGTTTGTGCGTAGCGTATCGGTCCTCGCTCACCAGTACTAGGGAAAGGGGAGGATTGCGAGCGTATAGCGTCCAGGACGACGCTGAAGTCGGAGGTGCGTTCGTAAGGCTTGACGAAGATGTTGCCGCCGCTGGGAACGGAGACGACCGAGTCCGCGTTGCCGTGGGGTGTCAGGGAGACATTGACGGTTTGCCCGGCCATTACGGACTTGAGGTAGGCGGAGTTCCAGCGTTGGCGGGCTTTCCAGCTCGCGGCGCCGTTTTTGATCACGAAGGGCCTGTTGCGCGCGACGTAGCGCATGAATTCCAGGGGCGAGGGCTCTTCATGAAGGATGTCCGGCGTAGTAGGGTTGAGGTCGTGGTAGGTTGTTATGAGGTCTATCGGTATGGCTTAGAAAAGGGGAGATGCAGGATACGGTGAGAGAACAGGTTGACTATCTGCATGGTGAAATGTTTGAGAAAGACTTAGGGAATGGAAGCACCTCTTACAGCATCGTTCAAGGTGGCGCTCGCGGTGAGTCCGGTTGGCGCAGGCCTTTCACGTGTTAGTACTCGTGTAGAAAACCTTGCAATGAGACCATGTCACCTTGTAGAAGCCTGCTCTGGGTCTTGCAAACCGACAACTTCATCATGGACGAGCATCGTGATTGGTGCGAAGTCGTAGCCTGTGAATTGAACGTGTCTAGCATTTTGGAAGGTCACGGACTTAACTAGCGCCGGCTTTTGGGTCCCAACTTCTGAAGCTCGCGGCATCGTCACTCCACTCCACAGCACGCGCACAGCACGAGCTATCTTGTGCGCAACGAGTTCCACGCAGCATAAAAATGCTCATACGGTAGCACGAATCCCGCGACAGTCTTCTCGATGTCGTTCCTCAGCGCCAATCGGCGCGACCTCTGGTGTACATATCCCCAATCCTCCACACCAGCATCATCTTCTAACGCGACCGAGGGGCCAGCAAGACCTTCGTCAAAGGCGCCTTCCTATTCCACATCTTCAGCACGCATATCGGCTGGATCGGACACACCAGCGGCGTCAGCATGGTCCCCACGATCCCCCACTCGTTTAACAAGCGCCCGTGGATCCTGTACTCTAGCCTGCACCGACGCGGCCGCAACGTCAAAGTCGGCGATGTGATAACGTACACACATCCGCTGTTTCCGCATCAACGAGGGTGCAAGCGTGTCATTGGTATGCCGGGGGATTTCGTCAGCGTGATGAGCGCTGCACGGGAAGATGGGGATCTGGAGAAGAATGGGGAGGAGGGTGATTGGGCGAATGTTAAGGAGAAGGTGGTACAGGTTCCGGAGGGGCATTGCTGGATCGCGGGGGATAATCTGGAGTGGAGTAGGGATTCGAGACTTTTTGGACCGCTGCCGTTGGGGCTGGTTAAGGCGAAGGTGCTGGCGGTGATCAGCCCTTGGGAGAATGCGAAGTGGCTAGGCCATGACAGAGATGTCATGGAGTACCAGGGCACAGAAAAGGAATGGGTGAACGGTACGTGAACTTGTCTTGGGTATGAACGGCGTTTGAGGAGATGGCATTGTATGTAAGTCCCGCATGAGTTTGAAGATACCCCGGCATTTGCGCACTCTCAACATACAGACCCAATCTGTCACACTCAACATAGCATGCTTCGCAGGTGTGTTTGGTCATCCTTCAAGCGGATGGACGAGCCTCGCCTGCCAAGCCGTGGCTTGATACGCTAGCCGATTGGGCGGGTACCTGCGCCTCAGATCTGGACAACACGGCTCGCAAGACACAGTCCATACGCGATACACACTGTCCGGCTCCTGGATATCTGAGGATATCCGGCATACAAGGTGACAGCTCCCTTACCCGCCTCAGGCATCGGATTGCGGGTGTGGTGTCAAAGCTTCAATCCTGTTCCATCTTTTGCTCAACGAGCTCGTGAGTAGGTACGTCACATGAACAACATGGAAACGACATTTTCAAGTCCCAAATCTCCCTCTGCGGTTATCAGTCAAGACGAACCCGATGTGGATGAGGCTTGAGCCTCACGGGTGAGAAAACCTTGCCAGAAACTATCGAGAACGGCCTAAAGACCAAATCACCTTCCTGTTTCGACCTCTCGAGCTTGGCACTCCCTACACTAGCGAAATGTAGGCTGCCATGTTACTATACTTGAATGATCTGCAGCCCTCTGGGTTCAGTCCCTACTGTTCATCACTCTCATTCGATCACGGTGGGCTGTCCATATCGTTGTTTTATTTTACCAATGGCCCCTTTCTTCGAAGCCGTAGCACTTGCTCTTCGAGCAGCAGCGCCAACATGTCCTGCGACACCTACATGTCCGCAAGACAACAGCTGCACATACCTCTCAAATGGCGCGTCTTTACAGCTCAATTGCGGAAACGACTACTATGGAGGAGACCTGCAGCTAGTACAGACGTCAACACTCACGGGGTGTATGAGAGTCTGCGCAGCAACAAATAATTGTGTTGGTGCTAGCTACAGAGGTCGAGACTGCTACATGAAAAGTGTTTTGAACATTGCTCAAGCAGAGTGAGTCTCTCTAAATCGGGACCAAGGACACATGTGCTGATTGCATGCTTAGTGAGGGAGTCGTCGGCGTGGTAGTCGTTTCTCGCGAGCCTGCTCCAACCCCAACTCTTCCGAGTACACCCACATCATGTCCAATTGCGTTCAGCTGTCCCGAGCATGATGGATGCACGATCCGTGGGACTGGCTCACAAGTCTACGCTCTTTCCTGCAGTACTGACTACTACGGAGGTGACTCGACTAGCTTGTGGGCGGACAGTCTGCCGGTGTGCGCGCAAGCGTGTATGGAGAACAGCCAGTGTGTAGCAGCAAGCTTCGGTGGTGGCAATGGTGCTGGAACCTGCTATCTCAAAGATAAGAACAACGGAGCAGGCGCAAGCGAGAATGCTGATGGTAAGCTCCCAATGCTTGAACTTCCGTGTCTGTACTAATGCATGGCAGCGATCGCTCTTATTGCTTCTGCTGTACCCTCCCCGTCAGCTACATCCTCCACGCCTTCCTCAACAGCAACATCCTCATCGGTCTTGAGCACCACAAGCACGTCTGCGACACCGACACCTTCCTCTTCAACCGCAACCCCCACTCCAACATCAACACCAACACCCACATCAACCCCGGTACCTACCCAAGTCATCGTCAACGGCGACTTCGAAGACCCCAGCTACGCTCCCTGGACCTTCTCCGGCTTCGCCCTCGCAACCGGTACAGTCACAGGCCAAACTACCACGAACTCTTACAATGGCGACCATAGCTTCCAGGCCCAAGGAGAATCGACAAACAACTACTGGCTCATGGAGATGTCTCAGACCGTCACCGTGGTGCCGGGGCAAGCGTACGATGTGTCTATCTGGAGCAAGCAGGCGGTGTATGGGAATTGTGATGTTACGGTCAATTACAACGGCCAGAGTATGTTTGGGTTCCAGCCGGGTACGAGCTATGGTGAAGAGACTGGGAGAATTGCAGTGGGGAAGACGACTGGGATGGAGGGGGTGTTGAGGTTGAGTGTGCAGTGTGGGAGTGGAGGAGCGCGGGCGAGGCTTTGGTTCGATGATATGACGATGACACAGGTCAAGTCGTAAGGCCATATCAAGGCTAGTCATCTGTTGTTCGAGCCTATGGTCAACGTGTGTTCCCGAGCGCAGCCTCAGTTCTCCTTCATAGCGGCTTGCAATTGGTTCAATGACGGTATCAGTCTATCTGGCACGATGTCAAAAACTCGTCTAACTTCCGCACATCCTCTGTGTACTGGCAATCCACGCGCCAAAAAGTCCACAGCATACATAAGTTCTGTGTCCCCACTTGTCCTCGCACCTGACATACTCCTCGCAAAGAACGCGCCAACCTCCAGAAAGAGCTCCGAATTCGACTTTCGAGAATCGGGGTTAATGTTGGCAGATGCGAAATCATCCAATGACAGCAATGCGTAAACGCGGTCATGGAAGTCCGTAAACGGATCCGTGACGCGCTCAGTCCAGCCAGTACTTCTCGAGTTTCCGCAACGCAATTGGCAAGAGCCGTCAGCCAGGATGATTTACTTACGTACCATTCAGGCGGAGTCGCGCCGTCACGGCATGCAAAGCAATTAGGATCGTACACTGGGACCTTCAGCATGACGGTTGGACGAGATGCAAAGCATGGAGACTTACTCGTTATTGGGAAAGCGACCAGCGCTGATGCTGTACTTGACAGTACGAGGGCAAGTAAGTCACTCGCCTTCATGATCGCGGTCTTGCTGTGTTGTCTTGACTGAGCTTGGAAGGCTGCCCTCTTGGTTGGAGAACGACCGCAAGTCTCTATGTACTGCTTGAGTCGCAATGCCCAGCGTAGACGAAGGGTCTTGGAGGAGTAGTCAAGTGGCATCTGCTGGCTATGAACGTGCGCGCAAAGTCTTTGGCACTTACATTGTCTGTCACTCACGATGGGTAAACTTACTCGTCTACACAGTTAGCAGCTTCTGTGCCGAGGAGCGTATAAGAATGAGGGTGCAAAACTGTAATGTCATGAGGCAGCTGTCTTGAAAGCGAGCGGGCCCCAAAATGTGCTCGTAACTAGCGCAGCCTCAGCGTGCTTATGGGAAGAAGTCGGTATAAACATCTGACGACTTTGAAAGATTAGACGATCTGAAAACCAATCGCACATACCCAAGTTACGTCAAAGATAGCATGCTTGTAGTGGTGTTGTACGGGCATCGATGCATTATCGTAAGACAGTTACACTTTACACCTAGATCTCGAACACACCGCCCATACCGACTCTGATATCGACCACGTCTACTCTCCAGCCCTTCCAGTCATTTAGCCCTCTCTTTGTCTCCCTTATGCGCTCAAGCCTCTTCTTCGCTTCTTCCTCTTGTGCTTTCTTGAACGCATCTTCATCGAACTCAAAGTCATCCAAGCTCGGCAGACTTGCCAGACTCTCTGTTCTTGGCTTGCCGCGGTTTGCAGCATCGCTGCGTCTATGCGCTGGATGTTGTGATTGGCCGGTGAACGCAGAGATGCCAGACTTGATAACGTCTTGGAAAGAGGAATGACTGTGTCCAGCAGGACGTGTCGGTGGGGCGCCTGAGAGATCAATGTCGTCGAAGCCAGAGTTCGTGTATGGCTGCGAGGGGTCGGCATTGTCGATGGAAGGCTGCATGGCAGTGCGGCGGTCGCGCCATACTCCACGACGCAGCTCGAAGTTCTCCTCTTCCAGTTCGCGAACTTTGGCCATGAGGCGATCGCGTTCTTCGTCCTCGAGTTCCTGTACGCTGGAGTCTTCGATAGAATCAAGATTCGCTTTTCGGCGACGTTGTTCAGCTTCACGAAGGCGTGCGTTCTCGTTGTTCAAGCCTGTCACACGTGTCCGGAGCTCCGCGGCTTCACGCTCGATCTTGGCGCTCTCTTGCACACGCGCCTGGTTGCGTGTGTCGTTATCCCGATGTAGTTGTGTGAGCGTTTCGATCTTCTTCTCAAGTAACTCAGCTCTCGATATAGCATCTGAGGCCTTGCGGTTAGCAGTGCCAAGCTCTGCCTCAACCTGTGCAATTCGCGTCTGCGCAGAGTCACGGTCTGAGCCCTCCTTAGCCGCCTGCTCGCTTGCCTTGTCGAGACTCGTCTTCAAGTCAGAGAGTTCTGTCTTTGTGGAGCTGGTCTCTTGCTCTGCTTTTTGTAACGCCGATTCGAGATTCGATACCTTCGATTGAAGCTCGTTTGTCTTGTTTGTCTGCTCCGTCAATTGCGTATTGACCTTTGAGATCTCCAGTTCTAACGACTCGATTGTTGCTGATTTCGAAGCAATCTGAGCATTCAGGTCATCGATCGACTCGGTTTGGCTAGGCGAAGCGGCAGAGGCGCGGCGAGTGGACTTCTCGGTTTGCGTTCGTAGCTGCGATAGCTGCCGTGTGAGTGATTCGACTTCTGATTTCTGCTTGTGTGTTAGTCCAAAACTTCCAGCATAGCTGGATACCCAGATACGTACCAGCTTGTCGGCCTCTTTGCTCTTCTCGAGCGCAATCGCGGCTTCACCCTTGCCTTCCCTGAACTCCTCGAGCTCCTCTTCATCTTTCTTCCACTTCATCTTGTATTCCTCGACCTCGGCTGCCAACTTGATCTTCTCCATCTCAAGCTCCGCGATCTTCTGCACCTGCTCGCGGTAGATCTCGCTCGACACACCGCCCCCTGGTGTCAGACCGGTAGGCGACGTAGGTCCAGCACCTGATCGATAGAAGGATTCCGACCGTTGACGTGACTCGATGGCAACTGAAGGCTTATGGCCGTGGGATGGCTTGGTCACGGGTAGATCGGTGGGCTCGTCATCGTCGGCGGCCACCGGAGAGCCAGGCTCTGCGGTCTCTGTAGGCAGATCTGTAGGCTCCGGGGGGGCATCTTCGATCTTCTCGTCGAGTGGCGCAGGTGTGTCTGGGGTTTCAGCTTCAGCGGAAGCTTCCTCCGTGGCTTCTACCTCTTCTTTCTTGTCCTTCTTCTTCGCGCTGCCGGCTTTCTTGGCCTTCTGCTTCTTCAGTTGTTCATACTACGTGTCTGAGTCAGCAAGCTCCCCAGTTTGGTGCACAAGTTTGCATGCATATATCGCAGGTGCTGCCGTAGGTACAACCACGCTCTGTACTCGCAGTGACGTTGCCATACTAACACCCCTACTTGTCTGAAAGAAAGTGGAAAGGGTTACGTACGCGCTTCTTGGCTGCGGCGACCTTCTCAGCCTTTTCCTTGTCGTCATCCGCCATGTTGTAGTGTGGACTATGGTTGTGTAGATTGTGGGGTTGTTGGACGCGGTGACGCGCCTCGAGCTCGGCGATGCCACCTTCCCTCCGCAAACCACGCTAGCCTCTTTTTGGCTTCCATAGCTTGAACCCTTTCCAAGGTCCATTGCAACGAACTGCTGTCAGACATCAAAAGACCCCCGGGTCGAAGACGTCTGTCATGGGAATCACACTAATGAGTGACATGTCTACACTTACCCACCCATTTCTCGAGCCCTGCTTCTAGACACTATGCTCCACAACCGTCACCTCCCCATTTTTATTAACCACAGCTGAAAGCAACACCTCTCAGGAACAACACATCCTCATACCGCTTCCCAAGCTTGCCACATACACCCACCCATCGACCAGTCTACAGAGTGATACATGCACCTCCGCGACACAACCCCACGCCTCATCACCCTGAAACACTCCCCACATCAAGGCCCATGGTTCCTCACACTTGTGCAACGGCTATCCGCCCAACCCGCACAGTCGCACGATCTACCCGCCGGTCTCATTGCGCCATACGATGTACCGTCCCTGGTCTTAAGCACGAGCTTCGCTTGTTGAACTCAGCGAGGTTGTGTTGTGCATGTGGGCCCCAGACTTATACTTATATCCAAGTTGTGCAATTTGTGTTTCGCATTATGCAGATGCAGACGTGTGGGGATCTCTCATGTTTGACCTGCGGCACTGCATGCGGAGGGCCGGCCCTTGTAATCTCCGCGAACTATTGGAAGCGTGGCTGTGCATGGCGACTTGGAAAGAGGCTCCGTGCCTTCCTGTGTGAGGCATGCGCGAGCTGGTGGGGTCGATACGAAAGATTCGATAGGTAAGCGCTGGGAGCCGATTGGATTCGTGTGTACGATGTCGACGGATTTGGTGACGACTGCGGCTTTTGCTCGCGAAAGGAGGCCGTTCGTTAGATTGTCAATAGTGAGTAGTAGGTCAGGGAGGCATATGTGAAATGTGGTATAGGTTTGTGTATGTGTTCATTGCATTTCACCATGCACGACTATCTTCTATGTCGCTGGTAGATTTCGATCCACCAAATTGGTCAACGCCGCCCTACATGAAGTATTTGAAGGAAAAGATCTGTCGTATAACGCTTTCGCGCAGGCATGTCTTGAAACAGACGGCCAAAGAGTACCCAACCATGCCTCGTATATGCTGAACGAGAGACAAAGAAGATGCTATCTCCAAACAGATATTACCGCCGTAAGAGCTGGTCAAAGTACCGCTAATCAATCGATTCGTAGATACCCGTCCTCCTAGGGCCCCCAAACGATGGTTTTGTAAGGAAATGCTGATTCAACGAGAGTAAGAAAGTCCAGTTCGCGTTCCAAGATTGCAAAGAAAGCATGCGCCATTAAAAGTTCGTAGCCTCGCTGGTAACTCCGGTTCATGCAGGAAGGTGGTGATGTATATATGCTCGGTGATTGGGGTGGACCATTATGTCATGCCGTTAACAGCGTGTACGTCCGTTGGATTAGGGTACGTGATAATATGCAAGGAGTAGCAGGTGACGGTCGTAGCAAAAGCAAATTTATTGAGCTCGCGAGGACGAAGAAGCCGAGTCTTTTGATGATTTCCAGAATTTCAGCTTGCTGAGGCGCCGGGGCTTCTTTTTGGCTTCCCGAGCAACAGGCTCGAGGTAAGCGGACTGCGGTCGCTGTTCAATCGACAACTTGCTTTTCTCGCTACCATATGATCCATTGATCAAACGAGAAAGACTAGCAATGCTGGACCGCTTGCGACGGCGCTGCTCGACCTCACTGGGCGTAGAGCAGAGCGAAGCTGAGCGATCGCCAGGCCTGCGAGGAGCGGGGAGAGGGAAGCTGCCCTGCAAATTGCTGGTCATGGTCGACCTCGAGGAAGTCAGGGACGGTACGTCAGATGAGTCGCGCATCTCAGGTCCGGGCTCTCCAAAACGGGGCGACGGCATGACGGGATAATCGGTCACAGACGATGCAGCAGTGCCGACACGAGGTGTATCGAAGGAGGTTTGGCTGGACCGGTAGTCTGGTGATCCAAAGGAGGAGGTGACAGTGTTGGGTGTCATCAAGCTTTGCTGCGCAAGCGGTGCCGGCACAGCCATGGTCGACTGATGCTCCTTGAACTCCTCCAGCGTCGACTGCGGTGTGACAGTGGAGTCTGACGAGTGCGTTAGAGATGAGGTTCGCGGCTCCTCGTAGTCCTCTACGACCTCGACTCGGGAGACACTCGATTGGGGCACGGCATGTGGAGACAATGGCTCTTCCGTGATGGGCGAATGTCGTGGCTCGGCACGTGTCTTCAAGCCAAGACCGTCATTGAAATTCCAGTTGATGGCTGGACCGTCATGTCTATCCTCAGTCTCCACGACCTGGATTTGCGGCTCTTCGACATTCTCAAGCTCTTCCGCGATGGAAGTGGGGGCAGATCCCCTCCTCGACTCAGGCTTCTCCTCTTCTGGCTCTTCCTCCTCGAACACGTCAGCCATAGGCGAGGTGCTAGTGGCAGCCGAAGGCCTGAACTCGAAAGGCACCAGTTCAGGGGCGCTTTCGGTCCTGCGATGATTCGGGGTGAAGCCACTGGCGCTGTGCATGGCTCGGCGGTGAGCCGCGAAACCGCGTTTCTGCGTCCTCGAGTCTGCGCCATTAGGGGTCTGGAATGGGCCGAGTGCCGCATCCATGTCAATGATAGGGCTCATAACATCTGAGTCCACACGCTTCAGCTGTCGTGGTTGCCAGGATGCAAAATCGGTGTTGATCTTGGGTCCTGGAACGGAGTCCGCTGTGGGCGACACGATGGTGACAGAGTTGTCATCATCAAAGTTGGGGCTGAAGTCATCAAAGTCAAGCTCGTCCGACGAATCAGTGTCATCGCCATCCACCTCAATATCCGGCTGTTCAGGGGTTGCTGCTCGCTTTTTCGATTTCCTGCTCTTTCGTGGGATGATGGAATTTGCCCAAGATTTGACCTTCCGTGGCTTGTGACTTGACTTTTTTAACTTTGACTTCGCGTCCTCTGTTTCGGCATTCAAAGGTGACGCCAGAGGTGACGCGTTGAAGGTGGTTGTGAGAGCTGGGTCAGAGATGCTGGTCGGCAGTCTTCGGTGGTGGGACTTCTCGCTATTCTTTGAATCCAAGCGAAAGAAGCTTCGCCTCTTAGTTGGCATGTCAGGCGAAGTCGGACTGGGTCCGGCGGAACGCGAACGCCCGGCAGACATGGGTCGCTTGCGCTCAACTGTTTCTTCCATCAGAGGATTGCTTAGGATCTTGTCCAGCACAGCACCGGCGGTGCCAGGCCGGCTCTCGTCTTCTACTGTTGGCAGGGTCGGGGTACCTGAACGTGTGAATGGAGGGCTCACGGTGTTACCACCAACAATCGATGACAAGCTGTTCGTGTTCGAATGCCCACGGATTGTGGATACTTCGGTCTCTGACGAAATTGTCGAAAGGGGCCGGATGTACTCGACTTTGTCTGAGAATCCAACACGGGCCCTGGAGGGAGGACGTGGTGTGGACTCATCGTCTGGGCTGCTGCTCCGCAGACAAGGCTGAGACATCGATTTGTTCACCGAGTGACCGAACTTGAAATCGTTGAGGTTCTCGGCGGGGGTGTTGGGCGCACTGCCAGTCAAGGTAGGCATCGGAGGAATTGGGGGCACTGGAGGAGCCATGATGGCGGACAGGTCGTGGGATGAGATGGCGGCAGAACGGCGGTGTGCGTGCCCGCGACGTCCAGCAGGCGGACCTGGCTGTAGTGTCGATGTGGGAGGTGACAGAGAACCGTCCTTGGTAGGGCTGCTGCTCAGCAATGTCGCACCTGTTCGAGCGCTTCCTCCAATGAGCTCACTCCCGCCACGTCGGTGGCCATGCATTGGCTTTGCAGGCGTCGTCGGCAATAGGAGCGGCGATGTCTGAGGAGATGTTTGCTGTGGTGGTGGTGGTGCGTTGCCCGAAGGGTTGAAGGAGAAGGCAGGCAATGCGTTGACTGACTTCTGCCTGGCGTGTGGCATTGATCCTCTACGAGCAGCCGGGTACTGCATCGACATTGGGCGAGGTTTTGTTGGTGACGAGTCATTCGAGGATGTGCCTGGTCCTCGCATGGGGAACGAGAAGTCGGGGTTGGGGACCATCTCGACCGTGCCAACGTTGGGCTGCTCGCGACGCTGGTAAAGCGCTGGGCCTACACCCGCCGACTGCGACTGTGTAGCCTGATGGCGTGGCAGCGCAATCTCAGCCATGTTGAAAACACTGTGATATTAGTGTAGCACGGCGACTACAGGTGGAGGGCACGGCGGCAGTGAGACGAAACAAGCGCTGTCGAGGTACAAGGCGCCCGAGTATTAGCACTAGCGAGAGACAGTGGTCAGCACGCAGATTGCAGGGTCGAGATCGAGGTGCATACAATATACGCGGAGAATTGAGTTTTAGGTGCAGCGAGGGCGAGTGGCAGTGATCGTATGCGGTGGTTGCTGGTGCTGGTCGTTGGAGGTAATGCTGCTGCGGGCGCGGAGGGTGAAGCCAGTACACCCAGAATTAAAGAATGAACGACAGAAAAGGAGCGGACAGATACCGCACGTCGCCTCAGAATTCGTGAGGTCAACAAGACGGCTCCAGTGTGGGTGTGGTGGTGAGGGGAGTCGACCAGAGGAGCGGAAGGTGTCGTGGATAGCCAACCTGGACGCAGCGGCGCGGCGAGCACGGTTTTGTTCTGGGAGACAGACGGGCTACCTTGACAGCACGGACGCAATCTGACTGGGCTTGACAGGCAGGGCCCACACTCGCGCCTAGGGTAGGGGTATCGTTGCTTGCATCCTTGCACGACCGCCGTCTTGCTGCGAGTGTGGTGATTTCGCCGTCACCACGAGATTTTTCCACTCACGCGCATGCTGCTCGTGGGCAAATTTGCCTTTGGGGCAGTCGCGCTGCTGCGTTCTGGCAGGAACGGTGCTGGACACGCAGGAACGCCAGTAGCGCGCCAGCGAACTGCAGACAAGGTGCGCAATCTCGGAGGGCGGCTGTGCCTGATCTCCATACATCACGAGGGCTACCAGCTGGCCCGTCGACAGCGGCCACTCCACATCCTGCGCAACCATGATGTCGATAATGACGAGCGCCGCCGCGGACAGGCCAGTTGCAAGTTTCTTGCGCTCTGCCCATCAGACGACAATGTCGAAGTTAATTGTTCCTGCGGCTCACCAGCGAGCGCTGCGTGCCGACCACCTGCATGCACCTTATCGCTGCGTATGCATGAGGAAGAAACGGTCTGTAAACGACCTACACACACCTGCAGCGTCCTGACTCGGACACCCCTCCACTGTGAAGGCGTGCATTTTCACTCGTTGGAGTTGCCTGCACGCCATATGCATCTCTCCAGATCGTCTTGGCACCATGCCGCAACCCGGCAAACTTCACATTCTGCCCCTGCACTCTCGGAGGTGACAGCCACATAGTGCTGATCTGTGATGCCGCTCCCGAGTCTGCACTGGAGCGTCCTTGATTCCTCACGCAAGACACGGCTCGAGTCCAAAGCTCTCTCCACATGAGGATGCGCAACAGCATGTTTCACACGCACCGTTCGAGGTGGGTCCAGCAAGCCCCCGGTTTGCCAAGTTAGTATTTGATATGCCGCAGTTGGCGACCAATCGAACCAGAGGCGTCGACTTGCCCCTGCATGGCTAGCAGCGTCTTCCCAGAGCAGAGACGCTATCAGCGAACCTTGCCCTATTCGTGTACGAGAACGAGGAGCTCGTCCTCGCCACCATAAATAGGCCTGCCAGACGAAATGCGGAGAAGCGGGAGAGACGAAGCAGCGGTCTTGCTGCGTCTGCCCAGATGAGTCCAGCCGAGGCATCGAGATCGAGATGCGTGATGTTGGAGCATGCTGATTTCCAACAGCCTCGAATTGATCGTCCGCAGAAGCTGGATGGTGCAGCTGGTCGCTCAAGACTGCTTGTAGGATCATGGTACTGGGATGCACCGTCATAACCCCCTGATGTCTTGAGACGCCAGAACAGGGCCTGCATTCTGGCGTTCGTACTACGCGTTCTGCAATGCAATCTGCACTTCCTCACCAGCTGCGTACACTGTGCGGACCGACTGTCTTCGGTTTTGCTTTTGCTGCATTCGATACGCGTTCAAGGTCCGGCATGCCGATCTAGACCCACAGCAGATGGCCTCGAGATATCGACCCCAGTGCTGCAGGTCAGTTCCAGGTTGTGTTGTCATCGCAAGTGTAGCCAAAATACTGCATTATAGGCATTTTTCGTGCTCTCCGGGACATGTTCGGCCTACAGCACCCTTTCGCAGTTCCTGACCGGCCTTTCTAGGAATTCTGTGATACTGAGACGTCACAAACATGGTAGGCCTGTCTCCCGCCGCAAGAGTGATCTACAGGGACCAAACTCGGCGGCCGTACTCCGAGACAGAGACTTTTCGGTGCAAATCTTTATTTGCCCTCGGTTCCACTTGAATTGCGATTGCTTCAAGGAGGGTGCCAGGTACCGAGATTGAGCACGATTTTACGAGAATACGGAGGAGTGCCTGAAAAGCAGGACCACCGAACGTCACACAAAGCACTACCAAATCGCTAAGGATCCGATCCGTGGAGAATCGCGTGCCAGCCGTTTCCATCCGCGACCACAAGTTTCGCGCGGTCGCTCGTAGCCTTGCGCCGGCGAACTTTGGGAGACACATTTCTTCCGAGCCGTCAAGCGGTGAGGTCGCAGGTCTCCATCTTCCGTCCAGTCAATGGATTGTTCCTGATCGCTCCCTCAGAGGGCATTGCGATGCTGATGTTTGGTGCTTCTGAGGATTGTTCATTGTTACCTGGCAGCCTCGCGCAAAGCCCTGAGTGACGGCCACGGTACGCCGCTCTCTGTGCCTGCAGCCACCATTCAGCAATCTTCCGTCGTGCCCAATTGGTTTCCAATCGCTGGACGCATGCAACGATGCATCCGCTGGTGTCCGTTTCCTGTCACTGTCAAACTTTGGTAGATGAGATAATGGCACGGCCCCTGACCGCCGCGCTATCAGTTGCAACGTTTTCTCAGGCAATAATATGTCAAACGGATGTGGCTGGGCAGCCACCAGCATTGCTTGCTGTTTACGTTTCATTTCCAAGTCTGATGTTGCAGTCACGACTGTCTTTGTTGTAAGATTGCCAATCTCCGGATTGTGAAATTCGCTCGTGCCAGAAGAAGCAGTGTAATGAGAGTGGCTTGGGGCGCATGGGCCAATAACAACGCGACAGCGAATGCAGTTCCCTGTTTCGAACCAACTATTTCCCAACCTCAGTGGAAAAGCACGTCTATCTTTGTAACAATGTAATCGCAGCACCGCTGCTCTCATCACCGTTATTATGACAAGGTCGACCTGTCCATAGCAATGCCAGCAATACACGCAATGCGACAGCGAAAAGTACTCTCGGACGCGCTCCAGGTCCGTCCACTAATTTGCCTCAATCTTTGACGGTACACGCGTAGCCTGCGAATCCAGCGCCATGTATCCGCAACGCCGCCAATTGCGGAGCCTCACCTTGGAGAGCCACTCGAACGTAATTTTCACGTCGTTCGCAAGTCCCAACAAAGACATCTCAGCAAGCGACTGCACCACTCACGGCTCTTGCCAGCGATGCAACGACCCTGCCGGTGCCTTCCGCCTCGCTTGATACGGGATGGTTGTGTGATGCTTTGCTTTAGCCTCCACGAACCAGATGCGGGGAGCCCACACCCAGATTCTGTTTCTGAAACTAACGCGCTAGACCGAGCTGCAGGACGCAGCTGAGCTGCAAACGGTCAGAATCTGGACTCAATGCAAGACCGTCAGTCTTGCAATTCACATGCATGCTCAAGAGAAGAAATAAGGAGCAGCGAGCTGATGCTCCACAGGATTGTCCAGTAACTGTATGCCAACAGCAGTGGCAACAACAGCTGCAAAAGCATTGCGACTTGCTTCCCCTTTGTTATCAAAGTTGCGCGCAAGGACTCGAAAGTCCGGGCTTGAACTTTGGCCTCTACCTGCATGAGCTGAAGCTGTCACAGGACACGGCATCACTGGAAAGCCACACCAGACCGGACGCCACTTTGCAACTGCCTTTGCGCACCTCCTTTGCAGGCCGGGGTGTCCGTACGGAGGCACTCCTCGGTTGTGTACCGAAGTTGGTAGTCGATTGGTCAATCGTTGGCGGCATTGTGCAAAGCGCGAATCCATCAGCACTACTGTGGGCTCGACTCCTGCAGCCAGGACGTGGCACAACCTGCAATGTTGATCGTTGGACCTCATGCAAGGATCGCGTGTGACGCCTTTGTTCTCGCTGGAAACACATGGAAGACGAGTCAGAGGGCCACTGGGCATAGTAAGCGTCGGCTACACCCTGAGCCATGATCCCAGAGCTATTCAACAAACTGTATACTACACATGAGAGGTCTGGCTGGATTTTCTCGCAAGCATGTACTCGTTTGTCGACAGCTTCTCGTTCTATCAGCCCCGAAGGACCCTGGCGATAGCACCAGACTCAACAGTACTCGTTCGTTGAGCAAGACTTGCAGAGCCGCCGTGACCGCTGGGTCGGACTCTGCTTCCGATCCGTGACTCAGGTCATGCATACACTAGCGTGAGTTTATGTACAACTTGCGATCGTCAGGGTTCTCTGAGGGTCGTTCCAGCTTGCGCGTCGCCAGGCATCGGTACACCGATGATGGTACCTATGAGCGAAAATGCCAAGAGTTATATTACGTCCCACCAGATGCTTGGATATCTATCGCGATGGGTTTCAATTGAGTCAATTTCGACCATTCTAACACCGCTTCAGCTCGGCTATTTCCTTCAATATCGGGCGTACTGTTCGAAAGTCTTATGCTCCATGCTCCACTCTGGCAGGAACAAAGGCTAGTAAGTGGACTTCAGCAAGATGCATGGCTTCAATCATGGACTTAGACATAGGTTTGAAGGAAGAATTTCGCAGCGGTGAGTTGTAAGATTTACATGCAAGGTTCACCATGTCCGACGAACTTCTGCAGCCAACCGAAACCAAAATAGACGTTGTTGAGGGCTCACGGATGGAAGTGTCACAGTCTGCTCCCGCGGGAGCTGACTTCATACTAAACAACATAACCTGCAGGTTTTGCAAGCACATCCATGGTCCGCAGAGCCTCAAGGTCACCCCTGATCAACGAACACTCGATCGCTCCGACGTCAGTCCCCAGAATCAACTGGTAATCATCACGACTGTTCCACAGCAATCCATCAGTCATTCCATACCGTGGACTTTGGTCACAAGGTTGGTCGTTTGAGAACTGCCGAACATGCACTATTATCGAAACTGACGTCGTCAACGATAGCTGAAAAAACGAACGCCCTTACTCCCACGCCAACGCACAACGATCACTAATCCCAGATCTTGTACAACGCAAGGTTACAGAAAAATAACGATCGCCATGCGCGTCCACGCCCTCGCTCCATCCGCACTCGCAGCGTCCCTGAAAATCTCCGACCGCGTGAGCATGCTGTGCGCTGTACTAGAAATCTGATCCTCGAACCATTCCAGCCTACGATATCCGGCTTGCCATTCTGGGGGTGATATCTCGGGCCGGTTCTCAAAGCCCAACTGTCACTGTATATGCCTGCTGCGAAGCGTCGTGGCGCTCGAATCTGGCGTGGTACAGGTTGAGGCTAAGGCTCAATGGCCGATCATGATCTATGATGCGGCGGACCGCGGATGCTCGGCGGGTACAGGGGGGCGGTGGAGGTGACACTGCAGTAGCCACGTGATGTTTATTCGTGACGTGAAGTGTAGCGTAAGCTGGGGACTTTAACAATGTCGTGGACAGTGGATGAGATGACCTCGACGTAACATCGACCTCTGACTCAATCAGAAGTACGCTTGCAGCATTGGCTTTGTGGAGGCCTACTTGTAAGTGGACACTGCGACAATTCAGAAGAAAGGGTTCTGATATCAGGAAGTTGACTGTACTCTATATCGACCTTACCCAGTGGGCTCCGATGACCTTTTCTGTTTTTCTTATTCTCCTATCACTGTATGGTTTCAAAGACTGCTCACAATTGCAATCGTATGCGTTTCAAGTCCCATAAGTTACGCGATCGTCCTTTCCGCCCAGCCCTGATCTGCGGGATACATGTTTCATCTCCCAGTCTGGAAGTGACCAGGATATTTGCGCTGCAGAGCTTGATCGGGAGACCCATGACCTACTTTTATTGACTATTCTGCCTCTCAGTAGCCTCCGGCTCTCTCCTGGGCCTCTTGAGCTCTGTGGTGACCTCTGCTTCAAGCTCTGCCCTGATGCGCTTCCGTTCTTCTTTGGCAATGAAAGTGCGGGAGATGAAGCTGCCGAGGAATTCTCTGAGCAGAATATCTAAAAGGGAACTATCACTGTTGGACGTGTCTAATTGTTCGCCGTTAGACGAGTCTGCGTGTCTGTCACTGGGGTGTCTGATTGTCTGATCTCATGCCGATGCCGTAGGGCTTCCAAGACAGGTGCTAGACGATCGCAGGCCCAAGTCGGTAAGGAGGTCTTTGGTGTGTTGGCGGGAAGGCTCTTAATGTAGTGGGTACAGGTCGAATCGTTGATGGCTTTGGAGGAACTTTTGGGTACGGCGTTGTGATGACCATGCAGCAGCCGAGCTGCTGTTTGGTGGACCTGACCAGAGTCTTGGTAGTGTTTCTGAAGACATTTCAAAGCATTGTGAGTATGTGCGTGTGCATTGGGTGGATAGTGTGTTGAGCTGTAGTATGCAGGACAGTGTGCGGCTTTATTTTAGAGTTGTATAGAGAGATAAAACTCACACATGTATGTTTAACAGCACAACTCCGTGCGTTATACTGGTACAGAAGTTTCGAACAGTCACGCTAGGTGTGTTGATCTTGTTAATTTTGGTTCTTCAAGACGCTCGACCTCGTGCTTGCTGCCATAAAGCAAAGCAGTACTGCAGGTAATGTTTCACAATTCATGCGCCATAATAACAAAACGCAAAGGCTAGAGCGGAAGACTCTGATCTATACCTGCTATGGAGGGCTCCTCTCAGAGGTTGTACGCATGTTTGTCACGGCTACAGGTTTGGTGTTGATGAGGGAGGGGCCTCCAACAGTCACCCGAAACTTCCCGAAGGCAACCACGAACGTACCTTTCAACTCTCCGACACACCGACATTACGCTACAAGTACATTCTCTAACTCAAACTCGTTCGCTGCTCTACTAGACTTGTTTACTGATCCTAGTATCGCTAGTAGGTTCGGACTACACTTTGCTGATGCCTAATTCAATGGCTGAGTCGTCATGTATATAGTCTTTAGAATACCGCTCAAGCTCACAACAGAACACAGCCATACAGTCTATTCATACACACGCAATATTTGCATCGTATCTGAGTATCCCTTCGATACAAAGCTCTCATCTAGCTTACGAGACGATCCACTTAACATCAATCACCCCAAGCCAGTGAAAGAATTATACTTCCGTCCATTACTGGCAAGAAAGTCCGACATCATGTTTTTCACTGGCGCAGTTGGCGCGCTCTTAATGTACTCAGTCCTCAAAGGGGCGCACCACCATCGTTCCTCGCACGAACAGAGGATGGCAGAACAGGGCCCAATATCTCAGTCCGTATCAGAAAGACTCGCCCGAAGACAGGAAAAGCATCACGAAGAGTTGAACAGTCCGTCGTCATTAGTGCAAGCATCGCTGCAAAACGCGATAGTACCTCAGGTGGTATATGTGCCGAGGGAGACAATCAGGGAGGTCGTCGTGGACTGTTCATGCAAGTGCGCCTGCAAAGCACCTGAGAAGCCGGAGGTTCCGAGGTCGTTCTGGAGTCTTGACCAGGGCAAGTTCGTTCGATCGGCAGGGGATAAAGAAGCGAAAAGAACACGAGAGAAAATGAGGGAGGAGATTGCGACGAAGATGAAGTACTGGAGCCTGGATCAGGGGATGCATGCTGATGAGAAGGGCACAGTATAGCATAATATAGGATTAGGATGGCGTCTGACGTGATATGATGCGACATCTCCACTCGACAGCGTTTGTTTCAAACAGACAACGAGAGGTCTTGGTGAAAGAATTGTGTTGCATTCCCGGACTTTACGAGTTTTGTGTATGATATGTGTATCCGTTTTGACAATACTAAAAACTATTCCGATAATAGTAATTAAAAACTCGCTATCCATCACATACGACCATAGGACGTTGAAAACAAGGCTTCCCGTTCGCTCAGCCCTATTTAAGCAACGTACCGGCGGATTAGTAGTTAGGTGGGTGACCACTAGCGAATACCCGCTGTTGTATGTATTTTTGCTTTTCCCGACAAACTACCAGCGAGGGCACACAGATGCTCCAAATAATTGCTCTCTGTCGCGCTGTGTCTTTTTTTTCTTTTGCAGATGTTTACCTGCGTAACTTGAAGTGGTCAAGGTAGTCAAATGGATCTAGATTGTTCATGTCAAAGTTGAGGGCCATGCTCCGCGCTAGTTGCGTAGTAAACCGTTATCTTTGTAGTTGTCCTGGGAATGGCGCGCATGCATCTTACTTTTCCTGTCCATGCCATTTAACACAATGTCGCGGTCGGCCGTGAGCTTCTTCTACTTCTGGAGAGCGGGAGTTGGCGTCGCTAGATGCTCCCCCTTGAAGGAGAAGCTCACACCCTGCTCTTTGAACTGTGCCTTCAGCTTCCTGACATCTTCGTCAATTGGCAGCACACCAATAGACTTGCCGAAAACAATGATGGCTCCTAAGTAGGGATAGCTGGCTCTGCAATCTTGAGCAAGGACCCGAAGGCTGTCTTCCCCCCATTGGAACTCATATGGGTCGTCCCGTTTGGTGCAATTCTCGACGTAGACTCTGAGGTAGTTGATATTTGGTGAGAGGTTATCGCGAAGATGCGCATGATCTTGGGGTCGTTCACCTGAATCGGTATGGAATCCTTCGAGGCTTATTCGGATCTCGCATACGCTCATCATCTCTCGCAGAGATCCAAGAGTATCATCGCTTTCGGGACCGGTTCCATGATAATCCTTCGAGTCGACGATGCGTAGTGTCTCCAGCATATCCTTGAGGCAGTCTGCAATGCTTCGTGGGAGAAACCAGGGTACCCGCGGTCCATGATTAGCTCGTCAAAGGCCTAATCTGTGTCGCAGGATACGAATCGAGATTCTGTCAAACATTGTATCGCATTGACGAATTTAACCATGGTGTCGGTCTCGATGAGGCTACCTTCAGGGCTGAGTCTCTGCACAGTCGAGGACTTCGATTGTGGTGCCACAGTCATCCATAGAAGTCCGGAGTGGAATGCATGTGCAAGCACACACTCGTGTAGGCTAGGGAACCTAAGAAACAAGAAGACACTCGACAGCCTGATTGAACCCATACATATGACGAGTTGATTCAAATGGCAGAAGTATTACATGCCTTCAAGACTACGCACTGCTGCAAACCGATCACCCTTGTCCACAGAGGCGAAGTGTGCCAGTACCCACGTGGACGTACGCGGATGTTGGCACCTGCCACCTCAAGGGTCTTGCCATCAGGATTCAAGATCAGGGACAGGTTGAGTAGGTTGTCCGATGACTGGTCCTTGACAGCTTGTCGTACTATGCGTTCTTCGTATTGCAGCAGGCCCACAATACTAATCGCCTTGCATGCTTACGACACTCTGGATGACGCAGGTCGTAGCTCAGCTTGGCTTTCGCGAGCCAGTTGATGACGTTCGGGAACAACAAACATCGACACGCGACAAATTCCCACCCTGCTTAGTGCTTCGTTGCACTCTCAAGATCAAAATCAAATGACTTTACCTCAGAGTGGGCGATTGGCTGTAGTGCTACGGTGCTGCGGCCCGCTCAACCGCCAATGAGGCGGCTTACCGCATTGGGCGCTTGACCTGCACATTCGCAAGACTCACGCGCTAGAGACTGATAAGACCTTCCCTGACCACAACCTACGATCGAGCTCACTCCCTGACTTCCAAACATATCTCCTAATCAGTCATGGCGACGGCGACTGCACTCCTGATAGAGACCGAGCCAGCCACAGCTTTGCAACAGATTCAACTCCAGAACATCGATGTCGATGCGGGCTTGAGCCAGCATGAGGGGGCTCTGACCGGCCCTGTGTGTGATCAGATTGAAAACGCAGCGTCTACTCGGAAGAGCCTTCTCAAGGTCCTTGCAGCTAGCATGTCCTTCTTCTTCGCTGGCAACAACGATGGCAGCCTCGGCGCGCTCACGCCGTACATCTTGCGGACTTACAGCATTGGCACCGGATACATAGCATTCATCTACGGCGCCACCTTTTTAGGCTGGCTCTTTGCAGCTGCCACCAACGGTCACATGGCCCGCTACCTCGAACTTGGTACTATCCTTACGCTTGGTGCCGGCATCCAGGTTGTCGCTCACGCCTTGCGTTGCTGGACACCGCCGTTTCCGCTCTTCGTAGTCACGTTCTTTCTACAAGCAGTGGGTATGGCGTACAACGAATCCCATGCGAACACATTCGTTGCATCGCTGAAGAGTGCGCACCGACCACTTGGCTTCATCCACGCCATGTACGCTCTAGGAACGCTGGTCAGTCCTTTCGTAGCGACCGGTATTGCTTCTGCAGTTCCAAATCGCTGGGCTATTTACTACGTATACCTTGTCGGCATTGGTGTCCTTAATATGCTGGCTGTGGGTATCACATTCCGCGAAAGTCTCAAGATGCACACGAGCCCTGCATCACCAGCAGGACAGACAGCGGCTGTCCCAAGCAGACGCAAGCAGGGCAACAAGGATGTGATCAGTGCTCTTAAGTCACCACCGGTGTACCTTCTTTCGATGTTCTACTTTTTCATGCTCGGCACTGGTATCACAGCGAGCGGCTGGGTTGTCGAGTACCTGATCGAAGCACGCAATGGCAAGCTGCCTGAAGTCGGCTATATTCCTGCAGCGCTTGCGGGTGGTATCTTTCTAGGCAGGATCATCCTCGCGGAGCCGACTCATCGGTATGGCGAACGCCGCATGACGCTCGCCTATTGTGTGATCATGCTGTGTCTGCAGCTGATCTTCTGGCTCGTGCCCAACTTTGTCAGTAGTACTGTGTCGCTCTGCTTTCTGGGATTTTTCTTTGGACCGATGTTTGCCACAGGCATGTCTGTGGGCTCGAAGCTATTCTCGAAGGAGCTGCAACCGACTGCTTTGGGGTATGTATTCGTCTTGGCGCAAGCGGGTGGCTCGTTCTTTCCTGCAATTACCGGTATCATTGCAGGTCGAGCAGGCGTCAAGGTCATGCAGCCGATGCTCGTCGGACTAATCGTTGCCACTGGCATTTCTTGGGCACTAGTACCAAGAGTCAAGCACAGAGATGTGTAAATGCCCAACCGTTTTTTACTCCATGCGCTAGGGTTACAACAATGAGGTATGTTCAAGTCGCAGCAAAATATATGATTGTTGCACATCTGCAATTTGGGTACACACATGTCTTCTCTAACTGAGCATTGGTGGCAGCATGCCCAATGATCGGTGGATATCCAATCGTACAGTCGCGCCACACATGGGACCACTTTCCGCGGCATCGAAGCGCAAAGACTCAGTAATTGAAAGCGCAGTGATATTGAGCGAGGCTATTTTACGGGTTGGTGAGACACTCTGATGTCGCTATAACGGAAGGAGCATTAGAAGGGCCTCACTCTACCTGCAGGCGAAAATATAGGAGGTAGCTAAGGGCTCTTTGTTGCTGTTTTGCAACCCTATAGGCCTTCTGTTGGCTACAGATAAGTCCCGATGTGCATTGCCTCACCAAATGCTAGTACCCCCTCGCCAGATGTCGCTCCCCAATTCAAACGCCAATTTCTGTAGCCGCCACAGAGAAGTCTCTGTCAAATTCAGAGCACAGAAAGCGTGAGTACTGTAGGAAAGAAGCACAACACACATCTTATCAAACATAAGAGTGATCTTCAAAGTGAGTTACGGTGCAGCAGATATGCATCCAAGAACTCAGTCCTCATGATGTGAGCGTGAACGCAACGTGAACCGTGTTTCTTGGGATTTTGCATGTAGAGATCGCAGCTCAGAAACTGTGGAGTCAGCCGTGTTTCAGTACCTATGCGTCTTCGTACTCAAGGTCTAAACAGACCGACCATGGGATCAGTGTGTCGTCACATTTCGACACATTAGCGAGATTTCGGATGCGAAAGATTCGACTTACATTGCGATGGATGGTTTTGTACTTTACATCCGGCTTTCCACTTGTAATGCTGCGTGCTGCACTATAAAGCACAGCATGCGACTCTTATTGTGCATTTTGGAACTCAAGGCAGAGATAGACACGTACTTACAGTAAGAGCATTTAAGTTGAAAGTTGATCCCCATTGGTGAGCATTGAGAAGATACATGTTCATTCTCAATTTCCACAAGGGGCAGGAGCGAGACAATCTTTCTTACTCCCTCGGTGGACTTATTCCCATGATCGCATATTTCGCATACAAAGATGTCAATCACGCGCTGTTCACCTCGGTTGGACTCACAGGTTTGATTCTTCTAGTGTTCGGCTACGTTGAGGCCGTTGTAACTGGTTTCAAGGGACGAGATGCTGTCATTGATTCTTTAGCGGCTGTGGCTGCGGGGACGAGTCATGAAATAGTGAGAGGATTCAATCAAATTCGGCCAGTGCATCCGTAGAGACAGAACACAACACTTCAGGACCAATAAATTATTGCAAACATCACTTCAAAGACCAATATAGATAAGAGCATCTTGTGACCTATGAAATTGAGCATGGCCACCGCAGCTACAATCACGATGCTCTTGAGTGCAGACGTCAGGATCTAATCGACACTCATGTTATTCATACTGTCCAGATTGTATCAACTACTAGTAAATACATCTGATTAGCTTTCCAAATAAAGAGATACATCACGCTCTGACTGCAGGGATATTCTCAAAGAAGGCAGAAAAGGTCACCTACTTTGTACGCGGTATGCGGTGACTGGTGAATCTGAGCTGAAAATAACGCAGAGAACACCGCATCCCAGACGAAGCCACACATCGGGAATTGGTCCCTGCCATCCTGCGTTGAGCAGTAGTGTGGCTGGATGCGTCATTCCTTGAATATCATTGGACGAGACTAAGTGCTAGCAAAGCGGCTTCAACCACTTGCGGACCTTCCACTTTCGCCCAGCAGTTTCGAATGCAACAGCCTTGCGCGCATTCAATCGTAGTGAGCATCACGCCCAGGTAAACTGCAAGGACACTCGCCGTCTTTGACTTTCAGCGACCTTAACACGTACTCTATGACGTCGGGATGCGTACGAAGATCGACTTGATTCACTGTGGTGATGAAGATCGTGAAGTAGTAGGACGCCGACCTTTGGTTCTTCTCGCCGTCCTCGCTACCCCCTGTTCTTTTGCGTAAGCTTCAACAAGCTCTTCCCAAGCTTCTTCTGAACGGCCTGCACGCAGTGAGGACTAATCGTATGCGATACAGATTGTCATCAGGCTCTTTCCACGGAAAATGTATCACGCCAATCTCTATCCAGAAGTGTACACAGGCGCGATCCGCAATATATGCATTGCGATGCCGCAAGGAGCGATGAAACGCGCGCAGATCAGCTGGCCGTCGGCCTTCTTCGTGATGCTCAGCCTCACACATTGAGCGGCTGCGAACGCGTCAGACGAAGCGGTCGGGGGCAAAATGCACTTTCAATCCAATAGCGTCGATGTGATGCTGGATTGCAAAGCAGCATAACAAGAGCTGTGATTCGTCAACATGATGTTACGATGTCGAAGGGCGTGTTTGAACCAAGAGAATATATGCGTTGGAAACGTACTGCAAGGCACGTTTCGTCTCAAGAAGTTTCCCTCCGCTATTCCTTTTTCCATCGGTTGCCGTTGCGTTTCCTCAAGATGCAAGCCCGAAGGAACTTCACCTTCACATTCACGTGCATCTTGCGTAAGTGCAAGGATCTCGAATCAAGTCCGATCACGATGCCAACTGGCGCTGCCCTAATGAGCATAAAGAACGCTGGCGCCGATGGACAAGCAGAGAGTGATGGAGATAAAGCAGGACCGGCGCACGCAGCTATTATTGCTCGCTGCATATGTCATCATATTTCCGCTCGGTGCATTACTGCTGCGTTTTCTTGAGAGCGTCAAAACGCGCTATGTTGTCCAGACCATCGGACTACTCGTTACAATCATTGGAGTCGGTATCGGGCTCTATTTGAGCACGATGTACAACCATGTAAGTTCTTGGTCCCTTGCTCCATATCTCTCGCTAATGCTGGCTCGCACAGTCAAAAGACACCTCCTCCGGACATCAAGTCTTCGGGCTTGTACTCTTAGCCTTGTTGTTTGCGCAATTGGCCATCGGTTTCTACCATCATCTACGCTACCGAAAGTACAAACGGACGACAATCTTTGGCAAGTTGCATTTATATGCTGGTCCAACCCTTGTTTTGGGACGCATCGTCAATGGGTTCACTGGATTCAACTTCAGTAGCGAGCCACACAATAACGTATACTACGGTGCTGTGGTAGCTGTTGTCTTAGTTGTTGTCCTGGCACTGCTTGGGTGGAAAAGATGGACGAACAAGCGGGCTAAAAGAGACAGAACGTCGAGCGATGGATGGCTTCATGATTCCTACGTGATGAACTGAGTACAGGATGATGAGCAATCAGTGGGTATAGTACAAGTTGGGCACTGTTGACTAATCTCCATGATTCTCACGCCATGTCCTCTTAGCACTGCCAAGTATCAATTTGTGAGAGCGTAAAGATGGGAAGAGAGAATGGTATGGACCTAGGACTTATACATGAGAATACTATTGGCGGTTATACATAGCAGTGGGGAGATGCATTGCAGACTCAATGTAACCCCTTCATCAGGACTTGCATGGCTTCTTGTTCATTTATCTTCTTTATGGGTACATACGTCATGACTGGTTGCAGCAGACGTATTTACTTAGGTGGAGGAAGTGCTCGCGGATGCGGATCTCGTACGCATTGAGTCCAACCATTGGTCCACCACTTGCTCAATAGGGTGTGAATCCCCGTCATTTGAGCTTGTCTCGACGGAGCTGGCTGCACTGCTGGCCGAACCACTTAGGCTGACTATTTGACGTTAGCCCTGTCGTGATAGACCTGAGGGACTCATACCTTGGAGAGTAGAGTCTGACGAGAAGGTTGACGACTGTCGTTCCTCCTGGGACTGAGCGAGTTCAACCGTGTTTTCGCGCCCAGAAATTCGCCAAGACCAGAACCGTTTCAGGCGTGTCTGGGTAAAAAGCTGTTGCTTCTGGCACATTGTGTTTTGGGGCAATGCAAAGATTGTAGGGAAATGAAGAATCGTATTTTATTGCAGTGGTCTCTACTATGTATTCTATCCTCTGCTCTGCCAAGATATGGAACGCCACAATCGTGTGCAACAAGATCGTTGATGACACAAGTGCATTTATCTAAGCCACAGAGACATTTCAAGGGTCTACCTTCGATGAAGCAAAAACCTGCAGACGTCACAAGGCACATTATCGACGTTGCGCAAGCGATTTTGCTGAGCAATATCCTTTGGGCCATTGGCTGATCCGACTAGCTGACTTACTTGCGTAACCAGACGCAAACTACCAGAACCTAAGAAGCGGCTCTAATCTGGGCGCAAATCGTGCCCTGCTGATCAGCCACAATTTCCATCGGTGGAACAGCCAATGATCCAAGCGTGTTGGCGCGTCTATTTTTCGGTCCTTTATCCATCTTCCCAAACCTAGAACACACATCGATCGCCCAAGATTCTGATACCGCGCACAACACCCGTTTGAAGCAGAACATCTTGCGTGAGCGCTCGGACAACCTAGACACAGCATAGCTACAGCTTAGCTTGCTCGAGCTTGGAAATCAGAACCTTCAATCAGCTTTGCTGGTGCTTGAAAGAATGTGCAGAATCGCCCTATCCATAGAACAGGATGAGTTGACCAGGCACGTATGCCCTCTAATAGGTTAGAAGATGCTAGTACAAGTGACAGACCCTGATCTAGATTACCTAACCACTTACAGAAGGTGCGGAGTATACAGGCGTCATACGAACTACTACAGCACTTACGCTTTGCAAAGGCCAGCGGTTCTGCACACTTCTGCAACGGTTTTAATTAATGATAGGCCTTGTTAGTTAAGCATTCTGTGGGAGATTCACATAAGCAAGCGAAGAGGCAGGTGAGGCATAAGGCAGCATAGATAGCAGGTCAAGGCGGCGTAGGTGCCAGAAGGGTCTTCGAGGTAAGAGCAATGATACGCAAGAGCAACTATATAAGCAATAGCAACAGAGTAAGGACAAACAGCAAGGCAAGGCATGAGTAGTCAGGGAAGGACACGCGTCGTGAATGTTTATCTAGATGTCATCGCCTGAAAGCATTCGTAGCGCGCAACACCTGATATCTCTGCGCCCGACAGATCTATGCCTCTGCTGCAGAGACAAGCGCTGAACACATATCTGCGTACTTCCCGACCGCTTGGAGGCAGACATTCTTCCATTGCAGGCTGCGCGCAACGCAGCGAGCACATCCATTGAGGATTTGGCTTTTGAGCGAGAGCACAATTAAAATGATTTCGCGCCATCAAAATTTTAGCTGTTATGATCAGAAGCTAGAAACCGCAAGACAGTCACAATCTAGTACCTATGCGCATTTGTACTCGGGGTAGAGACAGAGCAGACACGCTGCTCCAGCGCATGAATTATGGAACATATTTGCAAACATATAACGGCAAGAGCCTTGAGCTAAACTAGTAGAGGTTTTCTTATACTCCTCACTTAGCTTTTTGCTTGTAACGCTGCTTACTGCAGCTGAAAAACACGCACAGAACGTAGTCTCCAGACACCGAACATAGATCAAGTGTTACAACATCGGGTTTTTGGAACCAGCAAGCGCGCTGAGAAACTCTGGCATCGCGACCCTCATCGTTGTACGCATCGCGGAAAGGAATCCTCGAGTTCCCGAGACGCGGGGGCATAAAACAGAGAGAACGTCTCTTGGTACCACATCGCTGTTAGAAAAATCGTGTTTCCGACAGCAGGAAAGACACGGCCTGATCTTTAGTCACTTTGTGATGGATGTGTCGTAAGCAGAGTGATATAAAAGGCACTTGAGTCAAGGACTGAATCTTGTACTATTTGCCAGGCATTTAAGATCAAGTTCCGCCGCAGGAAGAAGACATCCAACATTTGGAAGACTCGGAGACTTTCCATATCCAGGTCTCAAGCGAGACGTAGACACGAGGCTCAACATGATGCCCAACATGAGCTCGTATGATTTCATATTTCTCTGCATGAAAGGCAGGCCGACAAACATCAACGACTTTGACCTAGGTTTCGAAGTATTTACCTGTGGTTGGAGCGCGGGCAGACATCCGAGGTAGCACTTTGAATCTTGAAAACAAGATGAACAAGTGTAGATGCACGGACGAGGCAGGTGCGGCACGGAAGGCGTAGACTTTATACTACCCGCCAAGGTATTGGGAATATGTCTCTCGCGTGCAAAGGAAGGAGGAGACATGACAACGAAAGTATCCATTTTTGGTAGCCCGGTCAGCAAAAGAGCGGGACAGACATCACGCCGCCCTTTCCGGATCGTGGTAACTTAGCAGCAAAAGCGTAGATGTAGCGATGCAGACTACTCAGGTCGTGGAGCCGCTTTTGTAGCCACTACACCAGCTTCCAGCCAACATATCTCTGCGGGCTTCTGTGGGTGCAGCACGGAAGTAGCTGAGTCTATCTTTCATCCTGGGGAGATAAGGGAAGTAGCCATGCCTCCCTAGCTGCTAACTTCGAGTTATAGAGCAGATGGACTGAGTGCTGCAAGGCGACAGCCATGAAGCACCTTGATGGACCGTTTTGAAGGGGAAAGATATGCTCTGACGTTGCACCACTTTCGAGCTTGGCAGCAAGAAGGCAGAGACTAGACATGAGATGAGACTCAGTGTACTTTTGATCCGTGTGGAGGCGCAGAAGAAGCGAACAGACATGCGCTTATGAGCAGGTTGTTTTGGAATGTCTATCTTGGTGTAAAAGGAGATGGAGTAGAGTGAGGTTGAGCGAGAGCGAGCTTGTATAACTCGCTCGACGTTATGTGATGAGGTTTTCCAGCCGAGGAAATAGACCATGCAGAAGGCCGTTTAGGCTCTCGGTGTATGAGTAAGAAAAAAAGACAGGGAATACATCAAGATCCTGCAGCTACATTTCTGGAGTACAGATATTACCTTCCAGCGGGACCACGGCGATCATGCAGTGAGGTGAAGGAGAGTTGGGAAAGGAAACATGAGCATTGGCTACTTGTGTTTCGACTTCAAGAGTCCGGCAGGAACAAAAGGACATCATACTCCCGCATTACACCTTTGAGAGATGATCTTGGGGCAAAGGCAGGGCTGACATCTGAACAGCCATCTTGGCACTCGATCCTTGCGTTGAGTGTAGATGCAGAAGATTCCATAAGCGACTGGTGAGGGCTTTTGTACTCCCCATCGACGTTTCTTATGGCGCTTCGAGCTGCCTCGCAGACAGAGACGCACAGCATGTGCGGTGCCCTTCGTTTGGATTTTTTTCTTTTACTTGTTATTCTCGCCAGAGGAAAGGCAGGACGCACATTGTGGAGTCACTCAGGGTTATCTGGTGGTGGTGAGGTTCGTTTCGAGCAGATCGCAGCAGCCATAACGAACTGCTGTGTGTCTTTGGAAAGGAAAGTAGGGACGACCCGTAACCAGGTTTCTTGAGTGTTTTGGCGTCCGGAGCAGAGGAGGAGCAGACGTAAGGATTTTGGAAGGTTGCTTTTGGTTTTATTTCCGAGGCAGCAGGCAGACAGACATCAGCATGCGATCTCGGGACTTTTGAGGAAAAGAAGAGAAAGCGTTGTGTGAATGGAATCAGCGCATGCGGTGCGTGATTTTATACCGCTTGCCAAGCATTCGCTCCTACTTGATACAACATAATAGGTCAACATACAACATAACATGACAAGCGAACCCCTCCAATGCAGCCTCCCGACACTGCTCCGGTACAGCCAAGCTAAGCAGTACTCATACACCACTCCGTTCCTACCCAGTAGCCCTGACCCTCGGCCCTGTACTCCTCGGATGCACGTTCCACTGCCCATACAACCCCGGTCCACTCTTCTTACTCTTCCCCTTCCCTACCTTATCCGCCTTCTTATACACTTCGCGCCAGAGGTCGTCGACCGGGAGCAACTGGGCCATCTGCTGATAATGCTGCACACTCTGACTAATCTCGCTCGCGCTGAGATCATCCTCATACTCGTCTTGGCTCTTTGACCGGGCTTTGCGAGTCTTGGGTGCTGGTGGAGTGGAAGGTTTGAGCATTTTGAGCGCATCGCGGAGTTCTTTGTCGTCAGAGGAAATCTGCGCCTTGAGATACGCCAGCGCCTCAGGGGCCGTGGGGTCCGCGCCGCGCAGGGCCGCCATGACGGGTGTGCGGGGCGTGTAACTATACAACTCCGGTTGTGGAGGATCTGTGGGCACAATGCTAGGATCGAGACGCGCCTCACTCCCTTTATCTAGCAGGGCCTCGATACCCAAACTCTCGCCGTGCGGAATCGGAGTCGAGTGACTTGGTGTAACGCAGTCCATATCGACCTCTTTTCTTAGGACGTGGTCGATGTCAACGGCGGAGAAGTACGCGCACGACTGCGGGAGTTCGTTGATGCCCATTTGCTGTGCGAACATGGCGCGCGTCCAGAGATTGGCTATCTGCATCGCCATCGCAGCGCGGTACTTATCTTGCTCCTTGACGAGGTACCGGATCTCGTCGTGCACGGTGATGGCAAGGCGGCAGTCGATGTTGTACCGCCGCGCGAGGTACTCCATGCCGATGATCAGCAGGTGCAGGTAATCGACGCCGCTAGACTGGATGGCCCAATTGATGCGGGACGTCATGAAGCCGCCTTTAGTCAGGTAGCGGCGCTGCAAGGCTTCTGTGATGGCGGCGCCGAGGACGGGGGTGCGTGGGCGCTCTTGCTCGGCGAAGTCTTCGAGTTTGTTGAAGACGAAGGACTCGGTGCCGCCACGCCAGAAGGGTCGCTCGTGCAGCTGCTTTCGCGTCGTCTTTTTACCTTTGGTGTTTTGGTAGAGTGCGTTGGCTGTGCTGCTGGTTTGCGCGTCGGTTAACCCAGGGTTGAATTGCCGGAGGAGCGTGGCGGCGAATTTCAGTCCGGCGCCGTAGATACGCCCGTAGTTGAAGACCTTGGCGTCGTTGCGCGATATGCCCAGAATCCCGGCGGTGCGAGAGTGTAGGTCTGTCCCGGCGGCTTTGGTGCCTTCCAGGGTCATGAAGCCCACCGCGTTGCCACCATGGAGCTGGAAGGTGGCGTCGCCGACCAGACTGGCAATCCAGAGCTCTTCTGAGTCTACATCGGCCCCAACAAAGCAGTAGCCTTGCGGTGCTCTGACCATGGACTTGAGCTCAGAACCCACACGATTCTTCTTGGCGTTGCTGGCTGTGAGCCATGTGTTCTCGACTGCTCTGCGGGTGATGGTGCCCATGGGTATTAGCTGTGGCAGGATGAAACCGACCTTCTTCCCCCGTCCTTTTCCAGATGAAGATGTGAGCTTCGGTGTATTTGGTACCTCATTGCTGTACACAGGCATCTGCGACATGATTCGGTCTCTTGCGCTGATCCAGTACGAGCAGGAAGCGTTCATCTCCAGGGCTTCCTTAGCGTATGCATACTCGGACGTCAGCTTCCCTTTTTCGAAGTACTGAAGATAGCCTTTCGCAAGAGGATTCGTGCATCGTGCTTGCGGTCCATCTTTGTGTGGGATCTTGTAGTATGCGTGTTGACGATCGTCGCGCAGTTTGAGGTTCTCTTCCTCCATCATGTCGAGCTCCTTCAGGCCCTTCTCGTTGTAGGCAAACACCTCGTTCATTGGGACCTGATACGTCCAGCCATATGCATCTGACCAGATCAGCGGGTTGCCTTCCCAGGCCAGCCGAAGTAATATTGGAGCGACTCGTGTCCTGATTGTGAGATTTATGGGGCCGTCTTTCTTCGGGAATAGGTCCTTGTACCATTGCGGCATACCAGGCATCTTTTGTCTGGCCGCAGGTCTTGGGGGGTCGTTCTTCTTCTTGCCCTTTACCATCTTGACCTCTTGGCCCGACCAGTCGAGCTGGCTCAGCCACGGATCGTTGTTGTATACTTCGGGCTGATCTTTCACCTCGAGGGCCTTGTCTGCAAGAGCAACTAGTCGTTCTCTGACTGCAGTGTTGAGCTTTTGGTAGGTGGCCTCGGCGTTGTTGATATAGGCGTCCCAGGTCTCGTTGACGGGTAGGATCTCGGCTGCCATGAATCGTAGTGCGGCGAAGCTGACCGGGTGGGGACATGTCTCGATGAACAGTGGAAAGACCTTCTGGTACACTCGATGTGTAATCTCGACGTCTGCCGCGCAGTAGTCGAGCAGTTCGTCCAGCTTCTCGCGAATGCCTGCTCTGTCGAGCTCGCCAAAGTACTCTCGCTGCGCCTTGTCGATAGTGATATTACAGTGAAATTTGGCGACATCGCGCAATGAGTTGACTGCACTCCGCGCAATCCACAGCTCTTCCTCTTCGTCCGGTATGGCGCCGGAGTCGAGTAATGTCGAAAGCTCTGCATTCTCCTCAGACGTCGCGATCTTGTCGCGCAGATCTCTGCTCTTCTTGTGCTTCATCCAGGACGGCCGTTGCCGCGAGCACATGCCGTTTGACGCAACGTGGAGCGACATGGTATCGATGAAGCAGTTCTTCGATTGTCGAATGTCATACTCTTCCGCTATCCGTGCTCGATCGTAGCCAATGTTGTGTCCCACGATGATGCGCGGTATTGTAGGGTCGCCCAGCGGGATCAGGTGGCGGTCAGACTTGGACTCGCCGAGCAGCCAGGGCGATATCCAGCCGTACCAGGCGGTCGGACTGACGGCGCAGGCCATGCAGGCGAACGACGTCTCCTTGTACATGACCTCGGTGTCGAAGGTCAGCATGCTCTCGTTGGGCGCATCGACCTTCTCGGTGGACCCGTCGCTGTTGTACTTGGTCCACCCGCTCTGTCGCACCCACTTTCGCGGCTTCGGTGGGGGATTCGCCCAGGCCAGCTTCTTCGACATGCTCAGATACGGCTCGGCGGCGTCCATGCCCAGCTTGTAGAAGTGCTCGTCCAGCGTCGCGCCCTGCAGCTCGGGCAGGTCGAAGGCGACGGGCGGGGTCGAGTCTTGGTTCTTGCCGAGCAGCTCATGGCGGGTGAGGTGGTCGCGCGAGAGAGCAACGAGTTCAGGCGGCGGCTGGGTGCCCTTGCCGGGGAAGACTTGTTGGTGGACATGGCTGGAGAGGTGTTGCACCCCTATCTCGCTGAAGCGGGCGTCGGAGGGGACTGTGGGTATCAGAAGGTGGTCTTATGGCGGGGCGGGTAGATGGCATGTACGGTTCAAGCTCCTCGCCCTGCTCTTGCTACCTTCGACCTCATTCGGCGAGTCGTGTGTGGTGGCGCATCGTCGCGATGCTCTCTGGTAGGCGGCAGGCAGCGGCAGCGCGCCTCTCTCTGTTCTGCCAGCCCGTGGTCGCGGCGCAGCATTCGCAAGGGTTCGGCAGGAGCTGCAGCGCATCGTCGCGTCAGACAGCGTCAGGCAGCGTCACGGTACTGCATCTCGCCGCATGGGCGCAGCTTCGTAGGCATTCGCAGCTCGCGCGCTGGCGTCATCAAGTCGCGTCTAGCTTCGCATCTCCACCTCGACCACGAAAGAACGGGCGAATCAGGCGCGGGCTGGCGGCGTTGCGGGCTCAGCCCTACCCGCCGCCGCTGCAGGTCGCACTCCCACCCAACGCTCGGGCGCCTTCCTATCTTCACCGCAGGTCGGGCCCTGCAGGTCGTCTTGCATATCTTCTCCGTGGTTCTCTATGTGAAGCTTCTTTGTAATGCCCTCCTAGCAAACCCCGCTGCGGCCGTGCTCGCCACCATGTCGGCCTCAGACTCGCCCTACAACGCCAACGCGTACCCACTCCGCGCCCAGTACTCTTTCCAGAACCTGGACTGGAACTTTGACCATCTGCCTGCCGACGACCCGCACCACGAACCTGTCCCAGCACCGCAAGCCGACGACTGGGACTTCGACGACTGGCTCAACAACCCCGCCAACGAAGCCGATCCCGCCTTTGCGTACACCAACGCCACGCCGTACAACATGTCGTCGTCGCGCGCGCAGCCAGGCCGTCTCCCGAACGGCTACGTCGACCTCACCTCGCCCCATGTCGACTTGACAGAGCCAGACACACCGCCGCGACGACGCAAGCGCGAGTCGCCGACACCGGGGCCATCCTCGAAGCGATTGAAGCGAGACGCCGGCAATGCGGCCGAGAGCGCGAGCAAGTCGCCTGATGCGCCGATCGAGCAGATAGACCTCTCGCAAGACGATGGTGTTCTTGACGTTCTGAAGAAGCAGAGGGAGGACGCCATCAAAGCCCAGGCGAAGCCAGTAGAAACAGTCACCACCTTCAACAGTTTCAACTGCGTCATTTGCATGGACAGGCCTACCGACATCACAGCCACAGCTTGCGGTATGTCCAGATAGACGACCCGTACACACAGCATACACTGACGATGAACAGGCCATCTCTTCTGTCACACCTGCCTCATGGAAGCCCTCATTGCCGGCGAGAATCGCACTGGACCGGGCGAGGCGAAGCGATCGCAATGCCCCGTTTGTCGCAAGAACATCAGCCGCACGCGAGCTACGGATGTGATCCCACTATTACTTAAGAAAGGCCTGGCCACACAACCACGAAGGAAGCCGGACGCGATACCCGCTGCTGCTGCCCCGAAGGTACAGTGAAGCGCATGGATTTGCACTGGACTTCGCTCTGGATTTTGGTTGCATGATACCCCATCTTGGACCATACTGAGGACTACCAGGCCACCACTAGGAAGCCCCGGATTACGAGGCCCCCGAGACGGACACGCAGAACACATGTCTTCGGAGAGGAGTTTATCTGAGAGGATGGTAGTCTTCTACCCATTTCTGTTGCATTGCAACGGGAGCTTATACTCGAGGGAGGTCCTGGCGTTATGGACGATACACGGTGACTGCACCTTCTAAAAGAACCACCATACCGACCAGGTGCACATGGAGGCGGTCTAGATTGCATGCAGGGCTCCACTTATGGTAATGACGTACACGACATGACGTACTTGTCTACGAAATAATGAAGGTACTCAACAGCTAGCAGTCTGCTGGCTACAATCTCTACACCCCACCGTCTGCAACTCTCCTCGAGAAGTACCTACCACAGCAACTACCATGTCAGACCCAAAGCTCACCTCCTCGATCGCTATCGTCGGCGCCGGCGATGTCGGTGCCACGATTGCCTACTCACTCATCATGAACCCGGTTGCCGGCGACATTTTGATGATTGACCCCAAGGAAGAGGTCAGAGATGCGCAGGTCCAAGATCTATCAGACGCCACATTCCACGGCAACACCAGCACACGTGTACGAGCAGGGACACACAAGGAAGCCGGGCAATGCGATATCATCGTCTTCACCGCCGGCGCAAAGCAGAAGAAAGGTACTGCCGCTTTCGAACCGTTACAATCGGTAGCTGACAACCCCAGGCGAGTCCCGCACCGACCTGATCGGCCGCAATAAATCGATCCTCCAATCCGCTATCAAAGATATGCAACCGTTCGCACCGCACACAATCCTCCTCCTTGTCGCCAACCCCGTCGACGTCATCACATACTTCGCACAACAGTACTCCGACCTGCCCAAATCCCAGGTCATCGGATCAGGCACTTTCCTTGACAGCGCGCGCCTGCGCGGCATCCTCGCATCCAAAGCCGAGGTCGCAGCCTCTAGCATCGACGCATATGTCCTGGGCGAGCACGGCGAGAGCCAATTTGTCGCGTGGAGCGCTGCATCAATCGGTGGCGTACCGCTGGAGCGTGCATTGAAACCGGGCACAACCCTCGACAAAGAAGCCATCGCAGAAGACACAAAGAACAAAGCCACAAGTATCATTGAGAACAAGGGCGCCACGAACTACGGCATTGGTGGCGTCGCAGCGAGTATCTGCAAAAGTATACTGTCTGACCAGAGGAATATTCGTCCGGTCAGCCATTATCAGGAGGACCTTGGCGTGTCGCTGAGCATACCTGCTGTTATCGGGAGGCAAGGATTGGTCAGGACGATTAATATAGGGCTTAACGATGAGGAGCAGAAGAAGCTGAAGAAGAGCGCGGAGGCACTGAAGGAGATTATCAACGCTTGAGCATGTGCGCAGAAGAGCGGCCTCGCTGATCACGTTCGAAGGGATATGAAGTAATGAACACAACTTCAATGCATGAGTCCACCGGACAGTCACATGTAATCTTCGTTCAACGCATTGAAGCGTGTCCTTCCGTCCGCAGTCCTCACACCATCACAATGCCTTCCCGGAACACCAAAAGCTCGGGGACCGAATCCATGTCTGCTCCTCTTCTGTTCTAAATCCAATGCGCACAGGCTGGATGTCTGTCGTCCTCTGCCCTCTTCCTCTCAAAATTGGAGTAGTGCGGTTTCATGGATCAATCCTTCTGCCAGCGCGATCCCAAAAAGGGCTTGCAAACGTGTTATGTCCTCCTCTTCCTCCACCTGCACCATGACTGTTCGAGAACCAAAGGAGTCATGCACATGACCGTAAAGCATCCCCGAAGCTGCCGCGTTCTCTGCCGCCTGCTGGGCCTCCGCGACGTCTTCAAGAAGTTGTATCAGGACCGAGCATACTTCAGGTCGTCGTCTTTGGTCGGGGCGTCTTTCTGCTGCGCTCCATGGACGCTAACGTTCGCGGAACTGAGCAAGAACAAATGCATGCCCTTCGTCGCGTGCGAATTCTGCCAATGTTAAAGTCTAGCGTGACATCAAGTATGTCTGCTTTCTTCGTCTCTGGCTCAAATAACACCAGTTTTGACCAATGGTTGCATGCTCCCTCGAAAGTTCCACAAGAAGAAGATCATGACCCGGCATTGATCGTTGACCGGAATCACTTGAGAGCTTCAAATTGTTTCTCCTCTACACCCTACTGCAGTGATCAAAGCGACTGCCAAATGCTCCCCGGGAGCGAAGCCCTTGCTCGCAACAGCACGTGTGTATCACTGCCGCGGCCGGCTACTGAAGGTGCTATTCAAACGCTTCGATGTTCGGAGTATGTACCCTTGTGCTTCTGCATGTCTGACTTGCAAACCGCAAATCTTGATGCTCAACACGACGTTACGTACAGTTGAGTAGCCACACGCATACGCTTGACATGTAAAGCTCGCACGTCTGTTGTTCTTGGGCTTATCCGGTATTGCTCTCTGTCTTTGCGGAAATAAATATTGACATGCACTCATGTCGCTCCCTGGCTCGCTGCTCCGAACACGCATGCGACTACCAAAACTCTTCATTCTGCCGTTGCTGCCCTCTACCCGCCAAGTCTTCCCCATTCGTTCAAAAGTATCTCGTGAAGCACATGGTTGGTCCTTTTTCTATGTCTTCAAGTTGCAAGGTGCATTCACATGGTGATACTCTGTTTTCGACACCTTGCAGACATGGAAGGGTCTTCGACAGCCCAGACGTGCTCTCTTTTCCCATCGACAAAGATTACTCTCCTCGTTCTCAGCAAGCGCATGATTATTACCGGCGTACGATGCTCTCGAGGTCGCACTTCCTGGCCAATCGTCTCACTTCACTGGCCATGTGCGCTTACGCATGTCACTGTCTCAGGTATCTCGACAGCCGCGCATAGCTCGCTTCTCTCGCCAAGCCCCTCAAGATGCCGCTGAGACCTCGGTGAGACTTGGCTGGTACTGGAGCAGAGCCGCATACGACTCTGAGGTCGATTTGCCACGCGGAGCTCCACTCCGCCGCCAGCTTCCGTCTTCCAGCCCATGCACAGTGTCATGCATGCGGGTCCAGGGGTGCGGGCCGAGGCGACCCAGACTTCGATCTCGACGTCGAAGTTGCACTGCGTGTTGGTGGCTGTTGTCAGAGCGAGATCGAAGGAGTTAGGGAGAGCTGGATTGATCACATATTTTGAATTGAATATCTGCCGTGCTGCAAACCGCAGGCCTAATTTTGTTGCCTGGAAACTCCGAACCCATCGCTGAATATCGCACAAAGACGCAAGAAAGGCAAAACACGCTGATGACGAAGACGTTCCATCACTTGAGGGGTATCGTTCAAGGTATCCGTTCATACTTCGGTAATGGCAACGAGTGTCATCTTCGGCGCATCGCCCTCCTCGTCTGCAACCTCGACTTCCGCATCAGCCTCGGCCTCGCGCTTCGCCTTCTTGCCTGCCTTTGCGCCGTTGGCAGCTGAGTTCTGCGGAACGTTGACACCGGGGCTGACGACGAGGCCGACACCTGCGTTCTCAGAACCCATCTCGATCTTGGGCGAGTTCTTCATGGCCTCCTTGGCATAGCCGAGGGCAGCGTTGAAGCCCTGGAGATCGCGCTTGATCCACTGCATAGCATCCTCGACGGCGCTGAGTTGCTGCTCAGCCGGGTTGGGAGCGCGCTTTCCGAGGAGAGTTTCGACTGCGCGGCGGAGGTTCACGGATCGTTTGGCAGCTGGTTTTCCTTCAGCGGGCTTTTCTCCCTCTTTTGCGGGCTCGGCCGCAGGAGCAGCGGCCGGCTGGGCTTTTTGCGCACCTTGTCCTTCGCCTCCGGCCTTGGAGGCTGCGCCTGAGGCGAGCGTGGCCATCAGCTCTGATGCCGATTCTTTGCTTCCCAGTGAGATCTCTCCATCACCGACTACCAGGGCAGGGGAGTAGGCGCCAAGGTTGATGTTGAGGGGGACGGCGGAGACGGAGACGGCTGCGAGAACAGCGAGGAGAACTTGTTGAGGAAGCATCTTGATGGTGTTGTTTGGATAATTGGGGTTCGGCTAGCGATTGTTGGATTTAATGTCGATTAAGTGATCGTTTAGAAACTTTGTGAAAGGTCGCTAGCGACTGATTATGGTTCAATAGATGATTAGAAGTGAATGGAGTAACCGGACTGGAGAATTGAAGAAATGCATCCTTCTGGATCTTATATACACCGCAAGATGCATACGAAGCCCCGATGTGTGCGGTGGAGCTGCTCGACCCCGCCAAGGCTGTGCGGCTGTTTGGGGTGAGGTTGAAACTTCTGTGAAGCCACGCCAAGAGCCTCAAGACCATGCAAGCATGCCCGTGGCAGACCTGGCAGAAGTTGCCTCTGCAGCCTCGTTGCCAAGCTTCTATCGCTGTTTGAAGTGTGCTTGAAACTTCTGTGATGCGGAGCCAAGCAACGATAAGCATGGAAGTTGTCGTTAGGGGCAGCTGGGCGCACAGGGACACCAGCAAGGGTGGAGACCAGCGCGGTCTGGAGCATCGTGGACTTCGTCCGCGGAGGAAAGAGACTTGACCAATTCAGGAAGTTGATGTTGAACGTCCTCTGGCCAAAGCATTGCAACGTATCCGCCATGGGTGCGACTCCTTCGCGGATGCAGTGGAGAAACTCCTAGGGGAGAGCCAGCATGTGCAGCGTCCTTCACGATCGAGTTGATCGCCAATAGCAGTTATGAAAGCGTAATGGTAGATTGGGTCTAAATCCAAGCTCATGCGTATCGCCTACGTCTGTAAGGAAGCCGTCAAGAAGGCTTGAGGTTCCAAGGCTGTAGTTGTCCCGCCAGGCTGGCATTGCCAAGTGCGCAACGTGCAAAGAAAGGACGGGACAGCTCTTGGACGAGCTTCGATATGATCATCGCGGTTCAGAGTCGTGCATATTCAAGATAGCGGCCTCCTTGGCAATGGGCGTTTCTCCACAGCGTTCGTGTGGTCATCACTGTGCCAGGAGGATGTCTCGGCGCTTGAGCTTCGCCTGAAGAAGCTTTGGCTGCAACAGACCACGTGTTAGCTGAGCGGAGCCTGAGAAGCTTGATCGAGGTGCAAGCTGCGGACCTGGCTCTGTAAACGCTGCTCGAGGTTTGAGATGGGTGATGCGCTAGGCATTCAGGCACGAATCGAGCGGGGGTAGCCCAATCGGGACGAGATCTCGAACGAAGGTGCGACAACCTCAATCTTGGCGGAGCGGACTGTGTGCCCAGTTCGTGACTCTTTCGGTCGGTTCGACACCTGAGTCTGTGCATTATTGGCGATGCTTGTTGCTGAGTGGCAGGCAGGCATGCGGGTGGCTGACGCAATCCAGAGTTGGGCCGTCGCACCGGTCCACCATCGACTCCATCACCATCATAGATCAGCTAGCAAGTCCAGCTTCTCCGCAAGCATGGGTAAGAGGACGGTCTCAGGTGCGTTGCGCGAGGTGCTGAAGGCGACGAGGCGTTGAGGTGGGAGAGTGATTGGGTGGTCGAGGCTGCGAGGGGTCAAAAACTTCAAATCAACGGATCGCTGAACCGAGGAGGTCCTCACCCCCTCATGATTAGCAACGACGGCTGGTGACTTGGCGAAGAGCGCTATTTGCAATGCCTTCGATATTACGTATCAGAGAATGGAACGCCGATGGTGCGATCAAACGCAGCCGCATCTTGTCACCTCTTCTCCAGCGCGCTCAACACCAAAAATGAGGTCCTGTTGTGCACACGATCACGATCAACAATACCAAGCACTGTCACCGATAGGGTTCATTTGGCATCTCTTGGAAGGCGTTAAAGTGGAGAAGACCCACTGCCCAGCTGTCTCCCCGCAAAATCCACTCTTGATCATCTCCCAAGAAGTCAGGCATTCTTGGTAGGGGCAGACAGCTCTTGGTATAGAACAAGACTTTTAGCCCGACAATCGAACAGACAGGAGGTGGCCAAGATGTTGTCGCATCGTGTTCTCGGCAGGATCGTCAATCTCATTTCAACCATGTATGGCACGCAAGCCTGTCAATGCCATCGACGTCTCTTCTTATGCTTTGAGTCGCCGATGCATTGCGATCGACCAAGGTTGGGACATGGTCGAGTACATTGATGAACATAAGCTTACTTGTTGTGTGTATACGGAGCGTCTGGCCGGTGGCAACTTTCTTTGAAGAGCACCTATCTGTGGTGCAGGTGCTGCAATTTCCTTCAAGCTATGCAGCCGGCCTAGTCTCAGAGGACCACGATCGAATACCAGCTGCTTCCCCACAATCTCAGGAGAAGCAGTGTCCGGGCATCGTTTCTCGAAGTTGCAGCAGGCCGTTGGTCTTCACGTCCATGGCATGCCATCGAGGTATGCTACTCCGACACGAGCCTGGCTTCACTCGTTCAGTTCAGGATTGAAATCTATGTTCTCATTCTCAACGCCTATCTACGCACCACTGGCTTCTTTGGCAAGCTGCTCTAGTGTAGCTTTGGCTTCCAGGAATTCTTGCTCGAGCGGCTCCCTGACCTTATTCTGCGCCACTATCACCTCAGTGAACTTTTTGTAGAGCCTTTCCAAGAAAACTTTCCTATCTCTCGTGGTGCCCTTCATGAGCTGCTTCCACCCCACCTTAACTTCATCCTCGAGCTCTGATAACAGCACATCCCCCGATGAATACAACGCAAGGCACGCATCTATATTAGCCATAGAGCCTAACCAGATAGTGCTGTTTTCCACTACCTTCTTGATCTCATTGGGTAATGTATCCAGCCATGCTTGTAATCGAGACTTGATGGCGACATTCTCGGCCAGTGGCCCCTTTTGACGGTTCCTCAGAGCCGAGAGCTGGTTGCGAAGTCGATCGACGGTCAACTACTGGTGCTTATGTATCTCGGCTTCAGCTTCCTTCACAGGAAGATCTTTGATGGCATCCTGTAGGTCTTGGAGCTCTTGCTGTAACTCTTCAGGGCTGTGGTTGGGACTTCTAGGGTTCTTCATGCCGCGTATGGATGCAAGTAGCAACGTTCAAGAGGTTATAAACTGCAAGGAGCAAACATCTCACGCATGCTGTGATCACGAGGTCGATTCAGTGGTTGCTCACGCGCACGATCAGTAGTTGGAAGTGTGTGAGTTCATCGTGAAAGATGCGATCTGGTATTGAGCTATGTGACGGCGGAATGATCTCGTCATGATACAATCAAGTGCACGAGGCAGTGTTTCCAGCTGCAGCGTTGTTCGCACCAGCATTGGCGTTGTTGTTCGCAGCGTTGTTACCACCGGCATTCGCGTTGCCTCCTTTGTTGGCGTTGTTTGCACCACCTGCTTGGGCGTTGTTTGCACCACCTGCTTGGGCGTTGTTTGCACCACCTGCTTGGGCGTTGTTTGCACCACCTGCTTGGGCGTTGTTTGCACCACCTGCTTGGGCACTGCCTTGCGCTGCCGCACCGGACTGACTGGCGGCATCACACTGGTCTACGAAGTCGTCAGTCAACATCGTAATCTTCAGCCCTTCTCTCGAGCGTACCTTTCTGAGAAGTGCACTGAGCTGTGCTCAAGGTCTTATCTCCACCGTTCGCAGCATTCGCACAAGCGTTGAACTGCTGGTCACAGCTGCGTGCCAGTGCACCGCTCAGGTTCACGAAAGTGTCACCCTTCACTTGGAACGGACGCTTTGCGTCGCCAGTGTTCTGAACGGGTGTGGCTGCAATACCACCGAGGGCGCCGGTGAAAGTTTGGAGATTGCCAGTCTGGCGGCGTGTTGGAGCGCCAAAGGTGGCGGCGAAGAAGGCGAAAGCAATGACCGTGGACTTCATGTTGGCTAGAAGAGTGTCGTTATGGAGGTACAAAGGGTGGGGTATAAGGCTGTAAAGATCAAATGAATATAAAAGAATGAGTGACCAGACTCTGAATGAATGTAGGATGCAATAGAAGGAATGTGAAGGAACCGTTGTAGTGATAGCGATGTAGAATTTGCCCTGCGTACACAGGTCGACTCTTATACTTGCATGCGGTCTGTACTCCGCGGCCAGGGAGGACTTCCTGCCTGACCGCGGGCAGTTGTCCACTCCTTCATCAAGATGTTTGCGACGTATGCATTCAGGGTAGAAGCCTTTACCCGCTGATTGTGGCCTACCAGGTTGAAGAGTGTATCAATGATCTGCGTTAACAGGTCTGAATTTTGTGAGGTCGCATAAGAACATCTAACAGCCGCCCCGCGCCTGCATAGTCCGCACCGTTACCTGTCAGAGACTGTTTGGTAGTGGCGCGTACGCGTACAGTTCGTTGCAAACGTTAGTGTCTTCGAGACTCAACCCGTGGCTTGCAGGTTCAACTGAGTGCAGCTGACCGGTGCGAACATCGCTAGGTACACTCAATAGACGCACAACGTGCTTTCAATGTCCTGATCAAAACAGGTTATCAGTATTCGACGCTGTTCGAAGGGGACTGAGCTGCATTGTAGACACTACCCCTGCAGCGATCGCACGCGTTCTGACGCACGTTGTGAGTGAGGACAGCCGCTCTTCCCCGGTATGCATATGAGCACGTCAAATCAAACGAATTCCTCATTGCAGTTGAGTCGGATTCAGGGCGTTGCGATGTCACAGCTGTTGAGGATGATTGATGAAGGACGAACGCGTTGGTTACGCGCAAATGCGGTGGTTGGGTTTTCGTGACGCCCCCACTTCACGGCTTCCCTTTGGGGCTTGGTGCTGAGCATGGCACAACCCCTCCTTCACAACATGCACCTATCAGTAGTGTTCAACGAGGCTTACTCATTTAAAAAGGACCAGAACTTCTTGAGATACTCCTTCACCGACGTTGGCTTTACCTGAGGTATAAAATTATTGTGCACAGGCACGATCACACCCTTTCTGACCTTTCCAGCGCGTGCACAATCCCAGCTTGCAGCCAGAACTTGTTCCGCCACTCGACTGTCTCTCTCGCCTCTTTCTCCTCGACTTGCTTGTAGGCACTCCTCTTTCTAAACACCTCTGGGCAACAGACATGCTGCAGCGGCGAAACGACCAACGACGCTGAGCTCGGTCAAGGACAATCGAGGTATGTTGCCTTCTGGCAACAACGGATTCCTTTCTTTCATGTTCTTCATGTGCCAGACCACGGGCCGCTCATAGACGATGCCGTGGACAGCATCTTCTTCGGTGTGCGGGGCACCAAAACCCAGGTAGTTCATGAAGAGACCAATGTGGAAACCGGCGATCTTGAGTTCAGGGTGCTCTTTCTGGACAGCACGGCATGCGTCCAAAGATCTCGAGGATTGGAGGCATGGCATTGATGGTCTTCGCTGCATTCTTACCGGCAGTGGATCCAGAAGGCGCGAAAAGCTTGACTCTGGCACGTCTGCTGGCTTGCAGTAAATTTTTCTGAACCTCAACCCAGTTGTCCGCGCCGACTATCGATACAACCTGTCGCTGTTAGCCCTTGACCGGCTAACTCCAGGGTTGATCTACTGTGTGCACATCACTCAGTGCTTCCACCTGAGAGCCCTCGGACATATAGTCCACCCGACGTAGCTCTACGTCCAGCTTTTCCAACCATGGCGGGATCTGGAGCTCGGTCTTGTCAGGACAACTGCTCGTAACTGACCAGGATAGCCTCAGATGGCTGTCACTATGGCTTTACCGAGCTGTACAGGGACGCCCTCCACGATTGCGACTTTGATCGTCATGTCTGCGTGTGGAGGGAGTTGAAGTCGACGTTGGAGAAATTGAGAGTTAGTGCTCAACCAGATCATGGAGCCCTCACTATATCTCTTATACTCTGCTCCGCTCTCAAGCCAAGTCGCTGTCATCATCCTCCACACCTATGATTGCATCGACAAGAGGTTGGTCGAAGAAGGGTGTCAGGTACTCTGCATCGCCAAGGGCAAGATTGCGAAGGTCAACGTCAAGTATTGCACGAAGTAGCTTGGCCATTGCCCAAAAATGCTAGCATGTGTAGGATGTGCTCTTACGAAATGCAATGTGTCTTGGCACCGCTACGGCTTACGCCAATTCTACCTCGACTCGCTGCTCACTGCGGCCATGTAGCCGAGTCCCACTCCTTGGCATTCTTCCTGATTCTAGCATCGATTGTATCTTCTCCAGCACCGACATATAGGACCTTCGAGTACACAGACTCGCCCCAAAAGCTGAATGTCGTGTTGGCCGGAACGAAGACTACGTCGCCGACCGACAGTGTTGTGGTACCGTCGAAGCCACCGACATCGATGCTAACAAGCCCGTCAACGATCTCAAGCGCAGTATGACCTGGCAGCGAGTACGTAGCAGGCCTTGCACCGTCGACCGGTTTCGATAGTGTAATCGTGCCTTCGGTGAAGTTGCCGTCAGACTGCTGGCTGGTGACGAAAGGCTCAACAATGGCATACGAAGATTCTCTGTCACCAGCAAGGTACTTGGGTCCATATCCCTTAGCAACGAAGAACGGAGTCTGAGCATCCTTGCCTAGTTCATTCGATCTATCATGCCAGACAGCGTCTTCTTCCGTTGCACCATTTGCGCCAAAGTCCATTGGCGGGCTGAATGTCAGCTGTGCATAAACATCGTAGCTCTCGAGTGTAGTGATCAGACTGGAGTCGCCGCCGGGATCGGTGAAGTTTCCTTGTGGGAAGGGTGCATTGGTGGTTGAGCTGTAGTTGGCGTTTGCGAGGAAGTAGAAGAGGTCCTCAAACCCGCCAGGCTGAATGACGCCTACGAGCTCGACGAACGGATCGAGAAGCTGGAAAGTGTGGGTTGTATCGTGGGGGACAGCGCCGTAGTCACCGGGTGTGAGGATCCTGCCGGAGGTGACATTGTCCTTGCTTGTCCAGAGAGCATAACGACCTTTGAGGCAGTAGAAGTTCTCGTAATGGGTCGCATGGGTCTTGAGCTATCAGCGCGAGGATCATTATGCCAGATGTGGCAGTGACTCACATGAGGTAGAACACCAAGACTGGTGCTAGCTGGGGCAGCAGTGCTGATCAATGTGAACGCGTAGTCCGAAGAAGGACCAGTGACCGGAAAGCGGTAGATCTGCGATCCAACTCGATACCCTTCCAACGCATACGCACGTACGATGTATGGACGGACGTAGTCAGGGACTTTAGTTACGATCAGATCTCCAGCTGCTCGTGCCGCATGAGCGTGTGAGCTTGAAGGAAGGCTTGCAGCCAGTCCAACGAGGGATGTGAAAGCAAACAGAAGCATGCCTAGAGGTACTCAGTGCAGGACTGTGAGCGATGGCAGGAAATATAACGGTGTTGTTGGGGTTTGATCTTCGTCAGTGGAAGACACAAGGGTTGATATAACAACTGTACTCAATTCTTCGTCGTACATCCTCCCCATGATCGTCAAATTCGCGCAGGGGTGCGATCCATCTGGTCTGAATGCCGTAACAAACGTCCGGCACGTTCTTGGCATATACTCCATGGATTGGCATCATATACGTAACGGCGTGACAGACCGGACTGTTCAGTCTCGGGCTGGCGTTTACCCTGCATCAGTGCGGCTCAAGGATCGACATGCTAAAGAAACACGAAGTGCGGAAGGCGCCCATTGGTGTTGTTTCCCGGGAGGCGCGGTAAGAGGAAGGCCCAGTCTCTCGTTCCTGATTGCCGAACATTCGGTGATGGTGGCCATAGCTTGCGTACATCCTTGCAATCTTCCAGCTTGATGCCAGACAGGTGATTACGATGAGTATAGTGGTCTACCACAAGGATCTCCAAGATCACATCCACGCGCTTTTCGTGTTTCGAAGCACCGGTTTGAGCAAGACTGAACTCTACGTGGTAGAATTGACGGGGTCCATAGAATCTTCAGTCTTGAGGCAAGCTTCCATTCTTGTGTCTGCCGGCTCATGGCTCCAGCATGAACCTACTGTACTTTGGCGGGACAGCTCACGGGCCGTCCTTGTCATGCGTGAACGTTCACCTTGATGATACACAACATACACCAGTGTGCCCTTACTCCATGCGCCACAAAGCGCCGGAGTGGATCTGATGAGGCGACAGTGCTAACGGTAAGTCCCGCAGTAGGGTTGCAAGGAAACGTTTCAAGGCAGGAACAAAATCTGTTTGCATTTGCGCAGTAACCGACACCAGATAGCGTCTCGACAATGGCTATTGGCCAGGTGATAGTAGACTCAATGCGCATGTAGTCTTAGTCGTCCGATATTCGTTCGCGTGGCTCAAGATCTCTCTCCTGAGTTTCGATGATCTTGTTGTGAGGCACGCAAGGTGCACCTTCCTTCCAGAAACGCCGGCGGGCCGATATGGCACCCACCGCAACTGCCATTTGGGGATGTACGACGTGTACGAAATTTGGGAAGTCGCATCGCCGTGCTCATGCAACAGACCCACGCACTCCATGGCTACCTCTTTGTTGTACGCTCGGTGTACATGCCTTGGGTTCACGAGTCGTGAAGGCCTCGAGCGAAGTTCTTGATCGCACCTACAATGCCGCTCAAGACGTCAGCGAGCTCCGGCAGTACTCGGAGATGTCGAAGTGCACCAGGGTTCAAGGTGAGGAAGCATCCTTTGGGTTGAAAGCGTGCGGGCACTTAGTCGCATTATTTTCGAAAAGCTTTAGCGTACATGTGGAAAATCGAGGCCGCCAACGATCGAACCGGTGATGTCATCCATCAAAACGGCGCTGCTATCACCACCACATGGATCTCCGAGGGCTGAAGCGAGCAAAATAGACTCTTCTGAAAACTCACAGCGACCAGGGAGTCCACTGTGTGCGCACTACATGCCTCCTATGAAAGTGGAAAATCTGAAAATTGACTGTTACCCACCGCTAATTGCGCCGCGCGCCCAAGTAAACACTAGCAGTGGACCCAGGAGGTCTTCAGGACCCTCAACTGTCACCTTCCAGAGTTCTTCGTGGACTGTTAAGCAGGATTCATTTTGAATCCAAAAACAGAAAGGTAGACTATCCTTTGAAGTAAGACGGAAGTGAGATAAGTGCTTTGGGTACCTCTTGGCGACGTTCTTCGCCTGTGGTGTACTGCCGACTATCTCTTAGACACGAGAGCTGCGCTCGCCCATAACAATCAGTTCGGCGCATAGTCCAGGTACGAGCAGGTGTCCGATGTGTGGTCGCGCCAGGTGTGCACTTCGAAAGCTTCCTCTTCCTTGAAGCACTGCGTGCAAGGTTCCTTCCAGTCGTCCTCCGCGGTGCCCATGATCTTTGCCACGTCAGGCAGGACATTTGCCTCCCAGAACTTGATGACCGGCGTCATGGTGTTGTAGCAGTTGAGGTCGCCGTAATCTGAATAGCCGTTGAATGCCAACTTCATACTCACCCACGATTGGATAGTCTGGCCCTTGTGAGCGGGAAGTACGACCATGACCCGATCAGGCACGTTGCACAAGATATATGGTCGGGAACGCTCATTGAAATGCTCCTCATAGCAGTTCCCCGTGGTGACTTCGGTCGCCACCTTGAAGACCCCAGCAATCATCTCGTACTGCCTGGAATTAGCATACAATCAACCGCGGGGTAGGGATGCTTACCGTGGCCGCAGCCAGGCCAGGGAAGTTTCGTTCGCGAAACATCCCTTCCATTGTGAGGGTGAGCCATGAGTTGGTGGCATAGTTGCCCTTGTCGTCCTTGTACGGAATGCCCTCGATCCAAATTTTCTTGAAGAGGTCGGGCTGTCCAGGCTTAGATGGAGCAAAAGGTATCTGATTGGGATCTCGGGCACCTGGCATCTTCTCATAGCAGCCAATCTGGCCTCGTACGATAGGACACAGCTCCATCAAAGCGTTGTGGATCGTATCCCACATCCGCTGCTTGTTCAATTCACCGACATACTGCTTGCTCATACCCATGCGGATGATCACACCGTCTCTACCCGTTGTGGGGTCCGTATTCAGACCAGCGGATGCAGATGCCGGAGCAGAGACGTTGGCAAAGCGATCTTCGGGCTCGGGACCGGACATGAGATCACTGTACCTCAGTACGAGATCGTAGGGCCCTGTCTATGTTAGCACCAGGTCTATCGAGATTACGGTCTGCATACCAATGTCGGGGTATGTGGCATTCGTCGTGTTGTTGTGGAGGAGGTCAGCATCGGAGGAGTCTCGTGGAGTCGCGGCATACGAGACGCCCACGAGCAAGAATAGCAGAAGGAAGAAGTGACGGAGGGGTTTCATCTTCAAGTACCGCGACAGCGATGGCGATGGTATATCTGGAAAGATCGCGGTTGAGGAAGTTTTGGCCTTTGGGTTGAGACGACGCGGGCTGGTGTAAGAGGAGGCGAGTATGGAGTGAGTTGGGGTTCATAAAGAGTGGGAGGCACGCGCAGATTCCTCTAAGGTGTGTCGCGAAGTGAGAGGGTGGGGCTGCTGCTCCAAAGGGAAAGTACGGCAAACGCTCGAAGAGCAGAAGTTGTACTTTCACTTCACTTGCACCCATTGCACCCCAAGTACGCTTAAGGTCGGTCATCTCCTATGCACCTCGTCGACTGAGTAGGTGCGAAAGAAGCGCTCGGTAATAACAGGCTGCTGCATATGTGAAGAGAAGAATGCCAAACATTGCGTACTCGTTGAGGTCTTCGACAAGCAGAAAAGCTCATTCACATTTGCAAACCTATGCCTCGGGCATTCCGTATTAGCGGCGGAGACGGTTCGTGGTGGTGGGTGCATTTTGACGCTCGGATTGCCTGTGCGAAGGCTTCGTCTACAATTCCCAGGATTGCGGTGGTACTGGATGTCAGGCTTCCAAAGCTCGCCATTACTTGCAGAGTTCTTTTGTAGAGCTCTCGATTGACAAGAGACACGCTTCAGGTGTACCGATGGATCGCGTTGCCTGACCTAGCGGCGGGACCGAATGCTTGCTCACCGATGAGGCCACGCTAGTGGTGTTGATCAGGGCGCCGGGTCTCGGAGCTTTAATCGACAACGACATTGACAAGGCGTCCAGCTGTACACTTAAGTGCGTCTACCGAACAAAAGATCGGTTCTGTCTGTTCCTCTTCTGATCCCTGCATTGCCGTGGCAACAATGGTCTCATTGCTAAATTTGGTACCTGTAATTTTTCTGGTCGTCCTCGCGGCCTTCTGTTGCTCTCCTCCTCGACAACTTCAGGTTGTGCCGCCACAACAGTGCCGCATAAGCCAAGCAAAAGCCGCCGCCAGCAACAGTGATGGTGAGCCCTGCTCTGAAGGCCGTCGGGTAGCGAGGCGCTTCCGCTTTGATAAAGACGTTCGTCGCAACGAAGTTTGCACAATTGCCAAATCCCAAGACGATAGCTGTGCCCACAGCGACGCTAGCGCGGCCGCGAAGATTGACTGACATCCAAGCGGTCGACATCGTCATCTGAAGAAACGTTCCGCCGCTCATGCAGAATAGACTGAAGTAGCGTAAAGCAGCTGACACTTCACCGTGCTCGGAATAGACGACCTGGATGGCCCAACCCGCTGTAGCACACAGCACACCGAAGAAGATGAAGGGGAATCGCCACCCTGTTCGGCTTGCTAGAATGGCGCCAATGACCTGGAAAACCATGCCGTTGAGCCAAATGGGTACTGTCATGGCTTGTGCGCGAGCAGCTGTCCAGCCTAACTCGATGAGAATAGTGGGCGCGAAGGAAGCGATGGACGCTGCCGTCATATCGCAGCAGAAGAACATCAGGGTCCTGAAGGCAGTCAGTATGAGTTTCAGAACGATGACGTACGGTGCTTACGGAAACCAAATCTTGTAGTCGGTAAGAGTCTTAACCCAGTTGACCTTCTTCAAATCTAATTTCTGGCTCCCTTTGTCCTGATGAAGCACTTGAAGGAGATGCTCCCGTTCGGCAGCACTCAAAACCTTGGTCTCCTCTGGGAAGTCCGGTACAAAGGCAAACACCAAAATCGACACCAAGACGGTGACGAGGCCTTCGATGATGAAGATCCATCTAAAACCCTCGAGTCCAGAGATGCCGTTCATGTTGCGAATACCGTAGGCCAACAGACCGCTGATGCAAGGACCTAGCAGGCCGAAGCAAAAGAAGCATGCATAGCGAACAGACATCTGTGCGCGGGTGTAATACTCGTTGATTAGGAAAGCAGCGCCTATCTCAGTCAGTAAGGCCTGGGATGTGATTTTACGGCCGACTAACCAGCTGGTAGGGTGGCTTCAAAGATTCCCATCAGAAAGCGCAAGGCAAGCAGCCCGCTATAGGAACGAGTTAAGCCTTGGCATGTAGCTACAATTCCAAGGAGAAACATATTGAAGCCAAGGAAGACATTCGGTCGCACGCGAGGCAGGCCCATGATCAAGTTACTGGGGACCTCAATCAGGACGAAAGGTATGAAAAAGATCCACAAGGCCATGTTGTAACCGTTGGCTGGCATGGTGAGGCCTTTCTCAAGTCCTTCGATTCTGGCATTCGCAACTACAGTTTGTCAGTTGACAACCGCAAGCACGGAACACGCGACCCACTGTTGGTTCTGTCCAAGAAGAGAATTGTGTATGTGCAACCCAGGATTGGGATCAAACGCAGATCCATCTTGAGCACATAGCTCTGCTTTGAGGTGTCAATGTCGACCACACCCACCCGAGCGCTGTCGAAGTCTCGCGCCGCAACCTCAGCGGCATCCTTCTCGTCCATGGTCATGTCGACGAGGCTGCAATGACATATACGTCACTGAGAGGCCATACGGTTGCCGTGGATGTCGAATACAAGCAATTGAAATGGACGCAGACTCTACCCAAGAGTACGGGACGGCCCTTCCAACGGCAGCGGGTGGCAACTGCAGATCTGAGTCGTCGTGGAAGCGGAGTGGAACCCTGGTGAAGTGACTGGAGGACCCATTTATGTTGGAGCGCTGTTGCCAACGGCTTCCTGCTCTAGACTATCTGAGGCGGACACGAGGTTAAGACCTGGTGCAGGGCCGGACAAGGAAGCACCGTCAAATGCGGCTTGATCTTTACCAACCCCACGAAGGTGAGACGAGCATCATGCAGATATGTATAGTGAACAATCTTGCTGTCTGCAACCGAGGCCTGCGCCCTGGTGATCAATTCGAGATCACCTCAGTGCAGTGCGAATAATTCCACCGAGCCCGTCGGAGCTCTGAGTGAACGCTGCCAGAATGCAAAAGCCTGCAGGAACGGCCGTTTGAGGGCTCGCGGCATGCGTCTGGAATTGAGTGGGTTATTTTGGAGCGTGCTAACAAGGAGGCTTACCCAAATTTTGATGGTCGTTGACAAAGTCGAGAGGAGAAGCTGTCAAAGCTTTCAAAATCTTCCGCTAATTAGTCTCGACCACTCTAAATGCAAGGGCAGCCCAAACCAATGGGAACTCTTTCCACGGGACCCATATCCTCTTCCCGTCACGAGCATCACATCCGCATCCCGCAGCATGCGTTACACAACGTCACGTCTCGCGCATTGCACGCGCAGAAGGACACCGAGACACCGAGAGCCCGAGAGGGCCGAGAGGGAGGCCATCTTCTCCGTCAGCAGATTGATGACCTGATCGAAAAACCAAACTGGAATTATTGCCGACTCTCTGCGACAAGCGGCGCCTCTCTTCTCGCCGCCGTCTCGGTCTTTGCACGTGCGGAAAGCGCCGAGTGGTGCACCAGACTTGACAGATGCTATCAGGCTGTGCGCGCGGGAATATACTTGCTGGCGATAGATCACCCCAGACATTCCAGCGCAGCTTTCTGGTCAATGTTCACTCCACATGGAGCTCGCTTCCTGGCCGTAAGAGGCGGTCAGTGCGACACCGTTGTATGCGCCTGCGTGAAGAGCCAGAAGATGGCCGTTGGCCCACAGAATGAGCATATTTTGATTGGCTGAAGCGGCTTACTGCAGTTCAATCGGAAGAGGAGGATGTCCACGATGGCGACCTAAAGTTGTCTGCGAACTGTCGGTAAGTTTTGATCAGCGTTGTCACCGTTGGAGTGGTTCTAAGTCCCTGGCCGAGGAGTGGAACGCTAGAACGACCAAAGATGACCCCAAAGCTAACAGCTAACACGAAGCTGGTGCGCGTCATCGCTTCTATATGCCCTGATTACATATGTACGACGCTGCAAAGCGATACGTAAGGTTCCGCATGAGCTGCTTGATTGTACAAACCACGCGAACGGTACATTGCGACACTGAACATCCCACAATCGGACACCTGCGTCCGTCTTCGCGCTCTCGATACCAGGACACAGATCTGTGTTGCTTCAAAAGGATCTACCCAGCCGGTCCTGGCTGGCTTCGAGATCTCGATTGTGACATCAACCGCATTCCTGCTTGAACATTTCACACTCAGCAAGGATTACTTTCCGACGGTGGCGCGCGCAAAGATATCGAGAACTACTCTCCCGCAACGAAGTGACGACTAAACATCAATATCCGAGGCCTGAATGTAGAGACAGACATTTACAATCGTCGAAGACACTGGTAGTCTTGTGACCAGCCCGGATGCTATCATCTGGTCTCATTAGCATTGAGACCACTATGGCGCATCTGATAAGTACCCAATAAAGGTCAAGATAGTAGTTGAACTAGACTTCAAGGATATCTTTAGGCCCGGCTACCCCAAAAACCCGGATGCGGTTCTCCTCGACTCAAATTCTGAAGGCCGTGAAGTACCGAGATTGGGTTTGCAGAACACTTCAAGATCGGTGACTCCAGAGCCCAGGATTACTTCGACGACGGATTCTTCTACCTCTTCGATACACCAGGTCACGCAGTTGGGCAGATATGTGGACTGGCGCGCACTACACCCATAGCCTTTATCTTCCTGGGGGGATATGTGCCATTTTTGAGGAAGCTTCCGTAGAGCAACGCAATCAAGGTGCCAGATCCAGTGCCGAATGTACACTACGATCGACATGTTCCATTAAAATATCGGCCTAAGCTCGATATTAACGATTGCTAAGAGCAAGGATATAAGGGAAAGGCACAATGGGGGTGGCTGAACGAGCTGCCCAGGCAGGGCAGTGCGGGGCGTGCGATGTACGTGCGGGGCACACGCCATAAGAGCTCGCTCGTGGAGGATTTTACAAGGCTCAAACCGGCGTAAATTGATGATATCCCCCTTTGACCGAACCACGGCTTTCCGGAGAGGGCATCCGTTCAGTGCAGGGACGTTTCCGTCAAAAGCGTCAGTTTCCCGCCAAGTGGGGCGGGCGCGTCCATCAGCACGCGTCATCGTCACCCCTCTCTGCCGACGCAGCCACCTTACAACACGTACTTCTCCATGAATGCACCAGAAAGTGCGATGCGAGTTGATTCTGTTGTAAAGATACGGTGACTACTATTCTTCGGCAGTGAAGATGCCGGAGTCGAAGTACATGATTTTAGTCCATCTACATACTACTGAGTAACAAACAATTCGAGTCTTCTTCGAAGACTGCTCTCCACATGCGATATCCCGATCGCCGTTTTCAGGTGGCCAACACGACAACAATAACAACAGGTCAGTTGTAGCGGCCAAGAGGACTGTTACATTGTAAATTACTTGCCGAAATACACTAAGTACCTCCTAGATTTGACACCTTCCGTGACTGGTCGTCAGTTATCCCGTCTAAGATTTACAGCTCTCATACAGGCAGATGCAATACTCACGATTGACGACAAGCCACAGCCGGAGTCACGTCCGAGAGCTACACGGTGATCCAGGGTTAAGTCGTCGTCTACCATTGCTGCATCAGATCGCGAGCGAGCTCGCGCCAAGGGCGAGAAATGGGTGTTCGCGGAACCCGAAGGTAGACTAACTAGTCCCTTCGAGCACTATGTTGGTTTTAACCGCGTTACCAGCGCAAATGTTGACGCCCACAACAGATTTGTACTCCTCAGAGGGACTATTGGCTTCAAAACCGCTCTTCCAAAAACATTGGCTTCCTCCCAATCTCCCGGGACTTAGCTTCGTGGAAAATTACAAAGTGAAGCATTGTTGACCGGTCCCACCAAAGACGTAGCTCCACACCCACATCTGCAACACCGAGGCGCTGTAATACGAGATGTACCTGTCAGCAACTTCATGTTTGTCAACACCATCCTCGTGCTCAATAGCGTTCCTGCGGCATTGTTGGACTTTCGTCTGGTCTGTACGAACAGTGCGGAGACCAATGTGAAACACCTGAATCATATCCCGTCACATCTAGCTCGGGCCTCAGCCACACTATGCACATCAAAGCTTAGCTTGACTACAGATTGTTTCTCAGACTCGTCAACGCATACATCGAAGCCGCAAATTCTGTTCAATCAGAAAGGGAAGTCACTGAAACAACGAGCGGGGTGGAAGCATATGTTGAAAGCACCAATTGATAGACTACTACCTGACAATTACCAAAGGAGCGTAACAGACCGGTTCCCAAGCCAGCGTCTACGCAACCACTCCCTCCGCCATCTGCCCACTCGTACATGATCTCATCCCCTGGTCGCAGACCAGCAGGACTACATCGCACTCTACCACTCATCCCATAGTACTAATTAAACATTGCGTGGTATGTGCATTAGTCGTAAGATGCACCGCATCGTCCATTATTGCCTTGTCCGCCGTATCGTTGTTGTCGTTGTCATTGTCATAGCTTAGAACTCGCCCTCGAGGAGGTCAACCTCCTCCTCCTGGTCATCCTCAGTGAGAGCGGGCGAGACCTTGCGGCGCTGAGCAGGAGATGAGATTGTGTTGGCTGAGGTAGCAGCGGAGCCAGTGGTAGCGCCTGTAGTAGCGCCTGTAGCAACACCTGCGGCGGCGGGAGCAGCAGCACCTGCAGTACCAGCGGTACCAGCGGTGCCAGCGACACCAGCAGCTGTTCCTGCAGTGCCAGCGGTGGTTCCTGCAGTGCCAGCGGTGGTTCCTGCAGTGCCAGCGGTGCCAGCGACGCCTGCAGCCGTTCCAGCGGTGCCAGCGTTGGTTCCTGCAACAGCAGGGGCAGAGGCAACCGGTGCAGCGGCACCTGCGGCGGCGGGAGCAGAAGCGACAGGCGCAGCAGCACCAGCAGCGCCCGCCATTTGAACCGGAACACATCCACCGAAGGGACCAGCACGAGCGGGGTTCTCGCAACGGACCATGCAGACGTTGCTCTGTCCAGCGACGGTACCAGTACAAGTCTGGGCAGCATCGATCTGGACGTTGAGGGGAAGATCCTGCATCTGAGTGGCTCGGTTGCGGCCACGGTCGTTACCCTGAAGGTTCTGGGTGACGGTCATGGGGACCCAGTTTGTACCTGTACCAGTGGCGTCGATCATGCACTTGTAAGGTCCAGCACCGTCAGAGTTGACCTGGTGAACGGTCATCATGAGCGCACCGCCAGCGGTGACCTGAGGAAGAGTGGCGCCGTTGAGCTGCATGACCTGAGCGGTACCGGCCTGGACGTCGTTGTCACCTCCACCGAGGGTCTCACCGCAAGTAGCTGCGGCATCACCACGGAAGCGAGTGGAATCCTGCTGGAAAGGGTTGCGGTTTGTGCCGTCACGAGGAGTGGTGGGGACGACACCGATGGCAGAACCAGCACCGCCGGCATCACCAGTAGCCTTGATGATAGCACCGTGGCCAGCCACGAGTGTAGAGGAAGCCAGAAGGCTGAAGGCAACGACGGAGGACTTGGTAAAGTACATTTTGAATATGAGAATAGTAGTCTGAACCGGTCAGATGATTAAGTGATTAGAGTAGGAGGGTAATTAATAGAATGAAGAGAAGTAGTGATTACTGTAGAAGCTGGGTTGGGAACCTGAGTGCTGGATGCTCTTCTTTCAATCGCGTACCTACCCTCATTTATACATGAGTGCGAGGGACAAACCATTGCAGACTTGCCCCCGACTTTCCGTATAATCACATCGGTCACGGTTGGCCCGGCCATGGTGAAGCGCTGTGAAGTTTTGGCCAAGACGTAGGAAGAGGTCGATATAAGGTTTCGACGCAACAATGAGGCAGGAGAAACAGATTCTGCCTGCAGTTTGACTGTACCAAGGGCGTCCGAAACGTGGACGAGGTAACAATAGATTGAAGAAACCGACGTTCCTCTGTTTCTGTGGATCTTGACGAGATTCTGGGCCGGGATGCTCCAGGCCGACCAAGTCTGGTACCGGATGAGGGACCTATGAGCGTTAATCGCGAAGCAGTGTGAGACAGTGAAGTGTAGGGAGTCGGCTGCATCGTTATAGGATCGTGGTGATCGGCAGCAAGCACCGGCAACGAAACCCGAGGCTAAGACACGTGCGGGCTGCAGATCTGCTGTGTTTGGTGTACGCCTAGCTCCATCTTGGTCATGCCTGAGCCTCAGGCCGTCTCAAAGCGCAAAGCTTGGCAGGCAGTGTATTCAATCCCTGAGGCTCGTGAAACCGAACGAGGCTGTGTCGGTATGCATAGTAATGCGTTTGCCGCGAAAGTTACCTGGACTGGTGTTGGTTTGTAAGCTGTCGAAAGGTGTCCTTTCCTTATCATGTGGGCCTTACAAGTCGATTCAACGATTTTGCTGGCAAGACGAATAAGAAAGCATTACTAGCAGCAACCACAGACTCGGCATGTCGTCTGCACGAAGCTGTCTTCCACGCTGCGTTTGCATGAGCTTTTTGGTGGAGTGCTGACAAGCAAGCAGTCCCATTGCTGTACGGACGCAATGCATCCGGCAAGGCTGGGTCAGGGCTGTGTTGACGGATGTCGCGCACGGTCCACTACATTTTTGTGTGGGCTCGAGTTTCGTGATAGAGTTTGGCTGAGAGTTTGGCTCAATGCCACATTGTGGTTTCACCGCCGCCCAGGCGACCAATCAAGCAAAGTCTGGGGAAGTTCTGTGTCCGGACAAGCCATGTTCCGGTCTGTGATGTCGCACAAAGTTGGCTAACGGTGCGGTGAGGCATCGAAGTGAATGTCGTCGAGAAGAAGGAGGCTCTGGAGTGTGGTGTTGAGTTTTGGGTGAGGCTCAAGGGCGTCTGAAAACAGCCGCCAGACACGAAATCGGGCTTGGCAAACAACACCATAGATTCGCGCCAAACAGCAAGCACCGGACACAATACCTTCTTGGGGTTTGTAAACATACATGTCGTCCAGCAACAGATCCATCTACACACCTCCAAGCTCCTGTATGCCTGCTGCAAGGAATGAGGATGAACAAGCTTGATGAGTAAGTGCGAGCGCGTGCGAGCACGCGCGTAACACGATAATTTGCCCAGTCCTGCGTGGCGAGCGCTGACAGTAATAGGTGTTAATGACTTTGTCCATTGACTACCGATGCCTCCTCCTGCTGACCTAGACCCTTTGCAGTCGAGCCTCTACTGTAACCCTGCCGCTGAAGTATCACTGCAACAATGGCATCGTTAAATAGACAGCCGGTGACCACGTGTGGCCGTGTTCCCACGGCGTAGCAGATCGAATGTCTATGTAACATTCTAGACTTGTTCAATAATTATACAGACACGAAAAAATATGCCACGATACGGCAGCTGCACCAATTGCAGAATTCCTCTCTGCATCTTGTGTTCAACAATGTGGGTTCTGCGCTTGTGTCGGTGCTTTTCTTCATTGTTTCGATGGCTAAAATCTGCGGCCACGACCCCAACCTATGGGAATGATGCCTACTGCCAGACCTTCGTCATCCTTTCTTCGTTCTCCAGCTTTGGTGAACGTCGAATTCCTGACTTAGACATTTCGCTAGCAAAGATGAATTAGGCAGGTGCTAATCACCAGCCGCACTACGTCACGCCGATTTCGGTATCTTCAATGGACCACAACGATAAGCTCGCGAATACCATGGCCATTATCAACAACGCTGACTGGTGTCCCCCGGATGCATACACCGCGACACATGCCGCAGGCCAAGCACAGCTAAGGAAATCTGCGGGTTGTATCTGCCGTTCAATGCCGGATGATCGATTGCAAGCTTGAGCAGTTATAAGGCGGTTCTTGCTGCTGTAGCGGTAATGCTTGCACTCATCTTCCAAGGCTACCGCTGAGAATCCAGCTACAGGATGGTATCGAGCCTCAAGCTGGTCGTTGCCGCAGTTTGCAGCCAGATGTTGGCAGCAACAAACGTCATGCCATTCGATGCTCGTGAGGCGACTGTTGACGCTGTCCATCATGCGCTTTACTCTGGACTGTCAACCTGCCGAGAGGTTGTCTCCGCTTTCATTGCTCGCATCGAAGCTCACAACAGCTTGACGAATGCGATCATCACCCTGAACCCCAATGCGTTGAGCTCGGCGGACGCTCTTGATGAGCAACTTGCAGCAGGCAACGCTACTGGACCTCTTTTCTGCGTGCCCATCTTACTTAAGGACAATTACGACACCGCGGAGATGCCAACTACAGGAGCTAATCTCGCACTTGCAAAATCACAGCCGACTGAGGACGCACCGAGCGTGGTAGCGTTTAAAAACGCTGGAGCCGTCATATTGGGCAAAACAAACCTACATGAGCTTGCGCTGGAAGGGATCAGTGTGTCTTCCCTAGGCGGCCAGACCATCAACCCATACGACGCGACTCGTACGCCAGGTGGAAGCTCTGGTGGCACTGGCGCAGCTGTCGCATCGTCTTTCTGCGTCTTCGGCACCGGCACAGACACCGTCAACTCGCTTCGCAGTCCGGCATCAGCGAACTCTTTGTGCAGCATTCGACCCACACGAGGTCTCGTAACACGCACTGGCATCATCCCTATATCGTACACCCACGACACTATTGGTCCCATTGCAAGGTCGATCAAGGATGTAGCGACAGCTCTGACAGTCATGGCCTCAACTGGTTATGATTCAGCCGACAACGCAACGGCATTAGTACCGCAGCGCAACATCGATTACTCTGCAAACCTCGGAGCTACTGAGCTTGTTGGCATTCGCATCGGCGTCCTCCATGGTTTCTTCAACCGCTCTGATTCGCCGGAAGTCACACCTGTGAACAACGCCATGGACGCGGTCATGTCCAGATTGGAAGCCGAGAACGTCACTTTGGTCCCTATCAATGAATCGATCTACAACGCAACCGCGATTCAGGCTGCACTTGACGTTCAGCGTTACGAGTACCGCGAGCTTATGGACCAATACCTTCAACGCCCTACACTCTCTGGCGAACACCCCAACACACTCAACGAGCTGTACTCACGCAAAGCAGTCAATGGTTCTAGTGGTGAGTTTTTGGTGTTGCCATCACAGTATGAATACGTCAATACTGCACTTGTTTCTTCAACGAGCAATGCGACATACATCCAGCGTCAGAATGGCATCCGCAACCTCACTCTGGCATTGCAGCAGACTTTTGCTGCGAACAATCTGGACGCCATCATCTACCCGGAGCAGAAGAACCTGGTTGTAAAGATTGGATCCCCATCACAGAGCGGCCGCAATGGCATTCTCGCAGCGCTCACGGGTGTCCCTGTGGTGACGATCCCTGCTGGGTTTTCCGAGCCAAGTGCGGACGCACCAATTGGCGTGCCAATTGGCATGGAAATCCTCGGAAGACCCTGGGAAGAGCAGAAGCTGCTGGGTATTGGCTATGCTGTTGAGCAGTTGTTGAAGATCAGGAAGCCGCCAACTTGGGCGAGAGAGGCTGTGGAAGCTCCTCATTACGAGAGCGTACCGGTGATCGTGCCAGACAAGGATAACATCAACCCTGCATATCCGCTGGGTGTTTTGTAGATCAGAAATGCATACCGCTGTGCGAGATTGCGGTGCACAGCTCATATAATAGAGTGCAATTAATTGTCCATGCGTCGCGGCCAAACAGGTCTCGTGTCGACTTAATTTGTCTGCCTGAGGCAACAACGTCCCCTCTCTGAATACGGCGCTTTTCGTATCCCCAGAATAATCGGAAAGCGTCCGCGTGTGGCCAACTTTCGATTTCAGCACCGAATCCACTTGCATCGGCTCAATTACCGTCGGTGACTCGATGATCGGTGTGTTAGCAGGAAAACATGCAGATTGCAAGATGACGCAGGCCGACAATGGTCCGTGGCCAACACAGCCGCGACACAGCCGGGAAGAGGTGGCAACCTCACGGATCGACGCGCATCATTGAGCGACCAAGTGAGCGATTTTACGCCTTGTAGGCTTCGTCATTGCATCTCCGATCCACTGCAGTCTACATTACGGTGCTGCGCTGAAAATACAGCTGCCAAAGGCGCAATTTCAGCGAGCGTCCGTGGCTGCCAAGCCCTCTGCCAAGCAGCTAGTAGAGTCGTGGATCTCAGCGGAGTTGACAGCATTCCTTGTTCCCTCACGACGCCTACCATGCTTCGTCGACCGCATCGATGGGTCAACCGCTCGAGTATCCCGGTATTGTCAACATCGTCACGCTCATCGTCTTCTTCATCTACCTCGTAATCTCGCTTTACCTGATTCTGAGCCGCGGTCTAGGGCGAAGCTGGCCATGGATATGGCTTACGACGCTATGTGTTTGCCGGCTCGTGCAGGTTTCTATGGATTTGGCGACCACGCAACTTACACCCATCGAACAAGTTCCTAATACCAGCGTCTCATCCGGTGTCGCTATTCTTACATCCATGGGTCTAACGCCACTGTTCATGTCAACGAGCAGCCTTCTCAACACGACAACCAAACCAAAGGGACGGCGCATGCAATGGATCCTACTCTTTGTCCATGTTCCTCTAGTTATTTCTTTCATTCTCATCGTCGCTGGCGGCATTGATCCGGACTCTCGCGATGGACCTACTTACGCAGCAACCGAAGCAACCAAGGCCGGCATCAGTCTTTATATCGTCTGTTTCTTGATTCTCATCTGGGCGACAGCAGTCATATCTGCCCGTCTGTATCTCGCGGATCCGCAGGAAGTCAAGATCTTGACTACTGTTGTGCTCAGTCTACCTTTCTTCGTTGTCGACATTGTTTACATGACATGTTTCGCGTTCGAGAGCTGGGTCGACAAAACCTCCGACATGAAGTTCAACGTCATTTCCGGCGATGTTACAATCCAGTTGTGCATGTACGTACAGCCCCACAGCGCCATGTCCCGTTTTCATATCCTTAGACGCAATGTCTTCGACCTCGCGAACAGCATCGACTGTCATCCTTCATCCCACTGTACACCCACCCGGCTCGGTGTCCATCACCTTCCCTTGTCAAAGTTCTGCTAACGGATAACTGCAGGCAAGTCATCATGGAATATATCGTCGTCGGCCTCTACTTGCTCCTTGGACTGGAGCTTCCCACCAAAGCTGCTCGACTGAGGGAGCAGATCGAGGAGGTCAAGGAGATGAGCGCGGATCAGATCCAAGAGACCATCCTCTGGAAACTTCACGAGGCAATCTCACGCGTGGTGGCAGCAATGATCATGCCGGCCCTCAAGTTCTCTCACTGGATGCTTGGCAAGATACTACGTTCCGGACAGACGACGTGAATCATGACAGCGACGGTCGACGGTCCCTGCCGTCGGCCAGTCTTGATTCAATACTGCCCACAATACCAGACCAATCATGGGCCACATACGCGAGCAACGAGCGCGCCCGGAAGTCTGCATATACATCGCAAACAAAGCGCGCAACACGAGACTACGTGCGGTGTCTAGGTCAGCTATCAGACTTGCTAGCTTAGCATGCGATGCTGTTGCCGATCTGAGGCCGGTGGCCCGCTATGCCGAACACACGCACTCCAACATACGGAACTAGCCGAATGGCTTTTGACATGCGTACACCCTTCCGTGCATAAACGTTGTACCGCAGAGAGTTTCCAGTACCTGCAAAAGCCTGCAGTCACGAGACAGCGCATCTCGCGCTGTAGAAACGGCAGGGCATTGAGGGCAATGGCTTGCAACATCTCGTTCCGAGCATTCCAAGCAGCAGAAGGATCCAGCGACCGCAAGCCAAACATATACAAGGGCCGAAAAGGAGAGGGACCTGCACAGAGAAGAGACGACTGAAGATGAGGATGAGTGGGGAAATAACGAGATGGGCGGACAGTGTGCGATTGGCTCGGCGTGCCACAGGCGCTTGTGGAAGACTGTACTACTTGGGAACAGAGCTTAGTTCCCGTAGCTGGACATGTGATATCATGAATGTACAGCAGCTTCGCAACAATACTACCTATGCATACCTACTTCACTAGCCCGCCGATGGAGGTCCTACACAATGAGAGCGCCTGCGAGTTCAATCATCGATTGCAGTCGGACAGTCTTCATTGTCAGCATCGCGGATTTCAAGTTTCTATCACAGGAGGTTTTGTTGTTCAGAATCACGTCTAGGCGGTATCTGGGCTCCTGATTGCGCCAATGACCAAAGCGTGCATTGGCGCCAAAACACTCCAACCATCTGCATTAAATACCATGCGACTCCCGACCAGTACCATCCGTCTCTACACGTGCTATCGCGGGCACCGTCTACATCATATCGTGTGCTCATAGATCTGAGGCTTTTCTCCTATGCTTGTGTATTCCACTATCGATACTCTACGCGTTCGACAAGACACCCTTGAAACGGTGGGCAAGCACAAAGGTCGTTGCTGAGCATTTTTCCATGCCTTCCCATATCGACGCCTACGAGAGATGGTCCCCAGTAAGCACGTGAAGCTTTTCGACGCGGAACGAGGCAAGCTAGTACATAACGCAACTCGACCACACGAAGGTCTGCAATATCTCCCTGAGCAAATCTTGTCGCTCATCATAGCAAGCCCCGTCGAAAACTGGAAGCGCGATACCAGAACCGGTGAGCCCAATTGCGGTCTGAAAGCTTGCACAGCCTCTGCCTGGTTGACCGATAGTTCCATCGATTTTGCAAACCATATCTGTTCACTGTTGTTACAGATGGGAATTTCGATAAGTGTTCTCCAGATGCTCTCCTTGAACCCAGAACTAGCGGGCCATATAACTCACGTTTCCTGGACACACGGAGGTAGGAATTATGAGCCAACAACCCAACATGTTCCATCTGCAAGATCACAGATTAGCTGCAAGAGCTTGGACGAGTGAGGTTAGCAGGAAATGCTCAGGCATTGAGACGTTGGTTTTCGAGAACGACTTCTACATGTCCAGCAGTTCAATGACCCAGATGTTGGAGGCAATCCACGCTATGAAGTGCCTCAAGCTCAAGTTAGACCCATGGGCACTGACCGAAGAGGATACTCTCCCGAATCTCTCAGGGTCAGCTCTGAATCCCGGTATTGCTGCCCACAAAGGCAGTCTGGGGCGACTCTACATCGTTCAGACGCATGAAGTCAAGCGTTGGGTTGTGCCTGGAGGCGGGAGCGAGCAGCGTTATGAGAGGAAGGATTGTCTCAGTTGTCTTCGAGATGTGCGCATAAAATAGCTCGATAGTGGTTTACGACCGTTCCGGAAGATTTCAACGGGCAGGCAGCTTGAATCTCCTGTCTTCCAAGATCAGCTTCCTGCAAATCTTGAGCACCTCGTCATCGGACTCGAACCACCCCAGGAATCCTACACATCTGACAACGTCAAATCATCGTTGATGGTGCTAGCTGCAGCGTGCAGCTCAGAGTTCCGGTTACTTCGCGATATCGTCATCTGGGACTCCTCTTATGACCCTGAAGGTGGTTTCGCCGGCTTTGCGGACTGCAAGACTGCTTTCGAGCAACGTGGCGTCGACTTCATAATGTTGGGAATGGATAAAGGGGAGTGGACCTTGCACAATTCTTTAAGCAAATATCGTCAACCGCTCGCTGGTAGTATCTGGGGATGCCCGCTGGCCGGTACAGACAGCAATCCTCGGTCAGACATGTCCGGGGAACGAACACCGGTCAAGTTCCATGGGGCATTCGATGCTTACCACCATCCGTTTGGCTGGTCTAAGACCGTAGCTCATGAGCACACACCATGCAGCGGCAGTAAAGCATGCGATCAGCCTATCCAATTCGATTTCAGGCTTTCCCAGTGCTCAGTTGAGGACTTTCTTGCACATATGAACAGAGGTTGCATGCAGACATATTGAGATCTGTAGTCTGCTTCAAGACTTATTGGCAGACCCACACAGAGAGAGTGTCAATTCTTATGAACCGGATACTGCGAGTGGCAGCAGCAGCTCGGTCGGTAAGAGACAGAAGACACATAGGATGGCATGATACTCTTTTGAGACTGCGTGGCAACCACCAGAGGCTCCTCCGTCGACATGCACGAAAGCAGCAAGACCGTGAAATGCCATTGCTTGATGGATCAATCCGAAAACGGTGACAGCACATTTCTCGTAGTCTAAATCTTTTTGTGGGAAGGTGCAGAGGTACAGCAGTAGAGAGTAAGAGGAATATCAAGCAGAAGTCAAATAGCTGGACCGCAATCGAGATGGTGCGCTCGCAGCGTGAGACCAGAAGGCTGCCGTCTGTGGGGCTTTTGTCTCGAATTAGATGCTGACAACGTAGCCGAAGTCCAAAGAGACCACATATCCTCGAGATTGCTAGAACACGAAGGAAATTCGAGATGGACAGAAAGGGCAAGCCAACATGAATACTTCTTGCAATCGCCGGCAGACAGATGTGGTCCCACACGATTCGCCTTTAGAATAGACGCAATGTTTACTTTAGGTTGATAGAAGTTGTGGACATGGCAGGTCTGCGGTTGCATTTTTGGGGCAGAACAGACAGCAAAGAAGCATTGGCCAGTCCCTTCTGACTTTTGGAACCGGAAAGACGGTAAGAAATATGGTCTGGGCACTGCAAGTTACGGATACTTTCATGTCCACTGAGACCCGCGCTTGCCCGCAGCACATCTTTTTGTTTTTCGTTGATTTCTCGGGAGAGCATACATATCAGACCTGGCTTGTTCAGGAACTCGAAAAGAATACAAAGGACATCACAAGATGCTTCAATAATTGTGACGTGAAGAACTACCGAAGACATCCAGTGGCAGATACGTGATTTTGGGAACAGGCAGCCGCCACATACACGGAGTGATGGTCTGATTTGGGAATCAAGGACGCAGATAGTAAGGCTGGAGCACAGGAACATCACACATAAACATATCCTTCACGCCGAGGAAAACACCGGGGACACCAACGGTTAAGGTGCATGTGCAGCAACTTGCACGGCATGTCACTGACGCTCCTAGGCCACATGCTCAGCGTTTGACGTTCTCTCATCCCAGTCTTCCCACCACATCCTGACCGTGACAGCTGACTTCTGCTAGCAGAATAGCACATCAAGCACCCAAAGACCAGACCAAGAGCCGCTCACAGACGGTCATCAGACCCAGCTCAACAACCTTCAACTCAGCTCACCCAGCGGAGAAAGGGTCGGAAACCGCCAGACTCCACAGAGAAAACATGAAAACCCTTAGATGCGCATCTCATTGACACTTCAACGCACAGTTCGTACATTTCTCTGGAGGACGACATCGCGCATCATGTCTCGAGTTTCAGCAGAGGAGAGCATTGCTCAATCGAGGCTTCTTCAAGTGCACCAAGACGGCCGCAGTCATAGGAGGAGGCCCAGATAAGTTTCGTACAGACAGACACCACATGCAGTGGAGCGGTGGCGACTTTGGGAGACAAGCACGGAATTGGTGGGTTGAGAGATCGAAGGCATACACGACAGCGGAACCTATATAGACAAGGTCGTACGGGCTTGGTGGATTCCTGTCGAGCCTCGTTGGCAAGTATGTTTGCAGGAGTGTTCGATTTGAACCAGGGCTTGCCTTTTGCGGCAGCTTGCAGGATTGGAGAGAACGAACAAACACATAGGCACTTCTTGTCTAGGCTTTGAGGAGCAGAGGAGAAAAGAGAGCGGATATGGTACACTGGCAGAGGTGCTTTGGTATGTATGAAGGTCGCAGATAAAGGCGACAAGTTTCCAATGTCTGTCTGCGAAGGTAGAGGCAACGCAGCATTCTGAGATGACTTTTGGTGGGAAACAGGACGTCCTCATGGCAACAGAAAGTTTGTCATTTGAAGCGCATGGCCACCAACATGGCAACGTAGAGAGCTGGTTTTGGAAGAAGCAGCGGCGGCGACACATGGGATGGAGGCCAAGTTATTGTGAAGCCCACAGAAGAGGAGTCAAGAATTGAGAGGTGGGCTGGAGGTTATGGGACGTTTTATGCTTCGGGACCTCTTCTTGAAAGCCCACCATCGAAGACATGCTTCACATCCTTCTCGTGAACCCGCTTTCGTCCATACAGTGGACACTGCATTTACTTGTACGTTTCGATTCGTTTCGATGCTGATAGTGTACACCCTACTAACACAGCCGTTCGTCCTAGTCCATCGTCCCTGTATTGTCTACCTTCCACCACGGCCACCACGCTCATCCTGCATGCCAATAGCTGGGTCAGGCGCCTCAGGGAACTCCTGCTTCGCCTTCTCCATCCCACCGGCCGAGTCGCGGCCCTCAGTCGCATGGCCGCCGGTGCCTTCCTTTGCCGACCTACAAATCCGTCAGCTTGATACTCCTACGGCCACCCATCTCGATGCCAGAATGTCCTTCGCATGCATTTTGAAACGTGACACGCGCAGTCTTGGGCAACTATTGGGAACAGACACCCACTGCTCGTGCTCTCGCGCTTCCACGGATGTGTGGAGAAGATGTAGGGGATATACGTACTTCAGCCCATCACTCAGATTGCTCGTCTGGATATCGTTCTTGTCGCCCTTCTTCGCCTTGTTCACGCTATGCTCATCGTCTGGGAGCATGCTCGTATCCGTCTTCGCGTTCGTCGACGCATTGTTCGGGTAGCCCTCGACTTTGGCGGCAGCCGACTGAGAGAATGGACGAATGCTGGCGATGCGGAACGTCCGCGAGGTGCGGGTGAATGTGCGGAGCATTGTGCTTGTACGGTCAATTGTTGGTGGTATTTGGCGATGTAAGGAGCCAATTGGGAGGAGGTGGTTATGAAGGTTGGATGGTTGTAATGGAGAAGCAACTACAATGTCCCGAGGTAACCGACTTTGCACCAGCCATGATGCGTTTGTACGTCGCGCAACAGCTATGAACGATCGATGACGATATGAGCACAGCTGGTGGCCATAGCTTCCTGCAAGGGTCTCTCGACGCGTCGTGTGGGGCGCGGGGCAGCAGCCGCAATTTACAATTGATAGCATTATGGCCTCGCGCCGCCGTGAATGCACTGGATGAAGCGCGACTACGACACGATGGCGAACACACAAGCGTGGAAAGTGGAGGACTTCCCTTGCACATTGTATGTCCCTCCAACTCTCGGCATGACCGGGAACAGCACCTGCGATGGCGAAGAGCATGGCACTGACATCCGCAGACAACTCAACATCCCCTTCCCCTCTTCCCACTACGCCTCTACAGCACTCCGCGCCCTCGCCGTCGACGCCGAGCTCTCGCCTCTAGTACGGCGCTCGTTTAGCCTTGCGAGCGATGCGAAGCAAAGCGGCGCAGAGCAGTCCATACTCGTCGTCGACTACGCGGCAACAACGAACCGCATGCTGCGCGTCGCCGTGAACGGCTTCTTCGAGAGCGTGGGCGTGGTGATCGGGGTTATGAAGGACCTGGATGTTGATGTGGTGTACGAGCCGGTGCGGGAGAGTCTGGAGGGCGTGCAGGGGCTCGTTGTGGAGGGAGTGGAGGGGCGAGGGTGAAGATGAGGGAGTGTGACGAGGGACAGGATATTGTTATCGAGGGGGAAAAAGAGCATGATAAGCCGCGCCGGACTTTCTCTGAGCGGCTCATTGGTTGCCGGCTGAAGCGCGTACATGAGGATGTTCGGGGCCGCGAGAGAAGAAAGCACGTGAAGCTAAGTGGAGGCTGGTTGGCAGATATAGAGCCAGGAGGGACTCAAGATACCCAAAGTACGCATGCTATGCTATATATCCATGTACCGACCATGCCACAAGGAGTGCCAACCTCTGCGTTCCTGAGAGCATGTCTCGATTTCAACTACTGATCATCCAGGATCAAGGCTCGCTTCTTCCCAGGTGGCTGCCCGTTAACATCTTCCTCGTCCCTAAGCTTGCGCTTCTCAGCTGGGTTACCTTCTAGAACCGTCATTGGAGCTGGCGGCATCATCACTGGCGCAATAGGTGTCTGGGGAGGCGGTGTACCAGATGGCATGGGTGGGAAGACTCCGCCATTGCGGAACTCCCAGCCGTCATGCTTAAGCTGCCTCCACTTCTCGGCTACCTTGAAACGGATGAGCTCGCCAGTCGTCTTTGCGTCCTCATAACTGTCGTGCCCGGCTGCTCCAGCTTGCTGGATGTCAACGTCGAGTTTCTCTTTTGCGAGAGCGCGTAGACCGTGACGAAGCGGTAGACCTCGCTTGTGTGGGAAGAGCAATACTGTGTCGATGATGTTGGGATGAACAATTCTGAGGGTGTTGAGGTCGTTTTCGAGGGCGTGACCAAGAAGGGGGGTTTTGGTGGTGATGTGGGCTAGGAAGAGGTCTCGTGCAACATAAGGAGACTCCACGATGCGGATGTCGTTCCGTCGAGGCTTGGGGTCTGCAGGATCGTATGGCTTCGCATTGACGAATTGCTCTACTGTTATACCGGAAAACCGGGTGTTTACATCGAGAAGGTGGCCGATAGGACGAACAAGAACGTCGACCAGAGGCCTGTGTGACGGCCAGGCAATCGCTGTAAGGCGCATCAGTTCAAGACCATGTGTGGTGTATCCCATCTCGCAGTCAAAGCAGATGGCCATGTCCGACGGCGCCGTGTTGTTCTCTGGCGTCTCGACGAAGGGCATGACCAAAGAAAGGCGCTTTGGATCTGAGATCTTATAGACATGTGTGTCAGATGTGGTACATCCAGGCGAGCCTACTGGCTCATGGCAACAGGAGTAAGTAGTCGGTTCTGGTCCAGCGTTCTTCGACCTTTTCGGGTACACCTTTCTGCCCCAATGATGTGTGCATTGGCCACCGGTGGTAAGTGCGCCATCTTCTTCTCTGCGCTCTGGAAAGACTTGAAACCGAGTATTGCAACGATCGCAAACTTCCCAGAAGTCTGCTGAGGCCTGTGCTAACCTTGCATCATCCAGCTCCGTTGCTGTGGGAAGCGCTGTGACGTATCCATGCTTGTCCAAGCCATCCTGCGGACAGATAAGAGTCGACAGAAATGTTATCTCCTCCTTCGGTGTGAGACCGGTATCAACTTTCTTCGGCGGAGGCTTCTTTGGGGGTAGGCCTTTCTCTTTCGCCAACGCTTCAAACCTCTCCTTCACCCATTCCTCAGGTGTCATCTTCTTGACCTTGAGTAGCCGTTGCTTTAGGACATTCTCGTACACCCCCGGGTTCGCTGTTGCAATCCGTTCTTCTTCATCAACCGCTAGCTTGTTAAGCTGATTCGCATCCATGTGCAAGGCCTTGATCTCGGGCTTGACAGCCTTCGCAATCTTGCCATTGATCGGTTCCATAAAGCCGTGTAACATTTTTAGAAGGGCAAGTCGTCTTGTGAAGAGTGCTGGTTCCTTCGCCAGCTTGCGAGGCATCAAAGCCACTGGCCCCGTGGGTGTGGGGGCAGCTTTGGTCTCTGAGGCCTTAGGCGGCGGCGAAACTGTCCTTGTCACTGATTGCGGTAGAGATCCAGCATTCCTCCCATTGTCCGTTGGGTTTGAAGGTGCTGCAGTGGCGGTACTTGCTCCCTTGTTTGCTACAATGACTTTGTCCTTGCCAGCGGACAGCCCAGTGAAGACAGCTTTTGGCGCCGTAGGCACAGCCTGTGCCCTACTGAAGGATTCGCTTTCTGCAGTGTTATTGTCGAGCTTTTGACGTTTCGCAGCTGGCTCGCAATCTTGTATGATGCTTGCTGTTGATGTTGGGGGCGTGTTGCGCGATTTGGTAGCATCATGGCTAAAGATGCAGTAAGGGAGCTCGCACTTGGAACCGGCAGGGCATGAAGTGTTCCCAAAGCTTCTGAAAGCAGGTATCGAAGGCCACATTATGAATCACTCTTCTACTGCTGTACACGAGACGTGGTGAGCGATAGAAGCAAACTCTTCCATGGTCAAGACATACCATGTGAGCAGGGCGCGTGAAGAATGCACGAAGCGACGTTGTCAACTGACGCGTGTGGAAGCTTGTTGATGTTGACTTCAAAAGGAAAGCGTCGAGCACAGTAAAGAGCCAGTTCCAGGTGGGAGGAGCAATCACCCTTGCGTGCCCGTTCCGGCTGCTATTGTGGGTCCACTTTCACAAGCTGCTCACCTCACCGCAGTGATAGAGGTTGCGATTTGCAGCTACACACACTCGAGTTCTCGAGATGCCCAGTCAGCGTGGTGAGAGTGAGTGAGCTGTGGCGCATGCTGCAGGCCAAAGGCTAGATCGCCAAGCTGCAGGGAACGCGTCGGCGGCGACGGGCACGCGCACTGAACACGGCTCGACTCGCCTTATTCCGAATCATGACGTTTGAGCCGTCGCGCATTGCTCCAAACTGGCTGCATTCTAGCACCACGAAACGTCTGTCTACGGTTACTCGGCGAATCGGACGAACTATATACACCGTAACCACCCACATCGCTCTCACCTGTACTTTTTCGCTTAGTGCAATCGCCAAGGTGATAGCAACTGCGTTCCGAGCGGGAGTCCGATGAGCCCGACTTCCCGGACGAGTGTAGGAGCATGCGACTTACAATAACTTCAACCTCGCCCCTTCCTGCCTGAGACAGAAATCTTCTGCCAAAACTCTCACACCTTCAGGGCTAGCAATGGCTACCTCGCCTCCAACTAACAACGATCGCAAAGTCACCCACCTGGTCGTACTAGTCCACGGGTAAGTCAATTATTGCGAGGCGACCTTCGCCTCCGATCAAGCTGAGGGAGGAGCGCGCGCTGACAACCTTCCAGTCTTTGGGGTAACCCAGGCCACCTCAAGTATCTCACCAACAGCATCCGTGAGCGATATCCGGACCTCGACGTACTTGTCCCGAAGAGCAACGCCGGTAGCTTCACGTATGATGGCGCTGAAGTTGGTGGCGAGCGAGTTGCGGACGAGGTGGAGACGAGACTCGAAGAGCTAAGGAAGGAAGGGCACACGATCACAAAGTTCAGCATCACCGGCTATTCATTTGGTGGTCTGGTTGCTCGCTACGCCATTGGGCTCTTGTACCACAAGGGTATCTTCGAGCAGATCGAGCCAGTCGTATGTTGTTACCACTGAGATAGGAGCGTTTTGGACCTCGCTGACTGTTAAACAGAACTTCACCACATTCGCTACACCACATCTCGGCGTCAGGACACCCCTTCGAGGCTACACCAGCCACGTCTGGAACGTATTGGGTGCCCGTACACTGTCCGCTAGCGGCAGGCAACTCTTTGGCATCGACAAGTTCCGCGACACGGGCAAGCCGATTCTCGCAGTCCTCGCCGACCCAGATACCATATTCATCAAGGCTCTTGCGCAGTTCAGGCACCGCAGTCTGTACGCAAACGTCGTCAATGATCGTACAGTCACATACTACACTGCTGGTATTTCGCAGACGGACCCTTTCGTCAGGCCGGACGAGTTGAAGATCAATTACATCTCCGGCTATGAGGACGTCATCATCGATAGCGACAACCCAGTCTCGCCAAAGGAGCATGAGCCAACACCGGCCCTCGTCCAGCGTCTCACTGCGTCTACCCGAACGGTCTTCACCCGCCTACCTCTATTCGCCTTCCTGGTAGTCTTCATTCCGATCGGGACCACACTCTTCCTTTGTAATTCTGCTGTGCAGTCCTTCCGCAGCCAGCAGCGCATCCGTTTGCACGAAGCAGGCAGTGCCGGTATTGAGGCGGGTCGATACCGCATTCCGCTTATGCTGAATGCTGCACGACAAGAGGCTGAACAAATATTCGAGAACGTCAACAACGCTCACGAGCAAGAATACCTGGGTAGCGACAGCGAGGAGATGGTGTCCCCGACCCAGCCCACGTCACCTCGTTTCGAACGCCGAAACCCAATTACTGATGTCGAAGCCATGTCGATCACCGAGAACAAGCGCGCCTCTCCCCTCGAGTTCCCTGCTCTCGCTCTGAGACAGGATCAATTCAAGATGATCGAAGCTCTCGACAACGTCGGCATCAAGAAGTTTCCAGTATACATCCACAAACACCGCCACTCGCACGCAGCCATCATCGTACGCATGGACAAGAAATCCTTCGACGAGGGCAGACTCGTCGTCAAGCACTGGCTCGACAACTTCGAGGCTTAAGGCTGAAGAAGTAGACAATAAAACCTTGTATACCAACCGAACGGTGCATGACCACGCATGTTCCAGTGTTCGCGGCCTCTGGGTCTTTGATCCTCAGGTAATCGTCTGCATTTTGGGAGTTCGAGCAAGGAGTTACGGGTTTGATCATTCCAGCGCATACCCAAGGCATCAGCATACTTCTACTTTTCTCTTTTTGACAGATTCAAAAGCTCAACCCACGTCACAATATAGAGTTTATGTATGACTTGTTGATTTCGTACTTCGTGAGGTTTACACAACGCGCATTGCACCGCGCGTTCCTTACGCGACTCTCCACCCTCTCCATACGCTCACTCCACCACCTGCCCCCACACTAACCTCACGCATGATCGTCCCACTGACAGGCTCACGAGGCTTAGCCCACGTTTCAAAAGCTTAGCCCTCGCTCCATTCGCATTCCTCTCCTCCACCCAATCACCGTCTTCAAAGGACATACCCGCGCTCCCTGCTTTTGCATTGCACGTCATTTGTGCAAGGCTTCGGTGGGCTTGCCGAGGGCCCAGAGGAAGCTGACTCGATGAAGGACAGGGTTCAGACTCGGAGGAGGGAGCGTCCGCTGTTTCCGCGGCGGATGTGTTTCAGGTGCTCGCGCCAGGATGCCCTGACAGCCTCCTCGCGACGATCAGCACGACTCACTCGGGGACGGAGATGGTGGTTCGTCACTGAGGTGTTTGCGTGGTGGGCAGCTGGCGTCAAAATTGCGGAGTGCATCCTTGTGCGATCGCGCTGACATCGTGCAATAGAGTTGCGCAAAGACTGCTGGAAGCATGGGAAATGATGGAGGCTGTGCAGCGGGTTAATCTCAGTATTCCAGTATTTGACATGCGTTTCACCAAGAACTGAAGTCGTGGCTGCTTCAAACTGACAGGTGTGGGTATTTCTCTCCATCTATTCTACAGTGGTATCAATGTTTCCCATGCCTCCCCGTTCAAATCCAAAAGGTGACTTGAACCAAAAAGCCTACAAGCGCCATATGTGCAGTCCATGCTGCATGGTATCAGAAAATCGTATGAACATGCCGTGCTCATTTACGCCGTATAACTCCCGTGTCGCTAAGATATGCTGTCGATATGGTATATGTACAGTTGGTGATTGCTCAATCGATGAGCGTGCGTGCTGGATCGTAGGCGCACGACCACTGCGAAGCGCCGGGCTTCTAGTCCATGAGCTTTTGAGGCGCGTCGTCTGCTTCTCGTCGGCCTTCTTTCAGGCACCTGCCTTCTCTGCCAACTTTTTCTTGCAGCGTGCGGAGCTGGTCTGTGTCGTTCTCGTCGAATGCGAATGCGCCACTCCAGAAGCCGCAGTCGATGTTCGTCGTCTCGTTGCGGTAAATGACTTGCGCTTGGCCTGCCAGGTCAACGGGCGGGATGCCTGCCTCCTCTTCTCCAGCTCTTGCGCCAATTTCTGCTATCTCACTCTGCCCAGGCATGTGGTGAAATAGCTCGGAGTTCAACGTCCAGCATCGGAGGCCTCTACTTGCGTATTTGTGTCTTAGCTTTGGATCTGGGTGAGGATTGGGGTTGTTCCAATTCGCGGTGGGGGAGGGTGTCTTAGACCCTTTGTTGCAGGCGTGCAGAAGCGAAACGTCGAATGCGCGAGGTCCCTTCTTACGGAGCTTCGCTGGTGCGAGATCGTTAAGCAGTCTTTCGGCGGCCGGGCGTGTTACTGCATAGCCGAAAGAGCATAGCGGAAACTTGGATCGGTGGAACACTCGCGAGTGCGCTGGCATCTGCAGCGCGCCGAACAAGGCTTGCGTGAATGGGTGGAGGTCTGATCTCATAGGCAGAGTGTAGTCCTTGTAGAGCACGTGCGGAGTGTCGGTCAAGTTGTATCGCTTGTTCGTGGCTTTCGGTCCATCTTCGGTGATCTCGTCGAAGTAGTCGCCGCAGTGGCCAAGATAAAGCAGGTCCCAATCATTGTGGTTGCCCCAATACTGCACGTGCTTGCTGCCAAAGTTCGCAAATGGATGGTGCGATCGCAGTGGTGGAAGGAGCTGGCGTGCAGCGCTTGCTGCAAGTGGAATCTGTATGCTGCGAAGACGAATGTCCCAGTCGACGTCGTCTTCAAGAATGAGTGCGGTCTCCGCGCCTGAGTCTAAGAACCTGCGGGTGCGAATCAGCGGCAGTTCTAGGAGTGCGACGCTGCAGCCAAGCAAGGCCCTGCAGATGCGCTGCTTACCAGCGAAGAGCATTGTGGTGGCCCAACCACGCTAGTATTGAGCCTCGCTGAACGTTATCTTGACCATTGATGAAGCGCTGCACGTCGCCTTCGGTCCACTGCGGCTGCGCTGGGATGGTGAGATCAATGTCGGTCACGTTTGCAGACTGCAGCAGGGCGTGACGGCGTTCAGAGCCGTCTTTTGAGACAACAATGACAGCGCCAAAGCCAAGGGTGCTGTTGGAGGGAAGCTTCATGGGATGCGACTCGATGGATGTCGACCATTGCTGGTACAGACGGTCGGCATGGTCTCTGTGGTAGAAGATGACGACGAGAACGAGAGTGAGGGCAGCCAGCAGCGGCAGCGGCCGTTTCCTGGTCGCGAGCATGGCGAGGTGCTGGGCGGAGGAGTCAGAAGGCAAACGAGTGAATCAGAGCATGCTCGCAGAGTGCGGAGACAGAGGCACCAGGCGGCAACAGCAGAGAAGAAGTGAAAGGCCGCGACAGCAGTGCGGTATAACGAAGGCAGGACCGTGTGGCAGGACCGTGTGGCAGGCCCAACAGGGCAGGTCAACGTTTATCATGGCTCGTCGCAGGTGCACTGGGGCCGTCTGTGACAGGGATGGGCAGTGTCGATTGGCGCATCTGTATCAGTTGTGTCAAGCTACGTTTAATTGAACCGCGTCGGTCACCAGGGATGATGAGTGCAGCGGTGGAGACACTGGAGACGGGACGCGTGTGTGCGACTGTCAGTGTAGCCAGGTGGACAACGTCGAGGATAACGTCGAGGACAAACGTCTCACTTAGCATCAAGGGAGAGTGAGTAGCAGCGCAAGGGCGGCAGGCTATTGAATATATGAAAGCGCTGTACGCCGCCTTGCTGGTGTTCTTCCTGGCTGTAATTGTCTGTGATTACAGGGACATGGCACGCCTGGTGCTTGTGGTTAGTCATCCTTCAAGATCGGAGGCAAGGCTGGCCAGCAGGCTGCTCGGCTGGGCTGCGGACATGAGCCCCGTTCGGTCCACGAGCGCTGCCAACACTCGTCCGGGGTACTGGCAGCGCCTCTGAGCGCCTCTATGCCGTCTTCAACTCTTGATGCTGCCTCTTCGTGCTGCCTCCTCGTGCTGTCACCTCTTTTCAGGCGCTGCTGCTTGTGACCCCCTGTGCGCCGCTGGCCCTGAAACGCGTTGCGCAACAGCCCAGCTCGGCCCTCTTGCACGCCTTCCACACGGCTTCTCGAATAGATCGCCTGCGCTAGTCTGGACCCGTACCGTAGTCGTGCCATCCGAACCGCATCGCAGCCGTCGGTCTGTACAGTGAAGCACTGAAGCACTGAAGCACCCAAGCAGCCCGCCTGTCTGACGTCCCATGCCCTGTCTCGCGCGGCAGTAATGGCCACGCTGGGCTCTCCCTCTCCTCCCTCGTCGCCAAACAGGATGCGCCCTCGCGCGTGGGCGCGCCGGGTCGAGCGCTACTGCTGCAACACCATTACCTACTTCCCGCTGCTGTTCGTCTACGGCCTGACTTCCTGGGCCGCCTGGGTCGAGGTCGGCATCGGCTTCGTGCCCAGCAAGAATGCCTGGACTGGTGTGTGATGCGCCCGTCCGCAACCGTCGAGACACACGGCACACGTGCAACACGACCAAGTATCGCTGACACCCCGACAGGCCACTTCACGTCGGCGCTCGGCTTCGCGCTGTACTGCCTGCTCAACTGGAGCTACACGACGGCCGTCTTCACCGACCCCGGGTCGCCGCTCAACTACCGCAATGGCTACAGCAACCTGCCGCAGCAGGAGGGCGGCGACGTGCAGTACACGTCCTTCACCGTCAAGGCCTCGGACGGCGGCGTGCGCTTCTGCAACAAGTGCCAGACCCACAAGCCCGACCGCGCCCACCACTGCTCGACCTGCAAGCGCTGCGTGCTGAAGATGGACCACCACTGCCCCTGGCTCGCCACGTGCGTCGGCCTGCGCAACTACAAGGCCTTCCTGCTGTTCCTGATCTACCTGACGCTGTTCTGCTGGGTGTGCTTTGCGACGAGCGCGACGTGGGTGTGGAGCGAGATCCTGAGCGACAACCAGTACACCGAGTCGTTCATGCCCATCAACGACGTCCTGCTGGCCGTGCTGTCTGGCATCATCGGCATCGTCATCACGGGCTTCACCGCATGGCACCTGTGGCTCACCGTCAGGGGCCAGACCACCATCGAGAGCCTGGAGAAGACACGCTACCTGTCGCCCCTCCGCCAGGCCATGAAGCACAACCTCAACGACCGCAACTACCTCGACGCCCAGGCCAACGGGCGCCTCAGCATCGGCGACCAGCTGCGCGAGATCCACGCAAACGCACTCCCCGGAGTGACCCGCCCGGAAGAAGGCGAGACGCCCGCGAACGGGCAGAGCAACGGCTACGCGCACCCCGCATACGGCTCGTACGAGCACCGCGAACGCCAGCAGAACCAGGACCGCTACGACAACTACCTCGACGAGCGAGACAACGAGCAGCTGCCCAACGCCTTCGACCTGGGGTGGAGGCGCAACGTGGGGCACGTGTTTGGGCCCTCCCCTCTCAAGTGGTTCATCCCCATCACGAACACAACCGGCGATGGATGGTCATGGGAACCGAGCCCAAAGTGGATTGCCGCGCGGGACCGCATCCGCCAGGACCGCGAGCGAGAAGAGCAGCAGCAGAAGCAGCGCGAGCGGGCCGCTGGCTGGGGCGTCGACACGCCCACTGAAACAGAGTTCCGCCGCGTCGGCCGCGTGCCCCAAGGCTGGCAACCAGGCGGCTACAACCCGCCCTCGCCCCGCGTATCCTACCGGCACGCCGACCAAACCCAGTACCTCTCCGCAACACAAAACGGCACAGTGACAGCCCACCGCGACGGCCGCAGAAGTCCCAGCAAGGCCGACCAGGTCCTAGGCCGCGAGCAGGGCATGTACGCCGACGACGACGTCCCGCTACAAACCATCGAAACCCGCAAGAAGTTCGACCAGTACAACTACATCTCCGAGGACGACGACGACGAGTACGACGTCTCCAGCGACGAACAGGCCGCCGATCGCAGAATCAGAACGCAGACCAAGTCTATGCCTGCCACTAAGAACTGGAACGATCTCCCCGACGGCTTCTTGGATGCGCCGAAAAAGGGCAAGAAGAGCGGGAGTCGCGAGCGCAAGGCGAAGGACCGGGATCAGTGGAATAACAGTGAGCGGAAAGACGATTGAGGGAGCGGAGCGAGCTTCGAGAGAGTCGGTCGAAAGAGGAGAGGGAGTGTGGCTAGCTTGGTTGGATTGGATACGAGCGATCTACGACGAGATGGCGATATGTGTACCATGTAATTGCATATACGGCGTACGCGCAAGTCTTGCATAGACAGGCGTTTTGGGATCTGGATTGCTTTGAGCGAGCATTGGATACGACAAAAATCTCAGTACCTATAATCTCATATCATTACCTGCAAACGGGTGCGAGTTGGGTGGTGCGGCTGCGTCGTCGATTACAAAAGGCTTGACGTGCTGCCGCATTCCTTCTCCACGTCCACTATCTGTCCCTCTTCGAATTCCAAAACCCCACTAGCAGCTTACATGTGTCTCGCTGCTGCCAGCAGTGGGTTGTCGCACAAATGGTATGTCTCGCGTTTCTCGAAGCGTCTCTACCCCCACAGCTTGTCCTGTATCTTGTCATGTGTCAGAAGTCACCAGGATCGCCGATATGGCTTTCGGTCTCCTGCAGCATCTACAACACCCATTCTCTGCACTGTTTCTCCTTATTGAAAAAGCTGATGGCTACAGATATGTTGCATCCAGAATTCCACGTATACCAGCCATGTGTGCTTGGGAGCAGCGCGGCGGAGCATCTTCCTATCTCTTCGTTTGGATCAAGTACACCCATGAACTCCGACGATGTGCTGAGATCGTCTGCCCGAGATAAGATCCACTGTGGCTCGTGATCTAAATAGAAGAATGCGCTGTCTTTCATGGCGCTGCGAATCTCTGTCTGTGTTTAAAGGCTCACTCCTGTATCTGTCAGTGGGATCATCTGTTCTTCACCACAGTGTCTTGGATATCGAAACAGCTGGAAAACCAAGACACCGAATGTATGTCTGTCGGCTGTTGTCTGCTCCCAAGCCTCGAGCCAATTTTTCGAGTCGCAAGCTTTAGCAGAAGGTCTACATGTTTGCTTCTGCTGCAGCGCCTGCTTTTCCTATCTTCAGAATTACGATGACATCCAAACATGTGCTGTTGTCGCTGGACCCCTGATCAAACACAAGGCTCCGCGTGTGTGTTCGTCTGTTGCGCTTTCAGAAGAACATGGTGAGTCTTGAATGTTTTGGCGGAGACCAAAGCTTAAGTCCCTCCCTGCATAATCGGAGACTCGGATTTGAGTCTTGTCTTTCCTTCGCATGTCTGTTGTCTGCCCTCCGAGGCTGATAGAACATGGCACTGATCCAAAGCAGCCTGCTGGAGAGTGTGTGTTCGACGCTCGCGCATCATTTGCTCTCTCGCATACTCAAATGCCAGGAAGATTGAGACTATGTCTTCTCGTCCCGCCCGCAAACTAGCTAGGCTGGACTATGTACTCTGCTGCTGTCCAGGACGGTCATGCTCATGACGTTATACTTTGGCCATCTGCGGGAAATGTCTATATAGTCTTCACTCTTCTCGCTCGATCGTCTTTTACATTGCATTCTCTCAAAATTATCAAGTCAAAAGCCTGATCATCACGTTCGATGTGCATCTGCGGGAGAACTTCAAAAGTTTCAGGACGGGTATCATGCATGCTGCTCCTGTCTAAGTGCCATGCATTGGGAATGATGGCGGCGGAGTGGCTTTTCCCCTCTCAGCTTTGCCACTAGGTGCTCTTTCTTCAAGTCAAGCAGGAGATGGCTTACCCCTGCCCTGCCCGAAAACTAGATAAAGATTCTCCCTTTCGAGCTTATTTCTGCGTTCATCGCCTCCAGTTTATCTTACACATATAGGATACAGGATGCCAAAACTGAGGTCGACTTTTCCAATGACCTGCTCGTTGGAAGCAAAAGGCAATACCTATCGATTATATGTCCCTGCTCTGCTCTTAAATTCCGAACTAAGAGCTTCATGAACTGCGCGGCTAGTAACACAGAAAAGGTATAGCTGGTCCGTTCATGCTCCTATCGTTTCCATTGCAATTTCCCCTGGGTTTTGCAACAAAACCCGTAACCAAGGTTGGCTACTTCTCGAAAACGTATTCTCTCGGTGTTGTAACATCACACTTACTTGGAATCTCACACCGTACTCTGCTAGCTTCAGGCTGTTCAGAATATCCGAGACATACTCGATATTGCTGGGTTACTCCAATCTGTCTACTAATGATGTTGATTAGCAACTCCTGCTATTTTCGTCCGACTCCTGCTATTTTCGTCCGACTCCTGCTATTTTCGTCCGACTCCTTGTCTTTCCTTCTTCGAATGCTGCGCACGGCCTCCCCATGTCTTTGTGCGAGGTTCTGAAAAGAGACTCGCCTCCTCGCAGTATGTCTGCCGTCAAGCCGAACGTCATGAAGGAGAAGTGGGAATGTCTTAGACTGCATATCGAGGTATAGAGGATTCACAAAGAGGGCCATGACCCAGACAGATCGAACCTTTGCCTCATAAATGAGACAGACGATAACACGAAGCCGATGTGCCTTCTCCAACGGGAGTGGTATTGCTGAGGTCATTCGCCTTCGTCGCGGCTCTTCTCTTGTCTGGTATCATTTATGCATTGTACAAGAGCTGGCATGTCCGTTGAGAAACAATTCAGAGCACTCAGTTTGACTTATGCGTCGGCTTGGCCTCTTGAGACACGAACGCTCCATCTTCATGTGAAGGTTCCGACCGGCTCCTTGACTTTACTGGCCTCAGAATATTTTCCAAAGTTGACCTCATATTGCAAAAGTTTACAACATCGTTATATGGTCATCGAGTTCACCGCAAGGACATCTTCCTGGTTTCCCTGTCCGCGTCAGCTTGTCGGTCGCGCCGCGTTTGGCAGCTGCGCATGCTCAAACGACGGCGGCTATCTCCGGCATCATCTCGACAACATGGCGATCTGAATGCGATGTACCATGCGCACATCTGAAATTTCAATTGTTGCGAAGTTGATTCCTGTCTGTCAATGGCAAGAAACAGGCGTTACAACAACCTAGCGCAGATCTAGAGCCAATGACGTAGCTTCTTACCATCTCATCTGCACAACATCAACGTGGCAGAACACACCACACATCACCAATCATGCCCGACTCAAAGACCGAGAACCAAAAGCCTGAGGGCACCGAGAAGCCCGAGGGCAAGTCTCAAAATGGCTACTCCGAAGAAGAAGTCCGCAAGGAGTCCTCAAAGGCTGCCAAACAAGCCAAAGCAGCCCAGGACAAAGCAACCGAACTGATGCAAGCCGCCGCCGCCGCAGGCGACCCCGACGAGCGGCAGAAACTCATGGAAGAAGCCCTCGAACAGCAAATCCAATCCAAGTCACTCGGCAAGACGGCAAAGTACCTGCGCTCTGGCACCTTCCAGGGCATGGCTGTAGGCGCTGGGCTGGGCATTGCGCCGGGAGCCTCGCTGGGCGCGATCACGGGGACTTTAGTCGGCGGCGTGAGCTCGACGGCGCTCGGGGGGCTGGGTGCGGGACTTGGGGCAGCGACGGGGTGGATGCATGGTCCGTTTTGGGATATGGGGAAGGGAGGAGGCAAGCTTATTCAGAAGATTACAGGGAATTTGCCGGGTTGGAAGGCGACTGAGGCGCAGAAGAAGCAGCTGGAGAAAATGGTTGGGCAGATCAATGAGCAAGATACGCCGAGTATGGAGGAACTGGAGAGTATGGGGGAGGGCGGATTGAGTGGAGACCAGGAGAAGGTTATGGATGATGTGAAGGCGAAGATGCCGTCTATGCCTTCGACAGGCGGGTCGAAGGATGGAGACGAGAAAGAAGAGAAGACGCAAGTTGATGGAGACAAAGAAGAGAAGTCTAAGACAGAGGGTTCTGCAACATCTGAGACTGGGGAGAAAGAACGCAAGAAGCCGCGCAAACTACAGCCCAAGACAGAGGATAGTAGTCCGCCATCTGAAGAGCCAGCCAGTGCTAAAAGGAAGCCTCGCAAGCTTGAGAGGAAACCAGAGTGAAGCCCTTGGGGGTCGCGGGCAAGTGGGTCCGGAGTGAACCTTCCACAATGTCTTGACGAGCGTTCACTTCTCGAACACAGTGCTCTATGCGCAAGGCTACGTACAAAATCTTTCACAATACTCCTTCACCTCCCTTCCCCCAAAGTTCAACCTCCAAATCAACCACAATGCCCAAGCCTGATAAACCAACGTCAGTCGAGAAGGCCGAGCACCGTTCTGGTTACGGCGACATGCACGCCCACCGCGAAGCAGAGGGCATGAAGGAGCATGTCGCACGCTTGCGTGCCGATGGCCAGATTGACGAGAAGATGGCCACCGAGCTGCTCAAGCCCCTCGACAAGAAGCGCGAGTACACAGCAGACTACCTCGCCACTCTTCCTACCTACACCGACCAACAGCCCGACGTGGTCTCCTTCGAGACGGCCGAGAAGCATCGCCGCAAGCGCGACAAGGAACAGCTCAAGTGGATCGAGGACTATGAGGCTGGCCGCATTGACGAGAACGGGAACCGCCTTGTGCCCGACAGTGAAGACGGGGGCTCTGAGCACGGTAGTGTCGTCTCGCAAATGAGCGATGTTTCTGTCGAGGAGCGGGTTGACGTGCATCTAGCTACGCGTGGTAAGATCTTGCCTTTGCGGCCTCGCAATTTCCTGTTAACAGTAATGCTAGGACCTTCATCGTCGCCTGAGCCTGTATCTCCGCCGTCACATAAGCTAACCCTCTCTTCAGCGCAGCCCTCCCCGGCCCAGCAGCCCAGGCCCAGGCGCAGCAAGCCCACGAAGGTCGTAGTCCCGGATCCTCTCCCCAACGGTGAGACCTACGAAGCCTATAGCTACGTCCAGCTCGTAGCTGCAGGCCGTTATCGACAAATTTACACACCTGGTAGCAAGGATGGTGTCCGTAAAGCGTTGATCGAAGATGACTTCAACATCGACAAGGGCTTGCAGCGGAACTTTGCGCCCTGGAAGAAGGACGTCAACAAGTACAAGACGTTCAAGACCAAGGTGCCGGAGGAGCTCAAGAATCCAGCGACAAAGGAGCCTGTGGAGGAGGATGAAGACGAGGAAGAGGAGTAGATGTAGACTCGCTTCTGGGATGGGTTGGATGTTCTTTACATTGCGGGTTCTAGCGTCTACGAGCTGCTGCCCGGAACGGCATGTGTATCCTGATGGGTATCTCTTTGCTATGCAATTACAACGGAACAAAATCACAAATCAACCTTCTACTGTGCGCTCGTGTTTGTGTGCCGCCTTACCAGCTCGTTCTCAAGCTCTAATCTCTCTTCAACCGTCAGGTCGCTGGAAGCCTTGCCAATTTTGACGCCCAAGAACATCAAAATAAGGCCAGCGCTCGATAGCGCTGTGGACAGCCAGAAAGCGATCTTATAGCTCTGCCTCAGCCCTCTGTCCTCTGTCTCGCTCACGGCCAGGTCTGCGAAACTCAGAAATACGGCAATACCGAGAAATAGCAGACTATTCATGAAGGCGCCAGCCAGGCCTTGTCGATTCTTGGGCATGGAGGTGGTAATGAAGATGTTGCTGACGTTATAGGTGATGTCGATTCCGAGCGTGGCACAAATCATGGCTGGGAAGACGTAGGCCCAGTAGTTGAAGTGGACGGGTAGGATGGCGAAGAGGAGGGTGCAGAGGACGTATGCAGTTCCGCTGATGAGAAGAAGAATGCGTCCGGGTAGGAGGTGGAGAACGAAGCCACCGACGGTGACAAGGATGAGACCGCCAACGCACATGGGTGCAAACCAGGCGGCGGTGAGAAGCGGGCTGGCGCCTACGACTTGCTCGATGTAGAAGGAAGCGTAGAAGAGGAAGATACCGAATGTGCCGTATTGAAAGAAAAGAGCTGTTGCAAGCCATTTCATGCCTTTGACGTGGAACATGTCGCCCGGAAGCAATGGCTGCTCGGCGACCCAGCCTTCGATATAGATAAAGATGCCCAAGAATACCCAGCCAACGATGAATGTGACGGGTATGTAGGGCGTGGCCCAACCGTTTGGAGCGTGACTACCATCTGTCAGGGCGAAGATGACAAGGACAAGCCCTGGAACCACAGTGACCAAGCCCCACCAGTCCATTTTGATACCCTTGCCGTGCCTGTCTTCAGGTCTGTTCGGTACGCAGAAGTATGCGACTACGCCGACGATAGCAAGGATGATGGCGCCAATCCAGAAGAACCATCGCCATGTCGTGAACTGCGCTGAGACACCAGCGAAGAAGATTCCGGTGAAGAAGCCCACTGGTGCGAAGGCGCCGTACAAGCTAAAAACAAGGTTCTTTCGTGGTCCTGGACGGTACTATTGTCGTCAGCGAGTCTTCCACTGCCAGTGAACAGATGTCCGAACTTACGATGCTACCCAGCAGCATAATACCGGATGGCAGAAATGCTGCAGGACCAAAGCCTTGCAGTGCTCGGCAGAAGATGAGCATGATGTAGTTCTGGGAGAATCCTGCGATGATCGTCCATACAAGAAGCCAGATGAATCCACTAACAAAGACAATATATCCGCCATACATGTCGGCCAGTCGTCCGGCTGGCAGCAGGAAAGCACCAGTAACCAAGGAGAAGACACTAGCAGGCCATGTCTCTGCTTGCTTTGGGATGTTGAGAGCCGGAGTCAAGGATGGCAGCAAGATGTTGAAGCCAGAGATAAGATACTCGGCAACAAACATGGATCCAAGAAGGGCAACGCAGAAGCCGAGTTCAACCCATATCGAGCTGAAGACTGCAGGCCTCTCTCGCCCCAGCCTCTCAATCTCAGACGCGCTGTAACCTCCCTGCGATTGAGGAGAAGTGGCCTCCTCGACCTCTTTTGGCGTGGTCATGATCGTGCACCCAGATGAGGGTGACAGCGATGCCTGATATGGGAATCTCAAAATCGATGAAGCTGGACGTGGCTATTCGTGATAGGGGCTTGCGGAAGATTGCCGTCGACACGAGGAAGGAATTGATGCTGAACAACGTGCGACAGGCGGTATCACAGCTGTCAATACTGTAGTCGCTCTGGGATGTGATGGGCGTTACTTGGATATCGAACTCGAATCATAAGGCTGTCTTGGTCGTTTACGGCACCTCTTCTATATCCTGGCGGTCGGCGTCCGTGACGACCGTAACGTGATTAGACTTCGACGTGCACGACATTTTGGCTGAGAAATCCACCATAAGAAGCCACCACGGTTCGATTGCGTCTGTGACGTCCGCACAAATGGTGGTGACGATGTGGAGCAGAAATGCCAAGGTATGCAAGAGTTGAACTTGGCCTTCTTGTTACGGTTAGCCAGCTCAGCTGGCGCGAGCGAATGTCCCAAGCGAAAAGTGCTGCAAACGGGCCAAAGGCGCCTCCAGTGCCTTTGTCAGCAAGTCGACATCTGTGAGTGGCCGAGAGGGCCGAGGAGTGCGACTTTGGCCGATCTCGCTCGCCGTACGGACACACATCCTCCAGCGGTTCCATAGCGGAGCCGGCGGCCAACGTGGATTCAAGGACCCTTGGAACAGGGCGTTCATCGACCACCGTCAATAAGCCGAGCTTTTCTGCATATCTTCGAGAATCCACAGTCCCTTACGGCCAGTCTTCGACACATCTTGCATGGCGCTTGTCCAATGAGCTCGACATTGCTCAACCTGCCCACAAAAGCCTGCCATAACTGTCGCAGACGTCGCTGGAAGTGCGATCGCTCGTCGCCAGTCTGCCACAAATGCCTTTCGTCTGGTACCGAATGCCTGGGCTATGGCAAGCTCTTTGTGTGGAATCGCGGGGTCGCGAGTCGGGGAAAGATGATGGGGAAGTCCTATGAGGAGCGACTGGATGCAGCCGACCGATCTTCGAAAGAGGAAGCCAAGCCTCACGACGCACCTGCCATCACTTGGGAGTCTGATCTTGTCGTCGCAAAGTCACAGCCAGCGCCCTCGGAGCTGGCGGAAGGGCCATCAAGCGAAGCTGCCAAAGATGGCCCCGCTCTCGGCTCAGAAGCCGAAGAGAAGACAGAGATGGTCCTTCACCGGCCTCTGGACGATCCCTTAGTCAACGATTTAGACAGCCATTCGCGGTACTATCTGTATCACTTCGCAACGCAACTATGTGAGGACATGGTCGTGTATGATATGCCGGGGGTAAGCTCAGCCAGCTTGTTGCAGATTGTGTACATACTGATGCTTCCGTCAGGCAAATCCCATCCGTGATCTCATTCCTGCCACGTCCGCATACCCATTGCTGCTGCACATCATCGTTGCCAATGCAGCCTTCCATGTCTTCAACATATCACGTAATCCTATGGGTCAGTCGGCGTACCAGAACCAGCAAAGCTCGTGTCTAGTCGCGTACTATCAAGCAGTCAGCCGCTATGGTGGACCATTGCAGTCTTCATATCGAGATGCGCTCGCTGCGAAAACTAACGCACTATCACTGCTAGCACAGAGCGTTGCTTCTGTCACTCCAGCGAACATCGATCTGGTCCTGGTGACCATTCTTCTTTTCGTCAACTATACTCTTGTTGAGTCTGGCAAAGATAAATGGAAGGTACATATGGACGGTGCGTTGTCCCTGATTAAGCTTCTAGGAGAGCCACCTTACTTGCAGCAACCTATGAGTAGGCTGCGATTGACGATCCTTTCCGACCTTCTGGTGTTCTACGTTCTAGGCTCTACGCTATCCTTCTCGACTATGTCGAAGTTTGTGCCGGACACGATCGACCTCGAGCCTATCTTACGCTACGCAGAGACGAACAACTACCTGTCCATGCCTTCACCGCTACTTCGCATCATGCTCGAGTCCTTCGAGCTCCCAGACTCCCGCGACGGCACTTCCGGAAACCTGCGGGACCACATCCAGATGCAAGTAGGCGTTCTTCTGCAACGGGCGCTGGATTTCGACCCCATTGCATGGTCATGCCACTTCGAGCCTGCTTCACCTTTCGAAGACTTGAAGCAGCGTGTTCGCATTGCCTCCGCGCATCGATCTGCAGTCTGCATCTACCTCGCTCGTGTGCTTCCTGCTACGCATCCGCTCCTCGACCCCGCCAGCGATACAGCGCTCGTCAACCTGACAATGCTCGCCAACGATGTCGTTCAGCACATCTCACATCTCAAACCCGGCGACGCAGTCTTCAAGTGCATATGCTGGCCGTTATTTTTGGCTGGCGCCGAGTCCGAGGACCCTGCACAGCGCGAGTGGATTATGAATATATTGGACACACTGTATAGTGAGATGTACTGGGGTTATCTGCATACAGTAAAGAGGGTGCTAGAAACCATCTGGTTGTGCAAAGACCGTGCAGAACTGGGGTCAGACAACTGCTGGGTAGATGAGGTCAAGGAGATGGGCACCGACGTTCTTATTGCTTGAGAAGTTCATCGCCCGAGTAGTGTTATAAAAAGAGCTCAGTCATCGTTGCTCGAGTCGGTGCATTCAGGGCTCAAGCTATGCGGTTCGCCAACGACGACCAGGTCGACGACTAGCCATCCTAGCCTCTACTCTATCAATATCTAGCAGCATCATCAAAAACGCTGTCGACTGGATGCAACCACAGTCCTTGTTCATCTCGATATGGAAGACGAGCGGATAGCACTCTCGGCAGGGCACGTGTGTGGCTTACCTTAACCTCCGAGGTCTTAGTGGCGGTGGGGTCGTCTCAGCTTCACATCTTTGAGACACAGCTCTTCACAACGACAATTATACTCGCCCATAAGCTCAAAAGGGATGATAATACACGCCGACCTATAGCGCATTTGCGCATCGATGTCCGTGCACCACAGCGATCGCCTCCACCTCGACGGGCCTAGTCAGGCACATCCGCCCTACTAATGCGCATCCCACTCTCATGCCTCGTGCTATCCGTCGCGGCTGCGGATGCATACCGCTGGGCGCCGAAAAGAAAGGACGCAATCTTCCATTTTGACCAACCTCCAATCGCAGATCAGTACATATTGTGTGTGAAACGACACCACGTCGCAGAACAGGCTTCGCTAAAAATAGCGCTAAGGTATGCTATGCGGCTCTTGACAACCGTCTCCACTTCTCTGTTGAGCTTGCAATTCGACACTCTTGGTTGTTTCGACTGCTCTTGAGCAAATGAACGGAGGGTGGGCAGGTGCGCTGCCTAAGGCTGTGCAATTATGGAGCAGGAGCACAGCGCGTCGCTATTGCTACATAGTCGTCGCGCGACAGTTTCCGTGGGCAGATGCTCAATTGAGGCTTTCCTCTTCCACACTCGTTTTCAAGCAACCATTCAGTATTCCTAATAACCATCTTAATCGTTGTGTCGCTGCTGCTGCACCCAGGAGACGTTCGACTTGTTATCGCCAACATGTATCCGTCATTCCTCGTACACTCGCTGTTACTCAGCATATCTTTCATTCCTAACGCATCTGCACAAAGTCTATACGACTCGGTCACCGATCCCACAAAACGCGCTGAATTCGCCCTATCGAGGCTCCAGATCTGGTACAATGCCGGTACCGGTCTTTGGGACACGGCAGGGTGGTGGAACAGCGCCAATGTCATGAGTGAGTAAATGCGAAGTTCGAGTGTGTAGTTCCATCGCTGACCCAGGATAGCCATGATTGCCAATCTCGCAAAGAGCGACCCAAAGAACGCACAGCTGCAGAACCTCGCGGAAAGGGTCTTTGCAAACACCTTGCTGCAGGCACCTGCGAAGAACCCTCAGCCCGGCGTGGAGAACGAGGCGAAGAGGAGACGAGACGTCGATCCAGGCAACGGCACCTTCGTACTATTTAATGAGACTGGTCTGGAGTCGGGATACACAAAGAACCTCAACCCCGGGGGCGTCCACGAGCCCGTAACCATCTTTCCTACGGACTGGGACGCTGATGACGGTCAGTACGTCGATATCCAGAGCCTGCCCAGCTTTGCTTCAGCATCGAAAGATGCCGCTACCCAAGCTGCTATTGCTTCCAATCCCAAGCCCGAGGACTGGCTGGATGGCTTCTACGATGATGACCTCTGGTGGGCGCTTGCTTGGATTGGAGCCTACGACGTCACACAGAAGATTGAATATCTCCAATTGGCAGAAGGCATCTTTGGTCAGGTCACCAAGGCGTGGCCGACGAAGTGCGGCAACGGCGGCATCTGGTGGAGCTGGAAGAAGGACTACATGAACGCTATCGCTAATGAGCTGTTCCTTTCTACGGCAGCACACCTTGCAAACAGAGCTCAGAATAAAGGCACCTACGTAGGGTGGGCGACGTTGACACTCGAGTGGTTCCTGAACAGTGGAATGATCAACGGTCAAAGCACTATCAACGATGGCCTCACTGATGGGTGCAAGAACAACGGATACCGTAAGTGCCCCCGTCAGGGCGCTTTGTTGACGCACTGTGCTAATATCGTTTCAGAAACATGGTCCTACAACCAAGGTGTTATCCTCGGCGGCCTCGTCGAACTCAACAGAGCCGCGCCAAACGACACATACCTGCCTCTGGCCACGAAAATCGCCAAAGCAGCCATCAAAGAGCTCTCAGACGACAAGGGCGTCATCCATGATAGCTGCGAGCCCGGATGCGGCGGTGACGGCAATCAGTTCAAGGGTGTCTTCATGCGCAATCTGCAGCTTCTCCATGAAGCTGCGCCGGACGATGCATTTGCGAACTCGATCAAGACGAACGCCGACAGCATCTGGTTGAACAACAGAAATGAGGATGAGGGGAACACATTGAGTGTCGTCTGGTCTGGGCCGTTCGTTAGCCCAGCGAACGCGAGCACGCACTCGAGTGCGATGGATGCGCTTGTTGCTGCTATTTCTGTTTGATTATAGACTAGATCTCGGCTGTACAGGCTGAAAGAATAATGAATAATGACACATTGCTACTTCTGGCACGTCTTACGAGAAGATGACTTGTAGACACACTGTCAGTCCATCCTGTGTCTGCCCATTTACTGTGTTGTACAACCAGTCTTGCGTTTCCAACAGTTACAATTACGCACCGAGCCACTTGACTGGAATTAGGCCCGCGCCGTTTGAGTAGTCCATCTTCCCTACTGATACGCCCTTATGCCTTAGTATGTCGTACATAGTTGTGACATGGAACCAGAAGTTTGGATGCGCCTGCCTCGTCACATACTCAAACGCAGTGAACTTGACCTCGAGAGGACCCTTTGGCAGATGTTTCAGCAGGTGGAGCACCACCTCGAAGTCTTCCCTGTTATCGAGAAGATCGACCTCAATGCTCCGCACGTACTCGAGCGTCTTCTCAATACGCGCAAGTAGCTCTGGGAACGTCTTCTCTTCGTCTGGCAGGGTCAGCGTCGGGGCTGATGGGTTGGAGCGCTCGACGATGAACTTGGCGGTGTCGGTGAAGCGGTACACTTGGTAGCAGAAGTCGCCCATGTCGGGGTAGAGACGTGCGGTCAGGTACTCGTTGGGATCGATGTCGTTGGCTTTTACGTGTGCCTCGCCTTTGCGAACAACGGCGGCTGCGTTTTGTAGGCCAAAGATGATAGGCTCGAGGGCAACGGTATGGAAAGACTTTGGTGCCATAATTGTAATTAGAATGAAGACTGAGGTCGAGAAAAGGATGTTACTCGATGTCAATAGCTTGGACTAATCTTTGCCAGACCGTATCAAGATCGTGGAGAAGTGCGAGTGCTGCAATCTCGATATGTGGTGTATCAGCGCTGTACTTATAGCTTCTCTTCTTCGCAAGGTGTGGTCATAGCGTAGGGCAAAAGAAGGCTATTGTGCATACAAATCCATTGAGTTCAGCCCTGAAGGGACTGAATGCCAAAGACATTGCAGCCTCGTTAACAAACCGGACGAATTCTGAATTCCGAAATCCTGTGCTGACAGTCCAGTCGAAAGAGGCATAGTGCAAAGAGACGAACCAATCAGATGGCAGGCCCCAATGCTCCAAGCTGGACGGGATTGTGGAACACGGGTCGTTGCTGCCGGCTCTCGTAAGCAGCCATACTCAGTGCATCAAGGCTTGGGTTGCCATGCGAGGATTGGTCCGGTCATGACATGACGGCTTCAGTCTGGAAAAGCGTACTGAGCCCTCCCTCTGCTATCGAGGTGTAGAGATCTTCAATCTCTTGCATGTATAGCTGTGTGGTCGTGTACCTCTGGACGGTACCTTTCAGGCCAATTTCGAAAGGCTTCACCCTATTGGCAAACATGACATAACGTTGTTCGAGTTGGCCAGCGGTATCGGCCACATCATTCGCTTTACGAACTTGCGGCCAGAACTCTTTTACCAAGGCCTTCCGCGCCGACTCGTCTTCTGTGTAGTATTGTGGATGCAATTCAATGATCGCCGCAGGTCTGCTCCTGCCTGTTCCAACCAGCAGACAGGCATGGACTTTAGGGTGCTGTGCGATCGAACGTTCGTGAAGCATCGGATTGAACTTCGCACCGTTCCTGAAGACGATAATGTCATCCTTCCGACCTTCGTGTTTCCAATGATGAGGCTTCGTCGGGTGCTTGGAGTAGAGGTCGCGCATCGAGTATTCCAAAAGATGGGGGAAGACCTTGAACACGCCCTGGAACTCGACGCATTCTGGCTTTCTGACGTAGACGAGTTCGAACAGGTCCGCTACTGGTCGCATCTCTATGCCGTTGAGCAGCGGGTTGATGCAGACGTATGACCAGTCTTCGTGGTCTGTGACATGTTGTACCATGGTGACAGTTTCGGTCGATGCCATCAGGGTTACAAGTGGGATGTATTGGGACACGATGTCTCCAGCGGTTTGAGAAAGCGATCCTGCATAATTGAGTCAGCTCGCATCGCTTTCGCTGGTAGCACAACTCACCTCCTACGTAGGCAATGTGCTTCAATCCTCGCAGGTTGACCAATGCGTCCGGGCTCCTTGCGAGCTCCTCGAGTACTGCTGGTGTGCAGCTCGCGGAGTCAATGTCCGCGAACCGCATCATGGCTAGAAGAGTCTCGATGGTTGTCTGTTCAGGAGGTCCAAGGACAGTGGTAACGTTGTTGAAGCATACATCTGTGATGCCAGCACCGATTCCCGAGCTCGATGCGATTGGCCACCCCAGATAGTTGCGGCGTCTTGCATCGAACAGGTGACCCCATACGGTCGGTCGTCCGTCCAGAGGAGCTACAATGTGGTGTTGATCGGTCGTGCTGATCGACCAGTGAGTACACGTCACTGGTGCTGGCAGACCTGTTGATCCCGACGTGTGCATGACGAAGCAAGGATCGTGCTTTGCTTCCTCGAATGTCCTCGTGTAGGGGACTGGCTCGCAGGGCGTATCGTCGAGGAGTGTGGCCAGTTCCGGAGCTCTCAGAATGTCAAGACGACATCTTTCGAGAATGCCCGACACTGGGAAGCCAGCTGTATGGAGCAGAATGGTACAGTTGGTCTGGTTGATGAGGTTCGAATGTCCCGCGAGACTATTGCGGTGAGAACTAAATAGTACCTAGTCCAGATCAGTTCAGTTCCAGGCGCAGTGCGGGTCGCTATGGGTAGGACGGTTCCTTACCCTGTGGCCTGTCTTCATACTGATTCAACTGTCAGTCACTTCTTCGATATAGTGCTGTGGGATCCAGAGTTGGTGGCGAGTCGGAACTTACGCGGCTACAAGAACAATGTAGGTTCGAAGATCTGGGAACCCCATGTACATGAACGTCTTGATTACATGGCCCGTTCCAATGTGCCTTTGGAGGAATCGGGCCATTCTGTTGACAGCATTCGCAAACTTGCTGCTGTCAGCGCCATCCTGCCAAGAATCGACTGGTTATACTGACCTGCCTCCAATTGACATCCTGGAATCCATATTGCAGATTTGCATAGCATCTGGGATACGAGAAGCATGCTCGTTCTGGTTGTCGCCGCGCATTGTCATCGACAATGTTTGGTATGAGTCGTCTGCCATATGACTTTGCATTCGTCGTGCTCAAAACTGTGTCCCAGAAGGCCATGGACGTTTTCGAAGGCGTTGTAAAGAAGCTATCGTGTACTTGTAACCTCGGAAGGATCGAAGCGCCAGGTACATCTGATTAAAACGTCGCTGGCCCTCCGTGTCCTCTGACTGGTCGGTGAACATCGTGCCACTAACCCTACATCTGGACCAGATAATTGACATTAGTTTCACCAAACATTGGGAGCCGCAAGGCTAGGTAAATGATCACAGCATGCCAAGCCAGACTTCGGCGATCAAATGCACGTAATTCTCAAAGATCCGCGAGATGGCCACCGCAGCTGCCGAACTTGATGCGCAGCAGTGTCGCAGCTGTCAGAGTGGAAGGAGTGGAGACTGAGGTCGCCGCTCTGGTAAGTGCCGTCAAGGCGGAGGCTCGATCCGCGGTGGCTTGAGCGCTCCTACCTGCCCTTTGTTCACCCAACCGCCGAGTTCCAGCGGCAAGCTCGGCTAACTTTCTCAATTTCAACATCGGCACACCGTGTCCCATCACCAAATCATCTGATTTCGCGCTCTATTCCGCGAGCATGTATGATCAGCGTCTGACCTACCCCAGTCTCGAGGCAGAGGCGTCTAACCCGTATAGAGGCGCCCAATAATGTCCATCGGGCCTGCAAATGGGTGCCACTACAACGGCAGAACGGTATGCGATTAGCCTCGGCAGCTCCGCCATTTCTACCACTTTCATCCTGGTATTTTTGAAAACTGGAGATAGACTACCATGCTGAAACACATTGCAAATGCTCCTTGTTGCCATCATGCAGTTGGAGACGCCCTTCACCTACTGAAAGTTTACGATGCTCGTCCGTAGGAATGTCGGTTTGACACAGGAGTCCTGATGCTACGATCACTCCTACGTACTCGACTGAATGGCCTAAACTTTCGATACGCCTGACATTCTCAAGTAATTTCTAACATATCTAAACACGTCCAATGTACAGGACGGACCTGGAGGAGCTGGGATGCATTCACGGGACTCTCGTGCCCAATTCCTCAAATATTTGCTCGGAGGTCGCGTGGTCATGCCGCAAGAGTTTTGCTGGTCTTTGCCATAGCCGTTGGCATCTGCCAAACCTGGAAGCCCTCCAATGAGGCCAGCATTACGACCGATCGAGTGCTTTCCAAGCTGTCATGCCCTTCATTTTTCCGTTTGCTCAGCTGTTTCCACCGCACACTTCAACGTGGAACGTTTACATTTGAGCTGAGCCAAGACATGAAGATGCTCAGCGATCGTTTCGAAAAGAAAAGTCGAGTCCACAGTCTAGTGTGAATTTGAAACAGTGCCCCAGGATATTCAGGCAAATGAGACATTCAGAGGCATACATTGCAATCTCGTTTTCCTTCTACCCCACGAAGAAGGCATACGAGAATACCCGTAAGCCTTTTGGAACCCAGTGCGGACAGAACGTCAACAATAGGATCACAAGGTCTAGAGAAGATGTCGCTCAGATATTGAGGCGCAATCTAGGACAGAGAGGGAGGATTCTCGTTTTCAGAACTCCCGTCAGAAGACATGTGCTAGTATTCTTGCTGTTTCGATCTTGGATGACAAAGGGGTGATGTACAAGTAGATACTGTAGATGACTTTGTTTCTACTTATAGGAAGACATAGTTATAGCGAGGGCGGAGCATGGCCTATTCTAGTGCTCGGAAGTGACCCTTGCCCAGCAATGACCGATATAGATGACTTCAAATTAAGCTTCAGAAGGCAGACAATCCTACGAGCCTCGTCATCCCACGCGCACTGATCCACGCTTCCTTAGTTTCAGACTGGACGCAGGGTATGTTGCCAGCATGCCTTATTCTGGCTGCGGTGAGGGAGCATAGAAGGTACAAGTGCAGCATTCGATTGGACGCCATGACACAACCACGTGTCGCAGGTATGCCGACGCGTAGAAAGAACAAAGTCATGCCGTCTCCCAGCTTCTGTTTCGGAGTCGCAGCAGTAGGACATAGATTGTGTGGTTGTGGCTTTGGACAGAGAAGGCAGAAGTGTAATGTTAAGTGGCATCGCAAGTGGGGGACGAGCTCTATACATGCACGCATATCACATGGTCTGTATAGACTTAAAAGACTAAGCACAGAAATGGACGGTAACGCGTGGTGGTCTTCCTTCGAAACATGCTCGTCGGATTCGAGCTAACCGTACCCTTGTGGTAATTACTGCGCCGAATACATATGAAGACGAGTAATTACTCAAGACATTAGTAACATGTCGACCTGACAGAACGCCCGACCACGCAGCAGGTCAACCCTTCATAGCCTCTAGCCTCGCCCCGGAACGCCAATAGATGCATCTATTCTTGCGAGTCCTTATCCTCAATCCTCATCATCAGGATCCCTCCTCCTCTTCGCCTTCTCATTCGCCGCCTGCATCTTGCCCAGGATCGTCTCATTCTTCGCCTTAGCCTCAACCTGTTCCACACGACTCAAGCTACTGTAGAACGACCGAACCTTCTCATGCGCCATAATCTTTCTCGGGTCGAAGCGAAGGATCTGCAGACCGGCCATACTTGTTGCTCTCGAGAGTGCCACATACGCCTGACCCTTCTCGAACACGCGGCCCAAATCGACTCGTACACGCTCCAGCGTCTGGCCTTGAGCTTTGTGGATGGACAGGGCCCAAGCGAGGATGAGTGGGATCTGGGAGCGGGAGGCCTGGACTTCGCCGTTGGGGAGTTCGACTTTCCAGTCTTCGCGCTTGCAGAGAAGGTCCCGTGTTGTGCCGTCTGCGATGGCAAAGCGGATGAGCGGAAAGACCTGAGCGGTGTTGAGACCAAGGACAGTTTTCGCCATTTCGGCTTTCATTTGCGCTTCGGTGATGTTGCCCTCGAGCATATCTTCTTCATTTTCTTTCCAGAAGGTGAACTGCTGTTCTGTCATAAAGCCGATAACTTTGCCGAGGGAGCCATTTACAAGTGTGTCGTCCATGTTCTTGACCAGCATGACCTGAGCGCCCTTCTTCAGATGCACGACTTCTGGGACCATGCAGTTCTGAAGTAATCTGTCGCGCTGTTCTTTGTTGGCGATGGTGCCACCATCTCGTGCTTCGAAGCTAAAGGTATCGCCATGCAGTTGCTGCATCCTGAGAGTATTCGCGCGTTCGACTTCCATACGAGTGGGGAAGAGTTCTGTTGCTTCAATGTTTCCTTCAGAGGCGGGTAACGGCCGCTCCAGCTTCCTAAAGTTCGCTATCGACTCGCTTGACATCCGTCCTTCACGCATCTCGTTCAGCATGCCCGCAAACACAGGATCCTTTTGACGGAAGACGTGATGAAGACCGATGGTGTGCTCGATAGATGTGGTCCATGTTCCGGCATCGAACGCAAATTTTGATGGCTTACCGAACTCTGGTACGGGCGGCAGTTGGAAGAAGTCACCGGTGATAACCAACTGGATGCCGCCAAATGGTCGTCCGTTGTTTCGAATGGTACGGGCAATCTGCTCCAGCTTGTCGAACAGGTCGCCGTCGACCATCGAAACCTCGTCCACGATCAGAACCTTGGTACGCATCCATCGCTGCTTGGCTTTGGCATTCCGTCTAATCTTCTTGACGAGATCTTCTGCGGGCTCCTTGCCAAGACCGATGCCTGCGAAGCTGTGTATTGTGACACCTCCGATGTTACACGCTGCAAGACCTGTCGATGCTGTAACGGCGACTCGGTCCGGCTCTCGAATGAACTTCTTTCGCAGTCCAGAGATGATCTCGCGCAGCAAGACTGATTTACCGGTGCCTGTAGGGGTCAGATCCATATCACATAAGTATCCACGTTTAACACATACCAGCAGAACCTGTAAAGAACACACTCTTCTTGTGCGCGATGACCAGATCCAACACGTTTTTCTGCTCATCTGACAAGAACATTTTGGCGATAACATTCTTCTTTTTGCGCTTCACACTCTCTGTATCGTCTATGCTCTCAGCCACCTTTGCCTTGTACTGTTCTCTCAAGGTCTTCTGCTGCAACTTGATTGCGCTTGCGGTCGTGTTCCATGGGTACTGTGGTTTCGAGGGCTCTTTCGCTTGGGGCGTATAAATCCTTTGCGTTGTGTCCATCGCTGATTTCCGCTTTTTGTTCGCTGTGACATCCTCCTCTGGCTCTGGCGTGAGCTGCTGCTTATGCTGGGACTGCTGCTGGGACCAGGGTAGCGCGCGGCGCTTGCTCTTCGGTGGCTGCGGTTTGGGCGGTGTCTTGAAGTGTTCTGCCGGGGAAGATGACCATGGGATGGGCTGGCTGCTATCCAGCTCGATCTTGGGTTGCACTGACTGCGGCCGCGACGAGTATCCAGAGTCTCTGGTAGCTGTCGGCGACACAGGAGGAAGCTTCGGGTATGTGACTGTACCTTTTGTTGCCGGGTCCTCAACATCAAGGTCGATGTCACTGTCGAAGTCGTCTTCGTCGAACAGAGCTGTAGCTAGACCCCCACTATTACTCCGCGATGGTGTTCGGTAGGCAGGAAAATCGTTCTCCTTCTCCATCTCAGAGACGTTGAGTGTGGGGTACTCGAACATGTCTTCGTTCGAACTCCATGTCTTGGCCAGCCCACTTGATGTTCGTTTCGTCCCATGTGCAACCTGCGTAGGGGAGCGATGCACTCCTGCAGCATTCTTCTTCGCGATGTTGTTGGCACCAAACGCGACAGGACGCGTCCCAGGCCGCTGCGTAGACCCTGCACGGTTCAATGTATTGGCGAGTGACGGCTGCTTGAAGGCGGGGTTCGAGGAGGCAGGAGGCGCGGCGGCGGAGCCAGCATTGTGCTCTTGAACAGCTTGCTTGAGCATGTTCTGTGTGGTGTGCGGCCGAGCGGCTAGGTAGCCGTAGTAATGGCGAGGGACGAAGTCAATCTGTCGTGGCCGCCGGGGCACTGTAGAGAGGCGGGTTCGAGAAAGGTGCGCGCGCGGGAGTGGAAGCTGCGGCCCCTTCGCAGGAAACAATCGTAGCGACGCACCCAGTTTTGTAAAAGCGTGAAGCATACAGCAAAGGAAGGCGGCGACAAGAAAGAAAAGTAGTAAAGTGAGCGTGTCGAGGATGCTGTACATGTGGTGAGTTGGACCCACTTACGCGTAGACGCGACTCGCGATTTCCTAGTTGTGGTGGCGCCGCACCTGCACGTGATCGAACCTGCCTCGGCCGTTTTGTTTGGACCCTGATAAGGCAAACGTGAGGTGAGCAGAATCAATAATAATTGATTTTCTGCGATGCATGGATATAATCACAGCCACTTGTTCGCAGTGGCCACGTTTAGAGCATGTTATCTAGGAGTGGGGAATCGTTGATTAATGTGCTCCGTTCTGCCTTAATGCATGTATCAAGTCCCTACCGAGCAAGCGCAGTATATGTTTTCTGAGCGGTCTAACAGTAACCGCCTGGCCATGCAATGCAATGCTTTTGGTCATCAGTCATAAGAATGCGGGGAGAAAGTTGAATCAGATAAATCATGTCGATAAGGAATTACGGCCGTAGCAACTCGCTCAAACAACAGATATGGGTATGCAACTGGGCGCCATACAAACATCCCACATGCTTTTCGAAAGTCAAAGGAAGATCAGAGTAGATCGAAATATAGATCGACATCATCTTAGATAGAAGAGAGATCGTGAAAGGCATGTAGCCCGTCGTAACGAGAGCAACGCAATGTAAGGAAATCCATTGAGCGACGACCGTAGCCCATTGTGAACATGCCCAACAAGACAGTCCGCCAGGTCAGACAGGAGGAAACGTACAGAGGGTAGTCGCACTAAGAACCAGAACAGAATTTGCCAGACAAAATAGCACACCGCTTGCCCCGTCCTGACGGAACACAGTCTCCTTGTAAGGACATATAGATAGCAGATAGGAGGATGCAGAGATCGACGCTAATCAAGAAGTGCCTTGTAAACAACCAGGCATATCGAAAGTAGAGGCCGGACGATGCGGAATGTGACGAAGGCGAAACTCAGGATCTTAGCCCTGGTAGCCGCCGAAGCCGTTTTGGTTGAAGCCGCCCTGGCCAGGCTGACCCCATTGCTGCTGAGGAGCGGGAGCGCCACGACCGTAGCCACCAGCACTACCGGGCTGCATCTGCTGCGGTTGCATCTGCTGCGGTTGCATCTGCTGGTAGTTCATGCCAGGACCCCCGAAGCCGGCTTGCTGCTGGGCAAAGGGTTGTCCGCCGGGGCTGGGTCCTGCCCGCGCATTAGATTGTGATTTTCGGTACTGTAGCTTCCTCCGGTGCCGCTCACCTGAAGGTGACATGGGACCACCTGGTCCGCCACCATACTGAGGGAAGTACGCGCCAGGCGCTTGAGCGTAAGCTGGGCTGGGGCCTGCAGGCGAGTAGCCTTCAAACTGGCCGGTTGGAGGGCGGTCTTTGCCCCACTATATCGAAAGTAAGCAAGAGAAAAGAGATAAAGGAATCGACTCAACCTACGCTGCACTTTAAGGGACGGCCATTGACGTTGTACCCGTTGAGTTGACAGATGGCCATGGCAGCGTTCTCGTGAGTGTCCATTTTAATGAAAGCGAATCCACGGTCAGACTGGAAACGGGTCTCGGTAACATAGCCAAAGTTCTGGAAGAGGGGAACGAGATCAGACTGGGAAGTGTAAGGGGTAAGATTGCCGACGTAGCAGGTTGTCTGCCACTGAGGAGTCTGCGCCACGACCATGTCGTAGCTCTGGACGCCATGAGTGGGAAAGTGGTGGTGACCAAAGGGAGTGGTTGGGGTCATGCCCATCGATGCCATAGCTTGCTGCTGAGAGATCGAAGGCTGACCCTTCTGATTAGCCCAGTTGCAGCGAATGGCGCGAGAACCGAGCCACTCTCCGTCCATGGAGCTGAGAGCACGCTCAGCATCAGGACGGTCACGGAAGGCAACGAAACCATAACCGCGAGACCTGCCAGTCTTCATATCCCACATGACGCGGGCCTCCGAGACAGGGCCGAAGGTGGAGAAGGCCTGGAGAAGAACCTCATCGTTGACCTCGTTGGAGAGATCACCAACGAAGATGTGGAAGTGGTTCGAGGTATCCTCCTTCGCAGTGTTGTTGGACTGGTAGGCCCAGTTCACACGAATTTCCTGGCTTTCGTCAGAACCAGGCTCAGATCACAGACAGTATCACTCACGTTGTTATGAATACGACGGCCGTTGAGCGTCTGCATGCCTCGCTCGGCCGCACCAGGGTCATCGTACTCGACAAATCCGTAGTTGAAGCCCTGCAGAATCACATGTTAGCTAGGATTCATTCCATCTGTATAACGCGGTGGCTGAAGACTGCCATGATTGCGCAAAAGCAATGTGCGGTCGCAACTTACAGTAGGAGAGCTTGCGGTCTTGTCAGGGATAATCTTGACGCTCTGGACGTGGCCAGTGGTCTCGAAAATCTGGCGCAGAACGTCCTCGGTGACACGGGGGTCCAGGCCTCCGACATACAATGCCCTCTTGTTCGGCTCAGGCGCAGCACGGCGCGGGGTGTAACCTCCAGCGCTGGTGGGAGACATGACACCACCAGACATGGGTGAGCTGATCGCAGTCGGAATAGGGTTGGTGTTCTGTGGGATGATGACAGGGGCGAGCGCGGGAGGAGGCATGTGCTGCTGAGTGCTGCCCTGCTGGCCATCGTAGCCAGGGGGACCAGCGGCTGGCGGTGGGGGAGGCAGATTGGTGCCAGGAGGTGCAGAGTCGGCCATGGCTGGAGGAGGAAATGCGCCGGTGGGATAAGCGGTAAAAGGCTAGTTGCAATATTTTATTTCTATGCTGCAAGCTCGTACACTGTGCGACGAGAGAGACGATGCGAGAAGGTCGACGGCGGCGCAAGTAGGACGACAAGTGGTGGTGGTGAGCGAGGTGGGGTGTTGACAGCTGCTCGTGGAGGCGGCAAGGAAATCGTTAAGGCAGGCGCGAGCTCAGCGACCTACACTATGACTGACAACACGAAAGAGAAGGAATAAGGAGATAGCAAAAGGAGATGCAGAAAAGACGAGAAACGGACCCTGCGCCAAACAACGACAGGTAGCTGTTTCTGGGCTTCTTCCAACTGTGGGGTGGAGGAGAGAGAAAGGTGTTGCGGTGGATGCGAGATGATTAGACCGGCGCCTGATTGATGCAGCGGGCCGGCAGCTAGCCCTACCATAGTACAGCAGCACAGCAGCGAGCCGCCCGCTGTAAATTACGAGACTCGAGGCCTACTCGCGAGTTCAATATGCGGCCCGGGGCTGCGAGGGTCTGCGAACCACACGCGAGGCCCGTGTGGAGCTGCGAGTGGGCTGACGAGGGCTCGTTGTCCTCGGAGGCCTGGCAGACAATGCAATTGTGCTTGGTGCGTGAGATTGCAGCAGGCTTGGCTGTGTATTGTCGCGCCGAAGGGTGCTAGTGCATTCCAGAAGGGTGTCTCTGATACCGGCATGTCCGCAGGACGGAAGCTTGGTGATGGGCCTAGCGGGACCCTTCTTTGAGACGTGCAGCAGCCGTCAACAGCCCGCAGGCGTCATTCGTGCTCACACATCGCGCGTTCTCACCACAACTGCGATACACGACAATGGCGGCCGTCAAAACAGAAGCGCCTGCGCCCGAGCAGCCAAAGCCCCGCATGGCTGCCGGCAACCCCAATCTGGACCAGTTGCAGGGGATGCTGAACCTAGTCGTACGGGTATCCACCATAGCTCTTGCGAACAATCGCTGACCATGCTCGCAGCTGCTGACGGCTGGCCGCTTCATCAAGGAGCACCAGGCGGGCGGCGGTGTTGGGCGCATGAAGCAGGGCCTGCAGCGTGCGGTCCCTGCAGCCAACGAGCGCTTCAACGACGCTCTCGACGAGCTCGAGAACGAGGTCCGCTTGGCGCAAACAGTGCTGCGAAGGGATCTCGCGTCGCTCAAGCAGGACCGCAAGAAGCGCGAGGCTGCAGCGAAGCAGCATGAGGCCGAAAGGGCACGCGCAGCTGCAGAGTCGCGGCTCAGCGTGCCAGCGAAGAAAGAGGAGGTGCTCGTGAAGCCAGAAGCCATCACGCCAGCTCCGGCTGAAGCACCACCGCCGGCACCTGTCGAGCAGCCCGTTAGAGCCGAGTCGCCTGAAGCAGCGCCCAAGGTCGAGGAGGAGCCTGCGCAGCCACCGGCGACCGAGAACACTACAACTGCGCCGCCCGCAGACCCCCTCTTCGACGCAACGCCCGCCAACTCGACTACGCAAGAGCATGAGTTCGACTTTGACTTCGAGTTCGGCGACGCAATGGCCTCTGGTACCAATAACGACGGCGACATGATGGATACGTCTGGCGACATGGAATTTACACTTGACGAGGGACCCTCGCTCCTCCGTGGACTCGAAGACTTCGCAAACCAAAAAGGCGGCGAGGACGACAACAACGGAGCAGGCACGAACATGGACCTCGACTTCCCCATACCTGATCTTCCGGATATGACCAACGACACAAAACCACCAGTGGAGCAGCCTAAGCCCACCGAACCTGCCCAGCAGGCGCCTCCTCCAGCAGATGATGTAAAGGACACCAAGCCCGCCCAGGATTCACTGGACACCAAACCAACTGCCCCTGATGACGACAATACGATCAACGTTGACGAGCCCATGGAGACCATGACCACCAATAATCTCGACGATCTGTTCAACCTTGACGACTACGACAACGCCGAAGGCGGTGATTCTGCTTTCGACGACGCATTCTTCAACTTTGACTAGACGCTGTCAACGCAGTGCTGTAGTAGCGCGACATACATACAGCGTTGGCAAGACACGCGCTGTTCGATATCCGCAATTCCCTACCGGCTTGTCCGACGCATTCGACGGACTGCTGTGAGTAGTGCAGTCACTTGCATCAGGACATCAACAGCCGAAGACACGAGGTTGTTCCGATGGCTTTGGCCATACCATCGTCAAGCGCTAAAGGATGTGTGATCCTCGATTTCTTACGGAAATATGATGTCCAGCCTTACACTGCACGCTTGAAGCCAAATTCTGGTTGGTGGGTGGTGGCTAATAACCCTACTAAAGATTTAGTACTTTGCTGCGGCTCTCCGGCACCTAGTGTACTCGGTATGCTCGGCAGACGCAACATCTCTTGGATCAACGTCAAGCACAACATCGGTACTTGCAAGTAGCACATCTTTCGATATGAGCTTTCACTCATGCGACCTCGCCCCGTGCTTCGCACTGAACATCGAAAGTCACTATGTTCAACCGTACAATGTCGAGCTTCAGCCTATCGAACGTCACCAGCACCTGTTCGTCACTGGTCTTGTACTTTAAATCCCTCACAACTAGCATATGTCCCCGATCTGAGTCGCCGCCATGGTACTGCACCAAAGACTTCTTCTCCGGTTCAACAGTCCATAATCAAACAGACAACGTCAGCAAGTACCTAGCCGGGGGCCTCTGCCTGTGGGCTTGCTTTGCAACAGTTTTCAAAGACAGAGCAGGCAACACGATTACACCTGTTTTCGTATTGCCGGCTCAACACCTGCATCGCCTCCCTTCGCTCCTACAGTCATACCTGACGAGCAGTCCGTTCACGCTTACTCTTAACGCTGTCTTCGAATCCATGCACCTAGCCATGTTTCACAAGAGCGAGATCCCATGGTCCCATCGTTTCAGAGCGATCTACATCTTCAGCTCCCGAAACGGTGATGCCGCAGCTTTGTCGGTTATGAAGCGCAACTTCTTCAGCCTCGTCTGGACGATTACTCTATTCCTCTACGCACCTACTCCCTCTGGCATGGCAAGAGTGTTCATGATCTCTTGGACTATCTTCAGCTTCGCGGCTTTCCTCATACCATTCCTCGCTCTCTCACTCAGCGACGGTGAGGATGTAAACGCGCTCGACCTGTCTGTCAAAGCACAAGAGATGGGCAACGACAAAGGGCAGGTGGGTCACCTACTGTGGGACTTGGTCAACGTCCCAACAGAATGGCGGAAGAAGTTCCAGCAGAGCGAGATCGGGTTCGCCTGCTGGTGTCACGCTCTTGTCTTTGCGCACCTCATGTACACGCAATACACCGCTCCGCCGAAGATCTTGCGCACATCTGCCGACGGATCGGTCGAGAGTCAGGACTTGAGATGGACACGACGGCTACACAACATCGGCGTTGTGCCGACAGCATTTGTAAGCAGTCTCGCTGTAGCGCTATTCAGCATGTACTGGGTCCCTAGACACCGGGAGAAGGACATTGGGCTCCGCGGTTTCAGCGCGTTCTGGGGAGCCTATTGCTTCGCACATCAACTGAAAGACATGGAATTCTCCTGCACATGGGGCCTATGGCTGGGGTGCGACGGCATGCTAACGGTGGTCGACGAGTGGGTAGGTCACATGCAGAGAAAGAGACTGTGGCTGGACTTCGAAGAGCTGGTCCGTGGAAGGCTGGAGGAAAGACCGGAGAAACTGAGGGATATATACAATGACACGGTGGCTCTTGGACCGTGAGAATCGACTGACACCGCAGGCTTCTTCAATTAAGTATGGAAAGGTTTCAGGCTCAAGGCTCATATACGAGCGACTCATCAAAACATAGTTTGCAGAAAGCTCCTAGCCACATTGAAAATGTCATAAGCCTTCTCAAATTCTTGCAATGCTGGTTGTCCCTGTCATGGTAATGCCTATCCACTTCCATCCTGATTCATGCTGAGTTGTTCGAGCATCGATCAGGCAGCCCGCCACTATCGATAAAGCTCGATGCTTGGCTAAGGAGGGGTAACACAGTGCTTCAAAGCTGCGTAGCTTCGAAGCTTCTTTCACATCTTCCAGCGCGGTGATCTTATCTGATCCTGCTGATCTGACATCACCCTGCATCCCACACTCACTTCCACTGTTCACTATTTGCAAGCCCACACCACAACAGCTGTACAAAAGCCAAATCCGAGTAAGAACAAATTAGAATGGCGCACCCAGGCACCGCACACAAGTACTCAGAAAAACTCATCGCCTTTGAACACGCTGGCACACACTCTAGCAACAACAAAGATACGCCCAATACACTGCTCTGGATCGGTGGTCTAGGCGATGGATTACTTACAGTACAGTGAGTCACTTCCTTACTCAAACTTCCCATGTAACTTCGCTTCTTTCCAAGGTCGTGTCAATAGTAATAATAGTGATGATGACAGTCGTCATTTCACACCAATAACTAGATCAGTAGACTGATGCAGCCAGATACCCATCAACTATCGCCCAGAGTCTGAGCCCGAACTGGGCCATTGCCGAAGTCCTGCTGTCCAGCTCGTACAAGGGGTGGGGAACGAGTTCGCTGGCCAAAGACGCGAGAGAGCTTGCGCAGTGCGTCGAGTACTTTCGAAATCTGAGGCCGCGGAAGATGATCGTGCTTATGGGGCACTCGACGGGGTGTCAGGATATCATGGAGTATCTTGTTGGCGCGGGTACGTTACTTCTCTCCATACCCTTATTTGCGAATCTTCGACGCAACGCTCCTTTTGTACTTTGACTACAGGTTCCTTCCCGAAAAGCCGAGCAGAACGAGACGCCGTGGACCAGACGTGTGCTAACAGCATCTAGGGCACGATACACGGCCATTGATCAATGCCGCTATCCTTCAGGGCGGTGTAAGCGACCGAGAAGCATGGACCTTTCTTCTTGATTCGGAGGAAGAGAAGCAATCCTGCGCAGCCGTGCTAGCAGAAGCTGAGCGCCTCATTGCGTCCGGCAAATCACTTGAGGTTGTCCCGCGCACCAACAACATCGTGCAAAAGGAACTCGGTGCGCCCATCTCTGCGTACCGGACTCACTCGCTCCTCGCCAAAGACGGCGACGACGACTACTTCTCTACTGACCTGGAAGATGCCACACTGAGGCGTACGTTCGCAAGTATCCCTGCGCATGTGAGGGTTATGTTCTTGTTGGGCAGCGAGGATCCGTTTGTGCATGGGAGCACGGATAAACGGGCGCTACTGAGTCGGTGGACGCGGTTCGTGAAGGAAGGAGGCGCGGGTGTGGATGAGGTGCATGGTGGAATTGTGGAAGGTGGGCACCACAATCTTGACGGCGATCCAGAGGAAGTCGTTGGAGATTTGGTCAAGAGGGTTGTGGGCTTCGTCGACGGACTGGACGGGAATGGTGAGGCTGATTCGAGACTTTGAGGTGCCGGTATCGGTAGCAATGACTTATGCGAGCGAGACTTCGCTGGGCTTATGACCAAAATGGGATTCCAGATGCTTGTGAAATTGGGTTGGTATGGCGGAGAGTATCGGCCTGAATGAAAGTACAGCTCTAGGTCTACTCAATGCATTAGACAATGACGCACGTAAGCCCCAGTATTACCAGCTTTGTAGGACGCAACACCCTCTCGTCGTGTCTCAATTACCCATAGCATTCGCAGACAATCATTTAGGAGAATAGACAAGTGAGGCCGACGGGCTTCATCTCTTCTGAAATGCTGGCCGGGATGTTCAATGAAGCCATCATGGGATTGGTCTTGATGGTTCTGGCTGGTGAGAGGGCCTGGAGCCTCGACCGGAGTGACTCAGCATTGCGTATACTTGAGTAACAGTGCGACAAGGATAGTAGTATGCGTGATGAACCAAGTCCTAGAACGCACTCATCTTTTGGTTCACCGCCAAAGTCTCATCTTCGAGTCCTGCAGCAGCGCTCAAATGGGGTGGATGAGGCAGAGGATGGTTTCCTGAACAATTTGTAGACATGGGGATTACTGTAGCTATCTAGAAGTCTGTCCACTCACGAAAGGCCTTTCTTCCGACTTTTTTCTAGTAGGAAGCAGTGGTAGTGCACAAATTTTTAAGGGATCAAATAACACTCCCTGTCTGCAGTACATGATCATCACTTGGGTCTATCCCAAAACTTCTACCTACAAGAACCCATCCCAGAAAACCTAGCAGTGGCTCTCAAGTCTCTAATGATCTTCTCCATATCTTCTGCGACACAACGACTCCCTAACCTGTTGAAAAGAATCGCGGCCTCCGCCCTTTCCTCACGACGTGGACGGAGCATTGTGGCGATTCATTCGAGCCTTCCGTCGAATCGTCTCAAAGAATGTATCAGTAAGAGCCCCTGACTACAGGGTAACTCTCGAGCGTAGTGATCCACAGATGCTCACTGGACGAAGACAAGAGGAAAGGTTACAGATTAGATATCCTTGTTTGTGTCTCGTCAAACGACTCACCTTGCCACCGTCTTGTCAGTCCTACACTTGCTATCTCAGCTTTGGGCTGCTTTATGCCTATTCACGGTGGAATTGTTCAAGCATCGACATTAGCTCGGTTATCGGAAGAGAGTTGCGACAGGTGAAGATGGACACTACCGCGGACCCGGATATTTCTTCAGAGGTCTTCACATATGTGGGACCAATATGGCCAACACCAGAGTGAACACGATACGGACCATTGCCAGGAACTGGTCTGATGTTGAGAGACAGCGCTGCGATTACCTCATCCAGACTCTTCCAGGGAAGAGAAGGTGTGAATGTGCGCACTACGTATAGACTTATTGCACAGGCTTCTTCAAACCCAAGAAGTAGCTTCGAACGTACATCATGCAAGTCCATCCACGTAGAAAAGTCTGTCCTGAGATGTGTCTTGGCCTACTTACCATCGCTGATACTGTTATCAGCGCTGGCCGCGTGGCCAAAGGTGAAACATCTGGGCCTACGAACGTCGCTATGCTGACGCAGTGTTGCTTACCTGCCACCCCACTCCTACCGATGAGTCGAACGCCTCCAAGGTGGTCCCAGATGTTTTGCGCACAGAAGCCCGTGCTAGTTATCTGCACCGTGACCCGAAGTGATGAGGTGCAAAGCGTGCAGCATACGTGTTTCGCCGCAGTTCAATAGCCGATAATCGGAAACCGGTCTTGCGTACAGCCTCAACATCTGCAAGCGATCGCCTGCGTCCAAAGTCCGTTGTTGATTTACGATCATTGTGGCAATGAGGACGGGCAGCGTGGGGTGTCTTGAGGCTGTGTATGTGATAGGCCTTAGTCACAGCGGATGGTCCCCCAGTGAAAGCGGACTGCGTGGACTGAGGGCGAGCTATTTGAAGCGAAGAGGCAAGGCTAAATCCCGCTCAAGATACTGCTGGCGAGTCGGCCATGTTCAAAGTTCTGTTGGGCCAATGATCCACTTCCTAAAGCGAGGTCGTTGCCATTGTTGAATTCGCCTTGTTCCGGGTTGGTGTAGACTAAGTGGAGAAGGTGGGCACTCTGGGGCGCGGAAATTGAAGGGCGTCCTTGCGCTTGAGGTTCCATCCGTCTCCAGATGGCAAAACAATCCTTGCCATGAAGTCGTTCCTAACACCTGAGGGGTGCCTTCTATCGTGACATGGGCAACGTCACCAAAGCAGGGTCCAGATCAAAGATCACGTCCGGCGAATCAGGCGTCCGGGGATAACTCAAGGGTCCTGAGGCGGCAAAACCACAGACTTAAGCCGCAACATCGAAGATCCGCCGAGGGATAACAAACAAGTTAGAAGGACACTATCGTCCTCTACAGGAGTCCTTGTGCCTTCTCAGTAAGCGTGAGGTGGCTGCTAGCATCGCTGCCACTGGTTAGCAAGACAAAGGCAGGAGACAGCGTCGGGCCGGGGGTGCATTGCGAGGCTTCAGCCAGAGGTTCGTGACGCAACTGCCGACCAGTTTCGGGAAGCGGAAGAGGGATAGACCGAGGCGCGTGAACGACCGACTGGCGCGGAAGGCTGCAAGGCCACGGTTACAGCGTTAATTGCCGCCAGCAGAACGTCGGCGTTCAAGAATCGCGGAATACAGTCCGAGACTCGTTGGGAGGACAAGAGAAGCGAGTTGACATACGGGAAGGAAAGCCTCGTCATTATGCGCAATAATGCACGATGCTGTAGAAAGAGCGTTCCCGCCCATTTTGTGAACTTGTGGAATGAGTGTCTGGAACATGTTGCCTGAGCGTCAGGAAGAGTTCAGGGCTAAGCGACCAATCGAATGTCAGCAGGCCGTCGAAGGATGTGGCGAGGTACGTACAGTGTATCTTGACTAGGCTGCATGCTGGTGAGCCAGCTGTACGTCCCGCCAAGAGATTCTGAAGTAGTCAATTGAGCAATAACAGAGTGGGCTGTTGCCTGGGCAGCTGGGCAGTACGTTTCCTGTTTGTGATTAAATTACACGGCGTGTTGCGTAGAGTTCAGACATGTAAAATATCCTGATGAGGTGCAAACTGTGATCAAATTTCGCTGGAGGAAGCAACTCATGTGCTACAAGCGCCTGCGATCAGCATGTGTAACAAAGGCACGGCATGCCAGACGTCTGGCGCGGCGCGACAGCTGCGAACTATCGCTCGTGCGGACCGTTGTGAAGGATTCGTAGGCTCTGCGCATCCAGACTCGATCAGCGCAGCTCTTACTCTCCACAGTCTGCCTTACTTCTACATGGATCGGATTGGAATATTTCAGCCTGTGGCTTCATGCATGGTGAGCTGATAGGACGGGCGGCTGGAGTGCAGTCTGCGCAGGCACTTTGATACGGGCGGCAAGCGTCTGGGGGAAAGGCATTTGAGTGGTTTGGTGGGGTGAGCTCCATCGGTACTTCCTCTTGTAGTTTAGTCTCAGATAGATGATTGGCTGTATCTTCCATGTGCTTTGTGCGGACGGCAAGAAGCAGATGTTCGTCATCGAGTCTATGCACAGATTCCGTGTCGGTCGGAACATGTTCGCAGTTTGTGTCGTCAACCTCCGTCCCGAGTATCGTACGTTGGTATTGATGATAGGATACGTCATGCGCAGTAGCATCGGTACGCTGAGCCAACATCAGAGCCAACTGCGCTAGCCGTCGAAGGAGGCACAAAAATAGCGGTCCCTGTAGTACCCTGAATCTTGCACCTCTGGAGGTAGTCATGCTGTCGTGAAGAGACGCAATTGTGGTCAGTTGTTGCATGATGGGATAATAATTGTCTGATTGTTTGCGTAGTTGCTGTGCTGGATTGAGTGCTGACTCAGCCACATAAAGGAAGCAGCTGCGATGAGCGTGAGAGGTTCGCCTACTGCGGAAAATTGTTTTGATCAGCAGTCTTCGAAATTTGGCGAGCGATCTGTGAATTCCTCGCGTGCATGGTGGGGCGACCGTTGGCTGATTGAAGCAATTGATCGCTGATCAGAAACGTCAGTTGGAAGATTCTGTGGTATGACAGAACATGTGCTTGACAACCATTGAGTTGGGTTCTCTTTGCTGGGCTGTTCGAATTGCCCGATATCGAATAAGTGCCCGCGACCTGTCTCGATTGACGTAGTTCAATAGCCGAGTCGCGGAGTAGGGATGTACAGCGCTGATCTCCCACAAGCTTGACAGCGCGCATGCACAATAGCAGCAGATTGTGCTTTGCAGGCAAAGGTAAACGTCACCTGCTACGCCAGATTCTAAGACCGTCAGAAATTACCCGTGTGGAGCGATAGCCAAGCATCTACTGCGGTAGTCGACCGGAGCTTGGCTATGAATAAGTTGAGAGTACATCGCGGCTTTGCGACATGCGCCCAAAAGAGTTGTCGTCAAACGTGATGACGTTCCAAAGTCGGGGCTAGGAGAACAGCGGAGAGTGCTGGATGGCTGGCCGTAGCAGCCTGCTCAAGCAGGAAGTAGTCAGGGCCCGCTCTGGAGGGTCATGTGCAGTGAAATATGTACCCACAGTGGTCCATTATTGGCGGGTCTCTGCATTGGTACGAGACGTGTACTGGACAGGGTCCATTGTTTCCGAGTCTTACAGGCTGGTCGAAAATCGCTCTCGTCGCCTCGGCGGCGTGATGCAAGTCGCGGGATGCGGCCCTCTTGTGGCCATGTGTTCAACAACGTGCTGCTGCCCGTATTTGTGAGTATCAATTGACAGCCCATCTACATGCCTCCAGTCAAGCGTGATTCGCAAAGACGGCCCTGATCAGCGCTGGCAGACCGTGGTGTGGCAGGCTGCATCGGCGAGCCAGGGTTATGGCCTGGGTCCTCAAAGAAACTGGCAAGCCGTTTCGGAGAAGTCGAAGTGGGCTGTAAGCGGTTCCAATCAACAGGATGCATGGAAGCACTGGCCGTCTGCACGAGAGTACGCCGGATCTAAGCTGCTCTGAGACTGTGGGGAAGCCATGGGCCACAGAACGGCCCCGTCCACTGGATGTTTCGATTCAAGCCCCCAGCTTGCATGTCCACAGCTCCAGCTTCCCCAGACTTTTCGCACACGGACGCTGCGCGGAGCTAACATCGGTGAAGGGAACACCGACGCTGCGACGAGGAGGGCACCGGTACGTGTTGCGCACCATGTCACCGTCCGCGTTCAGTTCCGCTGCCAGGGCATGACCAGGCCGCGTACTTCGTAGCGAGCGATTTTTGTGGCTGTTCATGTAGTTCGGCGCTTGCCAACGACCGTCAGCATTTACGTGCATTGGGTGCGCCGCCATCAATGAAAGGATTGCGCTGTGCTCGAGGTCTCCTGCTCATCAGTGTCGAGATCACAGAGCCATGCCGCGCTCGATCCTTTCATAAAACCTGAACCTGCATGGGCGTGTCTTGATAAAGTTCGGTGGGCAAGTGACATTGATGTCCGCTGCGAGTTAATTTAGAGCCCGCTACACACTAGCACCTGCCAATCTTCCAGCCTGGCGAAATTGAAACCAGTGCGCCGAGAAAAGCAATCAGGGGCAATCCGATAGTAGGGACTCGGATGGTCAATCACGAGAGGCCGTGTTGTTGCACTCGACATGCTCAAAGTCAACACTGTGCTCGCGTAGCCCTTTTCGACAATGGGCCGAGGCGCTGCATCCCCCCAGACCCCTGTATCCTCTTGCAGCGGCCAAGCATTAGGTGTGCGAGGATTCCACGCCGTCTGAGGCGCTGCGATGCCTGCCGGCTTCCGGGCTCCAAAGCGGGTCGTCGAGCATCAGGATCAGCGTCTGCTGTTCATCGTTGCCGCCTCTAGAAGAAGTGTGCATCTTCGGGGCCTTGTCGGGCGGCGGAGCCAGACCCTGGAAACGCTAGACGTCGAAGACGAGGGCGCGACACCGTTCTCGACGGCCCTGGTGCTGCAGCGAGGCGTCTGCTGCCGAACAGCTCTGGGGTCTAGCTTGGAGCGTTGGTGTGTCATGCAACCGCGCGCGCAGCCTCTGGTTCGCTGCTTTGGCCCTGGACGATCTGCTTACTTGGGGACTTGCGCCGCCTGCTGGACGTTGCCTCTGCCTCCATCGTCACACCTTGTGCGAACGTTGTCGCTGTTATTCTTTGATCTTTCGTGTGGTTGTCGTTCCTTCTCTGTCTGCTTGAGCGAGGAAGGCGCACGAATCCCGGTCAATACCCCAGTTTCTCGGCTGCCCCTCCACTCGATTCCTGGCGGCCCCAGCCAATTGCAGCGCAGCGAACCTGAGAGCTTCCAATTGCTCCCTCCGACGCTGTGACTGCTCTATATTCTCGGTCTTGGCCCACGAACGGCGCAACTGAGCAGTCTCGCCATCATCGCCTGCTCTTTGCTGGTCGACACACGCTGCGTGCATTCGCCCTGTGTCTCCAGTGCGTCAACGGCGGTCAACAACACCGGCCTCCAGCTACCGGGCCCTTCCGTGAACACCACGCATTCGTACGCAGACCAGTGTGTGAGCGGCCCGACTAGCCCAAGGGCATCTACCGTCCCCGTGGTTCTCTCCATTGAATAATTATCGTCTCATTTCCATCTTGAGCCGCGCCTACCAGCAGCTACCTACCTCATCATTCCATCGCACCTACCGCCCGTCGCTCAACATCGATCTTTGGCGCTCAATTGAACTCCCCAACACAGCTGGACTGGACGTCATATGTTATCTTTGCAACAGAGCTGGATTGTCTAGTTCCCTCTGTACCATTGGTAGAGTCCCGATCTTCGGAGTCAACACGTCTCAGGACCACTGTAACGCATAGGGTCTGCACGTTCGAGTTCTGAAAGGTACCAGCCTTCCCCTTGGAACCCGGTCTGCTGGCGAACTGGAACTCTAGCTGATGTTCCTAGATTAGCGTATCTTACATCCGTCTTACTCTTTGTTTGACAGTGCTCAGCGAGATCGCTGGAATCACGAGTAGCACCAACTCGATCCGGCGGCTCTCACACTATCCAGGAGCCTTACCCGTCTACTACTCTGACAGCCCGCAAGCTCCCGAGACAGTCTCCAGTCTGCCAGGAGAATATCGTTGGGCATTGAAACACGCCCACGACACTCCAAACCAACCGTCCATCATGTCGAACCCGCCCGCGGAGAGCCCCACAGGGCCTGCGAACCTACCGAGCGACGAATCAGGGAGCAGCAATGGCGGCAGCAGCAACAGTAGGCAACACAACCCAATGCACCAGCTCACAGCTAACAAGACCTCCAATCACAGCTTCTGTACAAACAGCAAAGCCTGAGACTACGCAGCCTCCTGCTACTACATTCCCTCCACCCAAGACTGATAAGCCGCGGCCGCACGTCTGTACCACCTGCACTCGCTCCTTCGCACGACTGGAGCATCTCAAGCGCCACGAGCGATCCCACACAAAAGAGAAGCCCTTCGAATGCCCACAATGCACGAGATGTTTTGCACGGCGCGACCTCCTGCTGCGCCACCAACAGAAGCTGCATCAGCAGGGCGCGACCTCTTCCAGACCACGTAACGCACGACGAGAGAGTACGACCGGCCTGCCTCCCACGAACGCCACAAACCGAGTGCGCAAGAATTCGATATCAAGCAATGCCAGCAGCATCATTCCAGGCACCGGTAGCATGCGACCGCGCGCCAACACTATCGGCGCCATCGATGCGAACTTCCTCGCACTCCACAACGTATCGATGTCAACAGGCAATGGCGTTCATCCTGGCCATTCACGCCATGCTAGCATCTCCGGGTTCGGTGGTCCTAGCCAATTTGATTATAGAGGCATGTCCACAGCGATTGGCAACCACGGCCACGGACTGCCACGGCTAGATACGCATATCGGGTTTGGAGGCATGGGTGGTGGAGGTTTACGAACTGCACCCATACAAGGAGCACAAGGACCCGACGACGTTGAACTCGAGAAGTTCTTCGGCCATTCTTCCGGTTCCACCATCAACCCAAACCAGCTGCACCATTTCAATGCCAATCTGGGTCACCCACAATCACCCTTTAGGCAGTTCGCCAACCCCTTTGCTGGCAACAACCCTATTGAGGAGGATGATTTCGCGTGGAGTGCAGGCATAGACAACTCGATGATGTTCTCGAATGAGAACGCTATCGAAGGATCTTCTCCCTCGGCCATCAGCACCGCTAGCCAAGGTGCTTTCAACGAAGTCATGCTGGATGGGTCAGGACAACCGACATCCGGCACTATGTGGCACCAACCAATGCCCACACATTCTCACATCAACCCCATGGCGTATACAGAAGCTATGGCACCCGTGTTTCCAGAGCTGATGATAAACACTTTGCCGACACAGGAGCTCGCGGATCCAGCCGTGCAGAACGACTTCTACATGACCTCGCCGCCCCCGCTCTCGGCAATGAGTCCTTCAGCAGGAATTCCTGGTATGCCAAACCAGTACTTCCAGGCACCCATGACCTTTCAATCTGATGCCGGCAGTATTTCCTCAGCGTCCATGAACGGTAGCGCGCGACACAGCTCTGTAACCTCAGTCTCGACTGAAACCATTACTGAGGCTACACGACAGGCCCTGATCATCAATCTGCAACAGGCCCTTGCGGTGGGAAACCCACAGCGCCGTTTTTCTCAGCCGCAGATCAGCTCGCCTCTCTCAGCGCAGGGTCAAACTGCGACGCTGCCCAGTACTATGGACATTCAGCGCTATGTGAATGCCTACATCACGTACTTCCACCCTCACATGCCCTTCCTTCACATTCCAACTCTATCTTTCGATACCCCAGCCTACACCTATCAACTTCGCACCTCACACAACTACAACCATGATGGCATGGTCGGCGGCGGTGGCTGCCTCATCCTCGCTATGGCTGCTATTGGAGCCTTGTACGAGTTCGAGCAAGTCGTGGCGAAGGATCTGTTCGAGGCTGCAAAGAAGCTGATTCTGTACTATCTGGATGAGCGTCGACGCGCTGGGCTTACAGCTGCGGTCAATGGGCCCAGTGCGGCGAATGAGTCCATCAACAAGCCTCCCCTATGGTTGGTACAAGCTATGTTGCTCAACTTGATCTTTGGTCATAATTGTGGGGATCGTCAAGCTGCTGAGGTCGCAAGTACCCACTGCGCAGCTTTGGTAAGCCTTGCCAAAGCTGCAGGGTTAGACAAGCCAGCAGGGCCGGAGACAATGACTCAAAGCCCGCCGTCCCAGTCCAATGGTGACGACACAAAGATGGCGGATGACGCGAACGGGCAAGCAGATTCACCTGCAGACGTACACAACGAGTACACGCAGTGGATCCAATGGAAGAAGGCCGAAGAGAAGAAGAGAACGTACTACGCCGTGTTCTCCATGTCAAGCTTACTTGTCTCGGCGTACGCTCACGCTCCTAGAGTACTGAACTCCGAGATCCGTCTAGACCTTCCTTGTGAGGAGGACCTCTGGTCTGCTGAGAACGCCCAAGCATGGATGGCAATGGGGGGCTCGATGGTTGCGCAATCAAGGAATCTATCTTTCAACGCCGCCATGACCTACTTGCTTGAAGCAAGCACGCGTCAGAGTGCTACCCATGGGCACAACTACGGTCAAGCCTTTGGAACTAGCTCCTTGCCGGACCACATGGACAATGATATGCACAGCGACATTCAGCCTAGTACTTTCGGGTGCTACATCCTCATCAACGCATTGCATGTTTACATCTGGGAGACTCGACAAAGACACACCGGCCGCCTTTGGAAGACACAGGAGACTGAAGCCATGCACGCTCAGGTCGAGCCTGCCCTCAAAGCATGGCAAGCTGCTTGGAAGGCCAACCCTAACCACAGTATTGAGAGGCCGAGTCCATTCGGGCCATTGTCTGCAGATTGCATACCTTTGCTGGACCTAGCCTATGTTCGGCTCTTCGTGAACCTTTCTCGAGCGAAAGAATTACTGTGGCAGAGAGATTTCGAAGGCATGGCCAACGAGCTCGCCAAGGGAGTCGACATTGTTGCGCAAGCTGATGGGACTCCGGAACGTTCTGATTCTGGGAAGGGCGCCTCACCCAGTCAACCCGCTCAACAGCTGGATGGAGTCGGATTCAACGGCTCTTCAGGTATCCAACCTTCTTCCAAACGCGAGAGGCACTTGCGAAAAGCAGCTTTCTATGCCGCCGACTCTTTGTCGATGGCGGACAAGTTGGGCGCCACATACGCCGAGTTCACCGCTAGGGAACTGCCCAATTCGTCTGCACTTTGCACCTTTGACTGTGCCCAAGTTCTCGCTGAGTGGGTAGCAACCGTTCAAGACCGTGTTGGTCGTTACCTCGGTGTGCTTGGGAGAGATGACATCGAATTTAGCACCGTTCCCGCCATCATGTGTCTCGAAGAGGAGGACGTCAAGCTGCTCCAGAAGATCTCGACCATACTGCACAACGCTGATATGAAGATGGCATACGACCTTTCTATCAGCAACGTCATCAATTCGGTTCCTAGCTTGTCAGGCATGAGCCGCTGTGGCTTCGGTACGAAGCTTTTGATGGTCACTTCATACATGCTGTCAAAAGCTGCCGTTTGGCCTGGTGAGTTGAAACTAAGTCGACCAAGAAAACAAAAGCTAACCTCAACAGCAGTTACACAGGTCCAAGCACGAGCTTTAGAAGCACATGCTCATTGCATCAACCAGCGAGCCGAGAATTCCGTCCTCGGCCATACTTCGTAAACGTCTCTTCTACACGACCATGTATAAAATTTCCGACGCTATGCACATACATTGTTGCCCACGACGATACGACATGCACGATACCCCTGTTGGTTATACTGAAACAACTCAGATATCGAGCCGTCAGCGCACGGCTCAAACATCGAGCACTTTTGAGGAGTGCTTGCCCATACATAGCCTGCCGGAACCCACGGACGCTGCCACCTATTGTTCGTAACCGCCTTCTTGTACAGTTCTAGGAAGCTCCGTCTTGCCGCCCTGCAATCATGTCTTTGTTGTTTATTTTCTTCGGCAGCGTATCTTCACCTGCAACAGGAGTAACTTGGTAACCGGCCTTTCCCTTCGAAATCGTTGTTCGGCAAGGAATGGGTCATGCAATCAACTGCGCTTTAAGATTCTGTCTTTTCAAAAAGAGGCATTCTACAGAAGGAGACTCGCCCATGGCCTCGGCTTCAGTCAAAGCGTTCGTGTCTGCTATGACTTCACGAACGATTATGCTTCACATTTTTGGGGAGTTCGATCATGTCTGGAGTTACAACTAAGGGACAAAAGTCGATTTGAGTCGACTTTCCTACGTCCCAGCAACAAAAAATCTATCATTATTGACACCCTTCCTGTTTCCACACGTTCCGTCACTTACAATGCATCGAGGCGCTCGCCCAAGTCAACAATGGTCACTCACTTCAAAAACTTCCGAGCCGAGTCGCATCCGCGTTCCGCGCGAGTGACACGACGCTAAGGCGACCTAGCCACTCCACGTTTCCCCACAGAGCGCTAGAGGGAGTGAACGATCATGCACTCCGCTCAGCCTCGCAACAAGCGCGACGGAGTCGTTTCCATTGTTCTTTGATTTGCTTACTGACTCTGTGGCTATTAGACAAATTCCGCGGCGATCCGGGGCCTGCCGCCAGGGCGCCTTCACAAGTCAGCAGACAGGTGTCTAGCCTCTAGGCTGACCCAGACTACAAATGTTTGGTATGGCATTTTAACAGTGCGATTCTAGACTGCACTTTGAGCTACTTTCACAACCGTCTCGAGCATGTTGGAAAGGGTGCCACATGCATTACTCACGATATCAGATCTAGATCCTCTACATGTGCTGAGCAAACTCTATGTACGATCCTTGGTAACAAGTCCAATAGCAGAAGGACGAATGCTGACTGGCCGCTGCGTCGAGCTGGACCCGCAATTCTTACTCTGACGGATCTCAATTCCAGTGCAGAATCGTGTAAGCTGCAGGAACCCCCAGCTTGCGGCGCTACCCAAAGCTCTCAGCATCGACGAACCTAGCAACGTTGTCTGCGATGCTCCAGATCTAAATTTGTCCACCACACGACTGCAAAACCCAACGATCGGCGACATCAAACCGAATACGAACCCGCTTCCAGATGACCACTCTCCATCTTCAAACTCCAGGCAAGCGAGCTAGAGACAGGGTCTTTGCCTCACAATCCCAGCGTCGCATTCGTGGCCCTTCCATCGGTATCGCCGTTCGCGATCGATTCCCAGCCAACCGGAAACGTCTCCGCATCTACAACTTGTCAGAACAAAGGCCCTGACTCCAGTGTGAGAAGTCTGGGAAACACCAGACCAGACCCCACAGCCGGCGGCATCCAGATCCATGTTGTAGGGAATAGCGTCTCTCACTGGTGGTATTCGCAAGGCCTGCTCTTCTTCGACTCCAACGCGTCCTGTGTTCGGATCCACGGCTGCAAATTGCTGACTGTATGCCGTGCGCTGGACGGAACCACAGTCCTGTCGAGCTGAGGAGCCGTCGTTGATTTGAGATTCGTAACGAGATCTAACGCAGAGCCCCCGCGGAGACTTTGCGACTTGCCCTAGCTGTTGCGGGATCAAGATGGACTGACCCGAAGACGCGGATAGGGCGGGGAAAGTTTGGACTATGATGATGCCACCTTAGCACATGGTCTGCTGTGAATTCACGTCCAGAACCGGGGTACCAGTACTATCGCTCAAGTTTAAAGTACAACACGTGCTTGCGAATATCAACATCCATGTTGGTAAGTTTTGGTGACTACGAGAGAGGTACTCAACGCCACACCTCCCCTGCCTGAGCGCTGTAGCTTGAGACGAACATGGTTCCTAATGGCTTTTAGGTCAGCTGACACTGGCAGAAAGAGATCATAGCAAGGTCGTGAGAGGCTCAATATTGGACCACCCCAGGACGATACACCGTAGGTTGTCACTCGCCAACAACTCACCCTTTCCTTGAGTGACCTGTGCCCAAGAGGATGGGGTCTCTTCTCTGTTTCACTCGTCTGCCAATCAAACGATTGCTCGTTTTCCGTAGATCCACCTCTCATCTTTCGTCGACATGAATTATTTGGAGGAATGATATTCCATATCACTAGTCGCCCGCAATCGTGCGCTGCATGGCCCCGAGTCAGATCACTGAACGAGTTCGCCCGCGACTCCAACGGAAGTAACGTTGTCCAGCATTACGCGCGTCGGCAACGAAGAAGCGTAGACAGGGATGGAGAATGACGAGGAAGCATGACCACGAAGCGTGTTCGTGGCGTCTGCGCTTATGCACTCGTTTCCGCCTTCTCTTCAAGCGTCTTCATTCGAGAAAGAACCAGCTCGAGGGCGGATGGAGACCTATGTCGACATCGTTGTCGACAACAGCGAACAGAACACCAAGTACAACACCAAGTACAGCACCAGGCGGATTGATGTCTCGTTCTTAGCCATGGCAGAAAGTTCGGGTGAGAAGCGGTTTGAGCTTACGCTGGAGAAGGGAAGGAGTGAGATTGATGACAAGCTGAAGGAGAGCAACGTGAAGGGCTACGATTCTCAAAACCAGTGCGGGCGGGGAGTTGTTGGACTCCTCTGTTCAGGAAGAGCAGGGTAAACGCTCAATCGAAGTGGGAAGTGCAAGTTGACGGACGAAATGGGAAAGTAGGAGGGCGTAGTTGGGAAGCGTAGACACCTACTGATTGCCAGGAGGCATCAGTCACGAGCCATGGAAAGAAGTCGAACATTTTGACCTTTCTGAATTGCAAATATGCCTTGCTTCATATGCCTTCCGGGCTCTGGTATCTATATTTTCCTTTCCATCCTGTGACAGGTCGCGTGTCCAACGCACCGAAAATCAAACGCCCACGCAATGCAAGAAAACACATCGAACTCAACGCCAGATCTCACTGATCTCACAAGTCTTACACCCTTCCATCCTCCTCGACAAACCGTGCCTGCACAACCCAGTGCTCGTCGAACTTGATGCCCTTGCCGCCACTAATCCCAGCGTTCCTCCAGGGCTTATTAACGCCGATATCGACGAGCCACACACTCCACGCCGGATCGCGACCAGCACCATTCTGCAGCGCCCTGACGAGCCCACTCCTCGGCGCGCCGAGGCACACAATATACTTAGCCCTGACCTCAAGTGGTTCGCCCTCGAGTATCGCAACCTCGCCCGTGCTGCCCGCAACGCCAGACGGGGTCTCGACAGCGAGACACGCGGCGCGGGATTTATTCGCCCAGCCGACGATAGCCAGCACGGTGTCTCTGTCCGTGTTGCCGAGGGCGTCGAACTCCTTGTGGCGGCCAAGCAAGGCGTCGATGATGAGTTCGGGGGGCGAGGGGAGGCGTTTGAGCGCGCCTTCTGTGTCGGACCAGGCGCGCACGGCGCCGCCAAATTTCTGGAAGAGATCGACTTGGCGCCGCACGTCACGGTCCCAGTCTGCGTTGCGCTCGAAGCCGAGAAGGGCGACCATGACTTTGGGGCCGCGTGCGAGGAGGTGACGGGCTGCGGCAATGCCGCGCGCGCCGCCGCGGTGGTTACCTGCAAGGACGACGATGACGGGGCGGGCGTTGGGGTTGTCGCGGGAGAGACGTTGGCCGCCAGGGTTGATGGCTTTGAGGGTGATTTCTGCGATGCCACGACCAGCGTTCTCAGCGATCAGCTCTTCTGTGAGACCGAATTCCACCTCAGCCATCTCCTCGACTGCGAGCATGCCGCCGGGAGTGACGGTGTGGCATTTGCGGTTGTTAGTGACAAGACGCAGACATCCTTTCGAGCTCGAGTCAAATGGAGAGTCTGGTGGTGTGGCCATCTTCCCAAGCTTTGGGCTTCCGGTAGCGCCATGCGAAGATGCGTACTGTGTACCGATGAGGGAGCGGTTCGTGCGTGGTAAGAGTCCAGAACCTAGCATCTCTAGATGGCCAGCCTGAATGCCACTGCCCTGTCTTGTTGGCGCTCTCTTGACAGAGACTGATGCTCGAGACATTGCGCGCCTGGAGTTACGGCTGCCGAGATCCGAATCGCCGTCAGAGCTTGTGTTGGTGGTGCTCTTCAGCTTCGCATTGTCCAGCACGTTCTCCGTGGGGTGTAGGTTCTTCCCGCCATGTGTTCCAGGTCGTGCGAGTCGGTTGAAGCTGACGAGGCGGTCTTCGTCGGCGGTTGTGTCCTCGTTCCTAATCTGATCAAACACGCCGCGCTTGTCGAACTTGGAGAGATTGGCCTGGAAGTCGAACTCGGGCATATCCTGCACGTCAGTCGCATCCTCAGTAGCCCATCCGTTGGTAGCGTCGAGGGCTTTCTGCCGCCGCGACTTGCGCGCTGAAGCATTGGCAGCCTCCAGGCCCACCCTGCCAGCAATCACGCCCGGGGTACGTGTCTGAGGCTCCTCGGCGGACTGAAGCATTGGAGTGCTCCTCCAACCATTGCCCTTGGTTGGATTATCGCCACCATTCCTCCTCTCCTGGGCGGCAAGTTCCTTCTTACGAGACTTGCCACCTCTCCTTGTCCGCTTGCCTCCATCGTCGTTCTTCTGCGGGCTGACATCCTCCATAGGCTTGCCGTTTCGGGTCTTGTTGATGCTTGCCCGTCGTACTGCAGGCATGACTGCCTTCGTTTCGCTGTCGGCCTCCTCTGCGTCTGCAATGTCGAGCGACGAAAATGGACCGGCCAGTGTAGCAGCGCTCTGCTTCCTAGCACTGCCGCGCTTCATCTGCCCAGTGAAGGGAGATGAGGCCTTTGCCGGCGGCGCAATGGTGGCGGCTGCCGCGGGCTTGATGGGTGTAGCAGGTGCTTCCTGAGGCAGCGCTGTCACAGAGAGACTGGCATTTGGAGCATGTGGCGCTCGCTTGCTCATACTGAGGATTGCGGGATCGACGAACGGTGCGGGCTGAGCTTGTGGCACAGGCTGGGGCGCTGGCTGTCGAATGGCCTGAGGAACATGTGGCATCGCAGGCTGGCTGCCATACTGCTGGACCGACCGTCGCGGCGGCTGCTGGGCATGGTTCGAGGGATATTGCGCGTATGACTGCGTGTCCGGGCGAGGCGGGACAGGCTGCTGAGGCGCGGGCGCGTGGACAGCAGCGCGAGCGGGGGCAGGCGCAGGGACGTTGACTTTGATGTCGGCGATCGCGTGGCCTTCGACATTGTACGAGTTGAGGCGGTGGCCGCTTGCAGGGAAGTACACTGCGCTCAGTCAGCAAAGACGCGTCTACTCAGCTTTCTATGTGTGACGTACCGTCCTGCAGGGTCAGCGTGGCATTCTGCGGGTTAACAGCCGCGACCACGCCGTGTACGAGCGTGTTTGGCGGGTTCTGCAGAGTCACGATGACCGAGATGCCAATGAAGCCTGAAGCCATGGCTGAGGCAACGGGCGCGGAAGCAACTGAATACCTCCAGCAGTGAATACCTCCAAGGTGATGGACAGCAGTCGGGGGGAAGGCGAATGTACTGGTTGACGACCTCTCCGGAACTGGACGGCGTGGAGGTGTGGTCGTGCGCTCGCTCGCTCGACTGCACTTTCTCGCGCAGGGATTGATTGATGGGACCAAGCTTTCCTTAGCGCCACAGCCACAACGGCCTGCGGGTGCTTGCAGCTTGCTGTGGAGTCGAGTACTGTGGTTTGCGATCTTGGATGCGGGCTCGATGCAAGTTGCCGTGGTAATTGTGAGTCGAGAATGGAGATTTGACGTGGTAATGTTGTGGTCGAAATTTGACAATTTCTTTGACAGAAGTGTCCGGTCACTTCCTGAGCTCGACAGTGGACGTGAAGATGGACAGAAATTCACACCGATTGTCCCAGCAATTCAATCAAAACAGAATTTACATACCATGTTAACGATGTGCATCTCGAGGTACTCGAGAAGGTTGGAAACGTTGCGACTGTATTTTCATTACGATTATCTACACGTATGACTAAATCCCAGGGTATTGATATCATCATGCAACTTCTCCGAGCCCGGACATCTTCATTTGTCACATCAGACCAGATTCCACATTGCGATGCCTCCGAAAGCAGCACTGTAAGCGGTCTTGTTGTTCCACTCTTCATACGTCAGGCCTCTCGCGTCCCGGTCACAGAACTTGGTGACCGAATACACATTGACTTTCTGGCCTGCACATCCCAATTCAGCGCGAGGAACATCGAGCCACCACACTTGCCCGTTGGTATTAAAAGGCCGTGTCTCGGAATTGCGACCGTCCATGCCGCCGATAGACAACAGCATGACGAGTGGTTTGCCCTTGCCATGTCGTGCGTTGTCCCAGTGCTCGCATACGGAGGCGAATTGGAAGCGGACCACTGACGGACCGGCTGGATCATGGACCCTGATGTTTGCCGACCGAGGCTGGAAAGTGCGACCGCTGAGTCCTTCCTCCTGGGCATCTCCGTAGACCATGACGCTACCCCCTTGGTCGTCTCTCATGTACTCTTCGTAGGTGAGAATGCGCCCGTCCTCGCGTAGCTGCTGGGAAGTGTCTCCAGGGAAATGTCTCATACCGAAGTCAATGTTGGAAGCCGTGAACTCATGAGGCTTGAAATGTCGTTTGTATCCTTCGCCCTTGTTCTGGCAGCCGACACTACCAGCACCCCAACACGCATCGATGAGCTTCCACACACCATTGTCGAGCCTGCAGGCATTCCAGGCATGTGTCATCTTGTAAGGAGGCAGTGGGTCGTGAGGACCCATAGGTGCATAATTACCACCTTTACTCGCACCTGAAACCACCAGACATTCCAGACCGGCTTTAAGCGCGAGGGCCGCGAACAGACTGGCATAGCCTTCACATACTGCCTATACCTTGTCAGTAGTCGTTCGCGAAGTACGAAAGTCATACATACCAGGCCACTCATGATCGTTCCCTCGGGTGTCGACGGCTTGATGGTACCGGCCCTAAAGTTTGCTACATCGTAATCGACATTGTAATGTAGCCATGTGAAAATAGCCCTCGCCTTGTCAGTGGCTGACGGGAAAGGATCACAAAGCAGCGAAGCAAGGTAGCCAGCATCCGACGAAGGAAGCGATTGACGAGGAAACTTCGCAGCATGGTTGTCCGGGCCCGAGAAATCGCGACAAATGAGACACTGTGCGACCGCTCCTGGCTTGGGCTTTGAGGCCATGATAGCGTCGAGGTTCGGTCTGGAGGATGTCGGGACCGGAGGAGGTGCGCCATTGACGCCTGGAACAGGTCGACTCGAAGGGATCGGTGGTGGTTCGACAGTAGCCTTGTTGTTGAAACCGAGCGACAGAGCGGATCGCACTGGCCGTTGCGGTGGTGGTACGAGGGCTCTCTTTGTTTCCACTGATGTTGTAGATCGACTAGGTAGTGCCGGGACGGGCCTCTCAGGCGAGCGCTCTGAAGCATGTGTGGGCTGTCTGGGCGGCAGCGACGGTCTGGACGGCAGAGCTGTGGTTCTTGTCAGTGAATGTAATGTAAGACTAGCCCTCAGACCACTCACCTGGCGCAGATGGCTTGATTTGCGGCGGCAGCTCTCGGCTAGCCACAACACTACGCTTGCTCGTCATAGCGGCTCTTGTAGCACTCTTCGGCTCCTCTTGCTTCTTTGGCGGCAGAGGGGGCAGCTTTGAAGGGTCGTACGCGGGTGCGCGCACCTGGTACAACGTGCTACCATTACTACCATTTGTCTTGACTGAGCCCAGAGATAGGGTCGATACGCCGGACGCGATCGTGGAGATGGACTCAGACGACTCGCGCCGTGTCACGCTGCGATCCGAGGACTTGCGCGGGGGCAAGGCTGGCGACTGCTGACTGGGGTTTCGAGGTGGTGGACGCGGGGGAAGTGCAGGCGAGATTCTCGGAGCCGGCTGCTCGAGCTGAGGCTGATTGCCTATGCGATGTGTCGAGGACGGCAAGCTGTCCTGTATGGGCGGGTTGTTCACGGTCTGGTGTCGCAGCTGAGGAGGTCGTTGCGCCGGCGGGGGTGGGGGTGGCTTCTTCTTCGCGGTCGTGACTGCATCGTAGCTGTAGCTTGGGCGCGAGCCAGGCGTAGGTGCGTGGACCTTTTCAAGGTTGAGGGCTGCAATGCGCGACTTGATGCTCTGAGGCTCGACTTCAGCCATTGCGTCGACGCTTGGAGAATTGTGGAGTGCTGATCCGCGCTAGGAAAGGTTGATAGGTGTGGCTGCTGGAAGAGAGAGAAAGACAGCGAGCAGCGCAAACGAACAGCGAGCGTGGAGGCCTGCACTTAGACAAGCATCGTTACAGTGGTGATCAGGCAGGGCTGACTCTGCGCCATGCTCATCGAATGGGGAGCCAATTCACTTCCAGGCAACCTGCGCTTCGGGCTAGGCCCCGACAGGTGTGGCTGAATCTGCCCCACCTGCCCCAAGCCGTTCCTGCCGCAACTCCAAGACTCAGCCGAGACCAAAATAGATCCAGGTCTCTCGTTGCGAGCAACTCAGGTACGGATCAGCCTTGCGTTGGAGCTTGCAGCCTTCCTTTGGAGATGATGTATCGAACGTCCAGCCTGAATTCTGTGAGGTCCAAACTGTGTAACCATGGTCAGGTATCTCCGCGAGTGGTACATCGCTAAGCCCGATTGGACGCTCGGTTGCTGGTCAATACGGCTCACCGGTTGCTCGTGCAAAGGATCAATATAAGGAGTCATTCGATGCGTATCTCAGACTATATCGCAGCGGTGCAAACTCCGAGGCATAGGTGAGAGACAAATGAGACAGGCTGCCGAAGCACTTTTGCCAATCCAGACTCTCTTCCCAACCTGACCAGACCACCAACCGTCTATACCCTACTCAATTTCTCCCTCTCCATAGCGCCAACATAAAGCCAGTCCGGCAGATACAACTCCAGCTTGAGACATATGAAACACAACTTGTGTAGACATGCTTTTCGGGCGGCGGAAAAACAATGCTTCGCTGCGCTGAACGAGTATTCAAATATGCGCTGAAAGATAGTCGTCGTAGGCAACTGAGATGTGTGCCTTCGAACCGCTAAGGGACAGGCGGGAGCTGCGTTGAAAGAATGATAGAACGATATTGTGCAGCATGTCCAGCTGCGCAGCGAACTCGACTTCCGTGGTCATGTCACCTCTTGCGCTTCTTGCTCTTGTCCAGGGCACTAGCCGTAAGCGCAAAGTGGGAAGCAGCATCGAGTGGCATGCTGTGGTGCTCGTGCATGGGCGGCGGGCCCATGGAGGTTGTGGCTGGAGCAGTCTTGACTGACACTCCCATATGGCGTCCATAGCGCCCTTTGCGACCGTTGCCCTCGTCCTCACTGACACAGCCCTCGGCACCAATACCGGCATCCTTGCAACGCTGACAAGGTCTCTGACGATCGCAACCCTTCTTACTTTTACGGCAACGCTGGCATCGTGGTTTGGACGAAAGGTCCTCGTCATCCGCGCCGAACTGGTGCTGAAAGTTGAGTGAGGCAGTCGAAGCCTTACGCGACTGCGAAGGCAATGACGTGGGGGACATGGGCGGCTTGCTGGCGCCGTTGGTCTTGGGCTTGGACTTGGTTGAGAGCGAACGAGGTTTTGAAGGCTTGCCAGATTTGTTCGATATCGAAGAGCGAGCCTTGGGCGCTCCAAACTGGACCCGGATCTCATCATGGTGATGGGGAACGACGTCGTCGCTCTCACCCTTGAAGGAGTCATTGTTGTCGTCATACTCATCGCCACTGCTGAAAGCGTTGTCGTAGGCACGAACGTGGTTGTTGGGACGCTCCATGGTGTATGGCAGAGGCGGAAGCTCGCTGCCATTCTGGCTGCCGTCATCGCTCTCGTCGCTCGAAGAGGCAGCGTCAGCCTTGCCGCTGAAGGTGTCGTCAAGAGTAGAAGTGGAAGTGCGGCCATGGGTAGAGAAGTTGGACGCGTCACCCAAGCGCATCAGCTGGCGTGCGACGTCTTCGTCAGAGATGACGCTAAGGGTGTGCTCAGGAGTTGGTAAGACTCCACCACTGTTAGAGTAGCGGTGCGTGTACTGGCGCGGCTTGTAGCCTGCTGTACCGCTGGACATCGAGTATGGCGTGACGAGTCCGTTCGACATGTACGAGCTGTCGCCCTGGTTGTAGCTCTGCGGCGAAGGCAGGGGGTAGGAGAAAGTCTGCTGGTTCGTCGAGTACGGTGAACCGGCCATGTTGTTACCGCTGATTCGACGCTGTGGGGAAACGGACGAGATGGAGTTGGTCATGGGGACCTGAGGAGGAACGAAGAGAGGTAGCTCCTGAAAAAGGAGCTGGTGTTAGAACATGTGTGTAGCAAAACCAGTCGAGAATCACTTACGGAGCTGTCAAACTTCGCTCGTTTACGACGACCACCCTCGACGATGTTGTCGACACTGATGTCAGCGCTGGCCAAAGGCTCTTTACGAGAGCGGCGTGAGCTAGAGACAGAGCCCTCGCCGTCGCTGTCACTGTACTCTCCATGCTGTTCAGCGAAGCTACCATGGGAGCTGTTGCCACGGCTCTTGACAGTAGGACGGTTGCGACGGGAGTGGGTGGCAGCTGAAGTGCTTCTTCCGCGAGGGTGGGGAGACTGGCTCTGACGCCCGGAGCGCGAGCCTGCTCTTGAGCCTAGCTGTTGGTTGAGGTTGGGTGGCAGCATCTGGTACCCTTCTTCCAGGAGGTGACGAGGACGACGGGGAGAGACGGTCAACTGACGAGGGGCAGGTGAGTAGTCCTCTGCATCAAGATCCTCGGCTGAGACTCGAACGTAGACGACCATGCCATGGTCGAAGTTCTCATACCTAGCAATCAAGATGTTGCCGTGGCGATCCTCGAAGATGACGCCCCTGCGCTCATACAGCCCGTAGAAGTTCTTGACAGTTGTGATGATCGAATCGGTCGTATCGTGAGGGAAGATGTTCACCCTCATTGGAAGTCGAGCCCTGGCCTGGGGGGACTGAGGAAGCAGAAGCTCAAAGCTGACCTGCTTGGACGGCACCTGCTTGGAGGGCGACAGGGAATCGTGCGCCGAGGCTGTCTCGGTGCTAGGATAGATATCCATCATGCCCGGATCACGTTCCTGTGCCAGCATATCGTAGTCTGGGACTGAATGCCTTGGGTTGTGGTGGTGGCCCGCAGCACGGCCTTCGATGCTCTCCGTGGTGGATCTTGCGCTCGACACACGGGGTTGCGCAAGGAGGTGGGAGACTTGCATGCCACTGCCCCTGCTTCCAGAACACTGTTCTGTAGCCCGTATACAGCGGTTTTGTGTATATGCGTGTGGGAGATTGACCGATGCTGCCGGTGTCGCAAGGGCCTCGGAGCGAATGGCGGTCGGGGGGGAGGGTAATCGGATATCGAGTCTGGGAGCACTCCTGTTAGCAGAAGGCCCTCAATGATGGCTTGTATGATGCTCGGCGCTCCCCATGATGGCCTCGAGCGGCCTTGATGGGGTTGATGGTATGGGACGTCGTCACCGCTGCCGGGTGGGCCGCCCTGAGGGAAGCCGGCGACAGCACGGTTGGACAACCAGGGGGCCGCCATCAGAGACAACCGCATGTGCTCAAGTGGTCGCGCGGGCATACTGAGAGACATACATACCGGCTGTGGAGTATGTGAGGCCAAACGGGCTCTCCTGGGGGTTTGCGATGGGTACCGCTGCTGGCTGAGGCACCGGTTAGCGGTCGAGTGCGCCCGGCAAGATTGGAGCCGTCGGAGCGCTGGATGGCGGTTTCCAGGACTCTGTATGGCGGACAAGGGTGCTGAAGACTTACGAGAGAGTGGTGGTGTTGGCTCTGGAAGGTGGTGTGGAGAGGAAGAGGAGTGCGTCGGGGTGGTCATTCGCTAATGACCTTCCGACATGACCACGACGCCAGCGACTTGGGAATGCTTGAGCGGCAACAGTGCACCTTCCTACGGCACTCCACCCTATATATTGCTGGTCGCCTTTGCAGCGAGAATCATTCCAAGTGGTATACGTACTGGTTTGTGAGAGTTCTTGCTAGGGCGCATTCATCCCATGTCTGTACAGCTGTGAGCGCATTGCATCCATACTGCCCCCGCGCTCTCACAATGACCTTGTGGGCCTGATACGGGATAGAACAATGCATTGCGGTAGTGCTTGAACAACGCCAAAGCCATGTGCTGCTTCGTCGGCGCACGTCATCCGACATCATGTAGAGCCTCAGGGCGGCTCTCTTGCGCCCAGGGACAGGACCCTAAGCGGCATACAGCAGGATTCGCATGCGAATATTCAGTTTGGTTCATATTCAACATGCGCAAGGGCATTTCAGAACTCGCTGCGAAGGTGCTCAACGATACATCGGACTTGGCTCTCAAGCTGATACGCCGCTTCGTTGGCCCATTCTCTAGCTCCAAAGTGGCCAGCACGAGCACCCTGATGCGCGAACTGAACACCTCCAGGGTACCTTAAAAGTTAAACACCAGAGTCGCCTCATTGCCTAGATATATTTAGGCAGGGCAGACGCCTCCTGTCTCCCAGGTCGAGGGAAGCGCTGGGGCTTCGTTGGCAGCTGATTCTCGGCGTGCTATTGGAGAAATCTCCGTGCAACGATCAATGCTAAACATATTCTGTGGGGATGGCTCCTTTGGATAACGACTGTCGACGTGATCGCCTGAACTTTCCGTACATGTCGACAGTGTTTGAAGGCATGCGCCCCACCATAACGCTCTGAACTCGGCCTGCGGTTGTGGATGATTCTGTGACAGCACGATCGCAAAGTCGCAGTTTGCGACCCACTTCTATGAACAGCACACTCCAGCAGAGTCGGTCTGCGACTCCCACGGCTATCTCCATATGGTGGTGCTACTGAAAGATCCGGCCCTGCATGCGAGTGAACGAGGTGCCAAACCAGACGTGAGTAGCGCCGCAGGTAGACTTGTAGCTTTGTGGCATGGATAACCGGCCGAGAACGAACCCCTCATCCTTGAATTGTAGCTCTCCCGCACTTTGCCAAAGCCATCTCAGTGCGGGAAACCAGTCGCGGCCCTTTTGACAGGCCGATCTTTCACATCTAGGCACAGCGCCGTCTCATCAAAGCCACGGATTGTGTCGGGAACCTGGAAAGTTCGACAGCGGTGAAGTCGGCCCACCTTCAGCCCGCGGCGGTGGAAGACAAAGCACGCGAACCACATGCAACAACAACAAACCCGCAAGGACTTCCTTACGAGCACAAAGCAGACTGCCTTTCACGATGCGACTCGGGACGACGGCGCAAGGGCCAGAGGACCGCAAGGCGGCAGGTTTGAGACTCTGAGGCAGTGCGCCGGATGGTTGGCTGTGCGCTTCGCATTGTGGGCCTCTCCTGCCCGGCGGGGATGGCGGCGCAACGATCGCAACAACATCTCCAACCCTTCGCGACTGCGACCGCACTGTTCTGAAACACTTGCGGGGAGTTACATGCGTCGTCGATGAGTCTTCGTTTCCAATGCAAACCACGTGCGAACGTCTCCTTTTCGTGACAGCACTAACGTCTTGGCGCGTCTTCTCGATAGGAGCGGTAAACAGCAAAGTTGCTCGTCGCACAAGTTTCAAAAATCCGTAAAGAGGAGTCAGGATGACTTTTGATTGATTTAGAGGCCCCGAGAAGAGTTATTGAAGTTTCAACTGCAGCGTGGGGGGAAGCGCATTGAGTAAGGGCCTTTGTGGTTCTGTTCGGCAGACGCGTTGTGCTATGACGCCGTTGCTCTGGCAGGCACGCTAGCGCCCGATATGGCATTGGGGCGGATCGCTCGAGCTCTGTTGATTCGATGCGCACGGTTTATGTTTGTTGTTTACCGACAGAGCTCGACCCGTCTCCATATATACTTTGCATCCAGCCCGGCTGCTGTTGTCACCACCACGTCTCGTGTCGCCCGACAACAGCTGTTCGAGTATCTCATTGCCGCCAAGTTAGATGGAGAGTTTTGTTATATCGTCCTCTGTTCTGTAGAGCTTCGACACCAGCGCCGCCCCTATCGAGCTCGTCGCCGACCCTCATTCCGTCCGCGATCGCTGCCAGGACCAACATCCATCCGAGGGACTATCAACATCAATTGACAGATACACAGCAAAATGGACGCAAAGGTTAGTGCGAAGCTTCCCCTCTACCTTCACCTCGTTGCGGGGCCGTGCGACTAGCCTATTGTTTACCGGCGCCCGTTTGAATTTAAAATCAGAGGCTTCCTGCACAAAACTTTCACAACACTCACTGATACACTCCTTCAACAGCCGCAACGCCCTTTGCGCAGCCTCCGTGTGCGCGACGAGAACGTGGCCCCTCAGTTGCCAGCTGGGAAAGCTCTTAGGCAGGGCAAGTCTCTGTCTGCGCTGAACGGTCTCTCAATGCCAGCTGGAGCCATCAGGCCGGCCGCTAAGCGGGCCCCTTTTGCAGATGTCAGCAACACTACGAGACAGCCATTGGCGAAGGACGATCTCCATCTTGCGGGCAAGAAGAAGGAGAACCTAGTGCTGAAGGACCCCGCTGTGGTGATCATCAAGGACCTCGAGAAGCCCAATGCACTGCTACGCCCTGCGCAACGACCCCTCTCGACGATCTCCGCGAAGGCGAACGCGCCAGTCAACCCTGAGTCCGTCGAATCTGCTGCTCCTGTACAGACCACCAACGACACCTCCGCCAATGCGCGCAAGACCATCACCAAGAAGCCCACCACTGTTTTCCACGAAGCTAAAACTGAGATTATCTCCGAGACTGCCATAGCAACCGCGTCGACAAGGCAAGCATTAACATCGCGGACCACCTCATTTCCCACCGAGGACCGTGCACCAGAGCCAGCAGCTGTTAGGGCAGTCGAGACCGAGATCAATCTCAACGTGCAAGGACAAGTGAAGGAGGTCACCGTTGATGAGGAGAAGTATGAGTATCTTGATGCTCTAGAGGAGCAGGCGCGCGTCATCGAGCAGGAGCGCAACGATGAGTTGGCAAAGCTCAACCAGGAGGAATACTGGGACGAAGATGACGAGGAAGAGTACTACGACGCCGATGGGTACACAACTGCCAGGTCACTCCGTTCGCGCGGTGACAACACAACAGGTGGTGTCACGTTGGTCCTTGCGCCACGCATCACCGCAAAGACTCAACGTGAGCTCGAGTCTGCGAGGCAGTTCGTCGAGTCGACAAGGTCAGAAGAGGACGTTGAGGACGAACAGTGGGACACATCAATGGTCGCAGAATATGGTGACGAGATTTTCGAGTACATGCACAGCCTGGAAGAGAAGATGAAGCCCAATCCCAACTACATGGATCACCAGGCCGAGATCCAATGGTCGATGCGATCAGTGCTGATGGACTGGATGGTCCAGGTCCACAATCGCTTCACGCTCCTGCCGGAAACACTCTTCCTTGCAGTCAACTACGTCGACCGTTTTCTTACCGCCAAAGTTGTCTCCCTGGGCAAGCTTCAGCTGGTCGGCGCGACAGCCTTATTCGTTGCCGCCAAGTACGAGGAGATCAACTGTCCCTCAGTCCAGGAGATCGTATATATGGTCGATGGCGCCTACACTGTTGATGAGGTTCTCAAGGCCGAGCGCTTCATGCTCAGCATGCTGCAGTTCGAACTGGGCTGGCCTGGCCCAATGAGCTTCCTGCGCCGCATCAGCAAGGCGGATGACTACGACCTCGAGACCAGGACATTAGCGAAGTACTTCCTTGAGATCACTGTCATGGACGAGCGCTTCGTCAGCTGCGCTCCAAGCTTCCTTGCTGCCGGCGCTCATTGTCTGGCGCGCTCCATGCTGAAGAAGGGTGACTGGGTATGTGTGCGCCTCTGTCCTCAATCATCTTATGCTAACGACCTTTAGTCTCAGGGCCACGTCCACTACTCTGGCTACACGATGAGCCAGCTTCGACAGCTTGTCTCAAGCATCATGGAGTGCTGCGATAACCCTCAGAAGCATCACGCCGCGGTCTACGAGAAGTACACCGACAAACGCTACAAGCGTGCATCCATCTTCGTAGAGACGGAAGTTGCAAAGGGCTTCCAGCTTCCATATGCCTTGAGAGACAGTCTTGCTGGTCAAACGTGGCGACGAAAGTGAATACCTCCTGTTCACCTCCACAATGACCACTGACTTTGGCATTGGTTCTGACAAGCTCACAGGTGTCGCATCTCAGCGCACTTAATTTCTCACCAGAACGTTCATACCCCCAGCAACCACCAACACGGTCATCACCGGAATCTCCTTCATTCTTGTTTATTGTTTCCAGACAGTAGCACGAGACGATTTGGCGGCTTTCTGGATCATGGTCAACACCAACAGCATCCTCAGCCACCAGCAGCTCGACCATCATTCGGCAACTACGGCTTTCCAGTAGCTTGACGGCCTCCAGCCAGCAACACATGCGCTCTCGTTCCCAGCATAGCGAGCATAGCGTCAGCACAGCACCATTTCCCTTCCCAGTATATTTTCAGCATTGCGAGCGTGGCGGACACATCACGATGACACGAAGTCATGAACATCAGCACAGCGCACCAGATTTTAATTCCCCCTCATCACGGCGTGGAAAGGTTTCCTTAGCAAGCTTTCTGGTATCTTGTCACTTTGGTTCAGTCTTGGAGGCTTTGGTTCTCAAGGAGTTAGACAGACATCGCGCTATGTGCGAGTCGTCCGGGGTTCTTCATCTGCTTTGGCGTCATGCGATCGTCCTCACGGACGTGTAGTCAAAAGAAGCTAATTAATGCCTGCATCCTTCAAACCTGATTGACCATGCGTGCGATGCATCTCACGATCCCTCTGCAGGCTGACGTGCCAACCGTTACACATACTGCATTTCAGAGCACCACATGCACAGGAGAAGTAATGAGTAGGGCGAAGAAGATCGTCCAGCAGAACATGGCGTTTCATGAATTGGCATTCGCTTGTAGCTCTCTGGATTTGAGCTGCTATCACATGTGACACTGCTGCCAGGCCTTATAAGCGGTCGCCTGGCCAACTGGTCTACATTCAGGCCGGCAGACGGACTCAAGTGACTCATTGCTTTCAGATCGAGCGTTCGCATACCGCGTCGCCCCATCAACCAGCCTTCTTCCAGCCCGCGTTTCGAACTTCAGCCAATCAATTTCCACCACTGACGTCCTGCCTCGTCGTGCGTTCGCTCGGGTATCTCAATGCTTGCATTGGCGTAGTGCCGGTCCGTGGGTCGTTGCCTCTGTCCTCCCAGTGCGCGGGTGAGGTCTTCCGCCTGTGTAGAAGGCCATGTCGCGGGCTCACTGCGAGGCGCCCTCTGCCGGTGCAATTAACACGACTGAATCGCCTGTCTAATGTCAGTTCTGTTCATATGCACTCTGCCTATCTGCCACGTACCTCGTACAAACAGCATCTCGCTCTGCTTCTTCACTGTCCGTACGCGCGGCTCCTGGTCATCCTCCTCCTCTTCTGCCACAAATATTGTCTCTTCGACGTCGCCGAGAACGAGGTTGCAATGCGAATCGTATGCCTGAAGATTCCTGTTAGCTTCTGACGTTGCGCCTCGCCGATGTACGCAAACATACGTGAAGTCTGCCCTTCAATTCGCGATCGCCTCGAAGTTTCACGACGACAATCTCATCGATGCAAAGGCGCACAAGGTCAAGTGGCTCGTTGGTCTCTTCTTTGTCGTCCATGGTGCGCGGTGTGGTGCTGAGCTGCGCTGTCAATGATCAGCGCGAGATTCACTTTGATAGCTGCGATCCTCTTGGCGCGGAGTACCTTCAGCTCAGTCTAGCCGTGTTTAGTCACTAGCGTTGGCGTCGCTGATTGCGTCAGGTGTCTGGGCTTGCGGACGATTGCTTGATGTTGCAACAACCACTACAGCCAGAAACAAACATAAGACAGATTCTTCTCCAAGGGTCGCATACATTCGTTAAGGAGGAGCATCTTCAACGCTCAGTCAGAAAGGCCGATCGACCTACGGCCACACATCGCCCCACCTTGACCACCACCATGGCTGAGGTACAAGGCCAGACACAGAAGGAGAGGGAGGAGCACCCGCTCTTGGCAGCACGTCCGCCTGCGACTGATCCCATTACATACCTCACCATCGTGGAATACAACCTCACAGAAGAAAACCTGCCAGTTCTGCATCAAGTCCTTCAGGACCCTGAGCTGACGGCCAACATCGGCTGGGACCTGATACACCTACTACTGCCTCTTCTCCCAGCGTCTGAGGAATGTTTGCAGGACATTGCTACCAAGGGAAACCCAAGAGAATGTGTGTTGAAGGTCACAGAAGCACTGCGACTACTCGAGTTCGAGCAATTCCATCAAGAGACAGACGACGAGGAAGAGGAGGCTGGTGAGGAAGGCGGGGTGGAGCTGAAAGTGCCAGATGTTGGCGTGGGAGAATCGAGCACCAGCCCAGCCTTTCCACGTACAGTGCTTCCGCCCTTGCCGGTGCTCAAGTTTGAGATCCTGCTCAACTTGCTCGCTACGCTGCACAAAAGAGTCAAAACTAAGTTCCCGAGTCGGTTCCTTTCGACTAGTCTGCAGGCTGTTCTTGTTGCATTCAACAGAGCGACTTCGCATCAAGAAGAGCTTACACTGGCTGCCATCAAGCTTGTGAAGACACTTTCAGGGACCAAGAGACCACATCTGCCGTCCAGGCGGAGTAGCGGCAATCTCTTGAGCAGGACGAACACAAACGAAAGTCAAGCCGACCCAGAAGCACAAAACGAAACGCCGAACGTCGATGAGACAACGCTCGTCAATCGCCTTCTCCAGTCATTCATCACACACATCCTCGAGGACTATGTGCTCTCGCTGACATCAGATGACGACGTACCTGGGCTGTCGTGGGCCAGCAGGTTGATGGAGAAGTACGAACCATCGAGAATTCCGAATAAGCCAAACTACCAGAAGTATGCAGATCGATTTGCAGAAGATGAAGACCTCCGATCAAGAACCGCTATTCTTGGGCAAGTAGTTGCATTGGCGCAAGATTTAGGGTTGAAGACAGTGGAGCTGGTCTCTACCATCCTGGACTCCGAAGTCGAGAAGAGGGGCGTCCCAGGCACAGAAGATGAACCGCCTGCTACTGCTGCCGATATACCGTTATCAAGGACAGGAGCACTCATTCTGTATACTGCGCGAAACGTGAAACAAGAGCTGTATGCAGCGGCTCAGGGCGACGACAGGTCCTCGCTTTCTATCTTTCCCGATCACGCAACCATACTCAAGAACTTTGTTGGCGCTCTTGGTCCTCAGACAGTCGGTCTTGAGCCTGAAGCGTTGCTTGACATTATCCTTGCCCTGGGTCTGATTGCTCTCGAGAACAACAATGTTGGCGAACCGCAAGACGACGAGTCCTTCGCACAGTACCTCCAGACCGTCTCACTCATCTCCGCAAACACACCATCACCCAGCCTTCGAGGCCACGCGCACTACCTCACAACCACAATTCTGCGCTCGCACCCCCACGACTTGGTTCGTCTGACGTTCATCCGCGACACACTAGAACACTGTCCGTATGAGAACCTCAAAGCAAGCGCCGTATCCTGGCTCAAGGGCGAAACTCTTGAAGCCAATGGACCACACGTCGGCCCCGAAGACGATACGCAAACATCCATCTTCGCGACTCCCGTCGCACTCCAGACCGTGGCGCCCTACCTTTGGCCCGATCTCATCACCCACTACGCCTCACTCACCGTCGAAGTGAGCGACTCCTGGATGCAGTTCAGGCAAGAACTCGGGTTCTACGTCGCTGCGCTCAACTTCTACTACCTCCTCCTACAGGCGCAGCATTTGCACGAGCCGCTAGCGGTCAAAAGTCTGGATGTTGCGCAGTACGTTGGTCCGTTGAAGGATGTCGCTGCAAGGTTCCAGAAGGAGTTGGCGGAGGGAGGAGAGCTGGGTGCTGTTGTCGAGGAGGGCGAGGCGAGGGAACAGGCGCTTGCTGATGTGGGCCTATTGCAGAAGGTCATTGAGTGGACCGAGGCAGCGCAGAAGAAGGTGTGAATGTGAGCGTTGATTAACTACGAACCATATCCTGTGCATACACTGCATCGCAGGCAATCCATATTTCTTCCATTTACACGCAAAAATCGTTCCCTTGTGAGGATGCTGATGCCCATCATCCACCTGAGGAGAACGAGGCTGTCACGTGTCCGTCCCGACTCACACCACCGTCCGTCCGTCAATCTGCACGCGACTCAAAAAACATAGTCGAGTCCGTGACAGATGCAAAAAAGAATCGCTGGCGACCGATATGGGACTCGAACCCACAACCTTGGCCTTAGGAGGGCCACGCGCTACCATTGCGCCAACCGGCCAACTTAAAGAATTTTCTAGCTGTGATAGTCAATCCAAAAATCATATCAATCATACAGTCATCAACGCGGGTCCCACAGGTCAATGTCGTGCTTGAACTCATCTCAATGCCTTGAAGTCGCCTCTTTACCAGGTCAAGCTCGGCGAGTGACTCGTTTGTGAGTTCTTTGTTTGCTGCCGTGGTGTGGTTGCTTGAGAAGTTTGGGCTGGATGAGTCAGGGGCTGTGCAAACCAACTCGGTGCTGCTCATCGATAACTGTACATCGTACATGCAAAGTCGAGGCGAATTCATTGAGATCATTGATACTTTAAATCACAGAACAAGGACCTTGGAAGTATGAAATGACAAGGATCAAGCACGCAATGTGAAAGTCGATTACAAATGAGGCAGGAAGCACCCAAAATCAATCGAAATGTGAAATCGAGCCTCATCTCGTTTAAGCATTCTTTCGCGCCAACATCTCCCACACAACTCTCATTCTCAATACTCCGACTACGCCGACATCCATACATTTTGCGGTCAACCGCACACTAAGATCGTGAACTTTGCCGCCAATCAGGACTTAGACCCTCATCTCGGAGGCTCACGGCAAGGCCAACAACGCTCACCAAACTTTTACGTTTCGCGTTCCACTCCGCAAAACTCACCCTCGCGTAACAACTTCGATTAAAAGCGAACCGCACAATATGGTATGCGCACCGTAAAGCTGCGAGTCCTGGGTAACGGGATACTGAATACCACACAAGGTTCATGCAGACGCGTCCGCTTTTGCTGATGGTCTGACAAAGCACGAGGTGTATGCGCAGGTGCTGGAGCAGGCTAGCGCGCTGTTCGATGGCCAGAGAAATTGGGTATGTATGAGCGGCTCGCGCTGCATCTCCAACGAAATTGAAGAAATCTGCTAACGAATGTTGTTAGGTCTGGTACGTACAGCACTCCAAAGCGCGGTCTTGCAATTTCAACGCAACTCTGATCGTTGCCATGCAAGTATAGCGTGCTAACGGAAGAAGCAACTTCGCAAACACGGCGTCCCTGCTCTGGCATGCCTATCACTCGCTGCCCGCTCCGTCGTCCAGCGTTAATTGGAGCGGCTTCTACTTCCTCAATCCGTCGAACCCGCAGCAACTGCTGCTCGGCCCATTCCACGGTCAGGTAGCATGCCAAACGATTGCGTTCGGGCGCGGTGTTTGTGGTGCCGCGGCGAAGACCATGCAGACGCAGCTCGTGCCTGACGTTGAGAAGTTCCCAGGGCACATCGCGTGTGATGGCGCGAGTAAGAGTGAGATTGTCGTGCCAATTATCAAGGAAGGGAAGGTGAGTGGCTCTGGCTATGCATGCGCTGAGAGGACCGTCTGACTGATTAACCAGGTCGTGGCTATCATCGACATTGATTGCGCCGAAGAGAACGGGTTTGATGAGGAGGACCAGAAGGCTCTTGAGGAAATTGCCGCTTTGCTTGCCGAGTCCTGCGACTTCTGAGTGCGTGGAAGGACGCTTGAATTCATGGCTATGGGGTTGAGTCGGCGTGCTTGCACGCGGAGAGTGCGGTGGCCTAACATGATCATCAAGACATCGTGGCCACCTAGAAAGATATTCAGTTCTGCCTAACATGATCAATGAAGACATTACGGTAATCCCTTTCCTCCAGATTCGAAGGAGCATGTTGAGTCACGAAGAGGGAATTTGAGGGTCAAGACTCTGAGCGAAGCCCAACGATTGCGAACCTTGATTTACAGCTGACTATATATCAGCACACACTTTCTTGCTCCTTTCGCAACGACCAACCACAACCCACCACAGCACGTGAAAATCTTCTCGAAAGTCAAAGAATGCTCCGATGAACCGCACTTCGCCTTGCGCGAAGAGTCACACTGTTTGGGAAAGTTTTTCTGCTCATGTGTCCGTACTCAGCTTGACTCTACCATGATTAAAATCCCCATTCCAAAACACCGTCACCCAGCTCCCCTCACATCAGTCCCACGGCCGACAGTCCATGAAGTTGTTGCCACAAATACGTCCGCGAAAAATGTCAAGGATCCAGAACTGCCCTGTCACTCCCGAGAACCACGCAACGGCCAAGTACATTCCCACCCGAGCGTAGAATAAGACATCGTAGAGGAAGTCGCGCGCGCCTATGAAAAGATACTCGAGAAGCGTGTACGGGGAGCTGGGGAAAATGAGTGCTGCGCCCAGGATGATACTCGAGAGAATGAGGACGGTGTCACGCATCCGTGTCGTGTAGAGTATAGGTGCGATTTGAGAAGTAGGCTGCTGAGTGTTCATGGTGGTTGATAGAAGTCAAGGCAGAGGTAGAGGTCGAGGTCGAAAGGGTGGGGATGACTCGCTGATGGACGTATAGTGGTTTGTGTCAATTCTTCTGAGCAGACGATGGTTGGCAGGTAGTTGACTTATATACACGGGCCTCGTCACTAGGGACATGATTGTTTGTGGCCTGTGGGGATGCATCGTTTGCTGTTGCGTCATCAGCTTGCGTTTGTGTTGATTGTGTGAGTGTAGTTCCACACGAGGATCGTTCGTCGTTACTCGAATCGGAATCACAGGTAAGATCGATGATAATGTGTGTGTATTGGGTATCTCCAATTACCTCGTCGCGTACTATGCGCACGTTACTGATAGGCATTGTTGCGAAAGTTTGATATGTTATGTAAGGAGGCGAAGGTTCCCACCCTTATATATATCCAGAATCAGAAGCTTGTGAATACTCGTTCATCGCCAAAATTCAATCTCTCTGTCGCAGAAATGCATTCCAGTGTCAGTATGGGTGGATTTCACGAGACAGTCACTGTCGAAGGCTGCTTACTGTTGCTATCAGCAGAACATTGCTATTTGCCACAATGAGCACGTCTCCGCAGGACTGATCTTTTCCAGGCACCATGGACAGTGAAAAGTGTTTACTCGAGGCTTCTAATGAGATAAAAACTTTCACTGAAAGCGTACACTTTGGTCTTGTCTGGAACCCCCTTTAGCTCAACCTCGAAAGTCTCCTCGACTTCTAGCTCAACCACCGCCTGAACTAATCGATCAAAATCCAGCTGGTTATACCTCACCCTCAGAAAGCATTGGTGGACATGTCCCTCAATTCACGCGAACCAACCCCCTTCACCGCCGAAGTCGCCACCACCATCGAATGCCGCGAAGAAGACACCGCTTCCCCATTCTTACCTATCCCTCGCTCCGCCTTCGTCACGCCCGACGCAATTGCCAACGACATCGTGCCAATGCTGTCATTGTACCCGGATCGTTTACTGGCTAAAGCCTCCTCGTCTGTGTCTCCAACTGAGCGACCTGCTGGACACGGCCGTGTGAACCCAACCACCGTCGCCCTGGGCGAGATGACCAAATGGATGGAGACGGGCACATTCGGCTCACAGACGCCCGAAGATCTGGATCCCGGCGTCGAGGTTCATATTGTGTGCATGCTCCAGGAAGACGTCGAAGCTGGGTTAGCGGCGACCGAGAACTCGACCGAGAGTAAGATTGAGGAAGCGTCAGGAGACGAAATCACCAAGATCGAAGTCTCGAAGAAGATGAAGAAGCACAGGAAGAGCGATAGCTTGCACTAGATCTTCAAGGAGAACGCGTCAGACCAGGAACCCTGGACTCGAACAGATGGCGGATACGAGCTCACAGAGTCCATGGCCGTGGGCGTGTTGGGAGACGGGAAGACTGGCCCTCGCATGCTGCGCTGTGGTCAATGTGGTGGGCAGATAATCGTGTTCGAGGGGAGGACAACAAGTTGTTATGTCTGGATTGTGGAGTGATGTTGTGATGGAAGGCAATCTGGTGAGGAGAGTGCTGAGTGGGCTAGTGTTGGCTAGTGTTGGCGTTATCCACTGAGCGAGACGTCGTTCCTGTCGAAAAGGGTGATCGCACTTGCTCAGCACCATGGCGATAGATGCTCTAGGAGCTTCTGGATGGGACAATCGAGAATTGCAATGGGGAGGACGAGGCTACAGGAAAGGAAAAGACGGCAGATGGAGTGATCGATTAAACAGCCGGTAAGAAAGATATATTACTTGCTCGCATTCCCAGTGGGCGAATGGTGCGAGAGTATGCCACTACACAGCTAGCCAGGGGGGACAGTATTGGGGAAGGATATAGATAACTTCACTAGACAAGTGGAATCTTGTTGAACTTGAGAGTAGTTAAGACTAAGTGCTCGTTATCTTCATAATGCCATGTCATCCGCAACCGAGACCCGGAGAGAGAACCAAGACCGAAGTGCAACAAGACAGAATCGATCAAGCAATGCTGTGACTAAGAAGTGACTCGGGAGAATGGAACAGCACACCAAACGCCTGACTGTGAAACCCAACCCGCAAAGTGCTGACTTGCACACACCCATGAGATCCAAAACGCCCTTCCTGCATGAGAACCCGTTTGTCGGAGAACATTGCGTCGACAATGCTGAACACCCGTTCATGCCGCTGGTATCGCTCGATAGAGAAGATGCCGATGATGAAAGTGATGATGCCAGTACGCCTTTCGTACCTTACGACCGATGATGCTGAAACTCAAATATGAACAACGTGCTCACGACTTCGGGCGACCAGAGGAGCCGCCGACACTGCCAACTCTCCCACTGGTCTTGCGAACACTAGTCTTGCCCTCAGTGCTCTTTCGGTTCGAGCTCGATCGAACCTTGCCGATACTGAGGCCACTGCCATTCTTATCCCTCGGTGTCTTCGGCCGCCCGCTAATGGGCTGCGGGCCTGGTGCTGTGTTCTCGGCATCGCTGCCGCTACCGTAGCCGAAAGAGGTGTGAGTCACCGACGTGTGGACGACAGACGTTGTGCTGAAAGCGCGGCGGGTCTTCTCCTTGATTGAGGCAGGAGTGCGACCCGGTGAGCGAGAAGAAGTTCTCCTTGCGATCTGGCGCAAGTGGAATTCTTCGTCAGACTCGCCATCGTAACGCGTGAGATCCGCTCTGACTTCGGTAGAAGAGCTCTGGAATGGCTCATTCTCATCAATGCGGGCTGGCGATTGCCTTGTACTCCCAGTACCGTAAAGCTTACTAGTTTTGCGAGGTTGTCCTGGTGTTGGCGCGGGAAGATTGTCCTCTTGCACACCAATGTTTGATCGCGCAGCGGTACGCTGCTCATTCGACTCGATCTCCCCGAGCGCAGCGCGCCTTTGAGAACCATTCGGGGGTGTGAAGGTCTGGCCGTTGCTTGCGAGGCGCTGCTTGCGTGGCGACGCAGAGGGAGTTGAAGGCATCATCTCGGCGAACTTAGCCTTCATGGTGTCCTCGTGCCACCATTCGCGGAAAGTCATCTGGTTGAGGTGCAGCCAATGCTGCTGAGGGCCAACAACCATACCAGGGCGCATAAATCGCATGTAGGCAATGATCTCGTTGGCGGTGAAGCCATGCTTGTAAATGAGGTAGGCACCAATGAGGCATCCAGTGCGTCCGAGACCAGCCTTGCAGTGCACGGCAATCCCCTTCTTGCGGATAGTGATCATCTCGTGTGCGAGGTTGATAAATTGGCGGACAAGAGACAGCGGCGGGCACGTGCCGTCATCGAAGATCATGTTGAGGTGCTTGATTCCAAGCTTCTCGAAGTATGTCGAAGAGTACAATTCGGAGTTCAGGCGGACGACCAAGCCAATGTTGCGTGCGCTGAAGTGCGAGAGGACGTTCTTGAAGGGTCCGGGCAAGCTCGATTTCTGGACCTCGGCGATGTTTGATGGGATCGTGGCGTACATCGGCGACGATTTGGAGATCTCGTGAGTGGGCTGTTGTTGGGGCGAGGCGAAGGCCAGGAACTGAGGAGTGACCCAGTTGAAGTCACCCATGTCAACGCGCTCATACTTCTCGTACTCCTCGAGACTGAAGTCTTTGAGTCCGCAGAGACCCTCCTCCTTCGCCTTCCAAACACCGTAGATGACATCCTGGATGTTGAGAACGTAGTCAGCCTGGCTGTATCCGGCATCGCGGAAGGGCATGCAGGGCGGGTCCATCTGAGCAATGGGCGCAAGAGCCAGATGGGGCGGCCATGACTGGATCAGAACCATGTAGCAGGCAAGGATGCAAGCAGCGTTGGCGCGACCTGAAACCTGTTAGCGCTCGTGTGACCACAGCAAGTTTTGGGTTTGCATACTCCTCGAGTCTGCACTGCTCCAGAACACTACTGCGCGCTCCTCGTTCGCAGGGTCGCCGAGAACCTCGTGCAACTGGACGGCGAAGCGGTAAAGATGACCAATGTGGAGCGGGCCGAAGTCGCCGTGGAAGGCATTGTACAAAAGGGTCTTGTCGATGCTAAAGTATACAGGCGGGAGCGACTTAGCGCCAGAAGCAGTTGGCGCGCGCGCTGAGCGCTTCGACGGCGACGCGTGCTGTTTAGGGTAAGGGAACGGTGTGTTCGCGTCCGGTGTGTGCGTGTACGAGGCAAGATAAAGTCGATCCTGGATATACTAGAAGTGCATCGCCTTAGCATTCGGACTGAGGCGCATTGTTTTGGGCTCTGTTATGGTGCTAACCTCGATGACCTGACCATAGCTGGTCGCGCTGGCGCGAGGCGTCTTTGACACCCGTGACGAAGACATGGCGAAGAATATAACGCTGATGCTGGAACTAGCGCGGCAAAAGACAGAAGACTACTTGCGGGTGCAAGCGTCAAGGGTACACTCGAGACGACGACTTGGGACGAAAGGGCGAAGTGGACCAGCGCAGAGCAATTGCGGGTGGTGAGTCGGTGTGAAGCTGCGAACACAGTCGCCGAGTGCTTCTTGTCGTGCAATGGTCCGGAGAATGAATAACAGTAATGATGTCTGGAGTCCGACGGTGCTGGTGGGAGAGATATTGTATGAGCCGCGGTGTTTACATTCGGGCGTCTTGGCGGCGCCTCCCACAACAAAGCTGCGTCCTTGCCGTTTTGGGATGGTGGAGCTCTAGTCTAGACCGGGGATTTCGGCTCGCCTTGACAACCACACATCAAAACAACGTTCACAACAGTGCTTGGCCACAGCTCATTGCACGCACGGCTTGCGGTGAGGCCAGCCCCTGCCCCCAAGACCTGTTCTCTGTTTGTTGTTCTGCAGCATCCACGCGCTGCTTCTGCGGGCCTCAACATAAGCTCAAGCGTCGCAGGAGATTGCCATTGCTTGAGGAACCGTAGCAACCTATTGTGGAGGCTGGAAGAGCACATGACATCACAGGGTCCATCATCGAATTCTGAAAGTGCATCGATCCTGCGTGGCAGCGCACTGCATGCAGTAGCACCATCTAGCCTTACTGACGTGTACCCTCTGTAGGTGTTATTGCAGATTCTGTGTTGCTGCCACGAGCTGCCGTTGTCACACCAGCATGATCCGTACCGGCAGGGCCAACGGGTGGCTCAAGCAGCCAATTGACACCCTCCCGACATGGGCAACCTTTCATGGCGTTTCCTTCAATGGCATTAAAATTGGCCCATTGCCGGGCTTCGAGGACCGAGGCTCTACCGTCATCGCCGACCATGGACTTGAAGGCGGCAAAGTCGAGCCTCTGCTTGTTGTGCCTAAAGAGCTCATCATCTCGCGACAGAACATTGAGCTTTTTGCCAAAGCTGATCGTCACTTGCGCGAAGTCCTTGAGGCGACAGGAGACTTCGGAAGGGTGTGGCTGACCCAAAAGTAGAATGACCAGTGACTGACTCGAGTTGCAGACGACCAGAGGTGCGGTATTGATTTTCATTCTCATGCAAGCGACCATTTGCTGTCCGGATATCAAGGACGTTGGCGTTCTCAACCCTCTCACCGAATACATCAAGTACCTTCCAGATGAGCTCCTGCCAACATTCTGGTCAGAAGAGGAGCAGGAACTGCTCACAGGCACAACTTTGCAGCCAGCCGTACGTGCAAAGCTCAGCAGCTTGCTACGTGAGTTTGAGCTTGTACGGACCGCTACAGAAAATATCGAATGGTGCGCAAAGTATTGGTGGGACGAAGACACTGGCCTCGTCAACTTCGATGATTGGTTATGTGTCGATGCAATGTACCGCTCCAGAGCCTTGGAGTTCCCAGGTGTAGGTGACTGCATGTGCCCTTGCGTGGACATGGCGAATCACGCCTCCGGTGACGCTACTGCCGCTCTGTATGAGACAGACGAGGATGGTGACGGTCTACTCCTGCTAAGGCCTGGCAAGAACATAGGCAAAGAAGACGAGATCACAATAACGTGCGTCGCGTCCTGCAATCATCTTACACTGCTGACCTTGATACAGGTACGGGGACGACAAAGGGGCATGTGAGAACATCTTCTCTTACGGCTTCCTCGAAGACTCGATGGCTTCGGCAAAGGTCATGTTTCTGAACATCGACATCCCAGACGATGATCCACTACGGCCGGCGAAGATGTTTGTTTCTACAGCACCACCAGGCTTTCGACTCTTTGAGAAGAACGGAGCCATCGACTGGGAAAGCGACTTCATCTGGCTCGTCATTGTCAATGAAGAAGATGGACTGGACTTCAAGGTCAGACAGACTGTCGAGGGGAAGCGAGAGATCCAATCTCTGTGGAAAGATGCAGAGCTAGACGATACCAGCAAGCTCCGGGAATATCTTCATGGAGACCCGTTGTGGGACGTTTACCGGCTTCGCGCTACGGTATTACTCCAGGGTCGAGTGGATGCGCAAATAGCGCTTCTGAAGGAGGTAGGAAACCCGCCTAGACAGGCAACGGTACGAGAACTCCCCTGGAGCCTTGCGGAGCGACTCCGTACCCTGGAAATGAACATGCTCGAAAGAGCCACAGACGCACTTGAGCGCAAGGTAAGGAAGTCTCCGGTACCCCGCGTGTGACTGAAGCTCCAGCATATTTCAAGTATCCTTGATCTGCAGCACTCCGCAGAACGTTCACAAGTCTCTCACTAACAGCTGCCCTAGAAATCGAGACTTCTAGAGTCTGCAGTCGTTCAGCAGTATCTCTGTCTTGGTGAGGAGGACGAAGAAGTCGACTTCACTTGAGCTGGCAGAACACTACCAGCCTAATTCCTACCCGCATAGACTGTGTTTGTCGCGCAATTGATGTGTACGGCTCAATGTACGGGCACGCTTGATGTGCGGATCAGGGCAGCCTTGCGGTACGGCAACTATCAGACCCGTCGAAGGCCCGCCCAACATAATACATCCAAAATGCATGTTAGACTCATGTCCGCCATATGGCAACTGCCTGTGATTTTCTTGTACTCTGAATGCTGTCCATGTTCCCAAACCATGGGCACCGTACTGCAGTCACGGTCACACGACCATCAGCATCATCCAAGAGCAGCGCCGTGATCCCGACGTGTGTACACTGACAGCCACATCCATCCGCCGAGCGTTGGTGACGGATGCCGGTTCCTCCGGGACTCTCATCCCCAGGTTTCGAGGCTTGGCCCGCAGCCACGGCTCGCATAGCCTCGTTTAATCAACGCACTGACTGCCGGAGGCAGACCCTGAGCGATTTGGCGGAGATGACAGATTGCACGCTTATGTCAGGACGATCAAACTCACGACATCCGCTTTGCCAAGTTCAGCTTCTGGAAAATTGGTGGCGTGGCTGGTGCGCCAGGCTGGTCAAAGGCAGAAAGGCAGGACAACTCGAGGCTTACGTTGTTGGGGAGACTCAAAGTGTGGAGGCAGCACCACCGATCTCGCTCTTAATGCTACAATTGTGAACTTACCAGGCATGGTGAAATCTCACAAAGATTTGTGCGCAAAAGACGAGGGATCAGAGATCGATCGCTGAGTTGGTCTCGAGCACAGCTCAAGACCTGAGGACGACTTAACGCAGGTGATGACACCTGAGCTCGGGCAATCAAAACACTCGGGCCGGCGTCCAGCAAGTCTTTCGCATCGTGAGGGCCTCCCCGCAAATCACTACGAATAGTCTAGCTGTCAAGCTTCACGGCCACCCTTCGTTGGAACCGTTTGACGAAGGCTGAGGCCACGCATCCTTCCCCGCATATTGATCGACTGCGTGTTTGAGGGATAGCGGCACGCAACAGACGAAAAAGCATCGGGCCACTGATGCGTTGATGGATCCTTCCGTGCATGGATGGGACGCGCTTCCCCAGTTCGCCGGGGTCTCCACAAATTAGAAGTTGCCCCCCGGAACCCACTAATTTAGGGCAGACACTGACCGACAGCTTACATCTGCGCCAGCCGTCCCTTCCTCCGTGCGCCTTCTAAACTCACCCGCACCCTCCGCGCTGTCACCCTTCTCGCAACCGTTTCACCCCTTTGACGCTGCGACACCTTGACTGGAAAATTCGCCATAACGATCACATAAGCGCCTGTTGCCCTGGACCCGACACATCGGATGCTGACGGCTTGTGACACGACCTGTCAGTGATCCCCTGGTGGGCCCCCACCATATCCAGCGAAAGAGCGCAACCAATCGATAGCCGCACAAAACAAACCACCACCAAGATGCCTGGAATACTGCCTATGAAAGTAATCAAGGTCGGTTCCAGCTGTCAATCCCGCATCGCACAAGCCTGCGACCGATGCCGCTCGAAGAAGATACGCTGCGACGGCATCCGCCCAAGCTGCACACAATGTACCAATGTTGGTTTCGAGTGCAAGACCAGCGACAAGCTCAGTCGCCGAGCGTTTCCAAGAGGCTACACAGAGTCGCTCGAAGAGCGCGTGCGACTGCTGGAAGCTGAGGTCCGCGAGCTGAAGGAGCTGCTCGACGAGAAAGACGAGAAGATCGATATGCTATCCCGAATCCATTCACATTCGCCTCAGGGCTTTTCAAATGGAAGAAGACCATCTGTGCAATCACCGCCTGCCTCAGAGGTTAGGGAAGAATCGCAAGAGAAGGACGACACGTTCAAGGTGCAACAACCTCCACTACTTGTAGACGATGAGAATCGCGACTCCTACTTCATCGGCAGCTCAAGTGGGCGGAACTTCGTTGGTATGTCTACGCTTGTGCCTCAAGACCACTCAGTCGCTTATCTAACAATCTACAGAGGCCTTCAAGCAGAAGGCACAGGAGACTGGCCGACTTCACACAGATATCAACTCGGCTGTCTTCTTCGGTACAGGTGCCAAAGCATCCACTTCGTCAGCAAAGCGCATCGTGTCTTTCAAGGCGCCGCCTCGTCTGGTGTCTGATCAGATGATCAACATTTTCTTCCAGGAATGGGCACCCCTGTTTCCTGTTCTTCATCGCCCAACTTTCCTTGGCTTGTACGAACAGTACGTCTCCAACCCCGAGGAGCTTACCGATAAGAAGTCGATTGCGAAGCTCAACCTCTGCTTCGGGATTGCTGCGCTCTCAAGTGACGTATGTATCCTACTCCTTCCTCGGCACTTGCATTACTAACTCAGAGAAGTCACGCGACGGTGATGATGTTGCATCCTTCGAGGCACAATGGCAAAGCGCCGTCGACACCTTCCTGATGGACAATGACCTTGCCACATTACAGTGTCTGGTTCTTGCTCAGATCTACTCTCTGCTCAAGGGTGATTACTCTCGCGTGCTCAAGTACAAAGGTCTTGCCGTCAGTCTGTCGCAACGTCTTGGCCTGCATCAATCACAGAAGCGCTTCGCACTTGGCGCGCTCACCAGCGAAACTAGGAAGAAGGTGTTCTGGTCACTGTACACTGTGGACTGGTAAGGACTCTTGTGCCGAGTGTCGATCTTTTGTCGCTAACATCGACTAGCCTGTCTGCCGCACACCTTGGACTTCCCAAGCTGATCAGAGAGGAAGACGTTCACTGCGAGTATCCAGTGGACGCCGATGACGAATACGTCACAGAGAAGGGGTTCCTGCCGACCCTGCCCGGCGAGTCAACCAAACTTTCGAGCGCACTGGCCCTGTTCCGTCTTTCTCGCATCATGTCCAGGGCTTTGGCCGAGTTATACCCGACCTCGTCGACGCACGACATTTCGTTCCGCACTGTGGCCTCTCTGACCGATGAGCTTGAAGAGTGGCAGAACAATCTGGCCCCACACCTCAAGCTGACGTTCGCGCAAGACAAGCCCAGCACGAACGTAACGAGCAGCAGAGCACCCATCCTTGTAAGTCACGCATGTTGACAGTCTTGAGCATATGACTAATCGGAGACAGTCTCTTGCGTACTACCACATTCAATCATTAATTCACCGCCCGGTCGTTGTTGCCGATCTCGGTGACAAGGGCTCATCCGCTCTTGTCGCAATTGGCGATGCCAGCAAGCACATCGTCCAGATTGTGCAGCTTCTCGATGAGCGTAAATTGAGCTTCTCCTTCTGCCTCAACCGCAATGAGGTCCTTGTTCAGGCTGGATTCGGTCTGCTCTACCAGACCGTAAATCTCGCTCGCGATAGCAAGCTGGCTAAGGATTGCAACCGTCTCGTCTGCACGGTCGTGGATATGCTTGAACGCGGTGCCGCCGCTGGCTCTATGGAGTTCCGCCGCATTGGGTGTTCATTAATCACCGTACCCCGAGTCGGCCCTCCCGCTCTGTCTCGCCACAACTCAGAGGGAAGCATGGGTGCGCCGATGGACACCCTGCGTGCGACACAAAAAACGCTCAAGGCCATCGCTGCTCGCTTCTCTCCAGGTGCTATGAAGTCTGGTCGCCACGATATGCACGAGTCCCGACGTGCTACTCTGCCCAACATCTCGCCAAATGTCGGTGTGCATGGCAACCCCTCCTCGACAAGTCTTTCCTCGATCCGGTCAGAGCCACACATGGCCCGCTCAGAACCAACCATGAGTCCGCCAACACACAACCGCGCCTCCTTCTCTCAACCTAGCAAGCGCCGACCTAATCTCACGCCTCAGCCTCCGGCCCACCGCAACATCGACTTCCTCGCGTTCAACAATGACGCTTTGGCTGGCTACTCGCTCGCACCCACCACTGTTAAGACTGAGGTGTCGAACTCCGATTGGGAGCGCCTACTTGGCTCACTCGATGGCGGACAAACCAACATCTACGACAACATCTACGGAGGCCCAGCAGCGGAGGCTCTCCTCGACGTTCCTGTCGCTCCTTCTACCGCAACCGACAGTAGCGCCAACTGGTCGCCCGATGCATGGGACTGGAACAGCTATGGAACCGCAGCGCCCCCACAGAGCGTGCTCAGCTTCAGCGACGAGAGTCTGACCAGCGGTGAGGAGTTCAGCAGCAACTCATGGGATTCTGGCACACCGGGCAGCGATAGGATGTACGCCGGCATCATGATCCCTGACATGAGCACACCCACCGGTCTTGCAGGACTCGACGGCAACTTTGGTCTATGAACGCTATGATGATACTTGACGATTGGGCTGGGCGTTGAGATTGGAGTTCAGGGGCAGAGGAGTTGACCACGTTGACACGCTCGGTTGCACTTCGATGTTGTTTCGATTTGTTTGCTTTGAGATACCACCTTCCTCGCAAGAGCGAGATGACGCGCGACGTTGTATAGGGGCTGTGTTCTGATCTTCCGGATTTCTTACCGTACACAGCAACAGAGTCCTTCTTTCTTTGCAAAAGCACCCAGTACATACTTGATAATAAGACTCTTTCACGATATCACTTGCCCTGTTCCAAAGACCGAACGACTTTGCCTCGAGTCTCGCATGCTCAAGTCTCGCATGCATGTCCCCAAAACAACTTCATCCTCAGTTGTCCCGGATACCAGGTCAGTGCCGATCAGCTGGCACAAGTTTCCAGCCCTCTTGGCAGTCTATGACGACAGCTATCATCAGCTCAAGCGCCTCGGACAATCAAGCTCTACAACCAAGACCAGTGTTATCCCCGCAGTGACGCACAAGAACAGAAGCGCGCTTGCAGCTCGAACGGTATGCGCGAAGCATGACCGCGATGCAGCCGCCAGAGCGCGTCCGTGCCAGCGAAGGCCTTGCTTGCACTTTCGCACCTCGTTCTCGACATTGACTCATGCCTGTCACATTGTGCCTCGCATCGCATCGCGACACCTCCCTTTGCTGCTGCAAGAGGAGCAGCTCGGCGCAGCGGAAGTTTGACCGTTCCCACACAGGGCCCCACTTGGGCGGCTGAAATTAGCCTAGTGGACTTAGGGCTACCCCGGTGCGGAGGCGCGGCGCACGTGGGCCGATATGCGGGGTGGCCTGACGCAAGCACGCACGGCAAGTGCAGGGTTTGTGGGCAGAGAGGAAGGGGTTGCGGATAATCTATCTGAATACCCCATCAATATGGGGAAGGTGAGCGCGTGCGAGAGGAAAGTATGAGTGGATGGGCAGGTCGCAGCTGGTGGCGGCGTGGAGGGTCGTTGTGGTTTTCTCTGGTTCTTCGAGAAATCCCCGAGCTGCAGTGCTCGCAGCATAGAGGCATGCACACCCCACGAAAAAGCTAAAGCCATACGGCTGCAGATTCGCGATGTCGGGTCATGTGTCACGGTCAATGCAGGACGTAGCTGTTAAATACGTGTCTTGATTGGCCTGTGTTGTTTGTACGACGTATTGCTTGTCCAAATCATCCAATGAAGAGAACTTGTTGTCCACCGTCTCAGCAGCCACACACCTTCGACTTCAGGCGGAACCGCAGCTGGTGATGTCGCTGAACGGCCCTGCTCGCTAACGGTCTGCCATGTAAGGCCACAGACTGCTTCGATATCACGCCACGTCGTCCAAGCTGAAACTGCCGCCGCTACATTGCAACGCTCGCCATGGTGTATCGCGCCAAAGCATCGGAGGAAGTCGGATGTGCAAGTCAAAACCTGGAAGGGCTCGTTCGGCGGCAGGGATGCAACGCAGAGCCTCACGCCGTAAGTATCCGCGAGCGGCGGTGAGGCTGTCTCGGTGGAGTGGAAGTGTACGTCCAGGGTCCGCAGCAACGGCAGCCTCATCATGGCTCTAAGTCTGATCGACGGGGGCAGAAGGGCCGGATTGTGCATGAAAGTCTGTCGACTAGCGCAGGAACTCGCTGTTGAGGAAGTCGACGAAGACTTCCTTTATGCGCGCTTTCGAGAAGCTGTGGGAGCGGTTCATGGTGATGAATTGGCGGCGGATGCGCTGCAGTTGCGGGAGGGTCATGGGCGTGGCGGGGAGCTCGAGGGGGCGCTCGACATCGGGGACGCTGATCTGGCCGCCGCCCTCCCCTGCGTGGTCTTTCTGGTAGGTTGTGATCTGGGCGACGATGTCGGAGGTGGTCTTGTCGAGCTCGTAGAGGTAGTTCTGCTCGGTGGCAGGTTTCTGCGGTTGTCAGCTGCGCGCGACGCACGAAGCCCTCAGGTACGTACCAGCACTGTCGCCTGGTGAGGTCGGACCACCTTGGCCTTTCCGTCGCTGCCTACGAGGGCGTCCCAGACCTGGTCGCACCACGCGGCTTCGTCCTCCTGCACGACGATGAACAGCGGGCTGTCCCACCGCGTCATGCCGTTGGGCTCCTCGTACCTGAAGACCAGGTTCTCGAAATCCTCGTCGTCGTACCCGCCATCTTTGTCCTCGGCGGCCAGCAGCGCGGCGTTGATCTCGCGGCACTTGTCGGCGGGCGTGCCTATGTGGACCTCTGGGGGTCAGCGGGGGCGTCTTGTACATGGCTGGACATGCTCACCACACAGCTGGGCGTCGACACGGCCTTGGCCTCGCAGTACAGCTGGTACCGGAAGCCCTTGATGTAGTTCATTCCATCGGCGATGACGATGTCGTCGCGCGACAGCACGCGCTTCACGGCAGAATATTCCTCGGCACGCGCATCCTTCTCAGCCCTCGCAGTGTGGTAGACGGCGCGCGACACGCCCAGCGTCTGGTCGTTGATGAGGTGCACCTTCAGTCGGCTGGCGCGGGCATCGGCGCTCGTGGCAGCAATCTTGGCCTCGCAGTACGCTTTGAGTTGCAGTGCGCGTGTGGTCTTCCCCGCGGACGGGTATCCTAGCGCGGGTCAGGTGTGCTTCTTCAGCAGCATATCCGTTCCCTACGCACCTGAGATGAGGACGAGCTGCGGCGCATTAGTCACGGGACCGCAGAGGGAAGGTGAATCCGGGGCTCACAGGCATGTTTGGCGTGGTGTCGCTGCAGTGACTACGGGTCAAGTCCGGACGCAGTAATTTCCAATTTCCAAGTTCCAACCCCGCCAAAGGAATCTGCGATCTCTACGCCGCGATCGTTGGACTGGCGCTCGATGCGATGCCAACGGTACACCAGTAGTACGAGGCTACGAGGCTGCTAGCCAATGCCTACGGGCTCCGTCAGCTGTGGCCGCGAGTCGCGCTGAATTCGGTAGATTTTCCGGGCCCTTGAATCGGTAGATTTGGTGACGAAATATTTCACGAGGCAGCGCGGAACGCCCATAAAGGTATGCCAGCCTCGGCTCAAACGCCGCCGATAGTGCTGCCTTTCTATCCCTAGACTCTTCCCTGCCGCCCTGATCTTTATCCTGCCCGCAATCTGCCCTCATTCAGCCTCTTCTGGATATATTGCCTTGCCTTGCCTCGCCTTACTTTACGTCCACAACGCCTGCCCATTCGTGCTCCGCGACCGTTGGACACGCTGCTCGCTACCGAACACCGCACGCCTCGGCGATACCACGGCTGCTTTAAACCATCCGCAGCCGCCCCTAGCACGCCGGTCCGCGACGTATACAGTAGTCCCTCTCCACTCTTTCGAAACTTCTTCTTTTCCCCAGAACTAGAAGACTCTTGCATTCCCCGAGCGCGCATCACTCGCTCAAGAATGTCTCAGCAATTTCCCGCCCGCCCAGCCGTCGCCCCTCTGCAGTCCTCCAGTGCCCAAATCTCCAGCTACAGCAGCAGCTCCAGCCTCGCCTCGCCGTCTCCCCAGTCCGCAGCACCGCTCTCGTCACCCACCATGCCCAGTGCCCAGCAGCAGTACTCGTTCGGCTCCCTGAACCAGCCGCAGCAGCAACAGTCCCAGCAGCAGCAATCGCAGCAACATCACCCTATGCAGCTCCAGAGACATCCCAGCTACGAATACCAGCCCAACAGACAGGGCGCCGGTGCGACACAGAACGAGACCGCGGCCTACCTGAATTCTGCTGCCTTGCTGGCAGAAGCTGCGAAGCGTGCCTCGATACAAGTCGTCATGCGAGACATTGAAGAGATGGAGCTCTGAGACCCTCGCAGAAGAACTTCCTCGACACTTGGATCCTCAAACAACATCAATCGACGACAACACTCAATTCCTCTGTTGTCACGGCAAATATCGGCCGAGGTCGCTTTACTTTCTCCCAAACAAACCGAGTGGGTCCATTGATCGCTATCGATCATTCGACCCCGCTACCGGAAATCTGGCGGCAATCGTGCGAGTCCCATCTCAACTCGGAAGTTGCATTGGGCTGCCTTGCAGTGCCCAGCCCTTTCCATCTCTTCTGAACCCAATCTTCAGCCCGACTAAAAAATTGTGGGGCATCATCATGACTTCACTTCTACTGTATATCTTTGCTCGTCATTGAGTCGCACAGACGACTATATCATCGACAGGAGTCGACATCATGTATCTCTTAGCCAGGCGTTTAGTGCTGGTACGCACTTTTGATTTTTGACAGCATCGCAATGCGACTCGAACCTGGGCGGTATCTTTTAGACGCAACAGCGCATACGTGCATATATAGCGAATCATCAAACGAGAAAGTTGATTACATTCTATCATACCCCGATCGTGCTGATAACAGCGCAGGCGAGCATTCTTATCATAACGTTCTAAGGCAGAAGCAAACACACACCTCACCACCTCACCACGATCGACACTGTGTACTGCATCAGGGCTACGAAAGAGCAGGGAACTCAAAGACTTCCTTCGTATCCGAAAAGCACCGTGTCATGAGTACTGAACGCAAGGACCTGCCAGGAGGTCGGGAACTACTCTACAGCAACTACCATCAAGAGGCCTTCAGCACCCTCTCACTGGCTCAACGCCTTGCACATACTGCCCAAAAACGCCGCTACAAATTCTGCCTCTACCAATCCTGCCTCTTCACACGCTTCCTAAGCGCCGCCCACCACGACAACCTTTCCTCGCGGACCCTGACCCCTTCGGAGTTGACCCAGACCCTTTTCCCCTCGTGCTCGCTTGCCAGCCTCCACTCCGAGAGTGCGAATCCCTTTACCTTCAAGCTTGTTGACGTACTTTCACTAGCCGCAGTCCTCGAGAACGAGATCGCATATGAGTCTGCGCAATGTTAGCAGAGTCCAGCGTGGAGGTAACCAGTGACTTACCCAAGTCGTGGGATTCGACGGCTTCTGGTCGAACATGCTGGGGCGTGTACGCTGACCAGTGCGGGTACGCGGCGCGAGGCGGCAGCACGTAGCGTTTGATAGTGTTGGAAGTGCGCGTGAACGCTTTCTTGAACTTCGACTCCTCGGCCAGGATGTCAATCACGTCGTCTGGCAGATTGGGAGGACCTGTGGGCTCGAGAGAAGGTGGGAGAGAGAAACGCTGCTCCTCGGGCCAGATGGGCGGGAGGTAGAGGGCGTCCATTCTGTATGTTTGCTTGGTGTTGGTAGGGTGGGAGGGAGTTGAGTGTCGTTGGGTTTTTGGGAGCTTGGGTTGTGGGCAAGTTCGTGTTAGTTGGACGATGAGAAAGAGCAGGGAGGTAGCTAAGGAGCCTTGGTATAGAAGTACAGGGCTCGAATTATTTGGAGTCTATCGAGCAGCTGGGAAAGATGAGGCAAAGGGGTAGGTGAACCAGAGTTCAGCTTCAGAACCATGGTTGCGTGGTTCAGGGCGCGGATGCACAAAAGAAGAATCAGGTTGAAAATGACTGCACTGACTTCAATCAGCGGTTCGCCGGTCATCTCTGTTGTAGAGAGCTTCTCCATCAGCCGAGCGTGATGCTTCACACGATCTTCAAACAATCTTCTAGCAGAAACACATCTTCCCAAATAACGTTCCAAGTCAGCGTTTAGGTCCACTTAGCGAGTGACCGATGTCTTTGTGATAGATCCCATAGCCTGAGACCCTCCTTTCACGTAATGATCCCTTCTCGTTTGCGCTTCTCCGATAATTCAGCACACGGTCGCGACCCCACCCCCCGAACGTTCGTCAAGCATTTTCTGCGTGGTCATCCTTGCTGGCCTCTATAGTGAAGGTGGTGAGCTCCCTTTTGAGCTTAAGCGGTCGGGAAAAGTCGATGATTCCGGCCAGACTAATATCCGAAAGCCCATTCAGTACATTTTCCAGCATTTTCTTGCTCAGATGGACCCGCGTGTCGGGAACATTCACAGACGCCCCTTTGAGGCTCTCAAGAGGATGGCCGGGTATACATGAGAGAATGCTCGACCAGAACGCGGTGCTGTATCGGGAGCCTCCATAGATTATGCCTACCTCCAGAAGTATGCTCAAGTTGTAGGTGAATTCGTATTCGTCGCACCAACCTCTTCGTCGCCGTAAGCGTAGTGCCAGATGTCGCGGAGCTCAGCTGGCAAGCGCAGAGATGGTGATCGCAGCGAGCTTTGCGCTGTATTAGTGTTGCGTTAGCTTTACTCAGAATTATCTAGTAAGTACTCACAGGTCCACTGTGGTCACTAGAATGTATCGATCTTGTGCTTCGTCCCGCCGCCAGAGCGGTCTCCGTCCGTGCAGGACCTCTTCATTGCCGTTTGCCGTGAGCGTGCGTCAAGGTGGAGGAAGATCTTGCTTGTTGAGAAAGTGCGGTAGTTGTCAGTGCATGGAGGGCTTGAGTGGGAAGTCCGAGAATGGGAGAGGGTCACTTCCTAAGTGCATTCGTTTCGGAAGGCGCAAACGTGGAGTGGGTCCTACGCCCTTGATAGCGCGATTGGAGGAAGGAGCTATGAGAGGGTATATGCAGACCGATCGCTGTTGGCAACGTGTAGAGAATCACAGGGAGACACTGTACGATCATGTTCTATGAGGCTGAAATCGAAGTAAGACTAAGATATTGGGTACTCCGAGAATCAACGAATGACTATTGCTTGATTGATATTCACTTCCATTATCGCTATACATATAGATGATTCCAGAATAGACCCACTCTGATCGTGCGCCAACCCGTCGACTGCGAAACCCAGGATCTTTTCCACAGCTGAAGCCCGAATTCGTCGCTCAAGCTAGTGGCCCTGCGCCTTCCACACCTGCGTAGTAGTCCAGCAGGTGCTTGCGGATCATATCACTGAGCTTTTCTGTGTCGTGCTTCGATCCAGAGCAGTCCTCAATGCGGATTTGGGTGAGGTCCTCCTTGAGCTTGTGCTGCTGAAAAAACCCGATAATTTGGCGAAAGTCGTCCCAATTCCGGTTTCTTGCCATGATGTTCTCCGGGGCCACGAAGTCTTCATCGTTGTAGATCTGCAGCTTCATGTGGAGCCCTTCAAGAGACTTGAGATCGCCAAAAAGGAGGCCTGAGAGGATGTATTCCCACTGGTCGGCGGAGTCAGCAGACAAAGACCCCATAGTCACGCTGATGCTGATGCGGCGAATCTGAGCCACGATAGGCTTGAGACGGAGCACAAAATCCTCGAAAGCGGAAGCGTCGTCAAATGCGAGAGTGCACGACTTGAGGAACACGTCAGACGTCTCGGCCCAATATTGCTTCGAAATCAGTTGTGGGACGTAGTAGGAGTGCTCGGCGTTACTTTTCTCAAAGACTGTGGACATTGATCTCCAAGGTTCGGGGGCCCAACCAACTCGGAGTGTTTGGTCGCCGAATGCAAACTTCCAGATCTTGTCACGGAGCTCGCGGGGAAGGCGGAGGAGCGGCGACTGGAGGGAGTTCTGGGCTGTCCTACTGGGCGGTCGGTCTTTGCACCGTACGAGCTCAGCAAACGTGTAAGGTCACTCACTTGTGCACAGCAATGCCTGGCTCAGTGTCTGGCTCGGGGCTAATGTCGTCGCATCCGTCCTCGATCATGCTTTTCATCGAGGGACCAGTGTAATCTCTATCTGTAGGCGACCTCTTCATCGTGCGTTGTGTTGTGAATTTCCTTGCTGCGTTGCTTGTGGAAGTAGTGATGTCGGAGATGATGTTGTTCTGGAAGCGCGCGGTGGTCGAGACTATATAGCGGGGTTACACAAGCGAGAGTAGAACTGAGAGCGAGAGTCGAGGTGACGGCGAGTTGCGAACAGCAGAGAAAACTGGCAATCAAGCGCCCATATTTCTGAACGTTATTGACGTGCATGACGGCAACGTAAGAATACACAGCTTTCTCAAACTCAACTATTACGAAGCCGCAGCCTTGTCCTCCCCCGCCTCCTTCGCCTGGAGCTCCTTCTGCATCTCGGGATTGAGCGGTTTCTTCGGGTCATAACCCACCTGCTTCACGATACCAAGACCTTTTGTCCTGCCCTCACGGAACAAGATGCGATCGCCGACGGTCAGATACTCAGGCCGTTGTACAAACCTGAACGCCACCTGCGCTCTGTCACCAGTGCGAATGTACTGTCGATCGATATCGATGATGGCGCAAGTCTGCGACACCGGACCAACATGCAGCATCGCCTGATACTTGGTCTTGATAGTGGTAGCGTGCGACAAGATCAAGACCTCAGCAACAAAGTCGCGGTACACCTTGGGCTGCGGGATGATTCCGGTCTTCTCGTCAGGCTTATCTGACTTGTGAAGGACCACCATACCTTTCCGGACGTCCTTCCGCCGTACGTTGCGCAGTGCAAGACTGGCAGACTGGCCGGCGGAGCAGCCGGGTACCTGAATTCGTTTCCGCTCGATGGACCGTACTTTGGTGGTTGTGAATTGGCCGAGACCGTCGGGTCCGACAAGGATGGTGTCGCCAGTGTGGATCTCGCCAGACTTTACGACGCCGGACACAACGGTGCCAACGAACGGCACGGAGAAGGTGTCGTTGACGTGGAACTCGAGAGGTAGGGAGCTGTCGTAGTTGCCATGGTGAGGCAGCACATTCAGGAAGGTGCGCACAAGATCGAGGTTGAACCCTGTGACGTTGGATACCTGGAAGATGGGGCAGATTCGCCGAGAGACGAATTGCGTGGCAGTGTTGATGCACTCCTCCCTGTTCTTGATGAAGACGGGGATCTTGCGAGCGCCAGGCGACTTCAGGATTTTACTCAACTGAGTGATGGTCTGCTCGAGAATCTGGGGAGGACAAATGTCGACTTTGGTGATGACAACCATGACAGGCACATTGAGCGCCAGAGCGATGCCGAGATGCTCTTTGCTCATGCCGACCAGGCCGTTGTTCGCAGCCACCATCAGCAAGCAGTAGTTGGGCTCGCTGGACAGGAGGCCGAAGACGGTGGTGCGTAGGTAACGCTCGTGGCCCGCCAGATCGGTGAAGCTGATGACTTTGGCCTATGACGGTCAGTTGCGAATCGTGTAGACGTGTGTGCTTTACGTACAGCGCGACGGCCGATCTCCTCCCAAGTCAGTTTGCGGCCGGCTGTGGTCGAGACCACGACGTCGCTCTTGCTGTCGAAGCCCATGATCTCCATGCCGACGGAGCTCGTGCGCCCGCTCTCGATCTCGTGCTTGTGGCGGAAGAGGTTGACACGCGCTTTCCCGCGTCCGTCATCCAGGCCTCCCTTGACCAGCACACCCAGCATGGTGCTCTTGCCGGCGTCGACATTGCCCACGACAGCAATGCGCGTCTCGATGACCTCGTCCACATCTTGAGGGCGGTGCCTGATGATCAGCTTGCCGCTGAGACTCGTGTCTTTTGCGTCGCGTGGGCCAACCTCGACGTCGCCGCCCACGTTGCGGGTCATGAGGATCTTGTAGTCGGCCTTGATGAGCTCGCCGACGGCGCCGATACGCTCGAGGGCAAAGTCCCAGTTCTCCCTGGTGAAACCCATGCCCTCGCCGTTGTCCTCCAGCCCGACGTCGAACAGGACCTCGCCGTGGCCCTCGGCCAGGCGCTCCTTGACGTGCTCTCCCAACGCGGCAACATTCTCCTCGGCGGGGTCGGTGAGCAGCGTCTTCAGGCGGATGTGCGGCTCCGCGTCGTCGGTCAGGCCCAGCTCGTCGAGGATGCTCAGCTCGTCGTGGTCCTCGAGGGTGGCGGCAGCTTGGCCGGGGCGTCGCAGCGCCTGCTGCTTCTGCACATAGTCGGCGAATTCAGAGAGCGCCTGCTGAGTCAGCGGTATTTACACGAGCAGTTCCTGCAGACCTACGCTCTCGCCCTTTCGCCGCTCGACGGGGTTCTGTTTCGGCGCGTATCGTGAGCTCATGATGGTGTGAAGTGTGGGGCAGTACGGGTATATCGCAGCTATGTCAGGTTGTACAGAGGGTTCGCCGTAGTAATACGTGTCGTAATCGAGTGTGGTGCTGTGGATGTTCCATGAGATGTTGTGGACCGATCATTGAAAGGCGCAGAGGAAACTACTGCAGAGTGCTGGTGAATTGCCCCAGACGCAGCAATGGCGATGGCGGCGGGCAGCTATTTAGCGTGAAGCTGCGAGTCATGGCCGATGACGCTTCCAATATGACAACCCTCATCCTCAAAATCACCGTGACTTGACTCACACCGTTGCTCAACTGACCACTGGAAGCCTGAAAAGAGGCGGTGCAGTTGTAAGAGCTCGTACTGAAGTTGTATCTTAGAAGACCCACTCCGCCCTATCACTACAGCTGCCTCCACTACCAGGCATTCATCTCCACAGCCGTCCGTATAGCAGCAGACTGAAGGGCGCAAACTTGAGCCTTATACGGTTGTGTGGATCTGATCTAGATTGCTTCAGTACCACGGCTCAACATCTGCCCGCCTCGCAACGTCCTGTGAATCATGCCTCTGTGAAGTCATTTTTCTGACTACCTTCAGAGAGCAAACTCAACTCGTGAACGTCGTAGAAAGAGAAAGGCGGACACACTTCACGTAATCTCTGGCGTAGTTCCAATGGTCGAACGTAGCAAGATTCAATAAGTCTATCGACACTATGATGTACCATCCGTACTCCAACCTCACGAAGCAGCCGCAACGCCGCGCTCACCGCAGTACTTCGCCACTTCCTTATTCAGCGTCTCGCGCTGCTGGTTGGCAATCTCCATAATGTCGCTGACCCCGTTCACAGACTTGCAGAACTCGGACGTTTCAGACATCTGCGTAAGCACAGCGCCCAGCTGATTCGGCAGCCACTGCATGGTCGTCAGTAAGTAGTCTTCAAAAGGGTAAGGAGTCTTGAAGATGAAGGGCTCTTACAGTCACAATTGGGCTGCCGCCCGTCGCGGTGGGATGCGCCGTGTGCTTGAGAATGTACTCGCGCGTGAAGCACCAGTGTCGCCAACGGAAGTCACGCACTTGGTCCAGAGCCTGGAGGTACAGCGCAGCGGAGACAGAGTCTTGTTTGGCGAACTCACGCACGCCACACTCTTGCGCGCTGTCACGAACGGCTTCCAGAAACTGTCGGTGGTTGCCGGGCCTATACTGCCGGAAGTCCTTCAGGATGTCTGTGAGAGGCGTCTCGGGCATCGAGATCTGCAACAGGTTGTCGCACATGGGGATCTGGTGGCCGTTAGTTGTGGAAATTGTAAGAGCTGAGTGGGACATACCATGCTATCGTTTGCCCCAGATTCGCCGCGGAACGACAAAGGCTCCTCGCTCACGCCCTCGTACACAACACCGTTGGGGAACATCGACTGCGAAGTGATGCCGAAGATGAAAGTCCGGAAGCTAGTATAGCCATTGGGCTTGCTCTTCTTCCACATCGCTGCGCTTGTCAGTCTCACAATCACCACCAGAATCCCAGGACACTCACTATTCATGACCGCATTAACCCTCCTCAGCCCCGCAACCAGCGTCCTCAGCCCATCATCGAACTGCTCCCGATTCTCCACCGAGCAGCCCTTGAGCATCTCCTTTGCGCCCTCAATCAGTGCGCCAGACTCTTTGACCATCGCAATATGTACTAACACAAACCCTGCCTCTGAACTCTCGGGATCAAGACCGCACTCGAAGGCCCGGATCAGCCGGAGGTTATCGTACTCGAGCCCCTTCGCCTCGTCGACAAGGCGGTAGTTGAACAGCGCATAGCTGCCCGCGTACTCCATAAAGGGCTTGAAACCGGCTCTGCATGTCACGGTCAGCCTGGACCATGGGGACGTGGAGGTACCAAGGCAACGTCAAGGCACATTGGGATGTATGTGGAAAGACGGGTACTTACAGCTCAGCGACCTTCACAATGGGTAGGGAAATGCAGCGCGGTAGACTCTGCCGCCCTAGTCCGTACTCCTCGCCGCGCATGTGCCGCTCGTGACACGGCTCAAAAAGGTACGCGGATGCGAGGAAGGAGTAGTCGCGGTACAGCGCGTTCATGACAACGAGATCGTTGCGGTAGAGCTCGATCGCGTCAGACAAGTCGGGCAGCTCTTTCAGGACGGCGTCGCCGAACTCAAAGGTTGCGAGAAGTCCGGGTGTGCCGTCGAGCTTCTTGATCGGCATGCGTTGAAGCAGGGATTCGAGGATCGCGAATTCTGCGGGCAGCGAGACAATGGGGTTGCCTCGGGGTAAGAAGCCGCGAGACGTGCTGACCATGAAGGCGGGGAGGGAGTGGTCGTCAGGCTTGGTGTCGTCCATGATGGGGAAGGAGAAGGTGGGAGTCGACGCAGCCATGGTGAAGGACTATATCGACTAAGATAGATGTCTGGCAATGAGTAGGGCTGTGTTGAGATGGAGCTGTGAGTGTGCGATGATGTTGAGGTGTGTACACAGTGATAAAAGAAGGGGGTCTTTTCAGAGACTGGGGAAGATGGAAGAGAGGATGAGATGAAGAAGACCCGTCAAGGCCCTTGGGGGGAGCAAAGATTGATCAAGGTGCGTAGTGACGGGTGGTGAAGGGTGTGGAAGTGGGAAGAAGAGTTGTTGGTTTGGTAACCTCCAGAGTGCTACTTCAAGCCGTATATATGCAGAGGCCGGAACATATTCCTCGCTCACCTCTCTAATTCCGGCCAATGATAAGGATACGTAATAGCTGGATCACTTGCCCAGAAGCTGTAGTGTTACATCCGCATGATTCCTTCAATGCCCGGCCCAGCTTTCCATACAGTTCTAACGCGTCCCACAGTGATTACGCAGTACACCTCATCGGCGCCAAGACTCACGATGGGTGGCAGCGGAAGGTTTGCAGTGGCCGACAGTGCACAGGCGAATGACTACTCTGTGTCTCTTGACCGACCTGCGTAGGTGTGAACCTTTCAAAGACAGGCAAACGTCGACGTCGCTGTGCTACGCCTCACTGAAGATACTGGCGCTCTCCAATACGCACCAGCTGGAAATTCTCCTCAACATGACTTTTCTTGCATAAGCCCATTGATTGTCTTCGCCAATGTGTTGTCCAGCGGCTTTGAAATCAAGCTAACTCGCTATCTTCATATAAATGGCTTTCAAAGCCACATTCCACTCCTATCGCAACCTCACAAAGAACGCGGTCGTGTGATGAAGCAAGGCGTTGAGAAGGGCAGTCGGTTACGGGCCAATCAGGAAGGAGCCGTTGGAAACCGAGCAGGACGCAAAAGACCGCAACACCACCGCTCGTGGAGATCGCGGAGGTTCGATAAGGAGTCTAATGTCGCGTTACTTGCCTGCCTGGAGTCTGTGAAATTCAGGCGGATGTGGTGTGTGGGTTTGGGTACAGTGGGCTTGTGGCTTGTGGCCTGATCGCTGAGTGCTGCTGTGTGTCGAGCCCCTGCTCCGTTGTTGCTGCACCATTGCCAGCGCAATATACATCACTGCAAGTTCAAAACCGTTACGTCTGTGCATGGAGGGCTCTACGAAGCTGGTCTGCACACATTGTATTCGTGGCGTTCGCCATCAGTAGTTGGATGGAGTTCTTTCCTTGGCAATGCTGCTGCCTCGCTGACAAAGGAGTGGGGCAGCACTTCCTGGGGCTCTTCACAACAGCACCATCCGTCTTGCACTATCAGCCATCATAGATACACTTTCGCGCAACAGTAACACCGTTATCACACCCGTCTTTGCATTGTATCAGCACTGTAGCATTCAGTTGATGCCTCCACGCAGCTTGGCCGTCGAGAATCCCTATGCATGAAGGTTGCAGGCAACAGCGCTGAACGAGTACACCGCCAAGAGATTGTCAGTGGATGATCGTACGGATTCCGCTGGGATTCTGCCAGAATACAGCAACCATGGCGACCGCTCAGAGTTCAACTCTGTTCCCAAAGATCACGCAGCATGTTTCAGAAGTTGTGAAGGCGCTCAAAGATTTGGAAGAAAACGATCCTTGTGTGCCCGACAAGTACTACACATCGACTACTATTTCCCTGATCGGGTACGTCAAATTGCATGGAACGCATGCAGATATTGTGGTCCACAATGACAACAAGATCGTTCTCCAGTCAAAGAACATTTCGAACATCACCATCGCGAACGATAACCTCAGGTTCGCCGCCGCCATGGCAGACAAGACAGAAGCTATCCTTCATTTAAGGGATCGCTACGTCGAACGATGGAAGGCGATCAATCCAAGTTTGAGCCTGGACCCGCAATGTCCAGTCACCATCGCAGGCGAATGGATAGGTACAGGCATTCAGAAAGACGTCGCGGTGTCTCAGCTCTCTCGCCGGTTTGTGATCGTGTCGGTCGCCATCAACAACTCCTGGATCGAGGACAAATACTACCGCGAATACGAAGCACCGGAAGCCTCAATCTATAACGTCTCTCGCGCCGGCACATTTAATGTTGATCTCGACCCAAACAACATGCCGCGTACGCTGAAGACAGTGGAGATATGTGCAGAAAGAGTAGCATTGACCTGTCCATTTGCCTTGGAGTTTGGAATCCAAGGCGAAGGCGAGGGCATTGTGTGGAAGCCTGCGTCGGAAGAACTGAATGCCAATCCCGCATTGTGGTTCAAGACAAAAGGTGGACGCTTTAAGCCTTCATTTACGCCCAAGCCGGAGATGCTTCCAGTAGGCGTGCAAGCGCAGCAAGATGCAGCGGATGCAGCGGCGAGAGCTTGGTGTACTAGGGAGAGACTGCTCCAGGGTTGGAGTTATCTAAAGGAGGTGGGAATGAAGAGAGATGTGACGTCGTTAGGCGCTTATCTGAAATGGATGCAGAACGACATACTCGTAGAAGAAGAAGGTATGATTCAGGAGCAGAAGATCGATAAGGAGACGCTACGATGGAGTATCACGAAGATTGCGAGGCTATGGTATATGCAACGCGTGGGTTTAGGGAAAGACTGAGTCCTTGACCCTGGAGTTCGAATGCAGGGTCTTCGTGGATTGTGGTCCTGTCTATGAGCTGAACAAGGCTCTTCAACTAGTGCCCCGTGGCCCTCAGAGGCTGACCGAGCAGTCTCAACCCACTGCCACAATAATTCCAGAATCAAAGGCGGCAGCCACGATGATCACCATGAAGCGCTGCGCAGTGGTATGTATTCACATCAGCCAAAACGCCGGAACGTTGTCGAGTCAATTACGCGTACCAACATAACAGAGCCAGGGGAGACAAGAACGTAGATATTTGAGCCAACACCTCGGACACGATCACCACTGAAGGAGCTGACATCCATAGGACAGCCGTAAACGCTCGTGAGTCTCGGCTTCTCCGCCTACCTGCAGAGCTGCGTATCTCCGTTTGGACCCACGCCTTTAGTGAGAAGATGATAGTCCCTGCGCCACCCGTTCCAATTCGGGTCCCACCTGCGCAGGCTCTCGTCTCGGCATTGGCCAACCGTGTGACTGCAGCAAACAGCTTCCACCCATGAGTGACGCCGGCTGACAATTGAAATGCGTGAAGGCAAACTATGCCTCTTCTTAGCTATAACAAGCCACAGTGAAGTCTTTAGAGCCATGTCCATCATGGCTTCCGTTCCAGATAAGTACGTAATCGTGTCCGAAGCAGGTAGGGGCGCTCACTCGCGGATCTACTTCTCGCTTCCTAAAGCGCAGATTGCTTTCGTCAAGGTTCAGAACAAGATAAGCAAAGCTTCCATTGGCTTCTCAGGGCTCAAGAAATCTCTCGTCGTTATTAAAGTCTTGCCCAACCGAGACCTGATCTACCGCGAGTATGGCATCTTGCAAGCCGTCAAGCTCTCAACCGCGCCCGGAGCCTCAGAGGTGCGCCGTAACTTTCTCGACGTCAAGGATAGCGGAGACTTCGGACCCTTTGGTAATGAGCACGCATTCCTCACGCTCGGAGCTATCGACCCGCCCATCACACTCGAAGACTTTCTCCTTGAGTGCAACGATAAGGTGAAACTTCCCATCCCACTTGTGTACCATTTCTTTCTCACACTGGTTCCTGCACTGATCTTCCTTCGTGACGAGCTCGAGTGGACACACAACGATGTCAAGTGGGACAATGTCATGGTCCGGTACAACCCTGAGACCAGTCCGCATGGTCTACCTGAGTTCGTGTTCATCGACTTAGGTATGGCTTACAGTCTGAAGGACAGCAAAAACCAGTCTGCCGATACGAAAAACTTGTTAGGGCTGGTAAAGCAAATGGCTGATAGAGCTGAGGGGAGCGATGATCTGGATTGGGTGGGGTTCAAGAGGATGGTGGATGGTGAAACGAGCGGTGCAAGGTCCAGATTCGACGTTGACAAGGATCTAGTGGCGATTCTGGGGAGGTGGAAGGATGCAACTGAGAAGGGAAGGAGCGAGAAGAAGATGTCTGAGACCAATATGGCTGTGGCTATTCTCGAAATAGCGGCTCAGAGGAAGGGAAGGGTGACCGACGATGATATCCTGGATGCAGCTGCCGTCCAGGTCTAGATAGTTCTTGCAGCCGATCTGCAATACAGCACTCCATATGAATCAATAACGCAACGTCGCGTTGCTTTAATCAGAAGAGCAATTTCTACAATTAGATCAGTACTGGTTCTCGACATTCCTATCTTTCACCACTTGTCGTGTAGTAGAAACAACACAATCAGTGTGCAGCGGCAATACCTCAGACAAATAGCTTGCTTACAGTGTCTCGTAGACCACATGAGAGTCGACAGTTGTTACTGTGAGCGTGATCATCAACTCCTGGATAAGAACCTGTCGCAGTCCGTGGAGAAGATGCACACATCGTGACTCCAATTATGTCGGGTATGCTTCCATCCCAGTACAAGCTAGTCAGAAAGGCTGGTAATGGCACCTCAGCCGAAGTCTACTTCTGTCTGCCAGACGACACAATCAATGCCGTGAAGGCTGCAGGTCCCCTTACAACCGATTCTTCAGGTTTCGAGGACTGTTTTGGAACTCTCAGAGCATCTTCGGTTGCAGTTAAGATCATTCGAGAGGACTTGGATCGGGAAGAAGACTCCGACTCAGAGGTGAGTGGAGAACAATACGCCCAGGACGATCCGATAATCAAAGAGTATAATATTCTCAAGATTATCCAAGCTTCGACACTCCCAGGTGCCGCAGCAGCAAAGCAACACTTCCTATATCCTATAGGCCATGGGATATGCGGACCTCGCGGATGCGACAGCTGGCTCGCAGTGCCCGCGGTGGAACCATCGGTCAGTCTAGGAGACTTACTGAAAGTCAGCAAGGAGAACGATCTAAAGCTACCAACATCTTTGGCTTTCCACATCTTTACTTCTTTGACTCCATCCCTGTTGTTTCTACGCGAGCAGCTCCGATGGACCCCCAACGACGTCAAAGACTTCAACGTCCTGTGCAAGTTCACGAGTGAAAGCCCACTTGGGCTGCCAGAGTGTGTCTTCATTGACATGGGCATGGCCTTAGAATTGGATCAACAAGCTGACACTAGCGATTGTGTAGATCTACTGCAGCTCGTGAAAGACTTCGCTGATCGGACAGTGATGTCAACAGACAAGGACTGGATTGCTTTCAGAGGAATGTTGGATGACAATGCAGACTACAGTCTCAGAGAAAAGACTGCGTCCATCCTTGGCAATATCTGGACTACGTGGAAGAGTGTGGCGGAAGAAGGGAGGCGCAAAGGAACTGAGGACGACAAGGTTGTTTTGAAGGATCTTTTCGAGAGCGTGATCGCGCAAAAGAAAAGGGAGGGAGTTGGACGAGTTGCGGACGAAGACTTGATAAACGCCGTAAATAGGCACTCCTGGACGATACAGTACATTTAATCAACGTGTAGACCTTCGAAAACATACACTATACCCCTGTATCCAGGGCTGGGTCCCACAGAATTCACGTGTGCAATTCCGGAAGTCCTCAACCAAATACGACCGATAGGACTTTCATAAGAACAGGAAATTGGTATAAAGCAGGAATGCACAAGTGTGATTCGATAGTGGGATTGTTGATGCCAGAGATGGACATCATGAGCGAGTACGGGTCTTGGTTCTCAGCGGGCGCCGCTGTGACATGCTGCTTGCCCCTGTCTCGTGGCTCCGTAAAAGGCGGATAAGTGTGGTCAGCGCCCCGTCGCATTGTTATGTTGTAGCTGGTAGAAGGACTGTTTGGTTTTGAGATCGACACTAACAGACTGACTGCCTCGTATATTTCACGTCCCTATAGCTCCGGCTTCCACGGTACCACAAGAGCCCATCACATGTTCCTCGCAACAGGGTCTGTACGCGTCGTTGTGCTGTTTGCTTCCTGTGCTTCAAGCACTTTGATAAATATTGATGAGAGGAGTCGAGAGAGAAGTAGGACTGCATCGCTATCGTGATGCGTAGATCAACATGCAAGCGATGACGTAGGCGCATCGGGCGACTTCCTTCCTTGCAGTTGTTCATCACACAACATCACAAATACTATCCTCCAACCCTATTCGAAATCAAGTCTGATCGTTGGTACTGCCAACATGCCCTCATCAAGGCTGAAGTTGTGCTCTGATTTGGATTCCCTCTTCCAGTGGAAGGCCAATCTAAAAGAGCTTAGCGCCTACTCGCTTGAGAAGGAGCCAGTCATGGCCCCTCCGCCCACTCATGCGTCGCACTCTTGCGCGACTGGAGCTCGACCGCGAATGCATGCTTCGACTCGGTAGACTCTTCAGCACTTTCAGAATGGCGCAGGTGCCAGAGCAGCCCTTGATCGCCATCGTAGGCGCGACAGGCACGGGCAAGTCGGATGTAAAAATTCGCGTCTTCATGTGCAGTCACAAGTACTGATCACGGCAGATAGCTGGCCGTCGAGATAGCACGCAAGTTCGATGGCGAGATCATTAACGGAGATGCGATGCAGCTGTATCAGGGTCTGCCTGTCATCACAAACAAGATCACAGATGAAGAAACCAATGGCGTCCCGCATCATCTTCTCGGCTGCATCGGTCTGGAGCAAGAGACCTGGACTGTCGGCAAGTTTGTGAGCAATGCTCTGGCCACTGTAAGTGCTGGTGAACTCGTTATTTGGGCAAACTGCTGACGCTTCAAGATCGATGAGATTCGAAGCCGTGGCAAGCTCCCGATTCTTGTTGGAGGCACTCACTATTATACACAGTCGCTTCTATTCAAGGATGCACTGTCTAAAGAACCGGCACTCAACCTGAACGAGAACAGTGAGCATTTTCCGATTTTAGATGAGCCCACCAGCGTGATCCTCGAAAAGCTGAGAGAGGTTGATCCTGTGATGGCGGACAGGTGGCATCCCAACGAAAGCAGAAAGATCCAGCGTTCTCTCGAGATTTACTTGAGAACCGGCAGACCGGCCTCGCAGGTTTATGACGAGCAACGCATCAAGCGAGAAATCGAGCAGAACGATGCAGACAGCAATCGGGGTGAGAGCAGTACCGGCTTGCGTTTCCCTACTCTGCTATTTTGGGTTCACGCTGATAAAGATGTCTTGTATCCACGACTCGACGGGCGTGTCGACAAGATGTTGGCTAGGGGTCTGCTGAATGAGGTAGATGAGTTGACAAAGTTTCGCAACGACTATGAAGCGCGTACAGGGACAGCTGTCGACCAGAGTCGCGGCATCTGGGTGTCAATCGGGTACAAGGAGTTCCTTAGCTACCAGAGCGCACTCACAGACAGCTCCCTTGCACCATCAGAGCTTGAGAAGCAAAAGACCGCAGCGATCGAGAAGACTCAGGCTGCGACAAGACAGTATTCGAGCCGCCAAGCTCGCTGGATCCGGATCAAGCTGCTGAACGCGCTGTTCGGTGCTGGTTACAAGAGCAGCATGTTCCTTCTTGATGGAAGCGACCTCTCGCAATGGGAGAAAGAAGTCACGCACCGAGCAACCACGATTACCGACAGTTTCTTGTCCGGCCAACCGCTCCCAGATCCTTTCTCTCTTTCCGCAGCTGCAGCAGAGAATTTGACACCGAAGCGCAGCTACGATCTGAGCCAACGACCAGACAAGTGGCAGAAGAGGGTATGCGAGACGTGCGGGACAGTCTCAATCACTGAAAACGACTGGAAATTGCACGGCCAAAGTCGCGCTCATAGACGAGCTGTCGGCATCAAGAAGAAGCAAGCGAATAAGCAAGCGAATAAGGGCGCGAGTCAGGGCGAAGACCGCAGTGCAGCGCAGGCTGAGGTGGTCGATGTGCTGGAGTCCTTTCTGGACGGTCAAGCACGCGAGGACCCTCGAGCTTGAATCGGGCGCTCAGTCGTCTTTAAGTCTTACCATAGCGCGCAGCGCGCTTTCCGTCCTCGCGTGAGTATCGAACTCTTGCGCCATTTTGCCATCTGATGGCGTTCGAGCTGTGAATGGATGTTCTCGACTAAGACATGCACAAAGAAAGTAGTCGTGGGATTACCCGATTGGGACGTGAATAGGTCGCATAGGTCGCTCTTGGCGCGCGTCCGCCAGTATCTTTCACCTCGCGATTTCGTGCAATCGTATTGCGCGAGCAGAGATTGAGAAGCTTTGCTTTTGATCCGCGCACCTTCTGTGACCTGCCTGTCCCGCGACTTTGACAATTCGATTGCTACAGAAAGAGTGGGAAACTCAACCTCGTGCCCTTCATGTTCGGCAGCATGCCCTTCAAATACGGCAAAGTCAGCGACGAGAACTCAGCAGACGATGTATTGCAAACATACCCAGGACCCGGTCGCATCACTCTCTGGAGCCGCATGTGCGACATCGCGCTCAAGCTGCGCTGGCCCTCAACATTCTTCCTTCTTCTCGTCATCCTAGCCGCGCAAGTCCAGATCCTGCACAGGCAGCCTCCCACAATTCTTGTGGGCGGCGAGATCAACGGCATCGTCCCGAACTGTAAGTTTGGTCTACGAATCAAGAGTGCGCGGGTATTAACGCGGTGCAGTTGGCACATCCCAAAGGAAATTCCTCAAAGACACGCGCTACAACTCCGACCACAGAACACCCGCCTCAATGGCCACCACAAAAGCCAACTGGCTCGCCCTCGCCCCACGCGGAGGCGGCATGCTCGACCTGCCTAACTACGCACAACATGTTCTACCCCCGCCGATGCACTACGATGAGTTCCCGCAGCTGAAAGGCAAAGACACATACGTACTCGCTGTATTCCACCAAATGCACTGTCTGCACCATATTAGTATGTCCATGGACAGTCTGGCGATGCAGATGCGTGCGGGCAACACGACTGTGGACGAGCACGAGCTCGTGCATAATGATCATTGTTTTGATTATCTGAGGAATGCGATTTTGTGCATGGCGGATACGACGCTGGAGGGGCAGATTGAGGGAGATGATTGGGATGGTGAGACGGGAACGGATGGGACTGGGGCCATGCATGTTTGTCGGAACTGGGACGAGGTTGTGCGGTGGGCGGAGGGGAGGCGGTTGTACAATGTTGCGCATCTGTAGGCATGTGAGCATCGATCACGATTGCGATCAAGTCGTGGTTTCTCGTGAGGAATCTGTCTGCTGCAAACTATGTCAGATGTCCTCGTGCTGTGTGGCTAGCCAAATGATATCATGCGATGTACTCTCCGAGTTACCAAAGTATACTGTATGTGTAAGGAAATCTATGCTTAACGAAATAGTCTATGCGAAGTAAGCATCCCATGTTGCCTGTAGTATACGAGCTGGAGCTCAGCAGTACGCCTGGCCATGAGAAGACAAAAAGCAAGACAAGAAAAGCGAGATGAAAAGCAACGGTCTATGAACTTGAGGAAATCAATAACGCAAGACCCAAAAATGAATAAAGAAAGAACGCAATGAAAACAGAGACATCCTGAGGGGAAAGACATGCAAGAAGAGCGGGACAAGAAGCCCGACCTGCGCAAGTGAGCCGCCTTGTGCAGGCTTAAGCACGGCCAGAGTTCCTCACATCCAGAACATAGTGTGAGCGATGCTTTTCTTCCATGGGTTCTTACCATTACCGTTCTTGTAGAACTCCTTCTTCGCCTCGATCATGATCCCGTTGCAGCAAGCATCGATGACTTCTTTCCGATCGTTGACTTCCTGTACCTGCTCTTGGAGCGTCTTTGCGCGTCGAACGTTGTTGTTCCAAATAGGGCCAAATTGGGCGATTCGAGACTGAGCCTTTTGTAATTCTTGATTATGCTTGGTTTGTCTGAGGTTCCTGCGGAGGGTCTTAGCCTGTGGAGTGTTGGTATTGACGAAGAAGTCGCGGAGGTAGCATCGACCGCGCTCGCAAAGTCGATCAGCGTAATAGGCAGGAGAAGCATATGACACCGCGCCGGTAGTACGGACATATGTAAAGCACAGCTCATGAGTCTACTTGGGGTTAGCGCGTTGCTAGGGAAAGCAGGTGGTCGATACTTACCAGCTGACGCAGCTCCTCGACAGTCCTAGTCATGTCATTGCGCAGAACAAAGTAGTGTGCAGGTTTCGCTGTACCCTGCAGGGGTGTGTGAGACTGAAGGTAGAAATCTGCATAGAAGGGCGATGTGACCACATCATCAACGAATGTTCCAGCGAAACAATTTCCGTTTCTCGTAGTCTCGTCTCCTTCCTTTGGATAGAAGCGAACATGGTGTCTCTTGGCACACACGATGGCCGTTAGCTTCGGTTTCTTGTCGCTAAACTTCCTTTTCGGATGCTCAGACTTGAGCTGTTTCATAGCCTCTGTAAAAGCAGAAAGGATATCGGGTAGCTCTTTGTCGCGGACTGATATGTACTGTCCTTCTGAGACTCCATCACGGTAGTAGATGATATTCTCGGGGGTCTGGAAGTTGTTAATTACGACCCAGTCTTTGATGCGTTCGACAACCATGCTCTCGACGTTATCGATCATCTGTCAAGGTCAGCAACCGGGTCGATACGAGTCTCGAGAGGAATTACCTCTTTCTTCGCCGCGCTTTGTAAGCGCATCGATCCTAAGAATCTGCCAGCGTGGTCATCTACTGACCCGACAATGGCAGCGATTGATGGGCAGCCAAGTATTGAACTTCCACTAGGATGTGTGACGTCCGCTCCAAGAACCAGGGTGTCAGACATGATTTGCTGGATTATCCCGTCTTTGATTGTATGGTTTGATCCGGCGCCCTTGAGGTTAGCTTTCATCATGATGTTCCTCATGCATGAAGCGATGCCTCCTTCAAAAACACGCTCAGTCATACAGATCGAGTGACATCCAGTAGTCCTGTCAACGACATCTTTGAAGCGAGAGTACGCTTCCACGCTGCGGACCTTGAGGACAAGTAGGACAAGCTCCGGGGCGGCTCCTACGTCGGATGTGTAGGCTGTGATGGCGCGCTCGATAGCCAAAGGGTCCTTTGGATCATTCAGCCACACCTTCCGGGTCGACTGACGATTGATGACAGCGTAGTTGTTAGTAGCGAACACTTCAAATGTGTTTAAGCCTTTGGTTAGCTTCTGGCCATGGATTCCATTTTCGATCAAGGTCAAGAACCGGAAGCTCTTCCGCTGATGCCGGTAGAATTGCTTCCCTTTTAGGTTCCAGGAAGCCTCATTCAAAACTTCCCCCCTGCTGTACTGGACTGTAGGATGACCGAATCGATGGCCTGGAATCAGCAACATGCGCGGATCGAGGGTCAAGACAGGGCATTTCGACTGTTAACAAATTAGCGGCGCCGTCGGATGTATCTTCTCGATCTTACCAAAGACAGTTTATTTACTTCGGTCGGTTTGATACCTAGGGCTCTCAGTGCTTCCACATCCACCCTTGCAGCAGCATCAAGAGGTGGCAGGCATGCAACTCCAAGCATTGACAGAGTCAATGCCTGTGGCACTACGCTTGTGTACATCTGATAAGGCATGATCAGCAAGTCCTCTGGTGCATACCACTTTGGATCGTATGAGGAGCCGAGATTGACAGCGGGTAGACTTGGGTAGTGAATAGTCCTGTTAGGGTAGGCTACTTCGAATTAGTGGGAGCCTCGACTGTGACAGCCAAAGGGACTTACTAGTTTGAAGATGGGTCAGCACGTTGATGGTGTTTCCGTTCGCATCAGTAAACGTCTCCTGATTGAGAGGTTTCCCAAGACTCTGAATGGTCTTGACTCGAGCCTGGGGAGTGTTCAAATGCGCAAAGGCTGCAGGGTCAGCCTGTGGATCGCCGCGATCAAGCATGATCCGTACTCGTAAGCCTCTCAGAGCGCCTTCTTGCTCCCATGTATGGAAGGTCAAACTGTCGTTCATGACACTACTCACCGTGACGTTGTTGAAGAATGCACTAGTGCAACGGTTTATGTTCAGCAGAACGTTATGAACACCGGCTTTGACAGTGAAGTAGTAGCCCCTCATTGTGCAGAGGGCAACGGAACTCTGCCTCGCGCCATTGTTACCAGTACCGTATAGGGTACTTGTTCCGGGCTTGTAGAAGAATTTGTTTGCTCCAATTTGAATCATGTCTGAGGTAGTTTCACCGAAACACTTCGAAATGGCGGTGTTCAGAGCATGCTTTGTCGGCTCCAGATCAGCTTTCGCAAAGTCCTTGTCGATGTCTGTGTGCTTCAGTAGGCTGCCGACGTCAACGATGCCTTCGTAGGTGAATTTGACTCTGACATCATTGGGCTCATCGCGCAGATCAGGTCGCAGTTGCCAAGCAGAGCCACGAGCATTGCCATCGCCCTGAATCCGGAGATGTTGGGTGTCTATTGCTGAGTGTAGTGGTTTCCAAGCGATTACCGTTGCGAAGTGATCTGTTGCGAATGACGCTTCGTTATCTCCGAGAAAGCTGTATGAGGTGATAGCTGTCTTGATCAGCGCACGAATCTTCCTCTTGTTTCTACCGGCAAGATCAAATTCAATCGTGTACTTGTACAACCGTAAATCTGGGCTGATAGAAATCTGATAGTGATTGGTGTAAACCTCGCCCTGTGCAGGCTGGAAAGAGGTCCTCCAAGGGAAATCAAGCGGCAACTTCTGCAAGTCTGTGAGCTTCGATTTAGTGTCACTCCTCGACTTGATGCTATGACCGCCTCTCCGTATGTCCTTGGCTACAGGGGCAGCCTGCCGAGCTGGAACTTGGACGTTCTCATCGTAGTAAGCAATAGGGATGGTCGTACCCGTAGGCGCAGGGCCAGAGGCCGCGTGCGAAGTATTTGTGAGGGAGGGCACAGTCGTGGTCGCCGCACCTTGTGCTCGAGAAGCTGGCGTGGAAGTTGTGCTCGCTGCGGGCACTGAGGTAGCGCCACTCGTGGTCGTCGGTGGCGTGGCGGCCGCGGCTGTGACAGCGGCTGTTGGTACCGAAGTAGCAATGATGGGCGAAGTTGTAGCAGTGGATCCAGTAGTCGTAGAGGTATTTACAACAGTGGGTGGGACAGCTGGAGCTGAAGAGAAAGTCATCGCCGTCGCAGTGGCAGCTGACGTAGAGGCTGCAAGAGTAGGTGCTGGAGCCAGCGGAAGCTTGAGGAGGTTGTCTCGCTGCGTGCCCGAATTGAAAGGCGTCAGACGATCCCTACGATTATAACGGTTCTGCTGTATCTGTTGAATATAAGCCAAAGCGAAGTCACCGTGTCCAGCGTTGCGGATCTCGATGTTGAGATCTCCTCGGTACTTGTCTGGTGGGTAGGCATGAGGGCAATCCTGAACTGAGTGCTTCTTAGTGTTCGGTGTCTTGCACCAAACACAGGTCTTGAGTGTTTTAGCGTCATCAAGCCTCTTCTTGTAATGAGGAGGCAATTGGTCGTTGTCGTCGACAGGTATGACGATCATGGCTGTGACAATGTCGGGCGTTCAAGTCTCACTCGTACCAATACCAAATCTCTACCGATGGAAGCGGATACTGTGGTGTTCTTTTTCAATAGTCCGAAAGCTCCGTCTTATACCCACCCTGCTCCCAGTTCACCGGCTTGCTGAATCCTTTGACACCAACACATGCCCATTCACAAGCACCCTACAAGCTGCCTGCATCCGCCAGAATGATTCGGACCAGAGACATCGTGATGCGTGGAAACAGCGTAGTGGGTCGAGGAATGACCGAGCAAGCAGGCGAGACAAAGCTCAGACTGAATCACAATGGAGGCGGGAGCTGTTTGTCGCGGGGCAAGAGACATGGAAAGCGGGTCGTGGGTTCATTGTTCGACTTGTTCGTGATGCGGGCAAGCAGCTTGTATGGGCTCGTGACGCAGGCAACCGTGTATTCGGTTTCGGCAGTGGCAAGTGGTATTATCGAGACGGCGGTGGCATTGCTGCACAGTATTCGTGATGCGAACGAGGCTTGCACTCTTAGGATCTGGGATGGGGCTCACCTTTCGCCATGATCATCGCGCCTGCCTGTTCCTGTAGCTCAACAATACGTGCAGACAATAGGAATATAAGCGTCAGTGCAGTTTCATACAGATCCATGTACTCATCTATCGAACCGCCCGATGCTTGTACTGTACAAAACAAAGAATCTACATGAAGTGGTACAAAGCGAGCCAATTTGAAGGGGTATCTCAACCCGCGCCATGTGCGCGGACTAAAGAAGAAATGCAGCCACACGGCGTGGCTGTTATTAGAAGATCATATTGGGTAGGCGCAGACATTAGACAGAAAACCGGGTATATGCAGAGTTGCGCGCGCATGCAGTCGTACACAGCGAAGTAGGTATCGAGTGTAACGAGACCTCACTTGCCGCCTTGTGGGAGTTTGACGTTGTTGCTGAGCCATGCCTGTGGACGGATTAGTGATCTGTAGTCTCCCAGGAAGAGTAACGATGTCCATACCAGTCCTTCAAAGATACCCTCTCCTGTGGTCGCACAGCTGGGCTCGACCTTCCATACGTGGTCCTTTGCGATCTTCTCGAGCTGCAGCTTATCTGAGACCTCCTTGGGTCGCATGGCTGGAAAGCGTTAGCCTCCATGTTCACTTCCAAACGTGTATACTTCGTAACGCACCTCCTTGCAGATCTTGCTTGTTCGCGAAAACCAACAGCAGCGCATCCTTCATTTCCCTGTCCTGGATGATACGGGTGAGCTCGGTGCGGGCCTCGTCGATACGGTCGCGGTCGTTCGAGTCGATGACGAAGATCAGACCCTGAGTGCCTACGAGGTGTTAGCATGCTGGCTAGAGGTATTGCTGACGAAGGTGTCCGGGCAGGGCGGAGGGAAGCAAACGCAGTGCGGCCTGCGCGCGTGCTCGCCTACCCGGGACAGTGCCCTCCTTTCCCAACATACCAGAGAAGTAGTGTCTCCACAGGGGACGGATCTTGTCCTGGCCTCCGACATCCCAGACGTTGAACTTGGTGTTCTTGTATGTGACGGTCTCGACGTTGAAGCCGACGGTGGGGATGGTTGTGACGTCCTGGTCGAGCTTGAGTTTGTAGAGGATAGCTGTGCACGTGTCAATAGTAGGCCTAGACATAGGCATAGAGCTGTCCTACTGGTCTTTCCTGCGGCGTCGAGACCCAGCATCAGCAGGCGCATCTCCTTGGATCCGAAGATCTTGCCCATCATTTTCGAGATTGAGGCACCCATGACGGCTGTGATGTGGTTTGCTAAAGGAACAGATAGGGACTGGTTTGCGCGGCTTTGCTGGTCGTGGGCGGGACACGGGCGGTGTCAGGCGTGGACGCGGTGTTGTGCTCCTGATAACGGTGCACGCAAGGCTCGGCGACGGCGCAATTGACCGATGTTAGGGCGTATGCGGCGCTGACAGAGGCTGATGGCACACGGGGACAGGCTGCGTTCGCTCGGCGGAGGGTTCACGGGCGTCGAGGGCGGTGGAGAGAATGCAAAAGAAGGACAGTGAGAGATGAGATGAGGTGCCAAAGTTAAGACGGACGTTAGTTCAGATCGGCAACGCGCCTGCTTGTTTCATCTGACAGGGGTCTGTCAACCTAACACGCGAACATGACCGACACTGACAGCGCTCGCAAAAGGGGGAAATGTGTGCATGTGGATGTGGACATTTCGATTTGCACGGTCAAACGTTGTTAGATTATTGCGAGTACGCGCCAGGACGCCTGCAGCCAGCGCTCCACCTGCACATGCAGTTGTCCTGCAGGTTCGTTGAGCTAATGCACGAAGACGCGCTGAAACGCCAATCTAAAACCTGAGGCTCCTGAAGCGGGCAGATGCAGCACCCAAAAGTCACGCAAGCATTATTGCTACGCGAGCACGGCACTTGTCCGTCTTGACTGTCCTGCCAGCCGGAGGAATTCGAGCCGACCGAGGGCGAGCGGGCACACTTCTCCATCTGGCGGCTGGCTGCAGACGGTGGCTGGCACGCCTGGCGCAACCCTAGCAAGCGCGCCTCGACGCGTCAATGGTGAAGGGAGCACACGACACATGGTCATGATCAACATTGATAGTTGAGGTGGAATATGTCCACTGTGGTATGTAGACTGCTGCCCAATATATCGCTCGACCCTTTGCAGGTTCTCTCCGCCCTAGCTTGCCCGTCTTGCTCAAGCATCTTCCCGGCCTCGCGCTGCCAGGTACTTCCATCGAAGCCGATGCTGGCGGCTTGGCGGACGAGTCGAGGGTACAGCTCCCGTGCCGGCCTATGGTAGGTCTTAGTGACATCTGATGTCTTTTTCGCCTTCTCGTTGACTGTCATCGATGCGCTCATTCGGGTAAGCTCCTCATTACACCCTCGAAGGCGACCAGAGCCACTGCGTTTGCAGGGAACGCCCTCAGGAAGCAGGGCACAAAGCCTCTCCAGTATCCCTTGAATCCGCTTTCTCTGTATACCGCCTTTGCTGCGTCTCTCCATCGAGGGAATCTTCTCTTAGGTCCCAACGGATCGGTCATGATGCGCTGCTTGACTACATCACTCGGGTAGGATGTTATCCAGAAGATCTGCGCCGACAGTCCACCGGCCCAGAAGTTGACCGCCGGTGTCGATATATTTGTGTTGTTCTGCAGCATCCTTGTGAAGACATCGTATGAGCCCCACCAGAAGCAGAAGAATGTGCGGAAGAGCAGCGTCGCCGACAGGCCGTGGTACAAGCCGCGGATTCCGTGGCCGCGATAGATCTTGGTGAGACAGTCGATCGGTCCGCTGTACAGTCTCTTGCTTTTGTCGGCGGAGTATTGGATCTGCAGGCGTGCCTTGATGTGCTCGACGGGTGCTGCGACGAACGACACGGTCCATCCAGCCATCATGCCTGCCATTGCATGACCGACGACAGGCAGCCTCCCCTGCTCGCGGCCGTATCGAGGCGGGTTGAAGAAGCGGTCGTTGAGTTCACGGCGGTAGACGCTCAGGGAGCCAAGCATGCTGTCGCGGGTCAGCGACCATGTTTCGGACACCATGGTGAGGTGGAGCACGCGTACATTGAGTCCATGAACATCCATCCCACCAGCGGCGGTGTGGCGCCCTTGTAGAGGCCTGCGAAACCCTCCTTCCTTACAGTCTGCAGCAGACAGTCCAGTGGCCCTCGAAAGTGCGACGTGTCGGTGGTCTGCAATCGCACTTTGACTGTGTCGAATGGGTGTCCAACTGCCAGGGTGAGCCTGCGGTGTTCTTACTTCGCCAACCTTCTCAAACATCCCACGTACCTGACAGCTTCGCAATGCCTGAGAAAACACCAGCAACAAACCCGCGGTAATGCGCCGGCTGCTTCTTATCGGCAGGGTCAACGACGGCGGCCGCCGCGGGCTGCTCGCCCGTCTTCATGACTGTGGTAGCCATTGTCGAGGTGTTGTCGCGCTGTGAAGCCGCAGGATCATACCGGCCGAGCAGAAGTCAACAGCAGCGTGTGGAGAAGCTCCATGAAGACTGTGGAGGAATTGTCCATCGTGTCTGTCAGCCGTCAATAGCCCTGCAGCACAGCTCGATCGGAGACGCACAAGCGCCCGCGAAACGGATGGTGACGTGCGAGATCGGCGTTTGGACCTTTTTGGACCCTGCATTTTGCGCTTGGATCGAAACGATCGTCTGAACTTCCGCACTTGTTCCTGGTGCCCCGCTAGAAAGCTGATGCGGACGTGATTATGCGCCATGGAGCGGTTCACGATACGCGTCTTTGATCGCTGGCTGACACACACACACTGCCATTTCTTGTCGCCTACTTCATCCGTAGAACAGCAGGAATCATGTCAGGGACTGCAGCAACACCCTCGGTGCCGCTTGAGTCGAAGAAGGGTGAGCTCGACATGGTGGGGTACATCTTACAGCGCGCGCATGGCTAATCACGACAACAGTGTGGACCACTTTGATCACCAACACGGCGTACCTGACTGGCCTCCTCACTCTCGACTACAGCTTGAAGAAGCACGGCAGTAAATACCCCCTTGTTGCGCTCTACACCGACACCTTCCCCGCCGAAGGCCACGCTGCCCTGGATGCGCGCGGCATCCCCAAAGAGCACGTCAAGTACCTGCTGCCCAAGGTCTCGAAGGACTACACCAACGACCCGCGCTTCTATGACTGCTGGAGCAAGCTGACGCCCTTCTCGCTTGAGCACTATGACCGCGTCGTGCAGCTGGACAGCGACATGCTGGTCCTCCACAACATGGACGAGCTGATGGAGATGGAGCTCGACCCGCCGAGCGCTGCTGGCAAGGGCAATAAGGTCTTCGCCGCCAGCCACGCCTGCGTGTGCAATCCGCTGAAGAAGCCGCACTACCCCAAGGACTGGATACCCGATAACTGCGCCTTCACATCGCAGCATGGCGACCCCGAGACAGCACAGACTGTCGGTGCAGGGCCGACCGCTGGTCTCGGCATGCCTAATGGCGGCTTGCAGGTCGTCAACCCGAGCAAGGCTGTCTATGATCTCATCCTCGACCAGCTCGCCAACGAGTCATCGATGAACTACGACTTCGCCGACCAGTCGTTGCTGAGCGACGTCTTCTGGGGGCGCTGGGTTGCGCTGCCATACATTTACAACGCGCTGAAGACGATGAGGACTGAGGGTGTCCACCACCAGATTTGGCAGGACGACAAGGTCAAGAACATCCATTACATCCTCAGTCCCAAACCCTGGGACGAGGCTCCTGGAAAGTGCAGCAACGAGAACCACGAGTGGTGGTGGGTCGTGAACAATGAAAGGTTGGAAGCTGAGAAGAAGTCGGGGATAGATGATGGATTCTAGGTGTGGCACCGACAAGGCCTGGCGCTGGTGAGTGGATGAAGCTAAAAGTCTAAACATAGAGCATGGTGTTGGTGGTCGAATTGAATACGGAAGGCGTTGATAAGAGTCAACTCATTGCTCCTGCCCTCGATTGTTGCCAGGAACGCGCGCTATCAGCTAGCGTTCGGCTACGCGCCTTCATCCCAGCCAGATTGCCGATCATCACTCTAACACCTCGACATCCGAAGTTGCAATGGAGTCACCAGCCGAACGACGTCGCCACAGACGCAGAGTACCAGATTCGGCACGCAAACGTGCTCCCAGAGCCTGCACCTATTGCAGGGCAAGAAAGAGCAGATGCATCGAAACGTCGCGCGGCATCTGCGAAAGGTGCAGGCAATATTCGCTGCGATGTGACCTTGCAAGACAGCGAAGCATCGATGAACCAAATGTGAACTTCGCACACGATGCGCAAACCAGCCCTTCTGCTACCTTCGCAGCGGATACCCCGGCAGAGCGATTCATGTGGCCTCGGTTCCTTCATAAATTACGCCAGACGTTTTCTCTCGAGGGAGTCAGTGCATCAGAGACGCAACCCTCGATATCCCCGCCGACTCAACCATCACGACACTCGCTTGAATCAGCGACAAGGGTGCGTGAAGCAGCACGAGCATTTCCACCCCAAGCAGTCGCACACTTTCTCGTCTCAGTTTGCAATGAACACGGCACAGATTCCTTCCACTACTTTGACACCGCTCATTTCTCCACCGAGCTGGATGAATGTTATACCAACCCCAACTCCACTTTACGGCTTGACTCCGCCTTCATATGTCTAGCGCATGCCGTATTTGCCCTGGGCAGCCAATGGGCAACATTGGTACGACCAGAAGGTTCAAGGACTACGCCTCCACCGCAGGATGGTGACCCAGGCCGCATCTTCTATCATCAGGCTCAAAGCCTCATACCAGATATCATCGAGCTGAACTCCATACGTACAGTGCAAGCCACCTTTGTCATTGGAGTCTACCTCTTACCTGCCAGTGCGATCAACTCGTCCTACATCTACCTTGGCCTAGCTCTAAGGAAGGCCTTGGCTATCGACTTGCATCTTGAGACCGAGGAGGTCAATATTAGTGACACTGAGAAGGAACTCCGTAGGAGACTCTGGTGGGCGGTCTATTCCTTGGAACGGTACGCCGGCATTACAAACTTTGTGCCCACCGCAGTAGCTGACGTTGGGCATAGATGCACAACGGTAAAGCTCAACAGGCCGAGATCTGTCGATACGACAATCATCACAGTCAAACTGCCTTCACCACTTCCTGTGCTTGACGCCCAGCAAGCTTTCAATAACGTCGATCATCAATTAGCGAACGCACAGCTCATGGTGATCCTCGATCGGGTTGATGGCCACGAGTAAGTACCTACTTCCCTTTCTCATCTACTATCAACGTCCGAAGAGCTTCTGCAACGAATTGGCTGGCTCCTCGAACTGATCAACATCATCACCCTAGCTCATATGCACATCGTAGTCTTCTGATGATTGTATCCTGGGTCAAGCATCCTGCGAATTTTGCTGATCAGCATCACAGCACTACCCAAAATCTCCCTACAGGTGTCGAAGCCGCACTCAAGCAATGGAAACGCTCACTGCCGCCTTCCTTGAAACTGGAGTTGATTCACCCACGCACTTCGAGCTATAGAGCTACTTTCCACCTATACTTGAACTACTACTTTGCAAGGATTGCCATGGGTAAAGTCTCTGTTGTCGCAAGGGTTCGACACTATCTGAAGAGTCGCCTTGATGGACGGAGCCAAGATTCACCCGAAGATCAGTCTGATCATCTTGCTGATGCCTGTGTCAAGGCAGCGAAGAAAATTCTCCGCCTGTACGAGGACGTCCGTCGGACCGGAAACCTGACGCGCTTCTCGTTTACCGACTTCCAGGGATGCAGTGTTGCAACATCACTCGTGCTGCTGGCGGGGATACTTGAACGCGACTCAGACTACGATAGACATGTCAATTTTGGGCTCGACAGTCTGCGGAAGATGGCAGAAGGCAATGCCACTGCGACAGCTGGACTAAAATTTGTGGAAGCTTTGCAATCCATTGCCGAAGAGGCCGTGCAGAAACTGTATCAGCACGGTGCTACGACAACCAGCACAACGGCCACGCAGGACTTTCGGCAAACATCAGACTACGGTACTTGGGCGGATTGGCTGTCTCGCCAACCGAGGCAAGCAATCATGAGATCAGGGACGCAGACACCGTTAGAACTTGGAGACTCTGCAGCGATCTCGAACGGTAATTCTGAAATGGATTTCGCCACCTGGGACGGGGCCGCTGCACTCCAGCAACTCTCATCTGTACCTTCCCTGATGATACCCTCCGGAACACTTCATCATGATCTTGACGCCGCGTCAGCAGATATGCTCGATCCTGCGATATTCACGTCTGACTACAGTGAAGATCCCATGTTTCTTATGGGCTTGACTGGCTTCGATATGATGGGCTTCGGATTACATGATTGAGAAAATATAGGCTACCAACAAATGCGTCGCCTTCAAGTCGGCACACCACGAAACTGTTTCAACGGTCTCAACAATGACTCTCTCAACCCTTTTTACACGACATCTGGTCTTCAAACGATCGCTTCACGTCTATGGATGCGTCTAGTAACGAACAAAAGTGGTCGGACATGGATGCAGAGACGCTTGGAAACTATGCTGTCCTTCACATACTAAAGGGCGGACTTCAAACGAACCGCTGTGTAGTCTTCGGCGATGTCAGCCCAGCGGCTCTTATATACACGGCCCTCCTTCATTACTGCTCTCATGTATGCTTCCGGCTTGTCCAGGATTGTCACATCATCCAGCGGATTTGCAGCAAGGACTAGCAGGTCCGCCTCGAAACCTTCCTTAATTTGACCCAGGCTGTCTTCCCGTCCGAACATACGCGCTGGATTCAAGGTTGCGCTCCGAAGCACTTCGATCGATGAAAGTACCTTGGATCGAAGATTGAACTCGTGGGTTTGCGCAGCTCCCAACGGACCTAGGAGATCTGTGCCAAAGCAGATTGTTACGCCGGCATCTGCAGCAGTCTTTAAAGCCTTCAATCCAGCATCCAGGACCTCAAGATTCTTGGATGTCTCCGATGGCGGGAGATACCCGGCCCACTTTGGCGACGCCATTTGATCGTATGTGATCAGGGTTGGCGTCAAATAACACCCTTTCTCTACCATGATGGCAGCCGTCTCAGCATCAAGGAAGTTACCGTGCTCGATTCCTTTGACGCCGTTGTCGATGCAATGTCGGATGGCTTTCGATGTGTACGCATGCGCTGTTACATATGTGCCGGCGTTGTTCGCACACTCGACCATTGCCCGAATCTCCTCCGGTGTGAATTGAAGATGGGTGATCTTGTCGGTAGGACTGCTGACACCGCCCGAGCCCATGATCTTGATGAAGTCGCTCCCGGTTCGTATCTCCTCACGTACAGCCTGCATGCACTGTGGTACGCCGTTGCAGACACGACCGATCCCTGTCGCGTGGCCGCCGCAGCATGCTGAGTGGTCGTGCTTTCCGCGGAAATCAGCGTGGCCTCCGGATTGACTCAAGGCATGGCCTGCAATGAATAATCTTGGGCCTATAATCACGCCATCCTCAATTGCCTCCTTGATCGCAGCGTGGGCCCCACCGCAATCACGAATACTCGTAAAGCCTCGGTGGAGCATCTGGGCGCAGACATATGGCTGTCGAAGCAAAGTCACCGCTTCCGGGTTGCCAAACGCAGCTGCCAGATTGTCGAAGCCGGGCACTGCAATCAAGTGGACATGGCTGTCGATCAGACCTGGGGAGATGAACTTTCCAGAGCAGTCGACTGATGTGTATCCGGAGCGCTGAGTTGGTGTCTCTGACGCCGGAGCGATCGAAGCGATCTTGCCGTTCTCGATGGTTATTGTCTGATTCGGTCGTAATTCACCTGCTTCAACATCTACTATTGATGCGTTGTACAAGATGTATGACGTCGCTGCTGTACGGAGCCATGGCTTGATGTCGGCTTCGGTGATCATCGTGAGAAGAAATTGGGGTTTTCTGCTAAGCTTAGAGGAAGGGGAATGAAGAAATGAAAACAAAGAGCCTTGGGCAAGAGGTACAAAGCCTTAGCTTGTTAATCGATGGGGTAGCGTTGGTGATTGTGGTTATCGCAGGATTCCGACGCTAGTCGGCTAGGTGTCGCGGGTGGTACAGACTGCCGACGGGTAGCTGGCTTCGATGCAACCATCCGCGAGCTATCTCTACACACGAGGCGGGATCCTAGCAACCGATTCCTTGGAGCTCGGTTACACGACTCCGCTATCACTGTCGACCCACTCCGCACCCCGGACTTTATCACTGACATGGTCCACGAGTTCGATGTCTATATAGGACCAACCTCCACCTTCCAGTCGAGATCTGCAACATCATCATCATGAAAGAGTCCACCGGGAAGCACGCGGCGCATGATCGCAGTTTGCAACCCGCTATCGAAGAAAAAGGCGATGTACTTGAAGTCACCGCAACCTACACACCTGAGGAAGAGGGACAGGTTCTCCGCAAAATAGATCGGACCATCTTGCCTCTGATCTGTATCGTGTTCTTCATGCAAGTAAGTGACACAAAGATTTGCTTCAACCTATGTCACTGACTATGCACAGTACCTCGATAAGCAGAGTCTCAGCTATGCATCGGTACGTAGCTTGGGGGATCGAGAATAGCATCAAGCTGACAGTCCCAGGTCTTCGGTCTACTCACCGATTTGAACCTCACGAGTACCCAATACTCATGGTGCTCTTCCATCTTCTATGTCGGTCAGCTCGTAGCCGAGTTTCCCTTCATCTATTTGATGTCGAAGCTCCACCTCACTAAGTTCGTCGGCGTCACGGTGGTTCTGTGGGGCATCGTCTGCATGTGCCTTGCAGTGCCAAAAAGCTTTGCCGGCTTTGCAGCAGTCAGATTCCTTCTAGGTTTTACCGAAGGCGCTGTGTCCCCAGCTTTCGTCACCATCACATCGATCTGGTATCAGAAGAGCGAGCACGCCACCAGAACTGGGTGAGTCTCGAGACTTCCCCACACAACCTTGTACTGATGTAGAACAGCCTGTGGGTCACGATGAATGGTCTTGCCCAAGTCATCGGCTGCCTCCTGATGTACGGCATCGGCAAGAACACTTCTCTATCCCTCGCGCCCTGGCGTGTACTCTTCATCGTTTGCGGTGCGATGACCGCAGCTTCTGGCGTTGCCTTCTTCTTCCTCATGCCGAATGGGCCGAAAGATGCTTGGTTTCTCAACGCTCGAGAAAAAGAGGTCCTTTCCATGCGCATGGCAAAAGACCGCGAAGGAGGTGACAAGACCTCGTTCTCGGTCCGACAATTGCGAGAAGCGCTGCTGGACATCAAGACGTGGTTTGTCTTCGCTTTCGGTGTACTCGTCACTATGCAAAGCCCCGTTCTAACAGTACGATCACTGAAGCCCCCTCGCACCTACCTCATCTTATTAATCACGCCTACAGTTCGCCTCCCTCGTCATCAACACCATCGGCTACGACCGCTACCAAACAATGCTCTACACCGCGCCTTCCGGTGCTGTCCAAATCCTACTCCTCTGGGTCGGCGTACTAGGCTGCTACCTCTTGCCACGAAACCGGACCCACGTCGTCCTTGCACTCATCATTCCTCCCCTAATTGGTAATGTACTGCTCCTCAAGCTGTCCTTGGATGCAGGCTGGGGCATGATCGCCGCGTCCTGGCTCGCATCCTGCATTACAGCCGTCATGTCACCCTTGCTATCGCTGACGGCTTCGAATGCAAAGGGCAACACGAAGCGTTCTGTGGTCAGCGCTGTGTTCTTCATTGGATACTGCGCAGGCTGCATTGCGAGTCCGCAGCTGTGGACGCATAAACCGAGGTACTTCAATGGCGTTGTCACGGCGCTGGTGACGTGGTGCACGCTCTTTGTTGTTGTTATTGCGTACTGGCTTGTGTGCAAGCGCGACAATGCTAAAAGGGACGCTCAGGGTAGCGAAAGTGGGAATGATGAACTCACGCACGATGTTGTGCTGGACAAGAACGGGGCTCCCATTACAGATCTGACGGACAAGGAGGACTCGAAGTTCAGGTACAGTTGGTAGACAACATCGATCTCTGTGATGAATTTCTCAGGAGCAATTCCTACGCATACAGCCGCCCCTGCACCGGTAGACCGACCACAGAGCTAGAAAAGCTGCAGTGACCAAATCCATCATCGTTGCTCTCACTTATGACACCCCACATCAACGGCTTCTGTGCGTCATCGCCATCATCTAGTGGATGACAAGCAGCAGCAATACCAACACTGTTGCTCCCTACCAACGGCATGCCACCAGGGGGTAGCTTTTGAGCACCCATGAACAAGGGGAACAATATGGCCACCGCACCGACAACAAGCGTGCAAATGATAGCCACCGGTGAGAAACCACATGTAGCAATCTCGCTCTCCTCGGTCTTAGGCCGTCCACGGGCATCGAACGTATTGATACTGACAAGGAAAATGCTCTGCGACACCAGCCAATGCAGAGTCGCCGAGACCATCATCAGTGGCAGTCCAATCCGGTACGGCAGCTGCAGAAAATAAGTCGAGCGCTGCGCACCAGCGCGAGCGTGCGAGACTCGCAGCGCCTTGCGTTCGATAGAGTAGCTGGCCCACTCCACAGCCATTTGCATGCGCGTGAGCACGTTGTTGAGACTCAGGTAGATGCCCGAGAGGATGAGCTGGGGTGTGTTGGCGATGAGGACGTTCTTGATCAGCGCGCTGCTGCCGGATACGGGAATACCCCATTCGATGATTGTCTCGGAGGTGGCGGCGCCGAAGCCGAGGCCGGACAGTGAGGAGAAGGAACCGGATTGCCATTTCTTCATCTTGCTGATCGCGTAGGAGAGTAGTGCCGTGACTATGAGTAGACAGGTGCAGAATCTGATTGTGTTAGAAAGGGTGGAACAAGATTCAGCATGCTTACAGCAACAGAAAGCTGCACCAGCTTTTCCAACCTGGTGCGTGCCAACGCCTCTTCACAGAATCGAGGTAGGTTTTTGGCGGAGGGCATGTCTCAGTCTTACGGTACGATCTCCATTGGGACCGCACCTCGTCTCTGGTCAACAAACAGCAATTGACCGTTGTCCGATCTGAGGTGCGCAAGAAGGAGTAAACAGCATCGCCAATGGTAAGTAACGGCTGATCAGTGAGCAACACACAAACAGCTGCAATACACAAAGTCTTACCCAAGTTCGCCAAGATGACGGCGATGCCGACGCCGAGGCTGAAGTTGACACTGCACCTTTCTTGAACCTTCTCGCTCACACAGCCACTGACCGTCCAGCCGTAGACCGTCCAGTTGACGTTTTGAATCTGCTGTTTGGCCTTTGCTGCTGTGCAGCCACCGTTACTATCCCAGTCTGAGCGGCCGTTGTAGTCGCAGAGCCACCCGTAGCGGTTGTATTTGTTGTATAAGTCGTATTGATCGCTACTTGTGGATATAGCATGCAGAGATGAGTTACTGCTGACATTGGCCATAGTCTCGGTGTAGTCTGCATTGAGACTATCTTTTCCGACGAACAGGTCGGAGATCAGGACCACATTCCGGCGATCGGAAAGATATGTCCGCGCGTAGACGTCGATGCACTCTTCCGGATTGAGAAGCTCGAATTGTGAGTGATCGCTCTGGTAGGCAGATACCAGTGTTCCTGGGTCGCTGTCGTAGTTGGTGACACTTGTGTTCATCACCTCCTCAAAGGTTGGATTCCATTGCGTGCGGTACGTGCCCCCAGCAGGAAGGTGATACGAGTCGTACCACGCGCCTCTAGTCCAGTCTTGTGATGCCCAGTAGAGATCATAGTCGTTGTTGATGATTGTGTAGTAGAACATCGAGTTGTACCTACAATGTGAGTCTGGCTGTCAAATCGCGGAAGATGCTCTACACTTACAACAAATGTATAGGTAGACTACTCAACCCCAGCATTGCCCACGTCGCCCACTTCCATCGCTTGGTTTGGCCGAGGTTCTTGAGACTTTGCACGCCTATATCAACCCATGTGCCCTTGCAGTGTGCATCGTCGATGTCCTTCCTTGTTGGGGCGCTGAGACACTGCATCGAATAATTGCTTGCACCCAACATCAGCGTACTCAAGACGTTGATCATGACATGCAATCCCATGTTGTAATGTTTCGCTTGGTCACAACTGCCTTCGAAAATGTGTCCATTGTTGCCTTTGCTGCGCAGCGCGCCCCATATGATTAGAATGATGTTGAGGATCAGCACCAGTAGGCAGGTCAGCCAGCCAAGGGACGCGCCGAAACGCCAGCCATCGAATAGGTCGCGAAAAGAAAAGCGTGTCGTAATTTGAGGTCCCTGGTCGACCTTGTGATCACGTCCGTATCCAGCCGTGGTGCCCAGGTTGCTGAGCTCTACATCGGAGTACAAGGGTTGGTATCGTGTCCCATCAGTCTTGCTGTGGGCTTGTAAGTCGCTCATGGAGGGCGTGACAGAGCACACGGTACTTCAGCTGAGACTCTAGAAAGTATATCAGGAGAAAATATGATATGTGGAAGCGAAGGTGATGAGATTCTGCCGCCAGGGTGGGTTGGGGGCCTGGCATCATAAATGGAAGGATCGTCGACCAGCAGGAGGCTGAAGCACAGCTGCAAGGCGCAGCCATCTCGCTTCGTTCAGAAGAGCCGCCTATCTATCATCTTAAGAAAGTCATCCACCTCGACCGATATGCTTCATCTGAATCTACGTTTTGACCTACCTGGTTAGCCTCAAGAGTCCTGATGATAGCTCTCCTCCAAGATGCGGGGTCCATCGTCAGCTTACATTGTGGTTTCAGGTCAACCTTATCACCTCGCGGTCATTGCGCCAATCTGCGCACTTAGGTTGTTTGCATCTCATTCCTCAGTGTCAAATTTGGTGAGCTGAGGTGATCTGAAGATCGTGCAAAGCAAGCAGGCGACAAGGTGAATACTGAGACCCCACATGATGTAACGACCGAGGTATCCGCAAGAAGTTTGAGCACCACTTGCGATTATGAATCAACCACAACTCTCGGTCCTCGCCACTTGACATCAACTTGTCACATCCTTTATCATCACGCAAAATCATGGAGAACCTCAAAGCAGCCGATATAACGCACCCCAATGGCCAAACGACTCATTACTACGAGGGTGGCACGAGCAACGGCATCCCGCTCTTCTTCATCCACGGCTGGCCCGACCTGGCAGAGATATGGAAACACCAACTGAAGCACTTCGCAACCGGATCCGCAGGCTCCGAGTACCGCGTAATCGCACCTGACATGCGTGGCTACGCTCGTTCCTCAAGTTCCAAGGACAAGCGCGCGTACTCTATGGAAGTTCTTGTTGGCGAACTGGTAGACTTCGCAAAGCAGCTCAACATCACGAAGGCCGTGTGGGTAGCCCACGACTGGGGTTGCGGCGTCGTCAACGCGCTCGCCGCGCACCATCCCGAGCTGTTCCTCGGTTACTGCGCCATCTCGGTACCCTACAGGACCATTGAGCTCGGGCTGGATTATTGCGTAACACTCGTGAACCGCGACGTCTACCCGGAGGACGAATTCCCATACGGTCAATTCGAGTATATGAAGTACTACGAGCAGGAGCCCGAGAAGAGCGCGAAAGATTACGAAAGTGTGAACGACAAGGTCTGCAAGGCACTGTACGTCCCACACAAACCTGAGAATCATGGCAAACCAAATCCTCGGACTGCAAGGGTGATTCGCGAAGGAGGCTGGTTTGGCGGACATCCTGAAGCTGTCCCAGACATTCCCCTGGAGTATACGTTTCTCGACCAATCGTTGTACGACAACATGGTCGCCAGTCACAAGAAGCACGGTTGGTTTCCGGCAACAGCGTACTATCTGAATCACGATGTCAATACCGAATATGCAAAGAGCGAGAAGAATGGAGGTAAGCTGCAGTTCCCAGTCTTGTACATCGACGCAAAGCATGATGCGGTATGCTCGCCAAGCGTTACGCCGAAGATGGGCGAGAGCCAGAGGGATGCGGTGCAGGACCTGACGTATGAGACGATTGAGGCGGGGCATTGGGTGCAGCTGGAGAAGCCCGGCGAGGTGAATAAGGTGCTGGAAACTTGGCTGGACAACAATGTGCAGTACAAGTGTTGATCTCGCTCCGTAGCTGTTCACATTCTGAATGGATTGGTTAGATCGTTTACCGCAACGGCCATACATTGCACTGAAATGACACAGCATCCAACTACTCAAATTGACAAGAATGCTAATCAGATTCAGTTAAGTGATAGAAGAAACGATGATTCGATGGGTAAGGGTCCGGGCAACTAAGTGGGGCTGACGGGAAAGACGTCACGATATTGGCCCGGCCATTTGGAACCGCGGTTGCGTGTTGTTCCAACGTCAACTGCAATAATTACATTGACGACGACTTCTCAATTGTTCGATTGTGCCGCGAAACCTCGAAGCATCTCGACTGAGCTCAAAAATGCTACGCGAAGCAATGCAAGAGGTGGACCTTCTGATTTTGGGCGCGGGGTGGACGAGCAATTTCCTGATTCCTCAGTTGCAAAAGGAAGGCATTAGATGGGCAGCAACAACAACCAGCGGCCGAGACAACACTATCCCATTCAAGTTCGACCCTGACTCTGGATCGGTTGAGCCATACAAGCACCTGCCGTCTGCGCGTACCGTACTTGTCACATTCCCGCTTAAGGGCCACGGGCAGTCGAAAACCATCATCGGACTATACCGAGCCGCTCACGGAGCGAAGAACAACTGGATCCAATTGGGCGCAACCAGCATCTTCAATCAGCTACCCGATGACTGGAGCGACGATAATTCGCCATATGACAAGGAAGATGCACGTGCTATTGCTGAGGACGAGCTGATGGGCGAGCATGGTTGCGTCCTAGACCTCTCCGGCCTCTACGGCGGCGAGCGCATTCCATCAAAGTGGCTACCACGATTGGCAAAGAGCAAGGACGATGTCAAGAAGCGGGGTGCAGTACACTTCGTGCACGGTGAAGACGTCGCGCGTGCAATCATTGCGACGCACCGTAAATTTACACCTGGAAAGAGGTGGATTGTATCAGACATGAGGGTCTATGATTGGTACGATTTGATCATGAGTTTCAGCGCCTTGACCGAGGGTACCGAAGTGAGCGCAGAGGAACAAGAAGAGAAGCTGCAATTTGCAAAGTGGGTCGGAGAGCTCATGGTCGAGGAGGGGATCAAGGCATTGCCACGCGATATGAGTCTCCTGGGTCGCAAGCTGGATTCTAGAGGTTTCTGGCAGCATCATGGACTGTGGCCGCGGCATCAGAGGCTGTGCTGAGGAGGAACCGTGGGTCAATGTCATGAGCCAGACAGACAGCTGTGACGCGTCGGCAACAAAGCCAGGAACAGCTATCGTCATTGGACGCATTCCATGCAACCGAACTTACGAAGGTTGCACTAGCTGCATCGCGTACGATTATCTGGTTCAACAGCAATAGTTCTAATCTACCTGAGCATGAATCATTGCAGAGACACTCTATATTCTGTCGCACACGCGTGCATAGTCAGGCCTGATTGGTCAAGAGTTGGATGAAGTTAAGCCGAGTCAACGCGCCGCCACGACTTTAGCCACTCATCTTGGGACTCGCTTGCTGATAAGTTCCTGTGCCGCAGGCTATTACTCCCATGTTATAACCTGAGATTGTCGTATTGACGTAGTCACAAGCATACTACGACGATTGTCCTACATATAATCTGTTATCACGATTCAAGCTCGGTCTTATTCACACGGCTACAGCCAACCGCAGGAGAGCCTCCTTCCTGATGTGCGCAATTTCGTGCTGTACTTTCTGTTGCAGAAGGGCGTATACAGTGATATAACGGTGGACTTTTTTGTATTCATCTGCATTGCCGTGCTCGTGCATGCCTTGCTACTACACTGCAGAATCTTGGAACGACTGCGACACGGAAAGGGCACGCGAGCCGAGTGAATACGGAAGTACGGGCCAGCGTGGCGCACCACCAAAAGCACAGGCCTGGGCGCCGTCATAGACCGGGGTTTGCTTTCTGTCGGTCGCTAGATTGTGCTCCACAAATCGTGGACCTCTAAATGCTCCCGCCGATGAAGATCTGAAGATTCAGGGAGTCGAAACAGCGAAGAGACACGCTGCTGACTATGCAGAAATTAAACAGCTCAAAGACAAGTGCGAGGCGCCCGACAACGTCGGCGGGAGTACGCCCGTGTGCGGGCGCTAGAACCCCAGCCCGTTGTCCGTTTGATGAATCGTTTGGCTGGCGGTGACGCAGAGGCGCTGCCAAGTACATAGCACGGCGCGAGCCAATTCAGGGTAACTTCTAAAACACGTCGACCTTGAATACCAACAATGCCCTTTCTGTAACCCTTCGCTCTGTGCATTCCTTTCACGACCCCTCTCGACCCTCTTCCCCTACGGACCCTTACTTCACGCGCCACACCGTCACTTCCCTTCCATCTACGCACCTATGGCCCCATACTAGCTGCCAGGGGGGCTCATAGCATATACCAACCACAACTACCTACTGCGCACAATCTATACTGCAGATAGCGCTCGCACAGCGCACCAACGACTGCAAATATGTCGGCCACATCGTCGGCGGCCACGCAAACGGCCACCTCGGGCACTGGCGCCGCCCTTGGGAGGCAGAACCAGAGTATCGAAAAGTTCGCTGCCTCTCTGTCTACTGCCGCCGTGGTCTTCGGTATACAGATGGGCATCTTCATCATCCTGAGTGGAAACTGGAAGATCATACGCTCGGGAAAGAGTACGGCAGAGCCGAAGACACAGCGGCAGACGCTCTTCCAGAGAATATAGTGGGTACTGGACATTCCAAGTGAGGACACCGCTAACAGACGACAGCTACTACAAGACAGCTTTTGTACCGCAAGCCAAGCGCATCGCAGCCCCCGTTACCGCTATCGACTCCATCAAGACTGTATTCAAGATCAGCGACCGCGAGCTTATCCGTATTGCCGGTGTCGATGGCTTCCTTTTCCTGCAATATCTACAGCTTCTACTTCGCATATTCATACCCATGGCTATCGTAATTCTTCCCATCTTGCTGCCAATCAACCGCGTTGGCGATGAGCCAGGCGTATCGGGCCTCGATTCATTCGCGTGGCCAAACGTGGCTTTCGAAAACAAACGTAATCGACTTTGGGCACACGTCATCTTGGCTGTAGCTGTCGTGTGCTGGGTCTGCTTCAACTTCTTCCTCGCCATGAGGAAGTTCGTCCGTCTCAGGCAGACCATTCTCACCATGCCTGAGCACCGCATACGCGCTTCTGCGACTACCATTCTGGTACAGAGCATTCCACGCAAATGGCTCACGGTTGCTGCCCTCGACGCGCTTTACGATGTCTTTCCTGGTGGTATCAAGGAGATTTGGATCAATCGCGACTACGATGAGTTGCAAGACAAAGTCAACAAGCGGAGTAAGATTGCGCGTACGCTCGAGTCGGCTGAAACGAACCTGATCATCAAGTGTACCAAGAAGCACAAGGAGATGCTCGAGGCCAAGGCGAAGGAAGAAGGCAAGAAGAAGAAGACCAAGAAGGAGAGGAAGGCGGAAGAAGCGCAGAAAGACCAGGAGATCGCCAACGAGACCGTCGATCATGGTACAGACGCTGGTAATCCTCATCAGATCGAGCGTCAACTGCAGGATGTTTTGGAGGAGGACGGTTCTTCCTCCTCGTCCTCTGACTCGTCACGCTCGTCATCGCCTTCACGCAAAAAAGGCATTCTGCCGATTCCATTCGTTGGCCAGGGTCTACACGCCGTTGGGGATGGATTCCGTGACGTAGGTCAGGGTATGGGCAACTTCAACAAAAAGCTCTATGGCGGTCTCAGGGGTGCTTTCGTCAAAGACAAGCATGGTCAGCCCCAGCCTCTCGATGGCAGTGGGGAGCGACCAATTTCCTCCCCAACCTCCGCAGATTTCATCACCCGAGGCGCGAGCAGCGATACATACTCGCCACTGGCAGTTCCAGATCAGGACCCACTAGAGTCCGAGCAGACTGTCACCCAGCAAAGTACACCTGACGAGAAGCACAAACACAAGCACCAGCACAAAGAGAAGGAAGAGAAGAAGGGTGCGCTTGAGAAATTCAAGGACTCGCGCTTGAACCCTATACGTCCTCTGCGTCGAATGAGCGATGACTTCACGAGTCCCCAGCCTTTCCGCAAAGAGGGTGAAGTATTGCCTGAAGAACTGAAAGAACCTGTGAAGGTAAAGTACGACCTGAGAGGTGTTTACAACGAAGCTGCGGAGGAAGACGACGAGACCGCACTTTGGAGGACATACATCACGCCTAAGGACCGCGACACCATGCGCCTTCCTATCTTCTCGTGGGATTGGTGGCCTTCAATCCCGTTGATCGGCAAGAAGGTCGACACCATCTACCACTGCCGCAAAGAGTTGGCTCGTCTCAATGCGGAGATCGACGAGGACCAGGCTCACCCTGAGCGATACCCACTCATGAACTCTGCCTTTATTCAGTTCAATCACCAGGTCGCCGCACATATGGCTTGTCAGTCACTCAGTCATCACGTCCCAAGGCAGATGGATCCTAGAACCGTCGAGGTAAACCCGAATCACGTACTGTGGGACAACCTGACGATGAAGTGGTGGGAACGTTACCTTCGCCTCTTTGGTGTCATCGTGCTGATCGTCGGTTTGATCATCTTCTGGGGTATCCCAGTCTCGTTCACTGGAGCTTTGTCCCAGGTGTCTACTCTAACCGACGATCTACCTTGGCTGGGTTTCCTCGAGAAACTGCCACCATGGGCGCTCAGCTTCGTCGAAGGTGTCTTGCCTCCGCTACTCCTGGCTGTGCTGTTTGCAGTTCTGCCAATTCTGCTCCGGTTTCTTGCTGGAGTAACTGGAACTACAACATCTGGAGAGCGCGAACTTCTAGTGCAGAACTTCTACTTCGCATTTGTGTTCATCCAATTGTTCTTGGTCGTGTCCCTTTCTACTGGTATCACAGCGACGATTGAGGAGATCACCAACAACCCCATCGGCATTCCCCAGACCTTGGCTCAAAGCTTGCCCAAGGCTGCGAACTACTTCTTCTCTTACATGATTCTGCAAGCCTTCAGTATCAGTTCTGGTACGCTTCTGCAGATTGGTGCGATTGCCATCATTATTCTCTTTGGTTTCTTCGACACGACTCCCCGCGAGAAGGTCTCCCGGGTATTGAACAGGTCCGGCATCAACTGGGGCACCATGATCCCAGTCTACACCAACTTTGGTGCCATTGGTATCATTTACTCAGTCATCTCACCGTTGATCATGATCATGATGTTGATCACTTTCAGCCTGTTCTGGTTCACCTACCGATATCAGATGATCTACGTCTCGTACGCTAAGGCCGAAACGAACGGATTGATCTTCCCCAAGGCGGTCAATCAGCTTTTCACTGGCATCTACTTCATGGAACTCTGCCTCATCGGCCTGTTCTTCTTGCAGAGCAACAACTCCTGTTTGCCCCACGCCATCATCATGATCATCACCCTGATTTTCACGGTTCTCTTCCAGTATGTACTCAACCGAGCTTTTGGTCCGCTCTTCACCTACCTTCCGATCACTTTTGAGGATGAGGCTGTTGAGCGAGACGAGGAGTTTCAGCGCATTCAAGCCGCTCGGTGGACCAAAGAAGGCGATGCAGAGCATCAATCGCTCGTTGGAGAGGAAGCTGCCGCTAAGCACGCAGAGGAGCGCGAACGTGCCCACATGGAAGCCATGGATCGCCTGGCGGCGCAGCGAACACCCTCGGGCAACGGTAACGAAGCGTTCGAGCTTACCCACTTCGACAGCCCTGGGCGCTCTCGTAAGAAGTGGGCCAACAAGTCACGAACATCCGTTAACGGCAGCCGCTCCCGTTCCCGCTCGCACACGACGCCGAAGAAGCATAAGCGCAAGGACCCTCTCGACGCGTTCGCAAATACTCTCAAGCGCGGCATAGAAGATGTTACAGACGGTATCTCTAAACCTGTGCGCGACATCGAATCGCAGGTCCTTCCCACAGCCAACCTGTTCGATAACATCGACGACGAGCTTCAGGACATGGAGCCAGAGGCCCGTCAGAAGCTCATCAAGCGCAGTTTCCAGCACCCTGCAACACGAACCATCCAACCCGCTGTGTGGATCCCGCATGACGAGCTGGGTATCTCTAAGGACGAGATCCAGCGCACGAGCGCGTTCAGTGAACGCATCTGGATCACGAGCGTCAATGCCCGGCTTGACGGACGTGGAAAGGTCATGTATAGGGGACTGCCGCCGGACCGCGATCCCTTCGAGAACATGGAAGTGTAGAGGAACGTGCGGTAGAAGGCATATTTCTTTTTGATTCTTTAGCGAGTACTTTCATCGGCATTGGCATCTCTTGCATAGCGTGCGCGGCTTGCATGGTACATATAGCGCTTGACGCCTTTCTTGTATGATGGGATGCATAGTTATACCTGTTACTAGGTAGCATGTCCTATAAAGATTGAAGATTACTACATTTAATAGACACCGAGTACGATACCAAATTTCACCAGTGTGTCCGGTCGAGATAGTAGACGTGCAGTGCCGCAAGGTCGACAGTAGACACCCCTGTCAGTACCAAGACGCTAGGCCCTACCCTGCGCGACTGCTCACTCCCGCGGTGCTACTTCCCCACACTCAAACATCTGGCGCATTGCAATCAACACTGAATCCAGACCCAGCGCATATCCCAACATCTGGAATCGCGTTCTTCCCAATCCCCGGCGTCCACAACCGCAATCAAGCCCAAACGCACAACCCTACAAGCTCCCGCTGCATCTCCACCCACCGCGCCGCGGCGCCCACTACCCGCGTCAAATCTCCCGGCCCTCAGACACAATGAACAACTACTCCTTCCTCGACAGCAGCGTAAACTCGGGCGGCATGCCCCGCGCCTCGCCCTCGCCCTCGCCCTCACAAGCCTCGATGAACGGCGTAGCGCAGCAGAACGGCATCCCGATGGTCAACGGCCTGCCGAGCGGCGGCCAGCAGACAGACATGAACCACCTGTGGGGCGTGGTGCAGCAGCTCTCGCAGCTGCTGGAGGAGAACAAGGCGCAGACGGCGGGTGTCTTGAACGGCGTCGCTGCGTTGCAGCAGCGGGCCGCCGAGGAAGGGGGTGCTATACCCTCTTCCTCCCAAGTAAACGGGGAGCTAAGCGGTGCGTCTCTCGCAATTCACGCGCACAGTGTGACTAACGCGCCTCCAGCAGCGGGCCTCGCCGCCGAGCGCTCTGCGCTGCAATCCCGCATCGCCTCCCTCGAATCCTCCGCTTCCTCCCTCTCCGCGCACAACACCTCCCTCACCGCCCTCGTAACCGACTACGAAAACGCCCTCACCCTGCTCCTCGACAAGCTCCGGCCCTACGCGTACACGCAAACCACCTCCATGCTCGCTCTGCACAAGCACTACCACGCCCTCCTCGAGGCCGAGCGCGCAACGAGCATGCAGCTGCGGCTCGAGCACTCGGAGTGGCAGGCGGGGCTGGGAAGGGTGGCCGAGTACGCGCGGCAGGCGCTGAAGGTCCAGAGCCAGGGGGAAGAGGGGCTTGTTGCTGAGATACGGGGGTTGAAGGAGGAGAATCGGGTGCTGAGAAGGTTAGCGGGGTGGGAGGAGAGGGAGGGGGACAGTAGTGATGAGGAAGAGAAGGCGGAGTAGTGTTGTGGTGGTTGTGGATTTGTATGCGGGATATTGGAGTAAAGCATGTTGAGACGATACCACCTGAGTCGATACTACGTGTTTGGGCATTGCATAGCGCGGCGTTTGGAGGTCAGGCCTTCGAGTTTGAAGGAAGTCGACTTTAGAGAAGGATTTGCGAGATATACGGGAAGAAATCAGAGATTCTCCTCACATCACGTCTAAGGAGGAGTGAGACTGAAGACTGCAAGAGGTTCTCCGTACGACATGTGTAATAAAATCACGAACCTGAAGACTACACTGACTCCTGGTGCTCATCCTGCTGAAGGCCTCCTGCACATGAACCAGCCGCATCCCCAGACCCACCAAAAACGATTCCAGCCCCCCAGAAGCCCGCTCATGCAGGATACACACCGCCCATCATCATCATTATCGTGGCTGGTCCCCGGGTTGACTACGGGCGTAGCATGCTTGCTGGCGTCATATGGGCCCATGGGCATGGGACACGACATAGCGCATGCCACACCATTGCCTGTGCTAGGACCAGCGACTGCCTCTATGCTGCTGGCTAAGTCCACGCTGTCGTCTTGGCCATCGGAGCCGACGCTCGGCACCGCTGATTCAGTCACCGCCGTATCCTCTTCGCCCGAACCTTGACTGAACTTCCTGACACTCTGCTGCAAAACACCGTTGACGGATCTTTGCTCTGGCGTCATTTGGGCCTGGAGATCTGCCGGGTCCTGGAGGGAGTCTGAGCGATTGGCCAAGTCCAAGGTGTTGAGTCGCTTTTGTCGTTTGCGATCCAATATGGCGACTGCCTCTTGGTCGAGCCACATCTTGAGCTTCTCGGTCTGCAGATCTCCAGGAAGTGTGAGTCTGGCGCTTCCTATAACGAGGTCCCTGTTCAAACGTAGTATGCCATGCTCGTCTGACTGCGGTTCCTAACGCGACCTTGACCTGAGTACCTTGGCGGTGGGGTCAGAGCTGCTTCGAGGGCGGTTTGAAGAGCGTTGTTTCTTGGGCCTCTTGGGCTTGACCGTGCTTGTAGAAGAGTCGGACGCTGACGAGTCTGAAGCGTCGCTGATACTGGTCGTTTGGAGGGACCTGCGTATCACATCGAGGAGTACGCCAGAGTTGATGGAACTGGGAGTTCCGGTCGTGGGTTGCTCCGGGACGATGGTTCGGCGGAGGGGACTGGACTTCCGGGGATTGGAGACTCGATTGCGGCGTTCAAAGTGCAGTACACGCGCTCTCGACAAGCGTCTTCGACTCCCCCTCTCAATGTTGCGTTCGAAGATTGCGAAAGCGGCAGAGACGGTAGTCGTACGATGTCTGTATATTACTGGCGCGGAACGAGTTCGCCTCGAGGGTTTCTTGCGTTCCCTACGTCTGACCGCAGTCGTTGCCCCTGATGGCAGCCGGGAGGTAGTCGTGGGGTTTGCTACTCGAGGGACGTGGCGGAAGCCTGAGCATGATTAGCGGAAGTCTCCGTACGATGATGCTGTCTACGCACGAGCCATGATTTATAGAGCGAATGTCTGCTAAAGCGGAAGCAATAGCGTTATCAACGGTAGTGATAGTTGGTGTTGTGGTGAAGTCCCGAGCCAATTCGAAGGTGAAGACAAGTGCACATCGATGCGTGCCTGCCGCCATTTGCACGCGGCACTCGCTCATACCTGCCTCTTCCCAAACGTTGGTCAAGAACGATCGGCTACCACGTCTCACCAGCCCGCAAGGACAGCATCGACCTTCTTCCTCCCCTGCTGCAAATCCAGCATGTCAACATCGCTCTCCTCCTCATTCGTCGCCGGGACCTGCACATCGCCGAGTCGCTCACCTACCCTGCCTGCAACGCGTATAGCCAGGGTTCTCGTCTTCGCCAGTTCAGGCGCAAGCGGCGCATCCCTCCACACGAGGTTCGGTTGGATATTCTCTTTCGGCTTCTGATACGGCTCGAGCAGCGCGAGCAGCGTGCGACATGTGCTGAGCTTGCTCTGCAGTGCGAGGCGTTGGGCGGAGAGGTCTTGCAGGCGTGCGAGCGCAGCGGTGTAGTCGTCTTGCGAGACGTCGGAGGACGTGCGGTCCACAGAAGTGTCCCAGACGGTGGGCAGCTTGGCGATGTTGGCATCGAGGGTCAGATCGTCAGATTTGTGGAGGACGTCCATGTCTTCGGCGTGCGCTTCGTCTTCATCCTCGTCGATATCGTGCGCGCCGGACTCCCAGTACAAGTCGTCGATCTGTGTGACGATGTGGTCGATCATCTGCCGGCTGTACACTTTGCGCGAGTGCTGCTTGAGGTCGCGGTTGACTTTGTCGAGGGCGCCTTTGACCACGCTGAGCTCAATGCCTCCATCGTCTGCGATAGTTTTGAGGCGCTGGGAGGGGATAATTGCGCGCGAGAGGTGGTGCTTCTTCGCTTGCAGAAAGAACTGCTTCTGCTCTACGACGGTCCCCTGCTTCGACATGGTGGAGAATAGTCGCTGGAAGAGAGGTGTCAAAGCTGTGTAGGTGTTTCGGTACGGGCGGATGCGGCAGACGCGTTGTGGGGAAGTTAGCGCGACGCGTCGAGCATGTGACAATCACTCCAACGAGTGCAATTTCGTCACATGTGTGCAGCAAATATTTGGATACGGGCCGGCGTTACTTTGATCACGGACATGCTCAATTCAGCAAGATACGGGTCAAAGTGTCGATTGCAGTCGACGTTGTACATGTCCAGGGCGCGCGTGTCATCGTGAAGGGCGCGTTTTGCTTAACTCTACCAGTGCGCCTCATCACTTGCTCCACAACATAGTTGCGGAACCTGCCTAAAGGAGCAGGTCTGCACCAGAAGTATTGATCATAGGCGACAAGTGTACATGCCAGGGCGCACGGCGCATCTTGTTTACCTCGGGCGCAGTGTAGGCGTCATCATGTTTTCGTTATTCGTTCTATGTCGTGCTGGAGTAGTCTGGTCCCGGCCTCTTACAGCTTCTGCTTTGCCTCCTCATCGAGCTGGCAGAAAGCTTTGAATGTGACCAAACCCTCCTCGTCACCAGCATCGGTCTCGCTCTCAATGACTACCTCCGCGGTAGCACCAACGAAGTAGACGTAGCCCTCCTTCAGCTCCTCCTTCTTCGGTCCCACGCTGATCATTCCCTTGCCCTTCGTGCAGAGTACAATACTGGGGCCGTCAATGGGGTCGAATGTGGTCTTCGCGCCCTTCTTGTTCAGCGCGGACCTGACGACTGCAAACTCAGGGATCGGCGGGTCGTAAAGTGTATTCGACGAGTTCGACGAGTAAGCGGTGGTATTGAGCTTGGCATATGCGTAATCCGTGGGGTTCATCTTCTGCTCGCTGATGGGCGCGTACGAGTATGTCAACATCGTGGTGAGAGTCTCAACGTCCTTGAACTTGGGGGTGAAGCCTGCGCGCACGACGTTGTCTGACGATGCCATGCACTCGATGATGTCTCCCGAGAGGTAAGCGTGGATGTCGTCGGCCTTGAGGAACATGGCCTCGCCGATGTCGAGCTTGACGTAGTTCAAGAAGAATTGCACGAAGAGACCAATGTCGCCGGGGAATTGCCCATCGAGGCGAACAACAAGGTCTGCGAGCTCCTGGCCGTCGTTCGAGGGACCGCCTTTGCCAGCAAAAGATGAGCCCTCAGACTTGGCGGCAGAGATGAGCTCCTTCGCAGCAGAAGCCAGAGCTTCCTTGTCGGTGTTCATGACCTTAGTGAAAGCAGATTGCAGGGCCTTCTTGTTGGCCTTGACATCCTCCTCTTTGTCTGAGGTCTCCTTGCCCTTGACTGTATCCTCGAAGTTCTTAGCGTCCTCCTCACCAACCAGCTTTCGCAATGAAGGGATGTTCTGGAAGAAGTGCGCGATCTCAGCGAGGGGTCGGAAGCCGCAGAGGCCGTCGAAGGGTGTGACCGCAATAGTCATCTCGGGCTTGTGGTTGTCATCTTGCACGGCTTGTTAGTGTGGATCGCATAGAGTGCTCGTTCGACTGACCAGGGTAGTTCTTGGGGTCTTTCTTGTGCAACTGCTCTGCGAGGCCCTTGTTCGGGTGTGCCTGGATACTCAACGCCTTGCCAATCGACAGCACCTTGAACAAGAAGGGGAGCTTGTTCTCATAGCGTTCGGCGATATCGGCGGATAGGAGCGACTGGTTCTCTTGGACGAGTTCGAGAAGCGAGCGCTGGGTCTCGAGGTCTTTCGAGGGAAGCGAGGGATGCGTGCCCATCCATAGCTGGACACGGTCAGTTGCTTGACCTGCTCGATGTTGTAGAGGCAACATACTTCAGCATATGGCTTGTCTTCTTGGATTGAGAAGTCGTCTGAGGCTGTCGCAGCGTGGAATTTGGCGGCCGCAGAGTCCTTGCCGACCTTGCCTGGATAGCTTCAGCATGTTGCTGTAAACATCAAGTGTGGTGCAGCGCACCCCAGTCGTAGCTGTTGACGCCTATACATAGTCAGTATCTCGTGAAGATGTGGATTTCTCGAGGTGATTGGCATACCGCACTGCAATCTGATCAAAGGTACGCGCATCTTGGGTCTGAGTTTTGTGGTGATGAGGTGGCAGCAACGTCAGAGCTCCAAGGGAGTTCTGATGCACCCCACCGCAGCGCCCGCTACAAACGGAGGACCCACTCCCGCCTCGGTCATCGCCAGATCAGCGGTAGGTTCAATTAGCCTATCCCCCACTCCAACCACTATTCCCCTTCCAATCGCTTAGTGCTCTGGGCCCTGCATTCGCGGACCTCCGAGCCACTTGCACCATTGTTTGCGACTCTCCTGTCCACTCTGCTACGCCTCAACAATCCCTGATGCGCGTCGGCGACCAAGCTAGGAGGTAGTCAGTCGCGTGTGCCGGTCTGGCAGCAAGAGCTTGGAACATCCAATATGGCTGCGCGCAGCAGACCCCGAGGCGGGCAGATGAAAGATGAGTACGATGAGGAGAGGTCGATCTGGAATGGAATCAAATCTGAGGGGCGGAACATTGACCAGCTCATGGTACGTGAATGCCTCCACGCTTAGCTTTAACGCAGCACGAGTACGCCTGTGACGAAGTGAAAAGCAACACCTCACATGCGTGACCGCGGAGGCCTTTACATGATTTTCGTGGATTGCTTCTCTGACGTGGTTTCCAGGCACAATCAGAAGGTGTCCGCAAGAAGATCTTGGAATCAGAGGCACAACAAAACGCCCGACTAGGTCTGTGTACTTGTGATACTCCAGGATTGTCCTTGCTAACATTAAGTAGCTCGCGGGGCTGCACCATCGGACAGAATCGACGATGAGCTCGAGACCAACTTACGCGAGATCATTAAACTCGACAATGAGATAGTTGGTCTGCTCAAGTCAGAGGACGGCGGCAACGACATCTCCACACAGCTTGGTATCCTATCCGCACTCAGGAGCTCAGATGATACACCAACATCTGCATCACGCGCGACTAGTGTTGGTAAATCACGCGATCGACAGGGCAAACGGAAGGTCACTGATAGCCTCGACGACCGCGACAGCATCGCGGCGGACAGCCCTGGTCCAAGCCCAAAGGTTGTCATCAGCCAAAAGGACAAACTTATTGCAAAATCCACCAGCAGCAGGGCAGGCTCGGTACCTGCCGCACGCGAAGGAAGCGTGAAAGCCGAGGACGATGACAATGGTAAGGGTAAGAAGGGTCGCTCCTCCATCCCCCGATCTTTCTCCAGTTCCTCGAAGAAGGGCTCGGCTCGTTGAGCGAGCAAACCAGACTCCTGTCATATCCCGGCGTTACTAGACGGCAACGATACCCACATTGGCGTTCAGCATCTCTGTTAGACACACTCCTAGCTGTTAGCCTAGTGAGATAGTCTATTTCAGAAGCATGTTTCTCAACTTTTCTGTCTCTCACAGTCCACCACTCCGCTCGTTCTCGACACACCCTCCAACTCAGCCTCATGACTGACTCCCAGCAGACCAGCCACCTCGTCGTCTCTCGCCGAACACCGAGGTCCTCTATCGCAACAGCAAGCAGCGAGCAAATCAAGAGGGCGAAGGGATACTCTGCCGTGTGACCAGCGTTATCGGAGATGGCAAGCAACGCCGCTATGAAATCATCGATGCCGACCCAGACCCACCGACACCAAATCAGCCATACCGCGCTTCGGTCGCTCACCTCGTTCCGATCCCACCGCCATCCGCCAACACCACGTTATCCGATCTGCCAAAGAAGAGAGGTGTGCTGGCTTTGTATCCTGGCACGACCACATTCTACAAGGCCGAAGTTGTGGCAAGCTGGGTTGCTGACCGTGTGAAGAAAGAGAAGGACGACGCAGGTACCGATGTGAAGGAGAACCTTGTCCGCTTGAGGTTCGAAGGAGAGGATGAGGCGGACAGAGAAATGAGTGTCGAAAGAAGATACGTTCTGCCTGATAAATGATGAGCTTAGCTGGTGTCGGCATGGACAATGACAGTACGGTAGCTCTTCAACGTCCACGCAGGATTGACAGCACATCACTATGTTGAGTGCTTCCTGGATAGGAGCTTGAATACCCACACTATTACTATTGATACGGTCTCATTATTCCACAGTGCCATATGCTGGCTTTGCTTCACATGTCGTCTGACCATGAGCGCGATAGAACTACATAACCACCTTCGACCATAAGACTCATTCGGTGGGAACCTTCATGGGTCACAGACGATCAGGTGTTTTCGCGTTCGGCCTCCTTGCGGTCTCATTGGCTGATCTGTGCTCGGCGAATGATGCTGACGACATTACTGTCTATGCTGCACGCATCTTCGCTCCTGCACCCGTGTTCCAAGCCTAGGAAGCAGTCTTTCCCTTGAAAACTACATTGCAAGGTCAATTGGTTATCTCAGACAAGATGCGCACCTCCCGCATATCGCGCGACACGTCGCGCATCCTCGCCGCCAGCCGAACGCTACGTCAGACCCGCTCCGGCGCGAATCCACCCGTCCACGACCCTTCAGACTCCGAATTGAGTTCTGTCCCTAGTGATGCAGGTTCAGATGGCGACTTCGCAACGCCTCAGCCGAAGAGAAGGAAAACAACAAGAGAGACGCCAGTGAAAGTCAAACACGAGACGAAGGAAGTGTCCCTGACAAGCATCACACCCCCCAAGAAGGAAGCGAAGCCAAAGAAGGCGCGTCGCGTACCTGCGAAGAAGATCAATGGCGCAGATGGACGCGTCAAGATCGAGCCGCCGCCCAATTGGGAGGAAATTTATGCCCTCACAAGGGAGATGCGCAATGAGAACCTTGCGCCGGTAGACACCATGGGCTGCGAAAGTTTGGCAGACAAGCAACGGAGTCCGCGCGACCAGCGCTTTCAAACGCTGATAGCGCTCATGCTGAGCAGTCAGACGAAAGACACGGTCACCGCGGTTGCCATGCGAGGCATGCAAGAACGCATGCCCGGCGTACGTCACCTCTCGCAATCGCGCCACGCAATGCTAATAGAAGCAGGGCTTTAACCTCGAGTCGGTCCTCGCGCTCGAACCCACCGCGCTCAACAGCATGATCAACAAAGTCGGCTTCCACAACCTCAAAACAAAGTACATCAAGCAGACTGCCGAAATTCTACGAGATAAATTCGACTCCGAGATCCCAGACACAATAGAAGGCCTAGTCTCGCTGCCCGGCGTGGGACCCAAGATGGCATACCTCACGATGAGCGCGGCCTGGGGCAAAGACGAGGGCATCGGCGTCGACGTGCATGTGCACCGCATCACGAATCTATGGGGCTGGCACAAGACGCAGAACCCGGAGCAGACGAGGGCGGCGCTGGAGAGCTGGCTCCCGAGAGACAAATGGCACGACATCAATAACCTGCTGGTGGGATTTGGGCAGACGATATGTTTGCCTGTGGGCAGGAAGTGTGGGGATTGCAAGTTGAGTGAGAAAGGGCTGTGTCCGAGTGCAGTCGCAGGCGTCAAGAAGAAGCTCAAGAGGGAGGTGATCGTCAAGACTGACCCTGAGGAAGAGGCTGTAGTAAAGGAAGAGCTTGTTGTCGCTGAAGTTGGGGAGATCAAAACTGAGGATGTGGATGTTGCGGTAGGTGACATCGAGGACATCGGGCAAGCGCCTTCCAAAAGAGCACCGCGGAGTAGGACTTGAATCAATTTGAAGATGCGAAACGCTTCTCTGTGAGTATAAAGCAACATCCTTGCATCGAGAAGCTCTACCTCAATGTTACAAGTGTCACGTTTCAGACGTGTCACATTCGCGATGCATAAGGCAACAGCAAACGGTCACGGGCGTGACACCGCACTTGCAAGTGCGCCTTCCTGAACTCTGCGGGGAAGTGGATCGCAACCAACATGCACGGCGCTGAGCATCTTTCACTTCACCCCGCTCGAGCCTGCGGAGTATACTGGCACCTGCGCCCTTAAATGGTCCACCGTCCACGGTAGCGAGGACCCTTCCTCCACTTCAACAAACCGCCATTTCTTGCATTGCGAGAGCGCTCAACGATTCCTCTACCTACACAAACACCCTCCAAAGCTGTTGACACGCAACCGCCATACCTCGACATGCATTGGCGTAAGCAGCGCTCGCGCTCAACGCCGCGCTTGACAAGCTCGATCCCAGAAATGGAGCAACACCTGGCCGCCCTGGATACACCGCTCACGGACGCTCCAGACGACAAGACCGACGCCTACGCCACTGCTGCTGGATATCTTCAGGCTCCTGCACCCAGCACTCAAGGCCAGACTGCCGCACCTCCTAGCTCAGAGCACCAGGTCGTCCCAGACATGGCTGGACAAAGTACTACACCCATGCTCGAATTAGGGCTGCCAGCGTCAACTCTCAAGAACGTCAAGACTCTGAAGCTGAAGATGAAGCTGAAGACCGCTCGTGCCAAGTCCCAGTATGGGCGACCTCGCTTCTTGACCCTCGTCGCCTGCGTGTCCTACCTGTTGTTTCACCTTATGGGCATCAATATTGGGCTACGCGTCACTCAAGGCTACACTGAACCGCGCCTTCAACAAGCTCAAGTCCAGCTGAATACCAGGCAGCAGGCTCTGGCTGTTGACTACTTCTTCGATGTGCAGCTCAGCAACCTCCACCATGTCACGTTGCGGCAAGGCTACAAGGAGACCCGGCATGAAGACTGCCTCGTACGCGGTCTAAACCGGGCCAACCTCCTCTTTGGCGGTCTCGATTTCACATCCAGCCCACACGTCCGCAACCAGACAGTGGATTGGGTAACAAGCAACTGCGATCGACTGTTCTACACACCACAAGTACACAGTTTGATTGAATCCAAGCTTCGCGAACGCGCCGAAGAGATTCGACAGTCTATCCAGGAACTTCTGAGGCTCATACGATACAGGCTTGCGTCTTTGCAGTCCAAGCTGCGCGACAATAACCCCCGTATCGCTGCCAAGTTCCTCGTATTGGAGTTGATGAACAAGAACGACGAGCGTGCTCGTGTACTGCCAGATGTGCCCTATGGGTTCGGCCTTGAGTGCAAAGATCAGGCTCGCTGCCGTCTGGTTCACGGAGGACCTACCATCTCGGCCAACACTGGAAAGACGCTCCAGGATGCTGTCACTGACGCGCGCAAGGAAGTTGAGACGTGGTCATATAATTTCGAGAGAATGTTTCGTTTCATAGACGATCTCATCGAGGGCCTGGCCTGGTTACAGCTTCTGTGCGTCGCGGGGTACCTGCTTTCATCTGCAATCTGCATGCGTCGCCCTGTTCCGGCACCGGGGCCTATGCTGACCTTCGCCGAGAAGAAGGCTCGTGTTTGGAAAACCATCCGCTACCGTGTTGCTCATGTTGAAGCTCAGGAGAAACATGCCATCGGCCTCCTCATCAATACAGCTCTGTACGCGCTTCTAGGTTTCCAGCTTGAGTACATTATCCCCGAGTTCGATCGTCTCCTACTCCCTGTCGGCCTTGGCTTCTGCGTCTTCCATAGTCTGTCCGCCGCCGCGTTTGTCGACCTCGCGTCTGAAGACTGTCCAGACGAGTCTTTGCATGACGTCGTTCGCGCCGTTGAGGAACTGTGCCTTATCGCTCGAGGCATCGAACCCCCAGAGCCAGCTCTAAAAAAAACCCCGACTCCAAAGCCAAAGCCGTCCCCTGCTGCCAAACCAGCGTCCAAGATCGCCGCGTGCTTCATCTCGCCCCTTACCCCCATCGCCGAGGATCTCCAGCAAGAGCGCAAGGCTATGCACGCGGAGCAAGGCAGGCCCCTCAACGATGCAGACGAGCTATCCGGCTATATTCCTGAGACCGATGAGGAGGACGACTCTGATGTTGAACATAGTAGCTATGTTGATCTTGCTGGCGGCGTCACGCCCACGGACTCGGAGGACGATGACTTAGTGCTTGTGGAGGGATAGGGAGTCAACGATGCTAATCGTGGGCTTGTATGGCTGTGGGTGCCTCCATGGTATCATACTCACACCATTTCCTAGACCTGTGCTTTGCGCTATGAAGTACCCGCTTAGCAACATCAGCATAGCCCGGTTTATGATACTCAATGAGAGATAGAAATCAAGATACAGGCTACTAAAATTGTCAGCTGCATATGTAACCTTAAACTGAGACTATATTGTGAGTGTTGCTCCTCAGAACGGCCAAGTACATGTCCTGAGGTACGCCGCCTCTTCCGTGTTCAAGATCTGGAGCTCCTCACGCTGGACTACAGGCATGCTGTGATGGTCCAAAATTCGTTTGTCTTGTCGAAATGCCCGTCAAAATGCCCGTCAAAACACCCAAATCAAATTTAGTCTACCACGACTCCTTCCTCTCACTCGGAAACAGTCTTCTCTGCTTCACCGCACCTCCACCAAGCAGCCCGCTCGCCTCTCTTCTGATTACCCCAAGCATCCGTCGTCGGCCTCCCGTTGACACCGTTAAACAAAGGCCGCGAGTAATTCGGTTTCTTCTTACCATCAAACTTCCTCGGCAGCCCCAACTTCCTCAACCTCGCCTCCTCGGCTTCATCAGCGCGCCTCTTCGCCTCCTCAGCTGCTTCGCGCGCCGCTTTGATATCTCGTGCGACGGCTTGGCCGATGATGCCTGGGCCTAGTGGTGCGCTCAGGCCGGGGAGAGCGAAGGTGTTGTACACGTACCCGTCGTCGTTTTCTCGCACGCGATTCTGCGGGCTGGGATGAGAGAGGGTGGAGCCGTCTTCGGCAAGGGGAGCGAGGGTCTGGTTTTGGAAGAGTCCGTCTTGTTGCACGCGGAGCCCGATGGGGAGACCGTCTTTTGGGCGCATGTAGACGAAGGGCTCCAGGTTGAAGTGCGAGGCGCGTGTTTTGTAGAGAACTTTAGTGATGTCGAAACGCTCTTCCCATGAGAGGAGGGTCAGGTCGCGGAAGGCGTGACGGAAGGCGCGCCAGGCTGTTGCGAAGTCGGAGGACATAGGCGCGATGAGGTTCTTGTATGGCTTGTCGGCTGGTGGTGTGACGGGTGAGGCGGTGGGTGGTGCGAGAAGAGCTCGTAGGCGTTCTGATTCGGGGTGGTGGTGGATGCCCTGCTGAGGGAGCGGGAGAGATGCCGGCAGCACCTCTGTCTTGTCTTCTTGGTTATCGTTCAGAGATGCATCGGTGTTCGTGCCCTCGTGGAAGGTCTTCTCGAAGTCAAGAAGTGCCTGAATGCATGCCCCACCGGAGCTTGCCGTATGGCCAGCACCTGGTGGGAAGTATTCGATGAGGGTGCAGTACACATGGGGTTTGGTATGGCTCTCCAAAATACTGAGACGGTATCTGGTGATCTCGTTCGCGCGAAGGTTGCAGCGCGTGAGGATGATCTTGTACTCAAACCCAGTGGAGTCAAGGTAGTAGTGGTAGAAATCTTTGAGGGAAGTCTTCTTAGCTTGAACTCCAGGAGCAGGGGGCGCAGGCTGAAAAGAGGTCGTGCTGAGGGCGTGAGAGGTCGCAGATGTGGGAGAGGCGACATTGTCGGCAGTTGAGGAGGAAGGCGCGGTGGAGGCAGCGCGGTTGGTGTTGGTCTCTTTGGTCTTCTTCGCAGCTGCCTCCTCAGCCTCCCTCTTTGCCTTGGCTGCCTCTCGCTTCTCCCTTTTCTTCTCTAAAGCCTTTGCGGCGGGCACGAATGGCACGTGCCAGTCTGCAGTCAAGAGACTCGTAGACTTCTTGGGCTTGGGAACCACGACGCGGGGCCGACGGGACTTCGACGTACCTGAGCCCGTGTTCTTCTTGATCTCGTCGCACCCATTCTCGAACTGTTTTTGGCTCGCTTGAGGACCCAGCTTCTTCATCTGCCGCTCCCTCCTCTTCAACTGCGTGATGTGTTCCCATGTATACTGCTTCTCGGCGAGCTTCCTTCTCTTATGCAGGCTGTCTTCGAGCCACTCAAACGTGACAACGAAGACACCGAGCTTGTTGGCTGCTTGCACGGCGTCCGATGATTGCCTCCAAGCATCCTTGCCAGTGATGAGATGTGTGATGCCTCTGCGTACATTGGGAGAGTAGCGGCCGCCGTTGGCCTCGATCCACTTCTTGATCTGGGTGGTGTCATGTTCGAGGGCGCCGGTCACAGCTATGATACGGTCCTTGAGGACGGCCATGGCAGATGACAATCGAGTTACTCCTGAGGGAGATCTTCGTGGAAGATTTTGAGGTTGTAAGTGTTGAGGTTGTTGTCGCAGTCAAGGCAGTTAAAGCAGTCTGGTGTAGGAGTGATGCATGCTGAAAAGAGGTCATGGACGGGGGTGGATAGCTTATATGACGGCACAGAGTCTGCAGGCGTCAGTATACTTTACTTTTTGGTAGAGTGTCGGCCTTGAGGTGAGACAGCTGTGGTGTCCGCAGTGCAAACGCGATGACAGGTGAGAGAGCGGACTGCGACCGCCACACTACACACGCCAACCACGTAGTCGTCCGCTGATTGCTTGGCTCGCAATGCAAGCTGCAGCTTGGTAGCGATGGAGTTGTTTAGCATCATAGCACGTTGTGGTGGATGTGGACTGGGAACCCTGCTGTTGTGTAATCGCTTCTACGTCAGTGCAGTACTGCGCGCAAGCCGATGCTTCGAAAGTCTATCCTACGGTCTAGCACTTAGCCGCCTTGATGAAAGCTCGGATCTTGTCCAAGCTCTGTTGGCCATCGTCTCCTTCTACACCACTGCTGACATCTACCGCCTTGACGCGATCTCTGTACTCGTCGAGGCCACTGAGCATCGATTGCACGTTGTCAGCGTTCAAGCCACCTGCGAAGATGACCTTCAGGCCCTCGTCCTTGGCGAGGACGCCCTTCACATCTGACAGATCGAGCTGTTTGCCGGACCCGCCGGAGCCTGCGTCAAGAAGAGGCAAGGCGTGGTGACCGCGACTTCCAATGCCATGATTGTGTGGGTTGAACGCCTTGATGACGGGCACGGGAATGAGTCTGGCCCACTCGATAGGCTCTTGGCCGTGCAGCTGAACGATGTCGAGGTTGAGCAAGCGCTGCTGCTCAAGGACGTACTCTAGTGACTGGTTGCGGAAGACACCCACGAGAAGAGCACGATTGTTGACAGAGACAAGACGTTGTGCGGCGTGATCGAAGTAGTCAGTAGCAGACTTTGCGTCTGCACCCAACCCAGACTTCGTCACTTGCGGCTTTTTTGTCTTGTGCACTGTTTCTGAGATCGCCAAGGCTGTCTCTGCAGAGACGGTGCGCTTTGTGCCAATCGCCAGGATCATGCCGATCAAGTCAGCACCTGCTTCAATCGCAGCCTTCGCAGCCTCAGCACTACGCGTGCCGCAAATCTTGACCATAGGTGTAGAAGAAGTCTTTGTAGGCTTGACTGTGGTGCCGCCAAGGAGCTCGACGATGAACTCGGCAGTGTTGGACGCGCGCATGAGCGCTTCACCGACCAAAACTGCGCCGACACCGTTCTCAATGTAGGGTTCAACATCCTTAGGACCAGCGATACCACTGAGCGCGCAAACAATGATGTCCTTGGTGACCATGCTCATCAAGCGGCTTGTGGTCTCCATGTCGACTTCAAAGTTGGTCAGATTACGGTTGTTGACACCAATGACCTTGGACCCAAGCTTCACCGCGATCTCCATTTCCTCCACGTTGTTGACCTCAACAAGCGGCTCCATACCAAGAGACTGTGAGTACTTGTAGAGTCTCTCGAGAAGCGCCTGATCAAGCATCTTAACGATCAGAAGCACTGTGTCTGCACCGGCCAACCTCGCCTCCAGAATCTGATACTCGTCGAAGATGAACTCCTTGCGGAGGACTGCAGGTCGGTTAGGCATACCCTCGAGACTCTGACGGACAGCCTTGAGGTCATCAATGCTTCCCTTGAACCACTCAGGCTCTGTCAACACAGAGATTGTACTAGCACCGGCCTTAGCGTAGATTCGTGCTTGAGCAGGTGCGCACGTCGAAAGCGAGATTATGCCCTTGGACGGCGATGCACGCTTAATCTCAGACATAAGTGAGAGCCGGTACGGGGACTGTCGCAGGCGCTCGGGGAAGTTGATCTGAGGTGGGGCAAGGTTTAGATCGTACGAGGCTTGTAGGTCGACTGGTCTTTGTGACGGTATCTTCTTTTGTTCCTCGACGGCGGCCTTGCGGTGAGCGTAGATCTTCTCGAGGATCGACGTCTGCTTGTCTTTCTTGGCGCCATTCGTAGTACCGCTCGCCTCAGCGCCGATTGCCTTCGCGTGTGCCTCCTTCTGCAGCTTCTCATTCTCTGCCCAGGTTCCACCTTGCATCTGCAGGAAGTTCCTGAACATAATACGTCCATCTTCCGTCAGGATACTCTCCGGGTGGAACTGCACACCCTCGATGACAAACTCCTTATGGCGCACACCCATGATAACCTCCTTGACATCGGATTCCGGGTTCGCAGGAATTGTGGAGGTCACTTCCAGGCATTGGGGCAGTGTTGCGTGTGTGCCAGCGAGTGAGTGATACCTTGTGACAGGAACCTTCTGTGTCACACCAGCGTACACACCTTTGCCATCGTGAGTGAGAGGAGAGGTCTTGCCGTGCAAGATCTGACCAGTCACATCAACTATGCCGCCAAAGCTGTAGAAGATGCACTGCTCGCCCATACACACGCCGAAAATGGGAATCTTTCCGGCGAAATGCTTGATTGCGGCGTTGCTGATGCCGGCATCTTTGGTGGGGTGCCCTGGCCCAGGGCTGACGACCAATTGTGTGGGGTTCTTTGCGATAAGGTCGTCAAGGGTGACTTCGTCGTTGCGGTATACGGTGACGGTCGCGCCTTCGAAGACTAGGTACTGGTATACGTTCCAAGTGAATGAGTCGTAGTTGTCAATAAGGATGACATTGGAGGCGGTCGGTATCGGCGGGGAGGGGTTTGGATGGCGGGGCGAGTGATCGATCAGACCGAGAGAAGACATGATGGCGGCGCACAGAGCTAAAGGACCGCTTGTCGTCTGGGGTGGTGATGTTCTCGTCGTGGGCTCGAGTCGCCTTTGTACTTCGCTATTGTCTACAGCGGGGGAATTTGGTAAGGTAAGCTCCGATTGATTCCTCAGACGTGAGAGTGCTCAATGCGAGAATTGAAGCTCCGGAATGCGTGGGCGACTCTCGATATATACGTCGAAAGCTAATTTATTGGGGACAATGCGGCGTGGAAAGAAGTGACTCAATTAATTTATTGAACCCTCATTGCGGAGGGCGGGCATGCTTCGGTGCCGCAGCTGCCAATTCGCCGATCGCACCTGCCACTGCAGCCACAAGGTGTGGCGCACACTAGCCACTGTCCGCCAAACTCCAAAGCGCGAAGCTCTCGCGACATTCACCAGGCCAAACATTTCGGCTCCTCCCCGCCCACGCACTCCACCCGCCTTAATGGCCTTTGGCTAGCTGTTTCATACTCAGCGCACCGCAGCGCAACCATGGCCCCAACCCAATCGACCGAATTTGACCTGTCCAAGTGCTTCAAGGGCGAGCAGCAGCTTGTGTATGTTTACAATGCCTGCACCGGCATCAACAACAACTACTAACAGGTTCAGGACATGGGACATTGCATACCGCGCCCTTTGCGACCCTGAAACCGCGTCGAGAAGCGATGCATTGCGCGACTTCCTTACCGCGAACGAGAACATCGAAATCCTCAGCCGTCCATGGAAACCCTTCGCAGATCCATCACAGCATGAGAACAGCAAATTCGAGAGCAAGACCGCGCCGATCAGTGTGACGCCCGCGCAGAACAGCAATCACAATCTGAACGAGATTAAAGAGGATAGTCTGTGGCTGTCGAAGGAGGCGCAGATCTCCGAGTACGCTGCGCTGCAGCTGGTTGCGCAGGAGTGGCAGAGCAGGTCGACGGTTCAGCTGCTCAGCGGTCTAACTGAAGAGGAGGCGTTGAGTGTGCAGGATGCCGCTGGGCTTGCCAACTTCGGCGCATCTACATTTGTCCCAAACTCGTCCATCCTCCAGACACCACTTGCCGCAAATTCCACACAGTTCGATTCCCAAGACCAGCGCAGATTACGCATAATCGAAATCTACCACTCGACCTGCGCCTCAATCGTCAGAATCAGTCAGCTCCTGATTTCGTGGGGTGTTGCACCGCAATTGCGCAGCCAAACAATCTACGGCAACGATTACCACACAGTTGGTGCGGGATGGATCGAAGAGCTCGGTCAGAGGATTGCTACAGCGCAAAGCAATGGTCCTGCGACAGCACTTGACCAATGCTTGCAGGCTGTGAAGAAGAGGTGCGAGGCCCTTGACAGTGGCTACTCATGGAACGTGGCTGAGTCGATCATCGAAGTTGCATCCGAGAAATGGGTTGTGGCTCAGACTGTGGAGCTATTACATTTGCTGCACCTGGCGCATGTGCACGCTGATGTAGTGATCAAGGGCTTCGTACCGGCCGCTACCATCGAGGATTGGCTCACCACTTTCGGCAGTCGTGGCTTCTTCGTACAGTTTCCATGCATCACACCACGTCAAGAGCCATTGGTACCTGTCATTCAGTTGATGACGTCGCTGGTCTCCTTGGCCATTCTCAATGTCGATACCGTGGTCGATGACCTTCAGTCGGACGAGTACAAGAAGTGGGAGACCTCGTCATACATCCTGAATACTGGAGTTGTCGAGAATATTACCAGCATTTTTGGTGAGGCGCGAGTACTTGGTCCCAGTCCTGCAACACCCCCAATGTTTGCGTGGGCGATCTTGACGTGGAAGCTCACCAGCCGGGCTGAATACGAGGAAAAGCAGCGAGAGGGTATGCTCGAAGCGCCTGATGCTTCGAGAAGACCTGTTCCTGAACCATCTGCTATCGAAGAGTCCGCTATGGTTATCAGTCGTTTGGAAGGCTCTGAGCTTTTCGATGGTAAAAGCCCCTATCTGGAGCTTGCCGAAGTCAGCTCAGCTGCCGGTATAATGAATGTTATCGACACCCTGGTCGACACAGGCCTGTCAGCGTTTGGCACCTCAGTTGATCAAATATCGAGAGACAGGCTTCGGCTGAACTTCCTGCAACTTCTCCGTGCTGCCCTCGGGAGCGACGTGGTTGTTTATAGTTCAGACCTCATCATCACTGCGTACTCAATCCTTGGGGGCGACAGATCGTTCCGCGCCTGGGCCGGCAAGGGCACTATTCACCACGCCGATCCTGTAGTCTCCTTCTTCCTGGAAGACGAAGACATCCTGAGACCGATGCTCCTCAATGAAGCACGTCTTCGCTACCCATACGAATCGACGCCTTTCCTCAAGTTCTTCAGTGTACTCACGCGTGGAGACAAGACAGTTCAGAACGGACTGCCTACATTTGTGGAAAGGCTCACCGAGACGAACCAATTGATGCAACGGCTTCCAGTTGGCTTCGCAGGATATGCGCTGACACGTGAAGAGGAAAACGCAAACTGGGTCGAACTCACCGAATACCTTCCACTGTTCTCATCTGATTTGTCGAATCTCCAAGGCCAACGCCGCCTGCTTTCCACTTCTAGTATGCCGCGTAACGACGGTCTCATGGTCATCCCCGCAGGTACTGAAGGTATCATTGTCGATGATAGTGAGCAGCCGTATGTTGCGGTGTGGCATTACCAACATTCAACCTTGACGTACTTAGTACAGCTGCTCTCATCATATCCCAGCGGGAGCAGTCGTGTTGAGTACACAACACAAGGACCTGCAACACGAGAGAATGCTGTCGACATTGTTGGCTTGTTCGCAGACCTACTGCATTCTTCACTTCAGTCATCGGATGGTGTGTGCTCAATCGAGTTGCTGGACGCGTTAAGCATCAGCACAGATGGAAGTCAAGACACTGTCAGCATTGTCCTAGCTGTGTTCGAGGAGGAACTGCTCCGATTATGTCAAGAGCCAGGTAACGAGGCCTCCCTTGAGCTGCTTGTGAACTGCACGCACTTTCTGGAAGCGCTCGTGCTCATTGCACCAAACAGAGTATGGCCCTTCCTGGCTCGAAGCCGGCTGCTCGAGGGCGACGGCAATGGCGGCAGTCTCGCCGCTATTTTGATTGGCACCGAGATGGTGCTTGGTCGATACGATTTCCTCATTGGCTGCATACGACTGTACGACAGCCTTGTGACAGACGCCGTTGACCGCTCTGTTGCTCGCAAAAGCCCAAGCAAAGCTCTCAGCCGATTTGATGCTTCGAATGTTGCAGAAAGCGGCACATCCGACAAAATCATGAGTACAACGCTATTCACGTACGGCCGCACCCTTGCCAATATTTACGAGAGTTCGCTGAGCTGGAAGTACACACGACCAGATCACCGTCCTGAGATCAACATCGCTATCTGCGACGTGTTTACAAAGATTTTGAAGCTTGCTCACGGTGTGGACGACGCGCCACACCTATCTGCCAAACTCACAAGGCCTATTGCGCCAATCGCAGAGTATATCACTCAGCTGTACCTGACTAAATCCGAGAACAACATGCCGACCAACCCTATCCTGGCATCGCTGGTCATTGGTGCAGGCTCCGACGGATCTACACTACTGACCAGCTCTGCGGCGCTGTGGTTACAGCAAACGGAATCGACATTGCTCCTGGCCAGTATTCTCGTACGGGTCGCTCTGTTACAGAACAAGCCTTGGACACATCTCGAGCGACAATTATACAAGGCCACACCCTTACTCGCACGTCTCTACGCAGCTAGTGACAAGTGGAAATCTCCTGTGGTGCGCTTGTTGGAAACCCTGGTCCGAGGGGCTGTTCGCATCACGGAAACGCAAGAGTCCAACGGCTCGGCCGAGCAGGAGCCGCCGTCGTTACTGGGCCATCTTGGCTCGCGCACAGCCAAAAACTTCCTAAGTGTGGTGTCTGAGCTTGACGAGCCGCTCAGGATAGTCGACATCCAGACAGACGTCTGGAACCTGCTTTCCGCTGTAGTCACGTGTCAACAGCGGTGGTTCTCCATGTACCTGCTGACTGGCAAGACACCCAAGGAATCCCTACGAACAGAACCCGAGTCCGCACCAGTCTCAGGGCACAAGGCACTCCTGACATGGGCCATCCAATCCATTTCTGATATGGTTCTGCCAACATCGAGCACCTCCAGCTTTTCGTGGCCTTTGTACACGGCTAAGCTCGAGTTCGTCACGTCCGCCCAGAATAATTGGTCATGGGCGACGGGCGACCTGCGCAAGCACAAGAACCTTGTTCAGAAGCTACTAGAGTTCTTGTCTTGGATGACAAGACAACTGAAGAACCCACAGTCGAATGCGGAAGTCCTTGAACGCTCGTACCAGAACCGCTTTGCTTCTTTGGCTTGCGAAGTGTTGGCAATGTACCTTCACAGCTCACGGCAAGTTGGTGACATCACACCCCTCAAAGATGTTGTCCCAGCTCTGGCATACCTCGAAGACAACGCCCTTGTGCTCCCAGCCTACAACGAGTCGCTACACAACAACCTCAAGCAAAATTTGGAGCAGCAATTTCCTGGTGTCACACTCGCTAATTTGAAGAGGACAGCGCTGTATCCGGAGTCATTTGGCCGAAGCTTCTTCTACGATCTTGAGCTTGCCGAGCAGCTGCTAAACTTTGACAATCGATGGGCAGGACCTCGAGGAGCTACTGGCTTTGTCAGAGATTTGGAGAAAGCTAACTTCAATCTCGGCTTGGTTGAGTCGCAAGTGCAGCTCCTGCAAAGTTGGAAGCTCCTGGCGTTGGAGCTGGGCAATTTTGCTGGCAAGGATGAGCGGCTAATCCAGCTCATTATTGGAGTTGTAAGAAGGTCACTGAAGGCGAACGCAGAGAACGAGCTGCCCGAGGCTCTGTTCGGTCAGCTCAGCGTCTTGCGTACTGATCTGTCCTTTGGTCTGCTTAAGAAGCTCGTCGAAGCCAAGATTCACACTCCGGAGGCACGCCAACTACTTGCTCCTGTCTGGAATGCTATCCGGGCTTCTACACCGGACTTCGATAGTGTCTTCTCCAGCGACGCTGTTCACTATCACCGTTCCCAACTGCGAGTCCTATATCTTGCATTGCAGCCTCACCTTGCGGAAGAAACGCAACAGAACGGTGACACCGAGTTCCGCTCCAGCTTCCGCGGCACCATGCCTACCAGTCACACGGCCTTGGAAACATCAAGTTCGACACTACTTCTTGAGATCCTCGCTGATACAGTTGCCAAGGGATTCCGCAGCCTTGCGAACCAACTGCATGCTGACCCTACCACTGTCACACCCTCGGACTTTGCGCTTCTTACCGCCATACTCCAGCGTATTATCGCCGTTCCAGAACTGAGCAAGTGGCAGAGCCAAGCAGCGTTGCTCTTCGCGAACAACGGCACCATCCGCTATGCTACCAGCCTATTCTCCTGGTCCGACCGTCTCACTGTGTCACAAAATGGCGTTGCAGATCCTGTCTACGGCGAGCTTGCTCTGCTGTTCCTCCTGTCGCTCTCAGCGATTCCTGCCATGGCTGAGACGATGGCAGTAGAGGGCGTCCTGTCGCAGCTCAATACAGCTAATCTCATGAATTACTACCGACGCCCCAACGGCATGGGACCTTACAACACACCTGCGCGCCTGCATTCGATATGGACGAAGGGTATATTACCACTGTGCCTGAACCTCTTGCTCTCAGTCGGTGCACCAATTGCTTCCGAGATCTCCTCCTTCCTCAACCAGTTCCCGGAACAGCTCAGCCGCGCATCCAGCGCTATCAACTCTAGCCCATCAGCCCGGACAGGCGCTACAAAGATCACGCTCTCCGTCGCATCTGAGACGCATTCGCTTGCACTGCTCTCTGCAATCATCGAGGATGTTCGCAAGCAAGGGCCGAAGCTAGGCATTCAGGCCAACGAGATCACACTACTGGACTGGGACAAAGACAACGTTAAGGAAGACGTCGAGAGCTGGCTCAGCAGGAGGAGCGCACTGAGAGAGCGTATCGTTGCTATTGATGAGCGCGAGGTGGAGATGCTGGGCAAGAAGAAGGGCGAGGTCAACGAGTTGGAGAACCGTGTTCTAGGGGAGCTCGAAGCTGCAGGCATATGTCTGGGCTTGGGTAAAGAGAAGGCTGAGGCGAAGTAGATGGTGCATACATGTAAGAGTTGGAAAGGCTGTTTGAAAAGCGCTGGAGTTTAGGTCAGTCGGTACCAATGTGTAGATTCATGTTATCGCTATCTCGTTCACATCAGGGAGGTGCGGCCCAGTGTATCGTGCCTTGCCCACTTGCGGCGTCCGGCGGCCACTTTCTCCAGTCAGCAAGCTACACGATCAGTACCTGCAACATTCACATCTCTTCGCGTGAGGAGGATCAATCGCTGAGCTTCTCTGTCTCTCCATCATGTGTCTGTCTCCAAACTCTGAAGAGGCATGGTTTCTTCCAAGCTATTGAGCGAAAATTGACGTTTGGTTGACAGGACAAGCTTCACGCGCCGACTGCCTCTGCTTGTTCTGAAAGAACATAACCGGACGGCAAATATCATGCGCGCATTGTTGGACTTTACGATGGTCGGAATGATCAATGTCATTCATGTTCCCGAGCAAGCTGCGGCTCGTTGGCGACACTGTAACTGCTGCGCTCGGGAGGCGGAGAGTCCTCATCGCATTCACATCATCCACCTTCGACATTGATACAGACAACAAACTGTGCCAATCCTTCACAATGGCGTGCGGGAAATGTAGTGGGCGCAACCATAAGACCGGGAAATGCCCATGCCCATACCCACCGGATGTAGCTGCAAAACGTTTGGCAGCCGCACAGGCTGCTTCAGGGGCTGCTCCAGCTTTGAGCTCTTCTTTACAGGCCGCTTCGCAGGCTACCGACAACCAGAATCAAGCGGGTAGCAGCGACCCTGGCTTTTCGCAAAGGAAGAAGAAGGTAGCAGATCTCAACGAAGTCCTGGGTCGATGGTGAAGCCTTGGCTGGCGATCTCCGTTACCCAGACTCACGCTCTCTTACAGTAGACGACAGGACTAGCGTTGGCAGCGGTAGACCCTGGACTCTGTCAAAGGCCTACAAAACCGAACAAGCCAAGCACGCGAATGCCAAACACCCTCGTTAGCCTTTGCGTATCACCTTCCCTGTTGCTGGTGTTAATACCAAGACGTTGCTCACTAACCACTTCGAATACTCGATCGATGTCGAAGAGCTTTTTGAATACAAAGTAATCAACATCCCCCAGCAAGAACCGCCACAAGGTGATGAAAATCTATGAGCAAGCTGTTAAACAATGGGATTTCCATGGAGACCGCACAGACAAGTTCTCCAGGAACCACTATGACACGATCGTTTCTTGAGAGAACCTCCATCAGCACATTGGACGTAAGGCAGACACGACCGATCTTTTGGTGCCGAGTTCTGGTCAAAGTCCTTGAAGGACGGCGATGAGGAAGAACCCTATCGGTTCCAACTAGTCAGGATCCTTAAGATCAACGACACCAAGATTTATGGAAGTCATATGTTGTGGCAGCCGTACAGCTCAAGCTCGTTGGCGTTTATTTGCCTCTTCAATGTCATCTACTTCCGCAAGTCTTTTAATCACAACGTGTGGAGGTCGAGTGTGGGGGCCGCAATACAGATGTCGGAACAGCTTACTCTCCGAGTCGTAGCCCTTCCAACATACTACACACGGTGGTGGGATTTCAGGTTCGCCGTCGATTTCGTCGTAGTGAAGCTTTGGTGGCGCATCCGCCACACCACGAATCTTGAGTTCGATATCCTCGACACTAATGGATTCTCTTGATCTATCTTTGGTGATCCTGGCCGAAAGAGGTTCGTCCTTCGTGATTCTGTCGACAAGCGGTACAACGTGGTTGATCTATTCTTGACCGTGACCCTTCTTCTTCGCATGCTTACTGAGTGCTTCTCGACTAGCGAAGATATTTCGGCATGTCTGACATCTTATGGTAGTGGTCTCGGCCTCGACAGGGAACATCTCGTTGGCAATGGCTGCAAGCTGCTCTTTAACCTGTGATGCGGTTGGTCGCTCGTCTCGCTCGGAACTAATCATGGAACTGATAAGGTTCAACAGCGTTATCGAGTAGTATCCTAGGATCTCTGTTGGTTTAAGGTCGTCGAGCACGAATGGGTCTTCGAGAGTGCAGAGGCGGTGTAGGACACAGCCAAATGCGTAGATATCCGACTTCTGCGAGAATGCTGCCTGATAGCCTCGAATCTCTGGCGCTTCGTACCCTGGCGTGCCTCTACCTCCGGTGATGCGAGTAGCGAGTGTTCGCACCTGACTTGCAATACCGAAGTCGGCAACGTAAAGATCCGGCATGTTCCGTTGCGTCATCTGATTCCATGGTTCCTTCAGCAGTATATTCATAGGCTTGATGTCCTGGTGCAGGATGTTCATGCTGTGGCAGAGCTCCAGAGCGACGGCAATCTGATACCCAATCTCGACGATCTGGCTCTCTGAGAAGCGCTAGGCAGCACCGCGAAGCATTTGGACTTGGCGATCGAGGTCCTTGCCACGATAATAGTCCATGAAGAAGGAGAGGGTGTTTGTCTTTCTGTTAAATTCGAGGCCATCATGCAGGGTAGCGACGTGCAGTGCGCCCCTGAGTGCCTTCATGTGGTCGTATTCATCTAATGCTGCCTCGGCGTTCTCTAGACGGACTTGTTTGCATGCAACAGTCTGTGTAATCAGTCCGCACGTTCATAAGGGCTGTTCATATGGTTGTCCCGCACCTGACCATTTCGAAGGACTTTGAAGACCTGGCCGGAGCCGCCGCCCCCTATCCATTTCAGGACATGATAGGATGGCTTGTCGCACTCAATGAGCCATGGCTTCCTCGGCATGGTGATTTTTCTGGAAAGGAAGACGCCTGATTGGTCAAGGACCTGCTGAACAGCAAAGTTGTGGGTTGGGAAAACAGTGGATGCGCTGAAACAGAGGATCACCACGTCCACATTCGGCAACTAGAGCACAATGGGATTGGCGCACCAGACTCGGGAGATGGTCATCGAAGGCGGGCTTCCTTCTCCACATATTCTTGACCTCGATGCTTGTAGTTCTGCTTTGTCTCAAGCTTTCTCTCAAGTGTGTTTGTTCAAAATGGTCAGACGAGCTCGCGTAGAACGTCATCCAAGTCTGTCAAGGACGAGTGCACCATCGAAACTGCCTTGCGGTGCACCTGACTAGTAAAGACCTACACCTGAACAGGCAGTCACGACTGCCATCGAGATACTTTGACAGTAAACGCCCACCAGTAGCGGCGTGACGTTGCGCTAAACGTGTTCTGTGGAAGTCGAGCGAAGATGTTGAGAATCGACGCGCGTTCAGCCTCCATGGCGAGCAAAGAGGGTGCGGCCCGCTGCACAGATGCGGTGCTTGATCCAACTCTTGTGGAGACCGGTCACAGTGAGCGCGAGGCTGACTTTCGAGACTGGCTATTCGAAGCAAGGCTTGCTAGCACGGCCGTTCCAATCCTCAATAGTCAAGATGGAGGCATTACCGGTACAGAGCTGCACAAGATGCAATTGCTGTTCAGGGCTACTTCTGTGCTTGGGACACTGGTGTGCTATCGAGCAGAGCGCGAGAGAGAACTACATGCTCACTTGGGATCAGGCATGATTTAGAGAACTGCGAGAGGTTCAATAGCTGCCAGTTGCAAGAGTTGGAGGAACTGGTCGCCCGAACGGTGGCAGAGCCCGGACAAGACTAGTGCGATGGCTGACATGCAGGTGACGTGACGTCTCGAGGCGGCTCGGTTCCTGGGCAGTGGCCCTTCGCGGATCGTAGCTTTTAAGATTAACAACCGGCTACCCTACTCGACTCATCTCAACAACGAGCCGTTGCGCCCACTGCTCATAACAATCACTGCATCAATTCGCATCGCTACCCACGCTCGCGACACATAATATCCTCATTGTGCCCGATTGCGCATCCTTCCGTCGCTTCCGCATCTCTCTGACGGCTGAGTCGCGGCCTTCCGAAACATCCTTTGAATCACCACAACACGCGCAACAACCATGTCCGGCAACAACTACCAGCAGTACGGCGGGAATCCCTACGGCCAGGCGGAGGCAGGCTATGGCGGCACCGGCAACCCATATGGCAACACTGGCTACGGGTCATCGAACCCATATGGTGGAGGCGTAAGCAGAGCGATTGCGCGCCGACGCGACTGTCACTAATGCAAGATCATAGTATGATGAGCAGCCCAGTCGCCCAAACCAACTGACACAGGCCGACTCGAACTACTCGCAACCCTCTCAATACTCGGCGCCTGCGCCCTCGCAGACCGTTCCGCACACAGACGCTCCTCTGCCTTATGGAAACACAGCGCAGCAGCACTACGGAAACAATGGGCAAGCTGGCCAGCAGCCGTATGGCCTCGAGCAGCCTGGCACCAAGCCCTTGAGCCAGCAGGACTTCCTCCAGCGCATCGAAGGAACCAAGAGCAGGATTGGTCAGCTGACGCAAGACATTGGCGCTATCTCGAGCATCCATCAGCGCATGCTCTCGTCGCCAGACAACCGCTCATCTGCCGAGCTTGAGAGCATCGTTTCGCAGACACAGATCAGGAACACCCAGATCAAGGATGAAATCAAGTTCCTTGAGCGCGATGCTGCGCGCGATCCCAACAATGCGTTCAAGAAAACCCAGGTCGAGTCGCTGAAGAGGACGTTCAAGACTCAGCTGGAGGACTTCCAGAGGGAAGAGGCAGACTACTCCAAGAGGTACCGCGAGGCCATCGCCCGTCAGTACAGGGTCATCAACCCTGAGGCAACCGAGGCAGAAGTACAGGAGGCTGCGAACGCCGACTGGGGTGACGAGGGCATCTTCACACAGGCAGTAAGTGCTTTAGAGTGACCAAATATCAGACCTATGCTGACCACTTCATTAGCTTAAGAGCAACCGCAGTGGGCAAGCATCCAGCGTTTTGGGTGCTGTACGCGCTCGTCACAACGATATCCAGCGCATTGAAAAGACCATGGTCGAGCTGGCCACTCTGTTCCAGCAGCTCAACGAGCAGGTCGTCTACCAGGAGGAGCAGACCGTCCAGGTCGAGAACCAGACCATCCAGGTCAACGAAGACGCTAAGCACGCCAACACACAACTTGACCAGGGCATCAAATCTGCCAGGCGCGCAAGGAAGCTCAAATGGTGGACCTTGTTCGTGGTGGTGCTCATCATCGCCATCATTGCTCTAGCTCTTGGACTTTACTTCGGTCTCAAGGACAAAAACAACAACCCCAAATAGAAGTGCAAGGACGCTGAGGGTCGGCCTGTCCATTGTCCTGAACAGCCGATGAACGGGCCCAGTCCAACCAGAAAACACCTTGAATACGTTCTGGGTAGGAAAGTCGACAAACGAGGCGAGGATGTGTGGTCTGCAGTAGTGTCTAGCATGGCAGTACCGTGCGGCCCCATGTGCAGGCTGGGTCCCGCGCCTTGGTTGCTCCTGGGTGCTTGGGCTGACCCTGCGCAACGATATCTTGATGTGGTCTTATGAGCTGTAGACGTGAGGATATATCGTCGTTAATCGTAATGAGCGGTGCATTTAGCAGCCGCATGTGTATAATGAAGACCAGCAAGTAGCACGAATTGATATGATCCACCGTTCAACAAAAGACTCACGATGATCCTCATCACGATGGAGGCTGTGTTGACAACACGAGACACTCGTGTAGACGATGATCGCAGGGAAACGCCATCCCCTACTTCCGTTGTCAGACAGCCCTGTAAACTCGGCAGCCAATAAATCCAGCGCGCCGGCTTGACTAACAGAGGCTGCATCTGGCGAATGTTCTGCGCCACTCGTGTCCTGCTAGGCCACTCAACTGGCTGTTAGCCAGCCACCGGTGATTTCAGTTCTACCAGCTGTTGCCATGCTGTATTGCTGCGCGAGTCGGTTGCGTGTTGACGATGAGCTCATGATTCAATCTTGGTGTGGCCCACCCGGCACTCCACAGCTGGCAGCGCAGCAGGGAACGGCAGCAGCCTTTTGATACAGATCTTCGTTCATTCGCACAGGAATGACGGCGACGCGCGTTTCAGCAGCTTCTGAGGCAGACTAAAGAAGTACGATCGCCGCGAGACCCGGTATTCTCAGTCGCTTGGCCACACATCTTGTCTCTTTGGCTTCTCGCCGTCTGGGCGCCTTGGTTGAGCTTTTCAGGGGGCAGGAGCTGGCTGGGCGGAGGCTTCTGAGATTTGGCAGGCGCGATCCCTGTCGCTGTGGGGCGCTCCGGCCAATGAAGCGTGCCGCGCGCATTCCGTAGATAGCAACCGCCAGGGCTGCTATGCTGGGAGTGGGTTCCTCTAATAACCTGTCTCCCCAGCTTGTTTTGCCTGGCCATTGACTTCCTCGCCATCACTGTTCTTGTGCGCGACTTCTTCTTCTACACACTCTTCTAATCGCACTTTCGCCCAGGCGTATACTCTCGTTTGCAACTGCCTTTCACCGTCTGTCGCTCTCAGCTTTTCAGTTTGTCAACGAAAAGCTCTCCTCTCGCCACAACTTCAACCAACGAACTTATTCCGTCACTCACACAAACACCCATCACAATGAAGAGCTTCGCCATTGCTGCCGTTGCCGGCGCCCTCGCCACAACCGTTGCTGGAACCCCTGCCACCCCTGTCCAGAAGCGCGCCGATGTCACATCCATCACCGTCAAGGGCAATGGTACGTTGCCGCGAATCCCTGGAAACCCCTGTAGAACCATTACTGACTTCTAAACAGCCTTCTGGAAGGGCAACCAGCGTTTCTACATCCGTGGTGTCGACTACCAGCCCGGTAAGAATGGATAGATGTTCCTTGTAGACCGCAAACTGACATCCCTTAGGTGGTGCATCTGATGCCAAGGACCCCATCGCCGACGCTGATGGCTGCAAGCGCGACATCGCGAAGTTCAAGGAGCTCGGCATCAACACCGTCCGTGTCTACACTGTCGACAACACTGCTGAGCACGACACCTGCATGAACGCCCTCGCTGATGCCGGTATCTACCTTGCGCTTGACGTCAACACCCCCAAGTACTCGATCAACCGCGCTTCACCCCAGGTCTCCTACAACAAGGTCTACCTCCAGAGCGTTTTCGCGACCGTCGAGAAGTTCGCCGCCTACTCCAACACCCTCCTCTTCTTCTCCGGAAACGAGGTCATCAACGACGACTCCACCACCAACTGCGCTCCTTTCGTCAAGGCTGTCACCCGTGACATCAAGTCGTACATGAACGCTCGCAAGCTCCGCAAGGTTCCCGTCGGCTATAGCGCTGCTGACGTCGAGTCCAACCGCTACGAGATGGCCGATTACATGAACTGTGGTGAGGACGCCGTCCGCTCCGACTTCTATGCCTTCAACGACTACTCGTGGTGCGACCCCAACACCTTCACCGGTTCCGGTTGGGACCAGAAGGTCCAGAAGCTCAGCAACTACTCCCTGCCCATCTTCCTGTCCGAGTTCGGTTGCAACACCAACAAGCGTCAGTTCAATGAGGTCAAGTCCATCTACAGCACCGATATGTCCTCTGTCTACTCCGGTGGTCTCGTCTACGAGTACTCTCAGGAGGATTCCAATTACGGTCTCGTTGAGATCAACGGCGGCAGCGTCAAGGAGCTCGCCGACTTCACCACTCTGAAGAACGCCTACGCCAACGCCACTGACCCCTCCGGCGACGGTGGCTACAAGTCCAGCGGCTCTGCCTCTGACTGCCCTACCGAGTCCAAGACCTGGAACGTTACTATCAAGGCTGACCAGCTTCCTGCTTTCCCCAGCGGTGCCAGTGACTACCTCAAGAACGGTGCTGGTGCTGGCCCCGGTCTCAAGGGCTCTGGCTCCCAGTCCTCCGGCTCTCAGGAGACTGACCTGGCTGGTGCTGGTGACGGTGCCGTTACCTCTGGCGCTGCTGGCGGTACCACCGGTACCTCCTCGCCCAGCAAGGGTGCCGCCTCCGCTCTCCGTCCCGGCGAGTTCTCTTTCGCTCCTCTTGCCATGGGCGCTGTCGTCCTTGTCTCCTCCCTCTTCGGCGGTCTTCTCGTCTTGTAAGCTGAGACATGTTGTAAGATAAGCAGTCTTGAACAAAGTCATTCTTCCATATCTTGGCACTGTATGAGGGTACAGGCAGGATGTAATGCAAAGACCCAGTGCGGGCAACGTTTTCTTGATGTTAGACTTTCCTTGGTGTTGTCGGCTCGTAACGATAGTCGGCCTTGCGTTTGGCTAGATGCGATCACTTGATCGTTGTATATAATACAAATCCAAAAGAAATTTTGAAAACCTCAATGTTCATGATTTTGGTGAAGCTTTTCCATGACTGCGAGAGTCGTGCATATACATCGCTGGAACGCAAGGCTGAATGCAAGGCTGTCTATCGATAAGTTTGACGATCTGACGACACCCACCTCGATGGTTGCGCCCTTCCTGCGCGAAACCGCACTTTTCCTCCTACACCTTTTATTCTCCACAGACACTTCACAATGCCGCGCGATCCTTTGATCGGCTTGGTGGGCAAGCCCTCATCAGGCAAATCGACGACGCTTAACAGGTGTGCATTGCCCCTCCCCCGCTACAGATCGCAAGTCTAAGTCCCGCGCAGCTTGACCGACGCAACATCCAAAGTGGGTTCGTGGAAACGTAGACTCAGTATGAAAAGCTCGTAGGCTGATCGAAGTGCAGGAAACTTTCCGTAAGTGCTCTCCTCATCCTCCCCTCCTCTCGCCTCGTCCGGCGCATATCCACCGCAACAGCAAGCCCACCACCCGCCCCCCATCAATATTACCAATGGCACGATATACAATCCCCTGAGACCGTGTGCCTGAGAACCGTCCAGCTTCACAACGATCGACCCACAACGAGCCATTGGCTACCTCCAAATCGAATGTCCCTGCGCACGACTCGGCCTCTCAGATCGCTGTAAACCCAACTATGGCGCCTGTGTCGAGGGTCGCCGCTCAGTACCGATCGAACTGCTCGACGTCGCCGGTCTCGTTCCCGGTGCACACATGGGCAAGGGTTTAGGGAATCGCTTCCTGGACGATCTGCGTCACGCCGACGCGCTCGTTCACGTCGTCGATGTTTCCGGGACCACAGATGCAGAGGGCAAAGCAACACGTGGATACGATCCAAGTCAAGACATCGTTTGGCTGCGCAGCGAAATCGTACGCTGGATCCAAGGTAATCTGATGGAGAAATGGGGCAGCATCAAGAGGCGGCATGTTGCTGTGAAAGCCACACCAATCGAGACCCTGCAAAATCAGTTCTCAGGTTACGGGTCCACAGCCGCAGTCGTAGCGCGTTGTCTCGATAGACTCGGCCTCCTAAGCGGAACGACCAAAGTGCCCCTCGAACACTGGGACGACGAGACAATCGAGCGCGTAGTCAACGCCTTCACCGACGAGAAATTCCCCACCGTCATCGCACTCAACAAGATAGACCATCCGGACGCAGACAAGAACATCGCCAAGATCGCAAAGACAGCGGATCCAAAGAGTATCGTACTATGCAGCGCCATCAGCGAGGTCTTCCTAAGAAAACTGGCGAAACAAGGATTTGTCAAGTATGTCGAAGGCAGCGAGTTCGTCGACACGCGCGAAGACCTCATCGAGATGGGCGACCCCACGGGCGGTGGACTGAAGGAACTGGACGAGAAACTTAAGCAGCGCATCGAGAACCTCAAGGACATGGTCCTCTACCGATTCGGCAGCACGGGCGTCGTGCAGGTCCTCTCGCGTGCGGCTGAGCTACTAGGTCTCGTGCCTGTGTTCCCGGTGAGGAATATCCAGAGCTTTACGTCTGGCAGCGCGGCGAGCACGGCGGTGTTCAGGGACTGTGTACTGGTCAAGAAGGGGAGTACGGTTGGTGATGTGTATAGGAAAGTTATGGGCGATGCGCCGTTGGCGTATGTGGAAACGGAAGGCGCAAGAAGGGTGAGCGAGGATGACGTGGTGGCTGTGGGGAAGAACGATATATTGAGCTTCAAGGTTGGGCGGGCATAAAATGGTGGAAGTATAAATGAAGAATTCCGACCCAATTCGCATCCCGTCGTTTAACTTTTTACTGTCCGTGTGTTGGCAGCCCGTCGGGATGTTGATTGTTTGGAGCTTATGCATTTGCACGCTCCATCGACTCGCTCAGAAAATTGTAATGCAACGACACCGACTTGATTTGAGCGGAACTCCAGCTACATGCTCGTAATGTCAACAATGCACCGCAGTGAGCCTGTTTCCTCGCTACGACAAGATCGGTGACTACGCACCCTACAATGTCCTCGTCGGCGTTGCCAACCGTACGTAAACGGCTACGGTTAGGAGTGGCTACGGTTACACTGCGGCCTAAAGGTGCTCCGTAATGTCCCAAAATTACGGCTTAGGCCTATTTTACAGCGTACAACCGTAGCTACGGCAGTAGTACTAAATAATAGAGGGTTCACTGTTAGATTGATTGTGTCTGAAACTACTAGAGTGTATGCTGTGTCTATCCTCTACCGCAACGCTTCATTTCGCAACCGTTTTTCAACGTTGTTCTCCGTGACAACCATGATGATGATATTCTCCACACTTGTTTTCCTCTCGCGCAACTCCACAGCCCAGCTCCACCACACCAGCCTCACTCCACTCCGCGCACACGATTCCTCCCCATTCCTATCAATACTCTCGAGATATATCATATTTCCCATCCTCGCTCCATCAAAGTCACGTGACGGTCCTGTGGTGTAAGTCCTTCACATCAACAACCCTCACGATCCAACATCTGACAATTTCCCAGCTAGTGGTATGATTGTAAGTTGCCTAACTAAGCTGAATCTTCAGAGCATATTCTAACATACGACAGCTCGCTTAGGGTACCTAAGTCTACGTGCGAGAGGCCCCGCGTTCGAGTCGCGGCAGGACCCACATTTTTTGCTGACGTTGTGAGCTTCGCTGTGTTTGCACCGATTGTTGGAGGCGGCGCGGAATGAGCAGGGGATGTGAGGTTTCTTTTTGGCGGCTGGAAGGTTGCAGATGCGTGCCTGGCTGTGAAGGAGTAATGCTCGTTGGATTCGTGATCACAGCGTTCCTAGTCACACGGTTCCTACACCACCACTTCCCACCCTCTCCACCATCCTCACCCACCGCCTCCGTCTCCACTCGCCCTTCCGACTCGGTCGTCCACTCTCCCACGCCCGCCTCAGCACCTCCCTCTCTTGCTCTCCAACATCCTTGCTCTTCCCTTTCCTATGCACTTTCGCGCCCGCGCCCCTCTCTCCATCTTCAAGAACCTCATAGTGCAGATCCGTAACCCACCGCTCGCCTTCGATCTCAACCTCGACACCCGTGACACATCGATCTTCGACCCACTCGCGGCTCAGCAGATCGAGCGTCCACTTCTTGTCGCTCCAGCGCCAGCCCCTCGGCGGCATGACGTCCTCGAAGAACGGCGCGCCGCGGGGCCGGTCGCCTGAGATGCGGGCCGGGCTTAGGGGCGAGTAGGGACTCGACGAGAAAATGAAGGGTTCGTATTCGCCGGACTGGTCGTGCAGGGCGCGGTGCTGGAGCTCGAAGATCTCGACTTCGCGGGTTTCGTTGGAGGTCTGGAGTTCGATGTCCTTCTTGCTCGCTGTCAAGAGATATGAGCGGCTCTCATTTTCGGCGTCGGTGATCAGTGCTTCGTTTTCGGGTGTCGTCAGGAATTCTTGGATGGACGGGTGCCCCATTGCGGTCGCGCTCCAGCCGAGCAAGAGGAAGATGAAGCGCCAGGGCAGCAGGTGCGAGACCAGGAAGAGCGAGCATGAGACGAGGAGCAGGATGATATAAAGCAGGGAACTGAGGTTCTCGTTTGAGAAGTTCGTCAGGGGCGTCAGGAATTGCAGCACGGCATCGTGACCGCGTGAGAAGTCTTCCATGCAGTTCTGGAGGTCGCGCATGTTGCGGAAGAAGTCTTTACTGAATTCTGGTGCAGGCTTGATGGTGGGTGCATCTGCCAGTGGTGGTCCGCCGATTGGGTACAGGTCTGTTGGGTACGAGGTTGGCGGTGGTGGGTGCCGTGTTAGGAAGGCTGGTACCATGATGAAGAAGAGGCAACATGCCAGAGGGAGAACAGGCAGTAGATATGGGTCGATGCAGACGAATGTGTACATGAACAGGAATGACAGCGTCTGAGTAGGCTGTCTCCAGGTGAACAGGTGGATGAGTCGATTTTGGAAGACAAATGCCACGCCGATGCGAGAGTTGAAGCGCCGAAAGTTTGAGGACATTGTTGGGATGCTGAAATTTGGGCGCTCGACATAGGTGCGCGAACGGCGGTCTTTGACCTGGGGGCTTGCGTTGGAGTTGCCATCTGGAGGGGAGGTTGAAGATTGATTCTCGCTGGGCAGGACTTGTGCAAGCAGTCTGTTCTCGTAAGGAAATGATCATGGTGGGATTTGATATCAGAGCTTACAGATTGATCATCCTATCCCCCATCCTGCTTGTCGACTCACGGCTCATATCGTCGCCAAGCGACTGGAGCTTGTCTTTCAGCTTGCTGGCAGAAAGTCGATGTGAACCATGTCCCGGATCTGGCGTTCGCGGTCCTGAGCCATCTGCGGGGTGAATCTGAACTACCGGTATTGGGGTCTCGCCATTAGCGATGGAGCTTGAGTTGTCTTTGCTCATGGTGGTAGGTGTTCTGGGACCGACCTCGTGACTTTTACAAGGACGAAAGTGACACAGGTCGTGAAGCTGACCGCCTGATCGGTGTGGGTCTCAACGCGTCGACCGTGGGCGTGGTGGACGACTGAATTCTGATCTCGTGGATCGCGCACTTCCTCTTTCGTCCGGAAGACGCAGGTGCTCGTTCAGCTGAGGTGTCTTAAGGTCTCATACGCATGCGTGCGTTTTATTCATGTTCTCAATCGTCCTGCTCCAGCTCTCTCCATTTGATGTCTGCAGCCTAGTTGGTACGGTCTTGTGAGGTGTAGTGCGCAGCACCGACTATTGATGACGCAGTAGCATGTGAACCAGTATAGCCTTGGCGAGGCGTTCGGCTGCCACGCGCTTGACCCCTGCCAGTCGCGGGTGACACACGGGAGGAGCAAAGCACCCCGTTTTCTACATGTCGACTTGCATCTTGCATCTTGCGTCTTGCGCCTTGCATTGGAGCAATGCTTGTGTATCGTGATGCACTGCGGACAGGTCACCTAGGCAGCATCAGCGTGCTCGCCGGCCACGCGTCGGCGATGCCCAACCTCGCAGCATCACCAACAGAGTTGAGGAAAATAAACAGAGGCGCCGATCAGGGTTCAGGGTGGTGCCGTGCACATGCTCAGTGCCGTGCAACCGCTAGGGTCGACTAGAGTTGTGTGTCTTGCGGTTGTGCAGAAGGCTGGCCCCGAGCCGTGGCCTCCGAGACGCTGCACGCAGAGCACGATGGAGCACTGTCTGAGTCGCTCCAAGCTCGGCAGCGAGCGTGAGGGCCCGGGTGGGCGCCAGCGCACACAGAATGCAGAAATGCAGGACGTGGACCTTGCGCTCGTTCCCCGGGTGAGGGCAATGTTATGATAGCGGACGCTGGGCGAATTCGCCGAATGAGAGGGCGGCTTGGGCACAGCGGACAGGGGTTGGCTAGTGGCTACAAGTCGTCTGTACCTCTAGCGACTTTGATAGACACCTGCAAGCACCGCTAGCGACGCGCTCCTCTCCTTTTGCACTCGACTCGCTCTCTCGCAGAGCACGCACAGCTATAACTCTGCGGCGATATAGCTCCAGCAACGCCCCTGGCCCACCCGCCCGTCCTCACCGCCGACCGCTCCGTTCGAAATGCTCGCATAGCCTGAGCCGCTCCCCAAGCTCGACGCTTGGAGACCCGTCTCGCGCACCCACGAGAGAGGGGAACATTGACAGTGCAGGACGGAACGCAGTGCTGGTGCTGGCTCCGTGCTGTGTTTGGGCAGCTGCGTGTAGTAGACCATGTCTGCGCAGCCTGTGCGAACAGGTGGGACCGCCATGGACGCCCACAACCCAGGCTCGAACGTGTCCGAGGACTCGAGCGGCTCGACAGGTACCACCGCGCGCGTGCTGCATGGGCGACGAACCTACTAACGCCGGCAGACGACCGCGTGCGCAAGTTCCAGAAGACGGGCGACAGCGGCAGCCGCCTGCGCAAGACGAGCGCCTCCAATGCCGTCTCCGCGACGACGCGCCCTGGCCTGCCCGGCACCAACCCGCTGGGCTCGCAGAGGAGGACGGCGAAGGTGCCCCAGGGCCCGCGAGGACCGCCGCAGGACTTCCACAAGCACAGGTAGGGCGAGCTTGCTGACCACACGCATCGGACGGAAGGTGCTGACCGTGCATAGGGTCGCCAGCGCTTCCCTCGAGAACCGTCCGCACCTGCCGCCCACGAGGACCGAGCCCACGTCGAACAACCCCGAGCCACGTTTCAGCTTTGCCCAGCCGCAGCAGCAGCAGCAGCAGCAGGCCGCCGACGACTCCACCGAGAGCGGCTCGTACGACTTCCTCCCCGCAGTCAACTTCGACGACTTCGCCAACAGCCTGGCCTATGAGCCCGACCTGAGCGACTTTCCTGTGCCGGGCAGCTTCAAGAGCACCGCACCGCCGAGCAGCACCGCGTCCAACATGCAGCCATTCACTGCGGGCCAGGACGACACACGACCAGCCCGTAGCAACTCGTTCATGCGCCGCTTCAGCCAGTCAAACACCCGCAAGCCAGGCACTACAAACCCCCCCAAGCCGCCCAATGCCAATCCTCCCGTGTTTACAGACAACGCAGCAACGCCAGCCCCCACCACCAACATGGCCATTCGAACGCGGAGGCAGAGCCAATTCCCAGAGCCTGCTGCACCGAACCCCGCAGCACGTGCACGAAAGAGCGTGGGACCAGGAATGCTGCCACTGGGCACTTTCGAAGGGCGCAACGAGATGCCACGAATCGCTAGCAGCAGCATTACACAGAACGGACTCGGCCGTTCGCCATCTAAGAGTAAGGGCAACCGACGGGAGATGCTGGCTGCGAACCCCAACCCACCAAATGCTACACAAAGACTACCGAGTGCTACACGAACTGTGAAGGCAAAGTCGCTCCAGCCACCCTCGAGACAAACATCCGGCCAGCACCTGTCTGCACACTCGCTGACACCAGATCAAGGATCGATGCCTGCATACAATGGTCGCTCTCCGGGCAAGTCGCCTGCTCAGCCTCAGCGCGAGCATACGCCTTCTTCATCTGCCAGCAAACGGCAGTCTACGGTGCCTCATCACTTCGGCCTAGGAGCAAGAACAATCAGCCCGACCGATGCACGAAGACTGAAGCGTCTCTCAATGAACCCCAACATGCCGGTTCCAGGTGGACCAGTTGGCCCTCCCACCCCACAGGGCGATTTCTCCTTCGACGACCGGGCATTCAGCCAATCCCCTGGCATTTCCATCAGGAAGAGCGAGACACCGTCCTCTGCGCGCGCAACGCCAGAGCAGAACCGCAAATCGTACGCTTCAGGCATCTCTTTGTCATCGACGTCCAGCATCAACTCTTTGAAAGTTGGCGGTTCTTCAATACCACTGCGTACTAACGCGAACTTGCAAAGCTCTAGATTACCTACAGCGAAGCCACGCAATGTCCACAGCTCTGCTGGCGAAGCCCCTGAGGATGTCCCACCCGTACCTGCTATCCCCAAGGCATACGAATCACCGAAAGACCCCGACCGCCAGACCTTCTCCTTCTCGACCGCTGGGGTAAAGCCGAGCACACCATCCTCAATGTCAAACCAACCACCTCCTACGAACCAGCACGTGTACGGAGCTCGAGGGGCTGAGCGTGTCAGCAACGAAGCATCGCAGCTGAATTCAAGTACTGGCTCGATTAGGCATCGACGAGGACTTACAGTTGGTGCCAACGTGGACACGGAGCGTACACCTACAATGCAGCATTCGAGTAAGAAAGACCTACAGCCGATAAGACTTCCACCTCTGAACCTGTTGCCTCTCGACACACCGGTCAGCAATCGCATCTCTTCGTTCTCAGCACCCTCTAAGGATGCCAATAAGCGGAACATCACGCCACCTCCGAAGCGAGGAGCCAAAACACCAAGCACGCCTATGACGGCTTCCAAGACAAGCTTCTTCTCTGGCAGTGGCTACAACGGCTACGACTTTGGCAAGCACATTCGTAGCAGCAGTTCCGCGATCAATCTACGTGGTGGCAGTCAGGAGATCAAAGACAAGTCTCATGGTGGATTGTCAGCAATGCCAATCCCAACCCTCAACCCCAGCCGGCAGGCTACAACGCCGTTCTCATCGAATTCTTTACCGAAGGGAAGCAACGAATTCACTCGTCTGCAGTCACGTCCCAGCGGCGAGTTCCAATCTAATGAAAAGGATGTAGAGTTGCAGAATATGAAAGTTGCTGGCCAGCGTCCATTGAAGAAGACCAACACAATGGACTCCACCCAGACGTCGACGTCGACTGAGCCAGAAACGCCTTCCTCGACCACGTCAGGCTTGAGGCGCAAGCTAAGTTTGGGCGGGTGGCGACGCAGTGGTTCAAAAGCTGCCTCTCATCCTTCTCAAAACCAACAGACTCGCAAGGGAACTCAGCAAGCAGAGGCGCCAGCGCCCCAACCACCCAAACATAGCGAAATGCCACCGCCCCGCCTGCCTGCCTCAGCGACTTGGAGTGGTGCTGTCAACACAAGCCCTACCCCCAATGCGAACCCTCATCGTACGCGACCGTCACTTGATTTCGGCCGCCGAAAGCCCTCCACGGCCACAATTCCTAGTGATAACGATTCGAATTCATCGGCACTACGTAAAGACGCAAAGACAGCCCCTCCCCGAACAGCTTCCTTGAACCCAGCGGCGCCTGCAGGTCAACCTGCTACTAAGCCGAGTTCGTCCATATTGCCTTCTATGCAGCGCATGCTTGGATCTAAGAGCTCCTCCAACGTGCTCAGAGCTCGCAACCTGGATCCAAACCTCGACAGAGACGATCTGATGGCAGACGAAGAGATGAAGAAGCTCGCTTCCAAACGCAAGGACTTCGAGCATGCGGCGCGTGATGTCGACGCACTGCGCAAGCGTGCTGTGCCCCAAGAACGCGTCACAGCCGCCCAAGCACTGCAGATGGTCAACTTGAACATCTTCGAGAGAGGCGAGATCATCGATTATAAGGAGATCTACTTCTGTGGCACCAAGAACGCGAAGAAGCATGTCGGTGACCTTAACGCGCAGACCGCCAACTTCGGATACGATGACGACCGTGGCGATTATAATATAGTCTTCGGCGACCACCTCGCATACCGATATGAGGTTGTTGACCTTCTCGGTAAGGGTAGCTTCGGACAGGTGGTGCGCTGTGTCGACCACAAGACCGGCGGACTTGTGGCTATCAAGATCATTCGCAACAAGAAGCGATTCCACCAGCAGGCTCTGATCGAGGTCAACATCCTTCAGAAACTGCGCGAATGGGTAAGTCTCTGCGGATGCGTCGGCACCATCGCTGCTAACACACATACTAGGATCCTGATAACAAGCATAGCATGATCAACTTTACGCAAAGTTTCTACTTCCGTGGACATCTATGCATTTCAACCGAGCTTCTTGGTATGAACTTGTATGAATTCATCAAGGCCCACGAGTTCAAGGGCTTCTCGACACGCCTCATCCGCCGTTTCTGCAAGCAGATGCTTGCCTCATTGGTTCTTCTGAAAAATCAACGGGTCATCCACTGCGACTTGAAGCCTGAGAACATCCTACTTGCACATCCTCTGCACTCAGAGATCAAGGTCATCGATTTTGGATCCAGCTGCTTCGAGAACGAGAAAGTGTACACATACATTCAATCGCGTTTCTATCGATCACCTGAAGTCATCCTGGGCATGAGCTATGGCCTGCCGATCGATATGTGGAGTCTGGGCTGTATCTTGGCGGAACTCCTTACCGGCTATCCCATCTTTCCTGGCGAGAACGAGCAAGAGCAGCTTGCATGCATAATGGAGATCTTTGGACCTCCAGAGAAGCACCTCATCGAAAAGAGCAGCAGGAAGAAACTTTTCTTTGACTCCTTGGGTAAGCCAAGAGTCACTGTCTCTACAAAGGGCCGCCGTAGGAGGCCGAGCTCGAAGACATTGCAGCAAGCTCTCAAGTGCGATGACGAAGCCTTCCTGGATTTCATTGCACGCTGTCTTCGCTGGGACCCCGAACGCCGTATGCGTCCAGATGAGGCAATGCAGCACGAGTTCATTACCGGCGCTCGCAGAAACGCTGGACGACGACCCATGGCGCCTATAAGCACCGCATCTCCTGTCAAACGAGCACCAGTTGCCCCGACTCCGCAGGCCCGTGTGCGACCTCTGCCGGAGCCACCAAAGAACGGCGTCCCTGCCAACAGCAATCAACGGGTACCAAGCAGTTCTCCGGTCAAGGCGAACGTCCCTCGACGCCACTCGACGGTCAGCGGCCCACCCGGCCCTGGAGGAACGGGAGTCAAGCGAACGGCAAATGGGGCCCCAGCCCCTACGCCTGCTGCAAGCAACCTCCCACGGGTTGCTCAGCGTAGTGTATCCGGCAAGCCTGATCTTGCCTCAGCGGCGGCCATCGCCAGTCTTGTGAGCTAACTCGATCCACATTCACGATGCAGCGAGCTAATAGGGACAAGCAGAAAACGCGCTAGCCGTTATGAACTCGGAACAGTGCTATACCTATGGCACCAGCCAGCTATGTTAGCATATCATGACGACTTACAACTATTTAATACCGGGTTTAAGGTCGGAGTGAACAGGTCAGCTCTGCGCATTGCAGAGCTTGTTGTGTATTTCCCTTCGCGGGCATTCGTTGTAGATGTTTATACCCAGAAAAGCTGTGGCTTTACCTTCAAGCGGAAGAACAATTGACGACTATTGGATAGCTGGACGTAGTGATGAGGTGACGGCTCAAGGGAACTTATAAAGGATATTACATTGCGATATGTTGCTCGCTTGTGTCTCTCCGCTATGGAATCTTGCAGCTTGTGTGCTTGTGTGCTTGTGTGCCTGATCTGCAACCTGAAGGGTTGCGTGGGTGTTTTAGCGTGAGTTGTAGCGCACGGGCGAATGGCCTGGGTGGAGGGAACTGATCCTCCCACAATGAGACAGCCTTACGCCTGCATATCACACAGACGTTTCTGAGCCATACAACTGATCTCATTGACCGGGCAATCCTAACATTATGTGTTAAGCATCATGTTTTGCATCTGTAACTCTCAACAGCCTCCACGCCAAGAGTGTGCCCGCAGGTGCGACTTCGCAGCGCTGGACCCTGGCACGCGGGAGCCTTATGCACGAATACTGTTAGCGCGACTGTCTCGCCGACGCCCGTTAGTCTCTACTTGTAAACGTTGGAATCATAGACTGTCTGGTCCTCGCTAAGTAATAAGATTGCTAATGTTGCTCTAGATTTCGGACTTTCTGGCAATCACAAATCGAGTGATCTCTGACGCCTTCGCATCCCTTCGCATCGGTCGATTGTCCGAGAGCTGATTACACACATGTGAAGGTTTTTCCTGTCCATCGGCCGCGGATGGACCTGTAAGAATGAGAGTGTGCAACAGAGCCTTGCACGTGTGTGTCTTTTTGCCTTCAAGTTTCATGCACGTGTAAGTTTTAGGTCGCAACTGCCTCAATCGTTTGTCGCCTCCGGTATTTCCATCTAAAAGCGAACTAAGAATACACCTAAAACCGTGGTACAGTCCGCTCCGCTTCAGTCGTTCCCCACACGCCTCAGCACTTTCCTTTCGTCCCGCGCAATATATTCAGGACGATCCGGTCCTCCTGCAGCAATCCCTATCTCCTTCCTGCGGAAACATACATCGACTTTCACCGATCGCTGTCGGTATTCGCCGCGCGGCCAAGGGCTGCCCTTTCCCAAAAGCTCACCGGGGTACCTCGCAACCCTCACGCGACTCGTTTTGGTAGAGATTGCAGCTTGCTTAGCAAAGCAGCAGGCGCCACATCAGGGTACCCGCGCCTATCCGTGGTCCCTATCCTCAAATATCGCGCCTTTCCTCGACTTTATTCCCATTGGATTCGATCTTCAATATGCTTCCGCCACTCCCCCGGCTAAGCGACTATGATGTCTCCCCACAGAACGGCTTCTTGCCCACGGAGATGCCACTCGACGTCCTTCCAGATCCGTACTATCAGCCCTGGGAGACTATCGTGCGCAACTTCCAAGGCCTGATCCTTACTAAGCGCCTTCGAAGAGTAGTCGACGCTCTACCTGTGCTGTCTACCGATCTTCTTCTCACCCAGGCTGAATGGCAGCGAGCGTACTCGATCCTTGGGTTCTTCGCCCACGCATATGTCTGGGGTGGTGATAGGCCGGCTGAAGTTGTGCCACCTTCTATCTCTGTTCCGTTTCTGGAGACATGCAGGCACCTCGAGATGCCTGCTGTGGCCACATACGCAGGCGTCTGCCTGTGGAACTGGCGACCCCTCTTCAGCAACGAGCCAGCCGATGTCCTGGACAACCTGGCGACACAAATGACCTTTACCGGCTCGCTGGACGAATCGTGGTTTTACCTAGTGTCAGTGGCAATTGAAGCACGTGCCGGACCTATCATCCCCATGATGATCGAGGCTATTGCAGCTGCTCGGCACAACGATACTGCTGTTGTTGCAGAGTGCCTCCGTACATTTGCTGAACGTCTGGATGAGATTGGCGTTCTGTTGGAGCGCATGTACGAAAGCTGCGACCCCCACGTCTTCTACCACCGTATCCGGCCTTTCCTTGCAGGTAGTAAGAACATGGCTGATGCCGGTCTACCAAATGGAGTGAAGTTCGACGATGGATCCGGACAGCAGCCTTACGTCCAATTCGGTGGTGGTAGTAACGCACAGAGCTCGGTCATCCAATTCTTCGATATCGTTCTTGGTGTCGAGCACCGCCCGACCGGGAACAAGGCGACAGAAGGAGGTGCTGTCGGTGCACCCAACAACAACTTCATCACCGACATGCGCAACTATATGCCTGGGCCGCACCGCAGATTTCTCGAGGCTGTCGAGCGTGTAGCCAACATTCGGGATTTTGTCGAATCGAATCGCAACGACCGCGCGCTGACGACCGCGTACGACGCATGCTTGGCTATGCTACGAACGCTCCGTGACAAACACATTCAGCTTGTGTCACGCTACATCATCATCAAATCTCGCGAGACCAAAAACGCGGCACCCAAGCAGGCTATGAATCAGCCCCAGCCAGTCAACCTGGCGAACACTGTGCAGCGCAGTGGCAGCAAGGCGCTCCGCGGTACCGGTGGTACGGCCCTCATCCCCTTCCTTAAGCAAGCTCGTGACGAGACTGGCGAGCCTGCCATTGATGCTTGGGCCCGCCGTTTACTCGGAAATGGTCCAGGCGATGCTGGAATTGCAAGGCTTGGCAAAGTCAAGGAGGGCTTCGATGGTGCTGTCGAAGTCGTAGGTCTTGCAGGCACCTGGAGCGTCGACGACAGTGAGGGAGGTATCTGCCACTGGTGAGCGATTGACAGCCTTGCCTCGCTCCCCTGAGAGTCGCTCATGGACTCTCCCATCTATCAGAGGATTTATCCTCGCGAAGTTGCATGCCTGCAGACGTCTGTTTGCCCGCAGACGTTACTGTACGGGCTGGCTTCTAGGGCATTTTCATCAGTTACAATCTCTTTACGTTGCCGCACACTCCTTCACACTTGAGAGGTATATTTGGTACCCTACAAAAGCAATATACAGACCCTGTTCAGTGTCTCCGAGACACTCATCGAAACAAATAGATCTATTGCATCATACCGTGCAGCTAATGCCAGACATCCCTCCACATGTACGGAAACAAGCGTATTTTGTGGATGGGTAGGGCAGCAAATAAGCTCATTTGACAACGCCACCTCCGTCAGATCATCAGATCTCCAGGATTTTGCCCGGTCGCTACGTGTTGCGTGGCCGTGTGCAGGGTTGTTGCTGTGTAGCCAGATCTCTTGCGGCTGCCCAAAGACCATGTGGGGTGTGACGTCACCGAGCCGCGTTCACATGTCGCGATCGCGCAAGCTTGCGACAGAGGGGTCCATGAGCAGACACATATAAACTACGCTGGACCCTTTCTTGGGATCCCTCATAGCAAGACCAAAACAAGCAACACACTACTACCTTGACACCTTTTCCAAACACACAAAAGCAGCCATGTCGACCAACAAGGACCAGACTTCCACCGCTCAGTCGTACCTCGACCAGGCCACTGGCGCCGTCCAAAGCGCGCTGGGCTCCCTGACCGGCAGCACTGCTGACAAGGTATGCTCTTCCCTCTCACCATCCCATCACCCTCTAACCCGCGCAGGCACAAGGCGAGAACCGCAAGACCGAAGCCGCCGCCGAGAAAGACCTCTCGCACGCAACTGCCAAGGCCGGTCCCTTCACCACCACCGCCTCCGGCGGCATCGCAAAAGACGACCCGAACCGCAGCGCCGGCAGCTGGAACCAGAACGTCGGCGCTCTGAAGGAGTCCGTCGGCGGATTCGTCGGCGCCGAGGGCCTCAAGCAGGAGGGCATCCGCCAGAACCAGGAGGGCAAGGGGCAGGAGGCGCAGGGCCAGCTGTCTGACCTTGGTAAGGGCGTGCAGGATCGTATTGGTGGGACTGTTGGTGGTGCGGTCGCGGGATTGACGGGCAATGATGCGCAGAGGGCTGAGGCGCAGAGGCAGCACGATGATGGGAAGGCGAGGCAGAGGGGTGTTGAGGCGGATTTGCAGAAGCAGGCGCCGCAGTAGAGGAGAGTTTGAGGGTTGCTGAGGCTCGAGTACCGTGTTTCGTGAGAGGTTGCTTGATGGAGGTTACGATATACCCTTTTCCTTATGTTATTGAGAAGGTCTGAATGAATTCAATGGAAGACATCTCCTCAACTCTTGACCTTGACATTACCTCAAGTACTGGACTGGGTACTCTGTCCATTTTTCGTTACTGAGATACCATCCTCCAGCCTTGTTGTTGGGCGGCTGAGGCCCTGTCGCAGCGAGTCGGCTGTGAAACGGATATACATTGTTAACCTGGCTGCTATATCGCTGCCTGCATTGTCGACGGCATGACTGTGCGAGTGATCGCAGCGTCGACCTGTCGATTGACCGTAGGTAGCTGTTCGACTGGATACCCAGTATTCTCGGATTTGGCTGTGCGTGCTTTCTCCAGAGCGCAGTCGAGCATCAACGTCGCTAAACTTTTCTGTTGCAGAAGGCTGGGTATGGGCACAAGTCGAATGGGACTCTTCTACGGCTCTGAGGTTCCTTTAGTCTGCAGACTTCGTGCGATTTGTCGCTGGAAGGAGCTGAGTGCTGTGCGTAGTTGTTCGCAGCGTGGGAGCTAATCATCAGGAATGATGATGATGGCAGTTTAGAATATGAGATTGATTGTTTCTATCCAACGTGTTCGAGAGCGGCACTCGGCCCCTGGCGTGCATCTTGATCAACGCGTGAGACAATCTGTACGTCACAACTATAAACTCAATTGATCAGCTAGCGCTACGAATGCTTGATGCTCAAACGATCCCCCAGGCGGAGCTTCCTCACAAAGAAAGCTTGACTGCGTGACAAAGTTATGCTGATTGCTCCGACTGCGATAATTCTGCAAAGTCTGCTCGAAAAGACGGTGAAGCCATGCAAGTGCATCACGAAAACACGGTCTGCGGGCGCCGCCCGCGCGCTACACAACGGGTATCCGGCATGCAGCCTCATCTCCACCAGCCGCAGCAGGCAAGTTTACCTAGCCACATGCGTCGCCCGATTTAGAAAACCTGCCACAGCGGCTTGACTGACATCAAAGCGGTCCGCGATGATGCAAACCATCCAAGGCTGTTCGACGCGTGTTGCTGTGGCGTTAGTGTGGCGCACGAACTGAGTCGTGGTCTTCTTGAGCGCTGCGACGGCACTCGGCAGCGTGAGCCTCTTGTTGTTCGTCACTTCGTGCGTGTGACGCACGCCACCTCCACCGCAGCATCTTGGAGGCTGGGCTCGTGTGGCTTGACGGCTCCGAAACTTGGCAAAAGAGGCCGGTTTGAGGTCCAGACGTAAGCTTGATTTGGGGAAAGTGTGGCGCTTGCAGGAGGGCTGGCGCAAGGTTGCGATCCCTGCCCTCTTGATTAGGGAGATGACGTAGCAAGCCAGCATGACACTTTCCGCTCACTACCGGCGCATTCCTGCCATAAATACCTTGCAGCGCAACCCTCCTTGGATTCAATCGCAAAAGATCCTACCTACCACACATTCTCCACCAAATCATAATTTCACCTCAGAAAGATCAAGACCATCTTGCGAGTTGCAAATAATTACCACGATGCCTTTCACCGCCTCCGACCTCTGCAAGATCGTCCTTGCTATCTTTCTACCTCCTCTTGGTGTTTTCCTTGAGCGTGGATGCAATGCTGATTTCTTTATCAACATTTTGTTGACTATCTTGGGTTATATCCCGGTAAGATTGAACCGTTCTTCACAGTTGATCTGTAGTCACTGACGAACGTAGGGCATAATCCACGCGCTATACATTATCTTCAAGTTTTAGACATCACGGAATGTCTAAGAAGAAGTCAACCACGCCGAGGGAGAAGCATCGGCATAGCAACTACGATACCCACGACGCGTTCTATATCCACGCTACCCGCCGATACTTTTTTTAGGAGACAGATGCATTTCTGACAGCTTTGATGGATTCAACTTGGTCATCGACACTGGTGCGTCACGACTCGTGGAGACGGCTGTAGCCACAGCCACGCAGCGACAACGCACGCTTGGAGCTTACGGTGGTATTGTAGCCAGCAAAGTACCACAGAATCGATAATTTTGTAATTCTTGAATTGATAAGACAATCTCTTTGCACTTTGCACTTTGCTCAATCTATTGTAAATGCTTGCAGTTCCCCAGCTACGGAGTACTCCGACAACCAAAACTTCATTTACAACCGTGTGCTCGTATCCCATTTCACTGCGATGTCCTCCTTAGTCCGTATGGTAATCGACGGTATAGATATCCTAGCGCACATGTAGCGTGGATCGTAGTTCGTTGTTTATTCATGATCTCAACGAAGGTAGCTCTGACTGATAGCGAAGAGCTCAAGGTACAACAGATTCTTTGACAACTCTTCTTCCACGAGTCGCTCATGTCTGAGTGTCCAATCTCTTATCGGGCCCTCAGTAGAAAGATCAATGAACCTGTGAGCGGCTCTACCTTTCTCTACAGGGCCCGCGATCGTCCGGCTGATCACCAAGCGGACTAACTTCATCGTGGTTGCTGGAATCAGCGCTTGACCGCAATGCGAGAAGCCTAGGCAGTATACGTTTCTTGACGTAGGTGTAAACGGCGTGCTCGGCGCGCCCAAGTCGTCTCTCCAACCTGACATATCGGCCCCACCAGCTCGAATCTTCCCTTGCCATCCAGTCTTTCTCGAAAGATTCGAGCCACATGCGGTACATGAATGCTTCGACGAAGAACAACCACCCAGCTCCAAGAAGGGGACACGCAACGTAAAGTATAACAAAAGCGGCGAGCAGGCCTTCAGCCGTCGGTGTAAGTGTGTGCGGGGGACGAGCCATGATAACTATGAACCCTACCATACAAATGACACCGATGAAGACGGGAATGGGTAGAAAAACCATGATGGCTACGCCACCTTGAAGGGATGGCCCACGGTTCAAACGTCGCAGGTGGCGGGTAAAATGAGGAACAGGATCTTGCAAGGGCCAGTTAGCTTTGGATCTTATATAATTGGCAAGAGGCTCACGCATAAGCCCAAAAGGCAAGGGAAGACTCACCATACTTGATTTTCACATGTATTTTTGAAGTCAACTCTTCGCATGCAGCGCGTCGCTCGCTCGGGCTAAGAGTTCTTTCGATGATTTGTAAAGCAACAGGGCAGTAGTATGAAAGCCGGAGTACATGACCTCCATCTGATGTCTGAGCTGACAGACCGCGGAATAAGGCACCTCTGATCGAGCATGCCGCAGGCATCATCGGTTTCTCGGTAAGGAGGTAATGAGGGCCTTCGCCTTGGATTCTAGAAGAGACAGGCTTGTCTCCTTCATTCCGTGCATGGAACAAAGTGGTATCGTAAACTACCTGTGATGGAGCTGAACATAAGAAATTTGACTGCTCAAGGATGGCGATACCATTTTCCTGCAAGAAGTAGACCTGCACCCCTAGCCTATCCTGTGAGGTTCCGGACCCGAGGTCCAAGGTCAGCCATTCAGCAGTGACATTCATTACAGGCGTCGCCGTCAGTTCACTCTTGCTTGGCTCGATGGGTATCCACTGATTGTGTTTATCGTTGCCCGTGCCCCTACCACCGCACCACTTTGGTCCCGTGTTCCAGAACAGTGAAACAGGGAGAGAATCGAAGCTTAGAAGCATTGCTCGCATGCGCTTCTCAGACGTTGGGATGTTCATGATGCTGTCAGCATTGAAGTCCAGTAGATTAGCAATAATAACATGTAAGTCTTGCGGCTTTGTAGTTGAGCGGTGCGCAAGCTCATTCCATGTGTCGACCAATTGCTTTATGCGGTGGTGCTGGCCGAGTTGCATCGTAAAATGGTCCAGCCCATCCAGCCCATCTCGACCTCGTTGCGACAGACCCTGAGCCGGCGGAAGTGTATTAATTTTCCCCGCAGCATGACCCGCTCGAAGGCCTCCCAGGTCCGACAGGATTCCGTCACTGGCTTGATAAGCACTTGGAGGAGGGTCTTTCCGGTAAGTACTCTTCCAGTCCTGGTGCAATGTATCCCACAAGCGATTGTACAGCTCTTTGTATATCTTCCATTGTTCAATATCGGTGAGATGCGGGAAACTCACAGGCAGCGCTACGCTCGTCTTCGCCGGTCTTGGCCCATGCAGACACCATTCGTGTATCGGGTCAATAGCGCAATCTCTGAACTGGAAAACGCATTCTCGCGCCAGGACCCCTTCTTGTAGTGTCCAGCTGCGTGTCATCCAAGCTGAGCACGCCACGCGGGCAAGTGTCTCTAAAGCCGGGCTCGATCCAACCTCGCACTGCATCAATTCCGCATCTAAGACGAGTTCTTGGACAGCCGCGGCATATATGGATGCCATCTGAGTGATGGCCTTGTCTCGGAGATGCCCGTGCTCGGGGTGCACGGGGATGCAAAGCGTGTCCATCCAGAACATTGGTGGCCGACGGTTAGGGTGGCGCACGAAACTCTGGCGCGTCCAATCTACTTGTAGGGAACCTAGGGAGACTACACCGCTCTCATGGTCGGGTGGCAGAGACCGTAGCTGCACGTAGAGGCGTTGAACTTGGCATGTTGGAAGAGCGTTGGCGAAGGGATTGCCGAGTCCATCGAACCAAACATGCGAGATGACCGTGTAGCGTGTCGAAACAGCACGAGGCGTGACGCTCAAGTGAAGAATTGCTTCGTCCGAGGTCGATGCATCATCAACATGTACACTGACGATGGGAACTCCACCGGCGCGAATGATGTTGACAATCTGGTTGTAGTCGACACCAACGAGCGCACACGAGCCCGAACAGGTCTGCGTATGCTTTGTGATGTACGTCTCGTTGGTCACGTTATTGGCGATGCAGCAAGGGCGGTCCTTGCAAGCGCGGTGATCGTTGGGACGGTAGCCACGCCGGTCGAGGGTGCTGAGGTAGCGGAGGGTCCCAGGCTTACACGTTCGTTGTAATCGGCGGAATTGGTGCAGACACCAGCCCGAGCGCTGGAACGAATGTTCCAAGGTCTCAGTATCAGAGGGCGCGAGTGCTGCCGGGCGTGGGTTCGGTACGACCATTGTTAGTCTGCTGTTAGGTCCCGCTTCTAAGCCAGTCGCACAACATGTCTGCACGATGCTTGGCGGGCGAGCGCATTCTACGCAGCTTCCAATCGTCCGCAGCTCCACCTCGACCGTAACACCTCATTTTCGCAGCTGCACCTTCCCGCACACATGGCTTCCGCGAAGCCAAACACAACTCCCGCCCGCAACGACCGTCCCTCGAGTCGCGCGACGCGACGCCGCAATCGTGAACGATGAGTCTCCCTTCCAAGCTCGCGCGAGAGCTTGCATCCCTCGAACTCCAGTGCCTGAGCGACCTCAGCCGCCAAAACGACGAAGTCCTCCGGGAAGTCGACCATGTTTCTACGCTGAATGAAGATGGCCCCGGCGGCGCCTTCAACAAGAGCATGCGCATCAAGGGCACCATCGACGACCTCGAAGCGAAAGTGCAGACAGAGCCAAGCTGGGCGGCCCTGGCTGCACTTCTGAGGAGCGAGTACCGGCTGTGGAAACTCAATGTCGATACACCCATCCACGCCAACCCGTTCCTGTCGCATTGGATCGACGCCATTCTGCTGCTGCATGTAGACACTCAGGGGTACCAGCCAAACCTCGGCGACGACGACAGCTTCTTCGCAAACGGCCCAGTATCATATCGGGACATCGCTGCTGCCCGGCTCGAGATGGTCAAAGAGATGCTCAAGTATGGGGGCGAGGCTCTCGGAACCGCGACGCCGCGCATGCTGTTCAAGACACGCTTCCCGCCCAAGGCTATCGACATACGTCCATTCGTACGCATGCTTGAAGAAGAAGGCATCTACGATAAAGGAACCGCGCCCGTACCACCGCCGGACCTCACTGTACCGTCTAAGGTCGCAGACATGGATTATGGTTCACCCGATGCCAGCCCGGTGGGAAGCTCAGGCACTCCCAATCTAGATTTTCTAGATTTGACTGACAACAAGTCCACTCCCCCGCCTCTAGGTTTGAGATGGAAGTTGGCCATCTCACTGAATCTGGAGAACGACCCTAATCTGGCTGTCCACCAGCTTACGCACTTGCCTCTCACGATTACCACCCTCGACTTCCTCACTACCTTAATCACCGATCTGAAGCTCGCTACGCACGGCATTGATCCAAAATCGGTAGTCCTATCTTTCGTCCAGCATGCTCTCCGCATCATCGAATACGCTCGTCAACCACCAGATCCCACATCAGAGCCTCCACCACAAATAGACATTGGTGTCAATACCTACTTTGGCTACGGGCGAGACGCACAGATGTGGGCAGTGAGGGTACTCCTGCTCTTCGTCAAGAATCTGATACAAAAGGGCTTCGTTGATGTGTATCCCAACAAAGAGTACACTTTGTACTACGATATTCAGGAGATATGTACGCAGTACATATGGATGGGGGACGTCAGGGAGTTCAAGGCGTGGATCGATGAAGGAAAAGAAATCTCCAAGCTTCCCAACGCGGATTCTGAGTTGTCGTGAGAGGGGGTGTACTGCACGTTCTGCATGCGGAGCGACTACCTGTTTGTCGGCAGCAATTGGAGATGCTTGTCATAAAAGCCTTTCTCGGTCTTTCTGCAGTCTCAATCAATACGCCAGGTACGAGTATTATTGATTTCTTTTAAGATTCCGAGAGGGTTCGAATCATGGATAGATGAGGGAAGAACACTTGAGGACGGAACAGTGGATTGCGGTGACTGGGGATGTTGTATGGATATGCTGTCTCCCCAAGATTGATCTTGTCGAAGCCCCATTCTACAGTTCTGTTGTTGAAACGGCTTTTCTCGTTGGAGCCACTCTCGATCATCTGGAAGTGCTAATCGATGTCTCAACTACGATTATGTCCGCTTCCCCGCCCATACCACTTCTTTGTCTAATGCTACGTTCTGTGTGAGAGGGTATGGTTGAGGCTCGGCGATTTACCCTACTCATCCTTGCTACCGAAGGCCATCCCACCACAATCGTTGTCAACTCGACATGATGTGCCTCGGCTATTGTACCCAGATACAGCCAAGCCACATATTAGAAGTGGCGTCTGGTCGATACAGCGATTGGAGGCAAAGTCAGCAACCTATGCACCCATGGTATGGCTGTGACTTCCTTTGCTTGCGTGGGGCAAGTATGTTAAAGGCCACTCACCTACAGTCTTCCGGTTCATGCATCTCACCAACAACACCACAACGATGTCAGTCTGTCAAGCTTGTTCCCATATCACGCCAACCACCCGACAATTTGTGCTCCACCCTAACATTGACAGCCTGCGTACCTCAGCACAGACATGTCCGCTCTGTCGTATGATCTGCCTGAAGCTTGAGCAATACGGCCACATCACGGGTGCAGAAAATTACAGAGCCCACGTGGACGGCGCATACCAGCTTGTCAACGACACGTCGGTGACTGTATCCATCAACGGCCATCACACTGCGGCAGACCAAAAGGCTTACCAGCTTGTCTTCTCCTGTGGATCGCTGAAGCGAGAAAACAATACGACTTGTAAACTGACTGAAAATGCGACTGTATCTTGGCTGGCTGTGGAGGCGGATGAGACCTCTCCTGCCGCCGACTTCATCGCACCACGGCCTCTTGCAAAGTCCTCGAGCAGTGAGCAAACTTTCCGTTTGATCAAGAGTTGGATCACTTCCTGTGCACATGGACATGAGAAGTGCCAGCTAGGCTATACATACGAGGAGCTTCAGAACGCTGGAGAAGTTGACGACGAACCTGCAAGATTGAGGGCCAAATACAACGAAGAGGACGTGCAGTTGCCGACCAGACTCATTGACGTTGGCTCATTCCGAGACGATGTCAGACTGGTCGAGCCCGCATCATCTGGGGACAGAAGAAGGTATCTTGCCTTGAGCCATGTCTGGGGTATGACCAAGCATTTCAAGACGGAGAGTACCAACCTCGACAAACACCGAACCAGGATCTTGTTCGACGACCTACCCAAGACGTTTCGAGACGCAGTACTCGTCACCCGCGCTTTGGGTTTGCGATACCTGTGGATCGACTCCCTATGCATCATCCAAGACTCTCCTGTGGACTGGGAAAAAGAAGCGTCACGCATGGCATCAGTCTACATGAATGCCTACGTGACCATCTCCGCTGCAGCTTCGGAGAACAGCGAAGGTGGTTTGTTCTTCGATCGCGAGCCGCCAAATTGCAGCGCTCAACTTACCTACACGCCGCCGTCCGGTACGATAGGCCTTTGGACTATCCACAACAAGACCCCCAGCTTCGATCAGCAGATCCGTCACACCACATTGGCTTCGCGAGCATGGTGTCTGCAGGAGAAGCAGTTAGCACGTCGAACGTTACACTTCGGCTCGTATCAGGTCATCTTTGAATGTAAAGAAAAATATCAATACGAAACGCAACGACCCAGCAACAACCTCGGAGAAGGCAGATTAGATATACAAATGCTCTACTGGATGCTCGTCGGCTTTCGCGGGAGGAACGATGTTATGCTGAAGCAAATGGTTAGTGCGGTCCTCACGCGGACCTGGCTATTAATTGTGGAGGACTACACCAAGCGCAATCTGACTTTCGAGTCCGACAAACTGCCGGCTTTGCAGGGTCTCGCTCAATATGTCATCGACTTGACACGAGACGAATACCTGTTCGGCTTGTGGAAGAGCTCACTTGATCTCGGTCTGCTGTGGCGAACTGCTCCTTACGAGAACATTGGCGAGCGACGAGGCAGGGTAGCAGACCGAGCGCCAAGCTGGAGCTGGGCGAGTGTCAACGGACGCGTGTACTTCGCGTTTGTAGGCGAGAAGCCACTCGAAGTCGGCACTGCTCGTATCACCGAAGTCGTCAACATCACCGCTGATGGCAAGCTGGTCATGGACGCTCAATTTGTTTCACTACGGCGTGGCAAGTTGAACACAGGAGACCCGTGGGAGCTCAAACAGTTCGCTCGAGCGTGTTCGTACATGGGTACAGCAGAAAAAAGCCCACCGATGTTTGCCTACGAGTGGGTCCGAAGCTCAGATCATATATGGTTCGGCTGGGTGGCTTTGGACGAGGGAAAGAAGTTCGAGGACGATGAGACTCAGGAGCTGGAGGTCAAAGCCCTGCTCATGAGGATGCAGGTGCTGGAGAACAAGGTCAAGGCTGTGTTTGAGTCTGATCCTTTCGAGAAGAGCTACGTGGTGCTGCTGATAGGTAAGGCGCAGGAGGGAGGTTGTTGTCAACGGATTGGCATGGGCCAGATCTTTGCGTGTGGGGACGTTGAAGACTTGGAGCAGGATCGGATCTGCATCATCTAGGGATTATGGGCGCGTCTAGATGCGCAGATTATCGACAGCAGTCTGCCAGTACCAATGACAACCTCCAGGTGCAAATGTGGGTCGCATATAGGAGATTGAGGCATTGAGGTGTTACAGGAGTCATATTAATATCTTTCACTGACTATTATTTGAGCATACCATTCAGCAGATCAAGACACGGCGTGGCCAGTGAAAGTAGGTGTATCGTTGGACCTCCAGGCATAATCATCACACCCACTCTCACTTACGTTCCAACTCAACCAGTCCGAGAACCGTCAACTTCACGCGACAGACTATGGTGACGACTAGATTGGAAATGATCGAGTTGAGCAACACGCACCAGGCAGAATCACCCGGCTCAAGAAGGAGCTCGAAGAGAAGGACGCCCTCATCTACCAGCTAAGCTCGCGAACGCAGAAGGATGCAGCTATTGTCAAAAGCAACAATGTCACCGCGGAGACCGACCATCTGGCTGCACATAAGAAGCGCAAGCTGGAGAAGCGAGCGGAAGAGGCCGAGCGGGAGCTTATGTGGAGTGACTCAAGCCCGCTTAGCCTCAAGCAAGAGATTGAGTGGATTAGGCTCAAACATGGCCTCCCACCCTACGAGGAGCCTGACGAGGGCAAGCGCGTCTGTAAACATGGCTGTGGCGAGGCATCTGACGAGTCGCTCGAACATCCGTAGGAACAGCAGCGAGATCGGTATCACTGAGGTACCACACCAGGTAAAAAAACACCGCTCATTTATCGTGTAAATAACACCGCAAAAAGGTCGCCGTTTACACCGCATTAGGGGTGTATTTTACATAAAAGTGCAGTGTATTTTATACAAAATAAAGGATATAATCAAGACTTTATTATTCTATCTATTCTATCTATACTATACAAATCACGGGTAGAGGGAGATAGGAGATAAGATAGGAGATAGATGATGAGATGGGAGATGGATGATGAGATGGGAGATGGATGGTGAGATGGGAGATGGATGATGAGATGGGAGATGGACGATGGACAATGGATGATGGACGATGGACAATGGACAATGGACAATGGACGATGGATGATGAGATGGGAGATGGATGATGAGATGGGAGATAGACGATGGGAGATAGACGATGGGCGATAGTTGATGACAAACTATTGTAGATGATTAGTTCCAGTGTAAACTCACCTATATGCGGTGTAAATAGACTCTTTTACCTAAAAGTGCAGTGTAAAATCACTGCAGCGGTGTTTTTATCACTGCGCTGGTACCTCAGTGTATGTAGCAGTGCTAACATTCTGTAGCGCCAACAAGCCCTACGACAACGCCGACGAAAACGACGATCTCTATAACTGAGGAGAGTGAGCTTGGAGAGGCTGGAGGTAGCCAGAGGTCAAAATTGAGATGGTCACAGTTTGATGAAATGTCTGAAAGCGGTCCATGGATTAGAGTAATGCAACCCTGTTTAGCTACTTTGTCTCTCGGGTTGCAGAAAAAGCCAAATACAAGGTCTGGAATTCTACGAAAAATAGAAGGGCATCAGTGTCTATCTATGCATCTATCATAGACGGATAGAGGCTCTGCTAGCTACAAAGAACATGTTGTTATATCCTACTCTTCCTTCAACATGAGAGCCTGCCTAGGCCAAGCCAGCTTATCAATTGCCTCATGAGATCTCCACTATTACTTGGAGAACTGACGAACAAGTAGGCTATGAGATCAGGGTGTGCAGTGCAGCACATCAGCGTCTTGTCCTTTTGCACAATTACGACTGAACATAGTCGCGCGGCTATCAGTCCGCCATGACATGCGAAAACGCCCGCGCCATATCGGCTCCAAACTTTGGGTAGATTTTGATGAGTTGATCACACTCGTTGTCCCTGGCGGACTTACTGCACTTCTCCACAATATGAGTTGCGGTCATGGTACCCAGAAGATCGCCGATTAAGGTTTACTTTTCGTATTGCGCTTCCACGACAGGTCTGAGGTGTGACGTATCGCGTTCGTCGTAGTTCTGCAGCTCTGCCTTGAAGTCCTGAGTAATAGCCTCCTGAACAACAGCAAATCCGTATTTGTTGGCGAGAGCATCAATGTGGACGGATGTGAGCAGATCTTACATCGGGTCGCCCGTCTTGATGGCGTCTGCATCGTAGACGTGGATGTAAATGTATCTCAGGAGGATCTCGAAATGATCAGGATCGTCGCCATGGAGTCCATTGTGGGTTCGGAGGCCTCCTAAACCGTGTTCAGGTTGTTGACAGCGATTTCGGGAGGGGCGTTACTCACGCGTAGACTGTCAGTGAAAGCCTTGTAAAAGTAATTGGAGTCGGCGCTGAGGGCGAATCTGTGAGCATAGTATGCGAACTTGACCATTCTCGGAGATCTGCCTAATCTTGATGTCGGAGAGAGCGGGATTATTAGATAGTCTGCGATGAGAAATCAGTATATGCCCTCTTGCGTTGTCGCGTATTCGGGGAGGATGGACAACCTACTCCGCCGCTGGTCGCTTCTGTGAGTTTATCACGGTGATAGTCTTGAGAATGCGAACACAAAGCGTGTCGTAGTGTAACTTCATGTTGAAGCACCTCTAATGTAGTCTTTGCAAAAATGTGTGGACTACTGTGCCCCGAGAATCGAGTTTGATATGGGCTAGCAGTAATTGGTGAGGATGTATCAATATTCGGTGAGCAAGAAGAGTAAATTGTAGCCGCCAGTAGGCTCCTACAGTTAAGACGGTTGCAGGTTCTTTGTAGATACCTACCTTGATTCAAGAAGCAGCTTGCTCATTCCTAGTTCTAGATAATCGAAGTTGCGAAAACAGAAAAAGCTTCAAGGGCAGCTTCAACCCTTGCAGTGGCAGTTCAAGGCCTCAGCAAGACACAAGTACCCATTATGCCACATTTATCGAGCTACTTTCCGGCTTACATCACAACGATTCAGCTTTCTGGCATAGGTATAGATACCGTATCGTATGTCAATTTTCACCAATCACGTGATATCTCGTTCCAACTCGAAGTTGAACAACTTCGATAGTACAGTGGCTAGTGTTTCTGCTTACCATTCACGGGGCAGCTCGCCCGTCGGATAGATGCGATATTTTTGTACCTTAAGCAATGTTTTCATGGTTGTGTGATGCGGCTGGCGATGTCGAATTTTTGCTGGTGTTGGCGTTAGCATCGACCGTCAACCGAGGGAGGTGCCTCCGCAGTTTTAGCATGAGCAACGTCACTTTTGCACCACTATCAGTCATTAGAATTAACCTGCACGCATTCGAACAGCCTTATTCTGCGGTTCAGCTTGCTCATTCTTCTGTCATCACCTGCATCAACGCATTGAAATTCGAGAAGCTGGAGGTAGCCTTACCTCTTCTCCTAACAAATACCTCACTGTGGCCCAGATCATATCAGCTGCAAGCAGCTGCTAAGAATTTGTGGACCTTTACATGCGCCGCGACAGTCAAGGTCAGACATGAGACTAATCGGACTTACTCCAGCCTGTGGCTTGCAAGTGATGATGCGACTTTTGCGCAGGGAAAAGCCCGGTCGATCATTCTGAATGCAAGAGCAGTGTGGGGGTCCATGCTGTGTACCTATACAATCATTACTCTACAGCGAATGATGGAGCAACAGGCGGTGCGTTGCAAGCTATTGAGCGACTGGTATTTTCTGGCGCCAAACGCGGCTTCGACATCAATCGATGTGTTACCCTCATGCACACTACAGCCTTGTGCGACGACATGACAGCGACACGATACACTTTGCAAATTGTGTATCACTTTGACCAGTCAAATACCAGAGGGCCTCGGCTCTAGATCAAGGAATCCTGCCGCAAATGTGGGTTGTCACCTTGCATTGCATCGCGGCTAATTGCATGCTGCGAACGAATGCCAGTTCGTGACAAAGCATTGCATGGTCAGCTCGAGGGACGTCAGCCGGAGCAATGTGCGAAATTCGAAAAAGTGACGAACGAATAGCAGCGAAGATGCACCACAGTCATTCATGCGCTTCTCTTTCAGCTCATGGCCTGGACAGTAGAGGAGGCATACTGTGCAGAGCACAGGATGTAATTTGCTGATCACTCCATCCGTTGTAGCATGCAAGCAAATCTATGTTCGTGCATTGAGGTCTTTGACCGGAACTTGGAAGCTGGCATCCCTCAACTTGCGCAGCTGAGCGCACTGCTACAGGTGATCTGAGTAATTGTCCGCGACGTGGCTGCTTCTATCGAGTCGCGCGACCTACCACAGACCGCGGGTACCATGGTGGTGACAGACGAATGCGGGTCGACCAGGGCACTGATTGCTCCGAAGCCTGCTTGGTGGAGCTCACAACATCATTACTTCTTCTCAGATCACGCAAGCTGCGGGTAGGGCGCAGTCACAGGAATCCTATGATGACCTGACGTTCTTACTCAGTGGAAATCCAGGACATTGTGACTACGACTGACGGAGGCTATTCTTGCCTTGTCTTTGATATAACTCGACACACATAATTCCCGAACCGCTCATGTCCCGATCAGTATTACCCTTATCAGCCACAGCCTATACTTAACGAGCTCGGCTCACCGTTCGTTCTCACCGATCACGGCGTGACACGATCTCATCTGGTGTAGGCCGCTTGCAAACATGCGCAATACCAGCCGTGGCGTACAACTCCGAGCACAACTCCACGACAGACTCTAGACAACAGCACCAGGCTCACATCGACGATTTTCGGACCCAACAAAGATCAGGTGGATGCGTTGAGTAATACTCGGCTGCGAACGATGCCCCACACGCCGACGTTTGCTGTGAGCTTGTGAGCCGGGACAATCTCCCAGCCAACAGCTATCGCCAATCAAACGATATCTCACCACTTCCGCGGTTGCCTGAGACTATCGCAAAAATCAGCGGTTCCAGATCAGCGGCTCGTGCCTGCACATCCTGCAGGATGGCACCATTGCGGGAGAACAGGCTTGCATGCAGCAGGACGCTGACCATCCCAACCTCGTGTCGAAGCCTTATGCTAGTGACAGGAATTGCGTCAAAGAAACCTGGATATGTGGCGCTATCTGGAAAAGCACTTGCATACTGTGCAACATGCAGCAACCTTGATCTCCAACGCGTGGGGCAATATGCAAGAATCTACCGGGGTGTTCAACCTCCGTATCACTCAATGAACACGACAGCCATGCATGCACTACGCCCTGAAAGCCTCACTTCCATTACACAAGCACAGCCGAAACTGCCGCTCTTACAGCCACACCTGCTGCGAGCGAGCATATGCGAGCCGCTCTATCCTCCTTGTACAATATGCACTCTGCAGTCGATAGTTCGAGCATAATACTTAATCATGACGGACATATGGGCGCCTCATGAGGGAACCTTTCCAGCCAAGCAGGCAACAAGGCACACACTCACAGCAGCAGCTCGCCAAGGGCCGCTTGCGCGTGGCTTGCGGAGAACCCGCCCCTTGTGCGTCCAGAACGTGCCTGGTGTTTCCCCGCAACGGCTCCCGCTCGCACCCAGCTGCGCGGAACAGGTTGCCGCGGACAATCCTCGGTGGTCCTGCAGACCATGATCATGCTTTTGTCGAACGTTGCCGGCAGTGGATCTGTGTGAGGGTTGCGTCGTGGATTGTTTCTGCCTTGATTGAATAGCCTTTCGGCGCGATTACTAGTGCAGTGCGCTGGCAGATTGGCAGTTTTGTGCGCGTGAACTGTACTAGGGAAGGAGCAACGGAAGCTAGACACGTCAATGTTAATCTTCGATGTCGAATGCAACGGCTGCACCCGCTGAAGAACGTGCATGTCGCTCACGTTCAGCCGACACGAAAACTGCGATGAAGATCACGGCCAATATCTCGGCAGACGTCGTGAATCGGAAGGTGGCCGCTACTTAGGTCGCATGTCAATTTGCAGACCGCGGCGATGCAATGCAATGCACGATAGTGGAGAAAGCGGAAATTTGAAAGTGCGGCATTCGTGAAGAAGCCTGATGGTATCATTTCTATGTTCACAGCTGTTACGTAGCTGGTATGTTCCATGCCCTTCTATCCCATGCGTACCCCTCCTGAAAGTAAAAAGTCCTCGTAAATGCTCGGGAAGGGCCGAGAAGTCCTTCTCGTGCCCAACCCAGCCAGGCCGGCCCGGCCCTAGTCGAAGTGAAGAGCAATGTCTGCCGCATCGTAAAGATGCCCTGCATGCATGCGCGCCAAAGGGACTTGGTCCCCAACAATGAACAAGCGAAGATCGACAGATAGCCAACCATGCTTATTAAACCCCCTTCTGACTGCTCTCCTAGCGCAAGCCACGGGTAAATGAGTATGCAGATTCGAATCGAAAGTGGAGTCGTAGCTTCGTCAATGTACGGTAGTGGACAAAGGAGACAGTGAGAATACAACAGTGTCAAAATGACGGAGCAGTGAAGCTCGAGAAGAAAAGACAAATCTAGGGCTATCGCCAGAGTGTTGCTCCAGTGCCGTAGCTGCAGGCTCAGAGGCAAGCTCCTGTATGATCCTGCGCCAGTGACGCTAATGCAACCCGAATGCAAGAATGAAAAGGGTATATGCGGAATGCAAAGTAAAGCAAACAAAGATTGTCGTATCGACGGATCAAAAGAGACTAGAGCTCAAGACCGAGGGGCTTGCTTGTTTCGACAGGCGCAATTTGCAAATGCGTGTCGGTGACATCGCGTGAGCAGGCGATGTGTGTGCGGCGTTTCGTCCGAGAATGGTAGATGAAAACAAGATGCCGCGGCTACTGCCGTGGGGTGGGCCACAACAGAGCCTGCCGAGTCCAAAACGCCGACGAACACCAAACAATGAATCGTGGAAACGAGATAGGTATGATGCAACAGCTGGTCTCGACGGTGGAGACGCGTGTCTATGGTCTTAGATGTCGTAGACGTCGTCGTCAGCCAGGTGGGGTATATCTCCAGGCGCCTATCATCGCTCAAACGTGCTGGAGCGACTTATCAAGTCTAGATCTGACTCGCGGGATTCGCTAGTGATTCGTTCCTCTTTGCGCCTGCTTCCCGCGCTGGGAGCTCGGCTGATCAGGCGCCTCACAAAGTTGCGCTTCGGATTGGCATTGATAGCCTCAATGGAAGGGCTAGCAGGTTCGATAGACGACCTGCGGGAGCCTGTGCGCTCTAGTACTTGCTCCGGAGCGTCGATGATGTCCTGCTTCTTGATCTGACAGAACAGAGTCGAGAACAGGTACTGCTCGCCGTTGCTGTCGAACAGAGGCAAGTGACGGTAGCCTTGCTGAAGGCTGTTGAGCTTGGCTGTGAATGTAGCGAGCGGCGCATGGTTGGTGGTGCGAGCATCGAGTGAATTCCAGACGGACCAGCGTACAAAGACTAGGCTGGGAAACCTGGTGCGAACGGTCAACTGTAGTTCGCTGTCGAACACCGGGTTATATCCGTTGCCCTCAACAATGCGAGTTCGCTTGCGGAGAGGATTGCCAATGCCTGAATGACCGTTGCGTGCAGAAGCATCTTGTCCGCCGACACCGACAGCGTTAGCACCATTGTCTTCGGCGCTGTACATCTCGAACTCAACATATGGGTTGATGTTGGCATCCTGAGCGAGGCCTCGAGGACGTGGCAGTTGCTGAGCGGAGATGATCTTAACGGCGAACTTGACTTCCTTCTTAGGTGCTTTGCTGTGGCCTTGGGTCGGTGTCTGCTCCAAACGCAGGTCCGCGGGCTTGAGTACGTAGCCTGTGCGGTCGTTGCCACTAGCGAACATAGCTTCGTTGAGCTGCTGTCCGAGGTCGTAGGTCTGCCAGTTGAGCGCAGCCATTTGAACTCCGCGTCTCCAGAACTTAAGAGGATCAAAGTTGGATGAGTTTATCCTGAATGCGTGTGGGTAGACGCGCATCAGGCAGCGCATGTTATGTGCCTCGAGAAGATGCTTCTCGCGCGAGCCGGGCTTGGTCATCTTCTCGAAAGCGCGCTCGTTGACCGAGAAAATGTGATTGTACGTCTGTGCATCGCTGGAAGTGAAGTCGGTGAATTTGTATCCTTTGGTGTAAATACCAAGGTCCCCAAGAAGTCTTGTAATGTTGCTGGTCTTGTTCTTCTTAGGCTGCTTTTTGCGCTCTTCTGCCGCGGTCACTTGCGGGCTATCGCTGTCTTCAGCTGAGCTAACAAGTGCAGAAGTCGGTACGGTATTGTTGGTCGAGGTAGTCGAGGTGCGAGGCGATGCCCAGAACATGTTGGATCGCTCTGGAGGACTCATCGATGGCGGGCTTGAGATGAGGGGTGAGTTGGGGATGATGGCGTCGTTCAACTGGACAGGCTTGGACCACGGCGAGCTGAAGCTTCGTTCACGCCTCCTTGTTGTGAGCTCATTCGTCAAGGCCTTGGCGTCCAAGTCTTCCGAAGCAGCCTTGACCTTGATCAGAACTCTGTTCTTCAGTTCCTCTGGAGAGGGCAGAGTCTGAGAGTTCAAGTCCAAGGGCTGGAGTACCAGCTTGTCGCCAAATTCCTCAATCATCGTCTTGACCATCGATGTTTGCTGGTCTGCAGTGCAGTGAACCTCGAGGGACAAGATGAGTGGATACTGAGACTCAACAAAGGCATACTTGTTGACGACCTTGATTGTGTCTTGGAAGGAGATGCTTGATGTCAAGGTGCGGCCATGCATGACGACAGGCTTTCCATCGCTGCCGTCCCAACAGTCGATCTCGATGCACCGGCATCCCTTCTGCAGCGCTGTGATGTATGCCTCAGTGCTTGATTCGCCGGCTACTTGGCGTCCAAGCAGGTAGGTATTGTGCGAACAAGAGATGAAGTACTCGTTCAATGGACGGTTGAGCTGCAGATCCTTCTCGACGGGCTTGATAACAGAATTGGCAGGCGATGTCAGGAACGTCTGGAATGCAGGGAAGCTCATCGTCAGTGGCAATGGGATCTCGCCACCCTCTGCTGGTGTCTGCTTGGTCTTCGTGGCACGTGCGAACTTCTCGAAAGTGTTTGACCAGTAGTCGATATCTTCAGCGACATCGATGCCCTGCTCGTGCTGCAAGAAGGAGAAGAAAGTAGCCTTGTCCATCTCAACTTTCGATCCGGACTGGAAAGACTTGTAGATCTGCTTGATGTCCTTGCGCTCCTTCAGACGCCTGACGAAGTACAAGAATTGTGTCTGACTCAACCTGCCAGTGTTGAGTGTGTCTGCCTTGTCGAAATAGATGCGAAGAGTTGCCTCTGTGCAGTTGATGTGCAGGCTGCGGCACAGCTCAATGGTGCTGGGGAAGTCCAGTGAGTCAGGTGCCTCTACACCGTTCGAGCGCTTCTTCATCTCGCGTTGCCAAACAAGCTTCGCGCTCTTGTCTGCGAAGCCCAACAGGCCGGCCATCATGTCGATTCGATTGCGCGAGACAGACTCGAGTGTCTCGGTCCACATGTTGAACACACCAATGTCAGGTGCGATCAAGTGCATGGTCCGTATCCGGCCCTTGGTTCGTGATGTGTCGGTGTACACAATGGTGAACCAGTACGGTGCCCAGGCTTCTGAAAGACCAACTTCCTCACGGTAGTGCTTGGCCTCTAGCCCTGAGCGAATCTCCCTTACATCGTCTATGTAGAAGCACTTCGATGGTCGAGAAGGGTCCCAGAACACCTTCGCCGATTCCAGATCGAGGCGCAAGTTGATTTCCTTCTTTTCTTTCTTTGTGACCTTCCTCAAGACGGTTCCTTGCTCCAGGCGGGAGTTGCGCACCGGTGCCACAACAGCGGAGTCTGGTATCGAGCTGACGCTCGGCTGAGTACTCGAGATGCCCAGCGCGTTGATGGGCTCGCCATATACATCGTCGATCGCTTCCTCCTCTTCGAATGCGTCGAAGTCTGAGATACAGGCCTCGCCGTCGGCGGCAGTCCTGCTGTCACTTCGCCGGCGCATGATGACTGGTCCTTGACTGCGGTCGCGGTGTGCTTGCGAGTTGTTCCGACGGAACCTGTTTGGGATACCTTGCGCACCGCGGCTGACCCGTCGAATCAGGCCAGGTCCTTTGCTCAGAGCCTCAGCCATGGCAGAGGGCGACGACGTGGGAGCTGCTGTCATTGGTGGCGGCAAAAGCGATTCGGGGAGGCTGTAGGACGGCACGGCCGGTAGCGAGCTCGACATGATGGGCACCATGCCCTCTGGCGTCGACTGGAGGGAGGCATTAAGGTACGAGGGCGTCGATGCTGGGCTGCCCCGAGAGCTGGGGATGCTGATGGCGGCCGTCATTTTCCTAAAACTGGGCGACGGTGACGGCATTCGCGGCCGGGTGAATGAGTCGTTAAGCAACGACATGTTTGCTGGTAGGATGCAGGATGCGTAACGTAAGGCAGTACTAATGCTTCTTCATGGCGTAGAGGAGCAACTGAAGGAGTGGATCTGGCGGGCGGGCGCCAATGGGGAATAAAAGCAAGAGAGGATCAACAGCCAGCTGGGGTCCTAGGAGAGCATAAGCTACGAGCTTTCGTGCATCGTGAGATGGATCGGTAGGCTGCGTTGCGTTTTCGGCTACGACGGGTTGGGATGGATGCACAAGCGCGCTGGGCGGGCGCGCAGGCAGTGAGCGTGCGGACGCAGGTCAGCTGGTGAGGCGGACAGCGCTGAGAGGAATTTCTTGCAGCGACGTGCAGGCGCAGATACGACCGGGGTAGTGTATTTTGGGTAGTTGCTACGGAGCGCCGCTCGTGGGGGTTAGATGCAGATGCCGAATGCGGTCGTTCGCACACGGCCGCAGAATAAACCAATGCAGCGCGTGTAACGATGACAGTCTGGCGGTGCTTGCGTGCGCTGTGGGGTGCTCGTGTGAGGGTGCGTAACGGCGAGTGGTGAGGGCTCAAGAGGTGGTGACTCGATTGTGCCCGGCTCCCCTTTGTAAAGTAGCACGGCACCGACGGATAGCCCAAGTCGAAGGAACGGTCGTCTTAGGGCAGGTACGCTCGTCTGTCGAGGAAACGGCGAGCGGCTTGGCGGGCTACTCCTGGAAGCAGGCAAGCTCGCTGAAAAATCTCTGCTAAAATTACACCAGCACACGCTCATCCTGCGCATCCCTTGAGCTGCCCCCTAACCAAGCTGCTGTCGGGCTCCACGCCGCCCCGTCCAATTCGATCCACCCCAGCCACGTTAGACTCGCGAAAGCCCTTCCCTGCTGGCGAGCTGCTAACGACGCCCTAAGGTTTGGAGAGCCGCGGACCGGCACACTGGGCAGGCCCCAGGCATTGAAACGCTTGCAGATGACGTCTCTACCGTTGCTGCAAGGAGTGGGCTCCAATCACACCAGCGCCGGAGAGCCTCTCCACATTGCCATCATCAGGCCGCCAGGCTCGCTGCCAGCATGCCTGGCAACAGCGGCCGTTGGGTGTGGCCGTGATAGCCATGCACCGCCCTGCTGAGCAGACGTGCGCTCGCCTGCCGCCTCACGAAGGATCTGCCATGCTCAGTGTTCAGCCTTGCTACCCACATAATAACGCACCCACGACATTCTGCTTGCTCCTCTTTTCATTGCCGGAACCCACGGCAGCAGAAGCAGCGCTGCTGCGTTGGCACTGCTGCGAAACAGAAGACAGTTAGTCGCGCGCCTTGGTCGCAGTGGTGGCCTCAGAAACCCCTCAGCACCCTCTTGTCGTTCGTCATTTGACGTGGGTGCTGTCTACAGAGCCGACCTTACCGGCCCAATCTTACACAACAACGGGCGTGCGGCAGTGCGGTGACGGTGAGCGACGGGGCTTATGGTCAGCTTGTCGCAGCGTTTGTCTGTCTGCGTGCTGGCTGCAGCGCGGCGATCGTAACACTATCTGCTTCCAGTGACCTGCAGCCCATCGCCAATTTTGCACTCAATGACGGGCGACTGTGGCTGCCCTCCACTTTCTACACGTGGCGCGGGCTGCCGTCACGTTGAAACGAAAGGGCGAAGCCGGCACAGCGGTTTGAGTTACACCCCTGTCAATCATCCCTGCCCACACCTGTTTGATGGGCCGCGGCATTCGACGGCGCAAGAACAGCAAGTTAGGGATACCCAGTCTCAACCACCTCATACGACACTGCCCAAAACTTGCGACTCGTTCTCGTATAGTGTAAACTTTGCGCCATGCGTCGATGCCCACAAAGAGCAAATTCGGCAACGACGTAGAGCCGTGCAGCTTGCAGCGCACGATTGACATTCCGCTCATGCCTGCGTATTCGCAAAAAGGCTGCGATGCATGGAATTGCAGATGCGCGTGCACTGCAACGAGTCGCGTGATTTCCCGTGCCGCCTTCGAGAAGCTGCCAGCAGGATTGCTCCCTCCCGCCCTCGAAGCCGTTCACGAATCAGACCACTCTCCCCGCACATCGACATCCGGGCACAACCATGTCCATGTGACCTGCTGGCGGTGTGATATCTCCTCCTTTCGAAAGACGCTTACAACCAATTGCCTGCTCACTGCCGAAAGTCCTTTGACTAGACAGCAAGTTCGATGAGTTGGCAAACTTCAAGGCGCTTGTCGAGCACGTTCTTTATCTTGCTCGTATCCACGTTCCTCGGCAGATTCCGGTTCAGCCCTGTGAGTCAACACGCAAGGTGTGGCTTTCGTAAAATGACAGGGCAAACCTGAAAATAGCCTCACGCACGTATCTCCATCTGCTCCTCCGTATTGCGAGATTGGATGACACGCAGCAGACCCTTGGCCGCAAGAGCCACAAGGCTCACGATTGGACGGAATGGATACCGCTGCTCTGCTGCGTGAGTGAGCACGCGTCGACTTGCCTGCCTCACGTCGGCGAGCAATTTGAGATAGACGATGCCATTGTGTAGAAACGCCCAGAACTGAGTGGTATTTTGAACTAGGCGGGACATCACAGCCACCCCCACGTACATAGAGACTTCTGGAGGAAGCGAGGGAGATCGCTTTAGGAAGTCAGCTCAGGTGAGCTCATGTCACGAAGATCGTAACACAGCATCTGTCAAAAGAAATTGTTGATTTGCAAACCTTGATCCTGATCAACCTTGAGGTGGGCATTCGACGAAGGCATTGCCCAAGCAAAGAGAAAACTCGCCGAAATTCAAATCGAGGGAAGCGTCTCTCCCGGCGACATCCTGACACGAACCAAACTCACGTCCACCTGTCAGCGAAACACTTTCGATACCCGCTCAATCGCTGTCCGGTATGTCCCAGATAGATGAACCCCGACCTCGTTGACAAACATTGCTTCCACTCGCCTGCGCGCGCCTCGAAACATCGTCCCACACGCGGCCACGCTGGTCTGATTCGCTGCGGGACGTTCTTGTGTCACTGAACATCGCACCATCATGAGATGCATGGTTCTGTAACGAGGCATGGGTCGACTGCTCGCCGAAGCGGCTGCGTGCAGATGTCTCCTCGCCCTGATCTTCATTCTGGACGTCCTCCTCGCTCGGCGAGTTGACGCGACCCCACACGTTGTATGGAGCCATTGAGGCGATCGACCTGAACCCTGAGTGTGGCGCGTGTTGTACGTTATCGCTCATGCGCGAAGCCTGCCCTACTAACGACTTGAACGGTGTGGACGGAAATGGTGTCGAGCTGACAGAAGTGACAGCGTTCGACAGCGGCAGCCTGGTCGAGGCATAACCCTTTGTTGCGCGTGACATCGAGTCCTCACTTGTCTCATTGTGAGTGTGGACCGTCTCAGTCGCAGACTGCGGATCACTACCAAGCACGAAAGATTGCCAGAGAGCCTCATCATTGTTGACCTCCTTAACAGCAGAAGGTCGCGGAAGGGGTCGTGCGTCTGGAACACGCCCACCTCGCCGAGTTACAGCAGCCAAAGAGGCGCAGACTTTCGACAGATTGACGTGCGTAAGACTACCCTGAGCGGTATGCTGTGGCCAGCCTGTGCGGTCAGCTCGTGTGTTTCGTGCAGGAACGTGAGGCTGCGGGACGCTCATTTTGGTCCCGCCGTCCACACTGACGTGGCCAGAGCTTGATGTGCCTGTGTCCAAGTATGGCTTCCAAGGTTCCCCATCGTCGATTGAAGCTGGCTTTGGATGCCTTTTGACATCGAGTTGATAAGGCTCACCAACGTTTCGGGATACATGGCCAGTCTCGGTCTCTTCGGCAGTAAGGTCTGCATGAACATGCTGCAGCTCGCCAGTTTGGTGAGTCGCCGATACTGCAGGACTGGCCACTGAAGGACGTTGTTTACCGAAGACTAGCTTCAGAGGACGTTCGACGCCTCCCACATGGTGCGTGAGTCGGTAGCTTGGGCCTGTGGCCTCACTTTCGTGAGAAGACTGATCCAACACGTCTAATCCCGCTGCAGTGTGTTGATTGCGCTCAGTTGCATGATTGTCCGGGCGTCGTGTAAGATTATCGCGCATGTAAGGGCCCTGCTCAGGCGAGTTGCTTCTGTCAGATTGTACAGGTAGAGGCACATCGAGTCTCGGATCAGCAGCATGATCATGGCTGGCAGGAGGAATGCTTCGAGGCGCGTCTAATTCTAGCACTTGCGCTGCGTCCTCCCCTTCTTCGTCGAAGAGCATGGAATCCGAGTTGGTCTGGGACCAAGCGTCATTATTGGGTTGCGTTGATGCAGCAGTCGTCAATGCATCTGACCCGATTCGAATGCGAACGCTGTCAGCAGTGGTGAGAACAGGAAGAGCACCGCTCATGAAGGCGTCATGGTGACCGACGAGCTCGCCTTGACCGGCTCGACGCAGAAACGTAGTCGCACTCCTGCGGCGAGTCGATGCTGCAGTATTCGCGTCGAGCTTTCTGCGTTTGCCAAATCGACTCTTTTCCTTGATTGAGGGGAACTGCACGTTGACAGGCCGGGAGAGAGCTACGCCAACCCAATCTTGTTGCCTCAGCAGTCGTCTCTTGTTAGCCTCGAGAAGTTGCGTCTCGCTGTCAGCATCAACACCCTTCCTGTCCATCCCCTTCTGTCGCTCTGAAGGTCATCAGTTACATCATCTATCCGTGTCGCGAATCACAGACCATTGTCATCATGAGTATGTCGCCTGCTTTGAGAGGAATGCGGGCTTCTCCCTTGTGACTTGCTATGGCTATGTGTGTGTCGAGGCTTTCGTGTTGTGGGTGAATAGTACCCTTCCTCTCGATGTTCCCTAGCTGAGTGCCCAGTGTGTCGCACTGAACCTATGCCGAACGCAGGAAGGGGCTGACCAAGCCCATAGGTATTGCTGCCCTGCAAGAAATCCGGACGGAATGGCGCTGCTGGTGTGCCTGGACTGTACTGCAGCTGCGTGCGTGCACGTGCAAAATGAGCTTTCTGTTTCTGTATCACGCCTTTGTTAGCATGTTTGGTACGTCGAAGTGTACCGCCCGTCCAGTTCATGTTTGCAACTTGATGTGCATGTCATGACATCCCTTTGTCAGTCTTTGTCAGTGGTTGTGAGAGCTTTGTAGGTACGGCACGTCATTCTCGTGTGCCTTCCACCTTGAGGTAACCTCGCGGCTGCCTCGTCCAAGGTCGCCTCAACAACACCACGCTCGACCACCAACACCGCCCCTCATGTGGCCAAAGAGCCCGGGCATAAGCACGACAAATTGTAACCTTCAGGAGGCCTGTCAAAATGCAAGAAACGTTGAGATTGTCGTTGAAGACCTTCGTTGGTTTTGATGCTTTGTATCCAGCTTTTGCGGCGACATGAGAGACCGCCACCACCACCTCCATTCCTTTCCTTTCGCCAGCACAATGAGACTGGAGCAATGAGCGGCTGATAGCGATGTTTGTGGATCGGCTGGATCGCCACATTTGTAACACTCGGTGAGTCGGCCTGACTACGGTATTTTGCATCCTTTCCTCCGCAAAAACAGTGGAGATCTCGTGGAGAGTGGTCCCTCTTGCGCTGTCAACCCCATGGAGAGTCGCTGATCGTTCGCGCTAGGTCTTCGCACGCGGAGATTCCCCTCAACAGCAACTCTCGCTTTCCTGAATGAGCGCGAATGATTATGGAAAGTTCTGCACGCTTTCACCGGTCCATCGACTATACATCATCACAGCCAGAGCCCGCTATCTCAGAAGGCGGCCTGACACGCTGAGGAAAGGGTTGTCAATGATCCAAGGCTCCTTGCAGTGTCTCTGCGATGTCGTGTACCCCGCAAGTCTGCACCATCGATCGATGTTGAGGAAATCACCATGCCCACAATCGGGACTCGGTTGTATCGGCACAGCAGTCTCGTACCCTAACACTGTCCCCGTACTGAAGTCCTCGGTTGTAGCATCCGTCTCTTTGTTGGCGTCTGAGATGTCGCCAGCCTCCGAACACTTATTGTTCCACCTCTCTTGGCCTTCCACATTCGGTAGGCCGTCTGTTTGGTTTGGCGATTTACCCAGTTTTCCAGTGTGCTTCGCCCCAAGAGCGGAGCGGAAGGAGTGAGCGGATTTTGATATCCAGACATCGCTGCATCCCCTAGACCCACAAGTCATCTGTCGCTGTCTTCCGTTCCCTTCACCGGATCGCGTACTGCGGTTGCCGTATTATTGTCGAAAATTTTCGCTGTGGCCATTCACCAAGGCCGCAAAAGTGAGCGCCTGCGGTCAGCTGTCGTAGGTCGATTGCATATGTCACAGTACACCAGAACCTGTTGCATCGAGAACCTCACTCGTCGACCAGACTGCTGCGACTGTAGAACGGTAGTCACTTCATGCAGCTGGGATTCCGCTGTCCAGTCAAGTAAAACACGCAGAAGTACGGTTACGTCAAGCGCAGTATTGAGAAAGGCCAGCGGGCGGTGATGGTGGTGAGCGCCCCACTACGATTGAGGTGCGGTCTGCCGTGTTATGCATGTCCCAGTCTGACCAGTGAGCAGGACAACAAGGGTTCGACATGTGAACAGCGATAAGAGATAGGTAAGCCGAACGTTCAGGCAGGTGTCCCTGAGTCGCCTCTTGTTCAACCTCGCTCGCATCGGCGAAATCCACCGAAACAGAGGAACGAAGTGGTGGCCATGTGTTCGATCTCTCGATGGTTGAGGGCAGTGTGGAATACATACGGGACGGAACATCTGCCGAAAATTGCTCCTTCAGCCTCAAGATCAGACCCTAGAGACTTGGCAACGAGAGCGTGTACCGGTTTGTTCTCGCCCATGACGATCCATACTATGCTCAGAGCGCTTGCCCATGATTGTGTTATGATTGGGTTAAAGATCCAGTCCCTGACAGCGTCTCTCGGACACAGCTTGACCCGCTTTGAGGCTCTTTTGGCGAGGCGCCCTGAAAAGGCGCCGTTGCGTCATCGTGCATACGAATCTTCAATTTTTGCGACACCGTTCCGCACCAACAACTGTCGAGCGCGGCCGTGTTGAACATTGGCTCGGCATGAAGCTGTCATAGGCAAGCGGGATGCACATCCAGGCCGCTGCAGCGTCGTGCCATGTGCTTCCAGGACGGTTTGCTGCGGTCGGTACCCACTTGTACTGCAACATCGCTGGGCTCCTTATCGAATGAGAATCGAGAGACAGAGCACCACCGCCGAGGTCGAGCCCGAAGCGCAATTTGCGACAAGGCCGCCGCTGTACGAACTTCCTGGGCTCATCGATGAACGTCGACTATGACGCCAGCAGCCCCGCCGAAACGCGGTTTAGTTGACCGCAACTGATAAGCTTTGCGCTCAGGGACCGGCGAATCGACGCCAATTTGAGCATTGTGACCGCTACAGTTGCAGGTAAAAGTATTAACGAGTAATGAGATAATTGCAGCTGCGGCATTTGGATTGTGTATAAACACTTGTGCCTCCTGTCACCTGGGTCCACCAAACATACCCACATCTCCACCTCCATTACCCACCTCCACAAAGTATCCACTGTTTATCCCCGCTCCCTCAAAGAGTGACTTGGATCTTTTCTATAAGAACACTATAACTGCCCGCGGAATCAAACCTCATCCACGCATTTCCAACGCATCATCACAACGCAAGACAAACATCTTGCGCGACTACCCTCCCACATAAAGCTACCCTACCACCACACTTCCACCATGTCAGCGCCTTCTCTCGCGGTGCCCCAAGCGGGCCGCTATGCGCGACGACTCTCATCCATCGAGGCCACTCGTGAGAGTGTGCAGATGGGTCCTACAGTCGTCGTCCCTCCTAAGCACCTGATGGCCCCATCTGGTGCATCAGAAGTCGCAACGGGATTCGAGTCAGCGAGGCAACGTCTAGACTCGCAAGTTTCCACAGGATCAGGTACATCATCGCCCTCTGGTACACCTATTGAGACCACTGTTACCGACAAGTACGCGTATGCTTTCGATATTGACGGTGTCCTCATCCGTGGTGGCCGCCCTATTCCAGAAGCCATCGAAGCCATGAAGATGCTCAACGGAGAGAACGAGTATGGCATCAAGGTTCCTTACATCTTTGTCACCAACGGTGGTGGTAAGACCGAAGCTGAGCGTTGTATCCAGCTCAGCCAGCAGCTTGAGATGGAGGTCTCGCCTGGACAGTTCATCTGTGGCCACACACCCATGGGCGAGATGGCTGAGAAGTATGGCACTGTCCTTGTCGTTGGTGGCGAAGGCGAGAAGTGCCGCATTGTCGCTGAGGGTTACGGCTTCAAGGATGTCGTCACACCTGGCGACATCATCAAGGACAACCAGGATACAACGCCTTTCCGCACACTGACCGAGGACGAATACAAGAATTCTCGGGCTCGCAACTTCGCCGAGGTTGAGATTGAGGCGATCTTCGTCTTTGCTGACTCTCGCGATTGGGCCTCTGACCAGCAGATTATTCTCGACTTGCTCATGTCCAAGAACGGCCGTCTTGGAACAAGATCTGAGACCTTCGATGAGGGCCCACCAGTCTTCTTCTCCCACAACGATGTTGTTTGGAGTGCATCCCATGACCTTACCCGTATCGGCATGGGTGCTCTCCGTGTGTCGCTCGAGGCCATGTACAAGGCTGTCACTAGCAAGGAGCTCCAGACGACTGCTTTCGGCAAGCCCCAGATTGGCACCTTTGAGTTCGCCACACGTCTTCTGAAGAGGTGGCGCAAGGATACTCACGGCATCAACAAGGCTCCTGAGACTGTCTACTTCGTCGGCGACACACCTGAGTCTGACATCAGGGGTACCAACGAGTTTGACAAGCACACCAACGATGCCAACTGGTACTCTATTCTCGTCAAGACGGGTGTCTACCAGGCTGGTACCAAGCCTAACTTCACTCCCAAGGCCACCGTCGATAATGTCCTGGAGGCAGTCAGGCACGGCATGGAGCGCGAGTACAAGAAGCAGCTCAAGGAGAGCATGCTTGCCACCGGCGTGATTGAGGATGCGTAAGTCCCTTGTAGGCAGCTTCACTCTTTTCTTCGTTTTTTTTTTTCCTGTTTCCTTTGCGGCATAGCATCTCGGAGTCTGGGAACTTTCTCATTTCTTTTCCTTTCTACATACACCGGCTGAACGCCTTCCAGAACAAGATTGGTGAACAGTAACATCACGATACCAGACGAGCAGACACTGCAGTCACAAATAGATATTACAATGCATCACGAACAAACTCAAATCGTGTCTCATCTTCTTGTGGTGTCATGACCGCTCTACTTCGCAATGTCGCGTGTGCGCTGACAACCTAGCAGAATGCTTCCACTTGCGCATAATACTGATACCTTCCCTTCGCGCCGAGCACTTGTTGCGGCACTCCCGCCTCCTGGACACTCTGGTGTTTCATCTACAGCTCGGTACCGATCTCCTTCTGTCACTCGTTAGTTTCAGCAATCTCCAACGTCGAGCCTTGAACTTTCAACGTCAAATCATCGAAACAACGATTCACGCCGCATCCGCCATCCTCAAATCTCCCAACATCCAGGATTCCATGCACTACAAATCTCCGCGCGCTTAATCCTGCGACACGATCCCAGCGTTCGCTGATCCGGGGCAGCCTGCACAATCGCCGACCACGGTCAGATTGATAGACATGGGTGACCTTTGCGCGGCTCACGGAGTCGCGGTCCCCATCATGCCACTTCACGCACCGTAATCAGAGTTCGGAGCTTTTTGACCCCTGACCCATTGTTTCCCACAATCCCCTGCCAAGGTCACCGACTAATGGCAAGGCGATTTCGAAGCACGGTACGAGATGGAGCGATCCACTTGCCTGCGCTTCCCCATAGTGCGCATGCTCCGCGAGAAGCTTCTAGCAGTGTTTGACACATGTGTGGTCGATGAGTGGGACGATGTTTTGACACGTGCGTGTCTTATCAGGCAACGTACGAGGATGACGAGGCACGGGAAGACGTTGAGAAGAGTCGAGAAGGACGGTATCTTCCGTGGCGTGCACAGCTTTGATGAGGTGCCATTCAGGACCGCAAAGACTGTGGTGATGTTTCGAGGACCTCGAGGTAAATATTGAGACGACCAAGTGCCACAAAGCTCAGGAGAAAGGGCACCGAAACATGGTGCCTTTACTGATGGTGGATCCCATAAGTTTTGTTATGGCCAAGATGGCAGCTCTTCACCAAATGCGAAGCGCGCTGTGCCATAGCGTGTGGAATAGCTAGCTAGGGTGACAGTCAACCTAGAGGCTGAGCATCTACCAGCTATGGTAGATGGCATCAACGCACATGAGCAAACCTGTGACAGCCTACTGGCTCATAATAAGATCACAAGAGTCGCAACAGTTTATGAGACTCGGATGCACAAGAAGCTCGTTCTCCTTTGCGCCATTTCAGCCTGCAACCTACAAGATGTGAGTCTGCAACACAAGCAGGGTGCCCTCAGCTTGTGGTTGTGATGCGCATGAAAGTACAGTCATGTGATCAGTGATCTCTCTTACTTGCTTTTGAGATATACCTCAAAGTCTCGAAGAAATTACAGTGGAGGTTCGTGGTGATGGCCGAGTACGTTCTTACTTGCTCCTTCCTCTTGGAGGGGCACTTATGCCAAGGCGATTGCCTCCGTCCGCCGACGGCTGCAGCTGCGAACGGCAAGCTCGCGACTTGACAACGAACTTTTGGTCGCCACAACGACAGCACCGCAAGCTGCGCGCAAACCACCGCGCACAGGATCTATACGTGCTGGAGATGGTGTGAACGGCCAAGACATCTTCACCCCACGACCCCACCCCCACCGGCATTTGTCGCGGCACCGACCTTGCGCACTCGCGAACTAAATATCGAACAAACACTCGACGCACCTCGAGCGCACCCACACCACCACCACCGCCACCATGGAGGGCGCCTTCACCCATATGGGGAACCACTTGGTGTCCGACTCCGCCGCCACCATTAACGCTGGCGCTGGCGACGATGAGATCACCGGGCTGAGCGCTCGCCGCCGCAGGACCGATGACGAAGATGACGACCTCTTCGACGATGACGCTGAGAGCATGATGGATATGCCAGCTGGAGGAGCAAACGGACAGCAGCTCGTTAACGAAGAGGAGGAAGTCGAGCTTCCAGCCCATGCTTGCGCATACTGCGGAATCCACAATGCAGGCAGTGTTGTCAAGTGTTTGGCATGCAATAAGTGGTTCTGCAGCGCTCGCGGAAACTCCTCTTCCTCGCACATCATTAACCACCTTGTCCGCGCTCGCCACAAAGAGGTTCAGCTGCACCCGGCCTCCTCCCTCGGCGACACCACCCTCGAATGCTACAGCTGCGGTGTCAAGAACGTCTTCTTGCTTGGCTTCATTCCGGCCAAGTCAGACACCGTTGTCGTACTTCTTTGCCGTCAGCCATGCGCCTCGATGCCCTCGCAGAAGGACATGAACTGGGACACCTCGCGCTGGCAGCCGCTGATCGAAGACCGTTCGTTTCTCCCTTGGCTCGTGCCACCACCGACCGATCAAGAGCAACTCCGTGCTCGTCACCTTAGTCCGCAGACGATTGCTAAGCTTGAGGAGCTGTGGAAGGACAATGCAAACGCTACAATTGCAGATCTGGAGAAGGGAGCTGGGCAAGAGGAGGTCATTGCTAAGGTGCTGTTGCGTTACGATGACGCATTCCAATACCAGAACGTCTTTGGGCCGCTGGTCAAGATCGAGGCTGATTACGATCGCAAGCTGAAGGAGTCGCAGTCGCAGGACAACCTGATCGTGCGCTGGGACATGGCTTTGAACAACAAGCACACTGCCAGCTTCATCCTGCCCAAGCTGGAGCTGGGCGACGTCAAGCTCGCTGTGGGAGACGAGATGCGCCTGCGGTACACTGGAGAACTGCGACCTCACTGGGAAGGCGTTGGATACGTGATTAAGATCCCTAACAACCAATCTGACGAGGTGACAATCGAGCTTCGCACGAAGGGCGACCACAAGTCAGTCCCTACCGAGTGTACCCACAACTTCAGCGCCGACTATGTATGGAAAGCCACATCATTCGACCGCATGCAGCACGCCATGAAGACCTTCGCCATCGACGAGATGAGTGTATCGGGATATATCTTCCATCGTCTTCTTGGTCATGAGGTTGCTTCGGCGCCCATGAAGATCACGATTCCCCGCAAGTTCAGTGTTCCCGGACTCCCAGAGCTGAACGGCAGTCAGATCAACGCCGTCAAGAGCGTGCTGCAGAAGCCTCTTAGCTTGATTCAGGGTCCCCCAGGTACCGGAAAGACTGTCACATCTGCTACCATCATCTACCATCTTTGCAAGATCAGCGCCAGCCAGGTGCTCGTATGTGCACCATCTAACGTCGCCGTCGATCAGCTGTGCGAACGTATTCATCTTACTGGGCTGAAGACCGTTCGTGTCACTGCGAAGTCGAGAGAAGATGTTGAATCTCCTGTTGGTTTCTTGTCCCTTCACGAGCAGGTCCGCATGAACGATACCAATGTCGAGCTCAACAAGCTCAACCAGCTGAAGAGCGACGTCGGCGAGCTGTCCAGCCAGGATGAGAAGAAGTTTAAGCAGCTCACTCGTGCGGCCGAGCGCGAGATCCTTAACGCCGCCGATGTCATCTGCTGCACGTGCGTTGGTGCCGGTGATCCACGTCTGTCCAAGATGAAGTTCCGCACAGTCCTGATCGACGAGTCTACACAGTCGGCAGAGCCCGAGTGCATGATTCCCCTCGTTCTTGGGTGCAAGCAGGTCGTTCTCGTCGGTGATCACCAGCAGCTTGGTCCTGTCATCATGAACAAGAAGGCCGCCACTGCAGGTCTCAACCAATCTCTGTTCGAGCGCTTGGTCATCTTGGGTTGCTCTCCAATCCGTCTTCAGGTTCAGTATCGCATGCACCCTTGTCTGTCCGAGTTTCCCTCGAACATGTTCTACGAAGGCTCGCTCCAGAACGGTGTCACCATGCAAGAGCGTGTCCGTCGCGACGTCGACTTCCCATGGCCTGTTGCCGACAACCCAATGATGTTCTGGTCTAACCTTGGTGCCGAGGAGATCTCGGCCAGTGGAACATCTTACCTCAATCGAACAGAAGCTCAAAACGTCGAGAAGATCGTGACTCGCTTCTTCAAGGCAGGTGTGCAGCCCAGCGATATTGGTATCATCACACCATACGAGGGCCAGCGCAGCTACGTTGTCAGCTCCATGCAGGCGACTGGCAGCTTCAAGAAGGAGAACTACAAAGACGTCGAGGTTGCGTCAGTCGATGCTTTCCAGGGTCGTGAGAAGGACTTCATCATCTTGTCCTGTGTCCGTTCGAACGATCACCAGGGTATCGGTTTCTTGAGCGACCCTCGCCGTCTCAACGTCGCTCTCACTCGTGCCAAGTATGGTCTCGTCATTCTTGGAAATCCCAAGGTACTGAGCAAGCACCCGTTGTGGCACTACCTCCTGCTACACTTCAAGGAGCGCAATTGTCTTGTTGAAGGACCTCTGTCCAACCTTCAGGTTTCGCTGCTGCAGTTCAGTCGCCCCAAGCAGACCTACCGCGGTCCTCAGCGTTACCAGATGGCCTACCAGCACGCCAATGCTATGACCTCGGGTCGTCAAGGCAGCTACAACGGTGGCAAGCCCACTCGTCAGGAATACAACGACAACGGCTCGATTGTTGGCTACATCCCTGACGATGTCTCGTCCGTCCACTCTTCTGCTCTTGGTGGTGTGCCTTCTAACTACCCTCCCATGTTCTCCAACTTCCAGGAGTCATGGCCTCTGCCTGGCCGCAATGGTCAAGGTGGAAGGGGACAGCCTAGGGCACCACAGAGCGTGGCTGGCGAGTCTATTGCGGCGAGTGAACTCACGGATACTCGCAGCGATGCTCCTGGTGGCATCAGCCTCTCTGGTCTGAACCTGAATGACTACAACAAACCCACATCCCTTAGCCAGTCCGATCGCCTGAACCGCTTCGTCGAATCGACCCGCCAGGGTCCCAATATGGGAGGTGGATTTGCTGCTGGTCGTGGTCTGCGCAATGGTCTCGGATTTGACGACGACGATGCTCGCAGTGTCTCTACTGCCTTCGCTAGTCAAATCGGTGGGCCTGGCAACTATGATTGATTGCATCTTCTGACAGAACCTCAGGAGTACGAACTTCTCGAGGCACACGACTTAAGTCCATGCGAGCCTGAACACTTAGGTGAGCAGCACTTCGTCAGCCATAGGCCTGTCGACTGCACGCCCACCGGCTAGTCGAGGTCGACCGAGAACCTCAGACTCAGGTTTGGACTCAGCCTACGATGCAGTACTATCGATAGAGCGACCAACGGACAAGCCCTTCGGACTCACAAGTACGATTGGTCCCCCAATGGCTCAACCCAGATCATGGGCGAAAGCCATCAACGATCATGTCGACTTGAAGGATGCTGGTCACGCTTGGGCAATCTTGGGGGAGATGGAACGCTCATGTAGCTGTTGGAAGCGTGTGATGCAACACGCCTCTGTCACGCTCAAGACCCGGTCCAGCATTTGTTCCTACGAACATGATTAAGCGAACAAAAAAAACTAGAAACTCATACTCAGATGCTAGTCTCACCAATACACTCGTTCAGTATGTACCGCTCGCTGCTCGTGATGGGCGTGCGTGACTTCACACAGGGGAACGAGCAAGTCTCGTCAGGGGGCTGGACATCCATGCGCTCTTAAATTTTGACAACATATTGCATGTAACTTCTCTCTCTTCCACATACGACCATAGGACGTTGAAAACAAGGCTTCCCGTTCGCTCAGCCCTATTTAAGCAACGTACCGGCGGATTAGTAGTTAGGTGGGTGACCACTAGCGAATACCCGCTGTTGTATGTTTTTGTCCTTTTGCATCATCCCCTGCACCTATCTCTCCTTACATCGTCAAGACAGATACTCTTTTTGCGCCAGTTTGCAACTATCACACAGGCATCATGGTGGTGCTTGTGGGAGTAGGTCAATCCTGTGTGGTAGCTCTGCATGTCCTGTTACTTCCCCGTGAGCATACTATTGCACCTGCCTTGGTCCCTATTTTAGCCATCACAATCTTACCCAGTTGTCTGACATCCTAAGGGTGCCTTCATTGCATCCCCCCCCCCCCCCCACTGCGCCTTCCACGCCTGCATTTCTTCAAGCTCGATACTTCCTCGTATGGGAGTTTCCATCCAGAATGCTCTTGCGCTTCCATGGAGAACACTCTTTCCGTATGACAAGGTTCGTGTTGTCAGTCTTCGTACCAAGGATGCACCATAGGGGTCTGATAGTGAACATTACCAGAGCTCTGGAACATTACAACTAGAACCCCGAATTTGGACTGCTCTTAGAAGTCTACTTATGAGCTATTCGGACAACGAGTATCATCCACTTCCAATCTATCCGAAGCCGCAGCAAGGAGTTTCTACCGCGGAAGACGATGCTGTGCTCGTATTGGTCAAACCTGTTGAAAGCGTACCGTACCTGCGCAACGGTTGAAGCTGACACTGTCCATGCATGGGAAGTTCTTCGAAATCGTACTTGCAACGCCAACACTGTATCCAGACGGGAGATAGCTGGCACCCAAATGGGGAGATCATCCTCATACATGCACCTGTATATCTGGCCGAGACTCTACGGATTGCTGTGCCTCAGGAAGTCGGCTCTCTTGTCCGAACGTCCACTCATATCTGACCTACTTCGTTTCCCTTACGAATCGCACTCATGAATCTGGTGCTGCTTACACATATACAGTGGCAGAACCCATGGCGCCAGTCAAGGATCCCGGATTTCCCCTTGAAATATGGGCATTATACTTCATTGGAGTTCTGTGGGTGGTGCATTGCGAAAGGCTGGCCTACGCAGACTTCAACTCGATGACGGATTTGCCTTCCTCGCCGTCCTGTACTGGACCATCATTATCGTCGGCATACACGATACGCACTTCACGATTATTCAGCATCAGAAGTATGGGACCTCACGGAGCGTCAAGTCGAAATGGCATCATTTGGTTCCAAGCTGTACATAACCACGTTGTTCGCCTAGTAAGTCCTTGAGAACAACGAGAAATATCGATTCCCATGACTGACATCGTACAGTATCGAAATGATGTTCAGCCTTAAAGCAGTCGTCATCATTTTGTATCGCCGGCTGGCTTTCGGGACATGGCAGAAGAAGTTGCTCAACCTTACTATCGCGATCTGCATCGTAGGGTTCATCTCGACCACCTTGATGCGAAGTCTAATGTGTCTCCCGTTTGAACAGAGACTTCTAGTTCGACCGCTCCCAGCCAGCGTATGTACAGCATTATCGACCTTCTTCATTGTACTCGGCTGTTTCAATCCATTCACCGATGCACTTCTACTCACCGTACCACTGCCCATGCTCTGGACTCTACGCATGCCTCTACCTTGACGAGTGGGCGTGTTTTTGTTACTTTCATCGGGCAATTTCGTCATGTCTGCATGCCTTACCCGGATTTCTTTAACAGAGGTGCCCGACATTACAGTCAGCATTATCGCTCGTTGGGTAGCCCGGTAGTTGGCTATTGCGCTCGTCGCTGTCAACAATTGCTGGAAATGGACTACACGGCTCTACTACGATTGATACATCACAGAGTCCCTCCACGCCAAATGTCTCAATGTGAGAGAGTATGCTGTAGTGAAAAGCCGTATCGGTCCAGGTTCACTTGGTGCCTTGCCAAGATACAACTCGTTTTGCCACAAATGATCTCAGACGTCTTTCCAAGTATACGACCCTGTTCACTACACTTGATCACGTCACCGTAGTACCGGGATGTCGAACAACGCAGGGGTTCCTCTCAATTTCTTAAGCGCTCGGTAAGTCTCCTTTGCGCCTGGTATGAGGATATTGGTACTACTTATTCTGTTCTCATCGAAAACACTTGGCACATGTGAGTAGTGTGGTGAGATCAACCATCTGAAGGGTCGAAGTCATCGTGAGAAAGAATATAAAAAAGGTATTCTGCAATGCCTGCGGACGTTCAGAGGGGTCATGAACGGAATGCACACCTGAGGATTTGTAGAAAGAGACAGCGAAGCTTACCATAGCATCCTGGCTGCGACGTATCCCTGGAAAGTAACAACTCAATTGGAAAGTACTTTCTCCCTGCTGTGATAGCAACCTATTCGCGGGTGAAGACTGTGTTTCAAGACCTTTCTTTGCTGTTCCTTCCACCTTCCACTTCGCCTGCCAAGCTGGAGCACGTACCTGGCGTTGGCAATCCCAGGATCTTGCCTTCCTCAATCCCCATCTCCGCGACTATCTCCACCAAGAGTACAACGAATTTGCTGCAGACATAGCGCTTGGACTTCGTCTCCAGTTTTTCACCACCGCTGACCCGTGTACTTGCGAGGACTGCGGGTGGATCAATCAGGTAAAGGATGAACGGCTTTGTGAGGATGGGTGCGGCGAGTTCTACCGTCATGCATGCGCCGCAGCTGTCCCCACTACTTCGTTGCTCGAGGCGACACTCCGCTCAAAGCTCCAGGCTCGCAATGCACCACGGTGCTTGCAGTGTAAACACCGCTGTACCGGAAAAAAACTCTGACTGTCCATCCAGCACAGCAGATAGTTGTGGAAACCTAACAGGTACTTTATGGTATCGATGCAGGAAGGAGATACTCGCAAACATTGCTGAACAAAGCCATAGTGGAGACACGCCCTGTACGTACCTACGGTCTGAACAAGGACATTCTCAACGCTTCAAAATCTCTGCTTGTGATTCTCTTACATCGCTGATTTCGTGACATTGCCTATGCCTTCCAAAGCCAAACGTGACTCTCGTAATACGAGCCGGCGATATCAATGTCGGCTATGTACGTTTGTTGTGCACTACATGGTTGCCGCCCCTACGCGCTGCCTTTTCTGTACCTGCATCTCCCGCACCGTTCAACGCACAACAGCTCTGACGTGCATGTTAACGTGGTCAGATACGAGATCACAAGGACCCTTTCTGCACTTCAGCTCGCACAACGTCGAAGAAGCTGTGACGGGTCACTGTCCCACGGCAGTTGTCTCCATCCGTACAGAAGGACGTCTGACGCACCACTATGTGCATGTCGATGAAGCCTGTGTTCAGCAAGCGCGGTCAAGATATTGATGCCCAACCTGATGGGCTGACATGTGTTTGGCATGTGAGATCGTGCGTGAACAGAGCAGCGCAAAGCGCGGTGAATGTGCAAAGTAGTGTTGCACTGAGCTGCTCATCTTCGAAGCATGGGCAGTCTGATTAACGTACGCACTTCAGCACACCTCCCCCCTGCTTCATGACTAGTCAAGCTGCAGGCTGCAGATGACCAAGTCCAACACGGAAAGACTTGCAGCCGTCCTGCACCTAATAGAGCACTTCTAAGAGGACGAGTGCTTGATTATCGCCACGAAGATCGCCATAACGTGCAGCAACGGTGCTCTCTCGAATGCGGGGTCAGTACATGGGGAAATGAGGAGATGCAAAAGCAGACGATTGCCCATGTCAGCATTCGGTCCTTTGAGCCAACTTGACGGACACTCATACGCTTATATCCTTGCCGAATTATAGCCGGGGATCGCGTACGCAGTTATGGAAGATGGGCTCAAAGTTGCGAGACACGTCTCCACCAGCCTCTCCAGCTGGGCATGCAGCTCTGCAGATACCGACCGGCATCTCGAGGTTGGTAAGGAGCAAGAAGAGCTTACCCGCAAGCAGTTAATGTTAGAGATCCACAATGAAGGACAACCACTGACGCCACTGACGTAATAGCCGAACGATGTCTCAACATCGGTTGCAAAACTGTTGTTTCGACCGGCCGCTACTCCGCGCGCGGAGTCGGTGAACCTCGACTTGGTGGGGCGCCCTCACGGAGCGAAGCGAATTTTCCACATAGAGAAGTCTTGCGATGGCGCATCGAAAGACTGAGACAGGAGAGAAGGGCCGGCGATCGCGGTACTCGTCACAGCAGCATCCATGCTACTGGAAATGTCTGTAAGTCGACCATCATGCAATCCCAAGAAGCAAGCAGTTGCATCTGTGTTGATGCTGGCTAAGGGCTGGTGCTGGCGCGGTAACCCCAGGGAAGGCGGACGCGAGTTGGGCGAGCCAAGCAGAAGCCAATCCATTCCACCCAGCCGGCGTCGGTTCTCTTGCCTGAACAACTCCTGCCAGTGGCTTGCGGATCGTGATCGCCTAGTGAGTGCAACCGGTGTTACGCCTTGCACGAATCTGTTCGTTGCTTTGACGATGACGCTGTTTATCTTATCGAAAGTTGCATGCACTTATCCCTCACTTGCTTGTTCAGGCAAAACTGTATGGACATCAAGCGGCCAGCGAATGATCGGGAAGGGGACCCGAAATTTTCTGAAAAGATGGCTGACAGCGAAGCTTAGTGGGAGCCCGATCATGCTGTTATCAGACTCGCGCGCTGCAAGCAAGCGATGAGCGGTGACTGGGTGCACCTTTTGATGCTACTGTTGAGCACGCACTCGTACAGCGAACCAGATGTGGAGCCGTTAGAGATGAACACGGGCTCGGACTCGGCGAAATATATCCGGTCCGTTTCAATGCTCTTCCTGAAGTTATTGTTACAACTCGATGCTTCAAATTGGGTGTTGAAATCGTTCAAGATCACAGCAACGAGAGTTGTTGGAGTTGGCTTTGCGCAAGCAGCCACCACCCTTCTCGAACTTTTCTCCTGGAGATCCGGGGGCGGTTATCCGTTTACCCTGCATAACAAAATTGTCGGTATCCACTGACAAGAATGCGCTGATTTGCGCCATCAAACTTTCGATAAGACCATCGAACGTAGTTCCTGCCTTGTCTGGCAAGCAATTGCGCTCGTGGCAGTCCCGCATGCAGGGTAAGCACGATCGGGAGTCGGATGTATCTGTGGCTTTCATGTTCAGGCAAACCTGTCTGTGCGCATGCTGTTGCAAGAATAGAATCTCTTTCGTATCTGAATGTTGCTTTTGCCCCTTTGTGTTCACGCGGGAGTTTAAGCCGCAGGCATGCGGCCGCCATCTCTCCTGCTTCTTTTGCCTCGTGTAGCACAGTTAGCGCTCTGTCCGCACATGCATAACGACGTCGTGCACGTACTGACTCCACTCTACAAAGGTGCTCAGAATTCATCCAACGCCAAGATTACCCTTACATTACCAGAAGGTGGGTACGTCCCAATCCAGGACCTGATATGACGATCGTCTGGGTATCGCTTCTCCTGGCCTCTGTGGTGGAGCGCCAGCGAAACTGGTTGTGGAGTTTGTTGAGCACCGTCCAACTCTGCTGGCTTGGCTTGGCGGGGCTCTCTCGGTGCTTGATCGTCTGGAGAATCGCAGGAGTTGGTAAGTGCGATGCTGGAACTTGCTGGTAGTGACCGATTTGGAGGGCTGCAAGCAGGTTTGAGAGGACGATGGGTGAGGGTATTGTGGATGCGGCCCGAAGCGATGCCCACAATTGCTGCGCTGTTGGGTTTCAGAGAAACGTGGTCGACATTGCTGTTTGGGGTAGGGATGGTCGCTTTGCGTTTGAGAGTGCAAGGCTGCGCTGTTGTAGGCATGTTGAGAGTATTGATGTGTCTGAGTCGACAGAGCGTTGTGGAGGCAGAGCTCCACGGCACACTCGGCAGTTGAGAAGACGAGTTGAGAAGGCACAATCTGACTGTCAACATTGACATCACCAAAAGTGGTAGTCGCCTTCCAAAGGATGCAAGGACAGCTGTACACTGAGTTGCGTGGCGAGGTGTGTGTTTGAAAATGTGTATTCAGTCTTATCTATCTGAAAATGAGACTCGTCATCTGTCTTGCTCAACGCCGGGAGGCGGAGCGCTTGGAACCAAGCTACGACAGGCGAGATGCAATACATATTGAGGCAAGGGAAGTGGGGTACTTGGTATCTATAAGCGACCGATCAGGCCACACACGCCAGCGCTTGGGTGTGGGCGATGTGAAGAGCAGACAAAGAAAAACATGCTCCATCCAGTGACCGCAAGAAGCAGACCGCCGACCTCCCATCTGGCTGTGACAAGAGACTCGTTGTCCGTCATATGCGAGATTGCTGTTGCAGATTGTCCGGCCAGTGAGAGAAAAGTGGAAACTCTGAGGTGATGCTGGAGCCACTTTTTAGTCGTGCTAGATGTGCGGTGAGGTGATATAGAACGCCGATTATGCTCCGACTCCAGATGGTAAAGAACTCCGAAAGATCATGCTGAGGATAGGCCGGGGAGGTGGTCATCTTTGTGACCGCTACTGTGCTTGAGCTTGCGTTCTCTTGCCCGCTCGGCCACGCTGTTCTGCGGGTTTGGTGAGTCACCTGCCGCCAACAGAAGTCGTACGTCCAGGGGAGAGGTCACTACGGCGGCTAGCTTCCTCGCGGATCAACCTCTCCACGTGCGAGGCGGCTTCCTGGGGGTTGACTCCCGCAGTGAGGTAGCTGTCGGTGCCTTCGAGCTCGAGGGGAGTGACTGCTCCAGGACTCGCCAAAGGGTCGAGACGAGGGCTGGTAGGACGAGCGGAGAGTGATCCACGAACCTGGGTAGCGGTTCTTGCCTGAAGCTGCTGCTGGTACAGGTACATCTGCTTCTGAGCTTCGTACTTGCTGACAGCGTTGCCTGATCGCGGAGACAAAGGAGGATTAGGGCTGTTGGGGCCGGTGACGGGCGTGCCAGAAGCGCTGGAGCTGGGAGTTCCAAAGTTGGCGGGATGGAAGCGTGGCAAAGAAGGCAGTCGCAGGTGCATAGCGGGGCCAGTGGTCGATGACTGGCGAGAGTGCACTTGAGGTCGTCGACGGCCGGAGGAGACAGCCAAAGGCTCCGTCCTTGGCGAGAGAGGCGAGCTGACCGTGGGCATGTTGCGTGCAGGCGACATGGTCGTGGAGTTGGGGTTGTGAGAGTTGGTTAGGTGGGAGAGAGTCGAACGCGCCGAAGGCAGAGGCGATGGGGATCTCATATGACGTGATGGTACGTGGACCTCTGGAAAACTGCAGCGAGAAAAGGCCGTGATACAAAGATATTTACCTGATCACCTTGATGGTGAAGAGGAAGGGAGGATATAAGAGGTTATCCGAAAGTACCGAGCACAGGTGCACAGTCAGGCGGCCCCTAATATATCTAGCAGCGGGAAGGCCGTGGAATGCTTGGTGTCAAGACAAGGCTTAGGACGCACCCAAATCTTATTGGAAATCCTGATGTTGATCTTTGACTGGCGGTGCGCCTTGGTGCTACGTCGGTCCCTGAGAGGATGGAGTAGTGGACCCTTGGTTTCGCTGCGCTGGGATTGGAGGCACCAGCGCCCTGTCAGTGGTGGGCAAAATGGCTATCAGAGCAGGTGTAGCAGTGGACTGGCTTGATGGCGCGATGTACTGGTCAGCTCCACAATTGCAAAGCAAATAAGCTGGAGTGCAGCGACTTAGAGGTGCACGCTGAGGATCGAGTGTTTCGAGTTTGTTGCCGCGTTTGGTGTCTTGGTAGGCAAGGCAATATTATTACACACGCACCGCGCGGGAACAGGGAGTTTTTACATTAATGCCTCTGCGGTCAAGCGAACGCCAGCGCCGGCGTCATCACAGAATTGAATTGGCCTTGGTTCGCGGTGGGGGCCTAGGACCGCTAGTGATGCGAATTGTTGTCTAACTCGTAACGCTCCATTGTGCAGCAGGGTAGCATGACGCAGGTCTCTAACGCGGTAAAGCCGGCACCCAGCTCACGTGCTGCTCGGGCGCTAATCTTTGGGGCCTCCGCACTGAAATCACAAAATCCATGCCTACAACGGCCGAGCGAATGGGAGCTGATAGGCGCACTCCTCTGGTCCTTTGTTTGGAGAACGGTTCCGTGCTCACTGCTCGCCGGGCAATCGTGGCAAATAGTACATCGATGACTGTCAATGACTGAACGGTTCCTGAGCCACACAAAGTCGTGTCGTCGACAAACTACCCCACTGTTGGTACCTGTGCCTGGGTACCAAATTCGGGGGCTCGGTGACAAGCTGTTTCCAGCGCAAGTCACAGAAGATTCTACATTGGCTGGGCAACCGTCCGTTGATACGCTCTGATCGCGATCCTTCACAGCGCCCACAGCGTACCCCGGCTCGATCAGAGGCGCGCAAATTCCGAGCTTGACCAGCCACCTGTAGAAAGTACTGCAGACTTCTCCGGAACAATTTTGTTGCATGTAGTTAGCATCTTCTCAAGTGCCGTGACTTGAGCTACCTGGGCCTACGTCTGTCCGCTTACTCCATGCTGGCTAGAAACATCTACGCAAGCCTCAAGAGCCCAGAGCCCTCCAGAGCCCTCCAAACGCACACGACATCATCATGATCCGCGTCTCAGGTCGTCGATTTTAAAATGCGGGCTAGAGAAGCGTTACCGCATCGGCCCTTCTCCGCCTGTCAGGAACCTCGGGCAGACGAGGGTTGGGCAAACGCAATTCTGAGAGTTCGACCAGCTTAGCGCGGCTATTGCTGTTGGCAACTGATGAAGTGATGGCGTGGCAGATGCAGGATGCAGATGCATTCATCCGCTGCAGGAACTTCGCGGCGTCACTATAGGCAATTGGGAGGTTAGTTCTAGCTGCACTGATGTCTCAGTGCCGTTGATTGGAAACAATGTAGTACTGCATAGGTCCCTACGGCATTCTTCTTATGCGGCTGCGATTCGTGAGTAACGGAGCCGGATGTGCTCGGCCATAGCAAGCCATCGACGTCTGTTAAACCACCGGCCCGTACGGCTAGCCATATGCAATGATATGCCGTTGAGAGGTCTCGCAGGCGGCCGTTGAGGCGCGAAGGAGGAAGGATCAACGTTTCACAGCATCTGTATTCAGAAGAAAGAGGCCTTCAGAGCTGTGTCGCATGAGCAATAGACTGGCTGAGACAGGACGCATCAATTGAAAGGCGAGCCTTTTGGTGCAGTCGTGATTGCATAGTACTTGGCTATCATTTGTTCGTTGGTGTGGTTCAGTGCTCGTAAGCCGCATGCTGCAGGCGATCTCCTTTTGGTTATCTTGCGCCCAGCTTCTCGAGCGCACGTGTTCCTTGCTCCTCCCATTCTGCCTTTGATATCCACATGTTCTCTTTGTCGGCCATCTACGCCTGGTCAGCCACCGCTGGAGATCCATGTCTTGTGATCTACTTACAATGTTCGCCAGCACAGCACCTCCCAGGAAGACCATGTGTCGTCGCCGAGGTGGGTCCTCGATACGGACCTTGAATTTCTAGTGCTATTGTTAGCAAATGATCGTAGTACGGGGAAGTGACACGAACGTTGAGGCGCTCGGGGTTACCACCGAGAACCTTTGTGAGCCATAGCTGCTTGAGCTCCTTCTCCAATCGGCTAGGCAGACCGGGGTACATGCTGCTACCACCACTAAGCACAATAGCCTTGTACAAGCTGCTCCTGACATCCACGTCCGCTGATTGAATGGTGTTGAACAAGAACTCGGCAATACCAGGCTGCTCGACATCGACCAAGTGAGGCTGGAACAGACACTCAGGCGCCTCGAAACGTTCGCTACCAACGCGGATGACGCGACCGTCCGGCAATGTGTATGATTCCACCAAGACCGTTGTGTCCTCACTAAGGCGCTGGTCCAACTCAAGATCGTAGGAGACGTAGCAGAGCTTCTCCTTGATCTGCCTGACTGTTTCGAAATCGGCGGTACGGTTGAGCGCGTATCCTCTTCGGAGGAGCAGGGATATCAGGTTGCGGGTTACGTCACGTCCAGCAACATCCAGACGGCGCGTGAGATGGTTCAGGACGGTCGACTCGTAGACAGGGACGATATGTGTGACACCGTCACCAGAGTCGACAACGACACCAGATGACAGACCTTGCGCGTACAAAGCCAGCACAGCCTGAATAGCCACGTACACACCGCCGAAGTTGTAGCGCTCAAACATAACCTCGCACATGGTCTCGCGGTTCTTGAGAGGGTTCATCGGCGGTTCGGTAAGGAGGATCTTGCGGCCGGTGGGATCGATTTGGAGCTTCTCGGCGAAGGTATAGTCCCATAGTTGTGTCATGTCATCCCAGCGCTTGACGATACCGTTCTCCATCTGCAGGGTTCAAGCGCATTAGCTTTTGCTATGTCGAGCGATGATAGATCGCCAACATACGGGGTATGTAATCTGAAGCATGGAGCGCGCTGCTGCTGCCTCGTCTCCGCACATGATGTCCTTGAGCTGAATGTCGCCGGCATCACGCTCTTCGGTACGGAGGATCGGTCGGCCAACGATGGAAGGGTACTGGTGTTCCGGGAAGTTCTGTTGAAACGTTGTCAGCGCCTGGGGAGCCCATGCTATTGTGAGCTTGAAGGAAAGGCCTACCTGGCCTGCATAGCCGACTTTCAAGAAACCGGTACCGCCGTCGAGGACTTGATGGAGTATCAGCAACGCTCCGTTGGCGCATAGATCCAAAGCCTACCAATTGGAGCTTCCGCCATATTTACTGAAGCTCAACGCAAGATGCAGGGGTTTAGAAGAGGGTGTGGAGAGTCGCGGTGTTGAATGTATGCTCCGGTGCGGCGGCCTGGACAGTTGGTCGTCACCGCGCTCGAGCACTTGGACCACCAGCCTCCGTGGTGGGGCACCTGGAGTGAGCTCGATCAGGCAATCCATGCTCGACGTGAACATGAACAGGGCGGCGTAACACTTCGAGCTACAGTAGAACGTGTACAAACTACAAATGAAGTCTTCCATCATAGAAAATCCAATGACAATGTACAAGACTTCACATTGGTTCTCTACGTGACAGGGTTGCAAGGCTTGCAACAAAAGACACGGCTACAAGAACATTGACCACATACGAAGCATTCAGACTGCAGTACGAGATTGTCGTTAAAGGCTTTATGAGAACGGTTGTTGTAGAGGGCAGTCAAAGTCTCATCGTTGGAAGTTGTGAGCTCTGTTGTTCAAGTCAATGGTCACCCACTTGGTCACCCACTTGGTCACCCACCTCGAGCACGGAAGGCGCGACTGAAGTGTCGCTAAACCCTCGCTAGCGCATTTGCGCCCACCACCTATTTCGCATCGCGAACTTGTCAATTCAGCCGTCAAGAACGACAGACTAACAACAGGTCAAGATGCCTACTGTAAGTATGCCCTGAGTACACGCTCGAAGTGCCTCAGTATGAGGTCCATCCCGCGAATTGGTTGGAGTCTCTGCGAGTTGCTTCGAATGCGGGTTTGAAGCGCAAATCGCTGACTCTGGGAAAAGTCCAAGCTTGTCAAGAACAACGCCTACTTCTCCAGGTACCAGGTGAAGTACAAGCGCCGCCGCTCTGGAAAGAGTACGTTTCTCCATATTCTGTCCACAGCGACTTGTACTGACTGCGCACAGCCGATTACTATGCCCGTAAGAGGTTGATCACCCAGGCGAAGAACAAGTACAATGCGCCCAAGTACCGCCTCGTCGTCCGCTTCACCAACAAGGACATTGTTTGCCAGATCGTCACCTCCGAGATCTCCGGCGACAAGGTCTTCATGGCCGCGTATGCCCACGAGCTCAAGGCCTACGGCATTACCCACGGTCTGACCAACTGGTCTGCCGCCTACGCCACCGGTCTTCTCCTTGCCCGCCGTGTCCTCAAGAAGCTTGAGCTCGACGAGCACTTCACCGGTGTCGAGGAGGCCGATGGTGAGTACAACATCACCGAGGCCGTCGAGATCGACGGTGAGGAGCGCCGCCCCTTCAAGGTCTTCCTTGATGTTGGTCTCACCCGCACCTCCACTGGTGCCCGTGTCTTCGGTGCCATGAAGGGTGCCTCCGACGGTGGTCTCCTCGTTCCCCACTCCGAGAACCGCTTCCCCGGTTTCGACATCGAGTCCAAGGAGCTCGACGCCGAGACTCTCCGCAAGTACATCTTCGCCGGCCATGTCGCTGAGTACATGGAGACCCTCGCCGATGACGACGAGGAGCGTTACAAGTCCCAGTTCTCCGGCTACATCGATGACGACCTCGAGGCCGATGGTCTTGAGGAGCTCTACCAGGATGCCCACAAGCAGATCCGTGAGGACCCCTACAAGAAGGAGGATGGCGCCGAGGAGAAGAAGTCCAAGGACCACTGGAAGGCCGAGTCCCTGAAGTACAAGCTCAACAAGCTTACCAAGGCCGAGAAGGAGGAGAAGGTCAAGGCCAAGATTGCTGAGCGCAACGCTTAAGCGTCTGAACACCACTTCGCATTTCATGAACAAAAGCACGGCTCCCGGCGTCTGGATATGAATGGGGAATGATACCTGTACTGGCAGGGCTCTGTACTTAGCCTTTCACGACTCGAATGAGATGATGAGACGGCAGGTGCAGGCGGCACCATGCCTGTTGCAACACACTTTACGATACCCTCTGAATAATCATTCTTGTGAAATAACTCATTGCAACTACCAACTACCGTCCCCTATGACAGCCCACTCATTTACCTTCAGATCAGTTACTCTTGATGCACTAGCACGTTTGATGTGCCAAGCAGCGCCTCACTGTTCTGGCAGCTGGCTGGCGAGCGCGATTTAGCTCGGCCGATGCAGGAGCACCACACTCGCGCAGGCATCGTGCACCGGAGAGTCCCATTCTGGCCAGACGAGCGGTTGTTTTGGCGTTGCGGGTAAGGGTCCATTAGCTCAGCGCACTGGGTTCATGGTCTTTCAGTCAGCTATTTATTCAGCGTGGCGGCGTCAGGTCAGCAGCTGAAACCATGACAGCTGCTCTTAGGTGATTCAAAGTGTTCATATATAAACATCTCTGTGAGCCTCCGAGGAACAGTTTGGAGCCAGCCAAAAAAGCATTTAGGGGTTCAGAAGTCCGGTCGATCTCCGTAGTGAAGTGGAGCGAAGGAGGAGCCGATTCCGCTGCCGGACGTCATTTCCAGAGAGCAGCTTACTCGCCTGATAATGGTGAGGGCATAACGTCAACGCAGCAGTCGATATCGCAACAGCAGAGACTTTCGAAACTGTTGTCTCAATCGGCTGACTTTGATACGACGAGTCGCCTGAACCGTCTGCCCGCACGATCCGCGCCGACCCTGTCTGGCCTGCCCATCTCCCAGCATTTCCAATCAGCTTGCGGCGAACGGCTGCCCGCGAGACCCCGCTGACGAGAGTGCTCGCCGCACCTCGCACCCGTGACCGTGAACGCATTGCGCATCGACGGATGGCGACAGTCGCCGTGCAACAACAATGACAGCCGTTCAGCCTTCGCACGAGCAGACGTCTGCAATGGAGGACATCCACGGCGTTGACGTTTCCTGGCTGCATAACTCGACAAGAGGTGAGATGATATCCGCTTACGCTGGGCGCTCCACCCTCTCGGCCCCAGCGGAGCGCATAGTGGCAGATGGCTATGCAGAGGGCCTTACTAACACTGTTGCTACTGCAGACCACCACCACCGCACACAGGCACCCTCGTCGCCGGGCTTGACGAGAGATGCGCCGCCCAAGACGTCGTCCCATGGCGGTCTGCCCACCGGACCGCCGCAGAACCACGCAGAGCCAACAGCGACTGAACCAGCGCATGCGCCTGCCGTCCAGAGACCTGACTCACCACCTGCGCCTGCTCCTGCGAACAACGCGACCTCGACGCCACAGAAGATCCCTACTCCCAAACGACCGACGATGCTTAGCCGAGGTAGCGACGCGAAGAACGGCACCACACCGCCCGACTCCAAGACCGGCTCGCGGCGCAACTCGTGGATCTCCAGCATAAGCTCCAAGTTCTCGTCGCAGAACCCCCCTGCGCAGACCACACACACCCAGGCCCAAGGGTCACCGGCCGCTGCCAATGGCGCGAACGGTAATGCGCCCTCCGCCAACGGCGCCCTCAACGGCATACAGCAGGCCGCTGGAGGCAACCCAGGACTCGAGCCATATGTTCCTCAAGCACCCAAGGTCAACTTCCTCTCCAATGCGCTGCGACGCTTGTCCTCCGGTACGCAAGTAGGCACTGCCGGCAAGGTCTACCCCAACGGCGGCATGTGCCCTAGAAGGGTCATGAACGTCGACAAGAACCGCCAACGATGTCTGGTGCCAGAGCTGGACCAGAACAAGCTGCGCAAAGTTGCATTCTGCGTCGACGTAGAGATCGCCGGTGGACCGAAGTACAAGGATGACGTAGACAAGGACGAGAAAAAGAAGAAACAGAAGGACAACAAGCTCAAGGAGCGCGGTGAGGGCGAAGCACTGAAGCACCCTGCCGCTGTGGTCGAAGAGAAGGAGAATGACGGTGTTGTTGCTGTTGTGCAAGAAGCTGTTGGCACTGAGCAAGAACCTAATCCAGAGGGCATGGTACTCGATGATGATAAGCACGAGCCGAACAAGAAGAAAGAAAAGAAGAAGCGCTCCGAGGCCGAACGGAAAGAGCGCAAAGAGAAGAAGCGCAGGAAGGCCGAGGAGAACGGCTCGATACCAATGGAGCTTACCAGAGACGAAGGCGACCTTAGTGCAGACAGTGGGAGCGCTGCGCCAGGCACCAACACACCACCTCGACCTCAGGACCGACCAACGATTGACCCTCTGCGCATCTACCGAAGATGCTGTCAGCTCCGCGAATCGCCCATCTTGAAGCGGATCAGCGATCAGCTCTCAAACCCAGCCGCCTGCTCAGTCGCGCACCCCGGTATGGTTACTTCGTTGGATCTTACAGGCTCGAGGCTACAACTTGCAGACGTCCTGACATTGTCTGATTGGCTCGCGATCGTGCCCGTCAAGAAGCTCCTCCTGGAGGATGCAGACCTGAACGATGAGAAGGTCAGAGTCATCCTTGCAGGACTTCTTGCAGCGAAGATGCCACATGCCCCACGGAATCGCAGTGTGACCAGCGAGCCCAGCGAGCCCAGCGATACCCACGGCTGTGCAATCAAGAAGCTTGTCTTGAAGAACAACGTTAAGATCGGGCCTGAGGGATGGAAGCACATTGCTCTTTTCACATACATGTGCAAGTCCGTCATTGCCTTGGACGTGTCGATGATACCTTTTCCCAAGCAGCTCACCAAGGTATCGTCGCAAACAGCTGCCTCGCCGCCTACGAACGGGACGCCTCTGAAATCGCCCACTAAGGACACGAAGACAATGGATGTCGCTGAGATCTTCTCGAAAGCCGTCTCCGAGCGCTTGGGTGGTGCAACGATGCAAGAGCTGCTTATGGCAGATTGTGATCTGACCTCGCCGAGTATCAGGAAGATCATCGATGGCTGCGTCATCAGCGGTGTGAAGCGTCTCAGTCTTGCCGACAACGATATTGATCGTGAGGGCTTGGAGCATGTTCAGCACTACATCCGCTCAGGTGTTTGCGAGGGCATCGATCTTGGCGGCAATGATCTGCGCGAATGGATACCCCAGCTTTGCGAGAGCTTGGGCAAGGACAGCACAGTCTGGGCCTTGTGTCTGGCCAATACCGGTCTGACCAAGGAACACCTGAAGATGTTGTTCCCCGTCTTGGCCAACCTACCCTCTCTTCGATTCCTCGACCTGTCGCGCCACAAGGACCTCTTCGATCAGATTGCGTTGTGCCTGTTACGAAAGTACATTCCCCAGTTCAAAGAACTGAAGCGCCTGCATCTGCGCAACCTTGGCTTGAATCCTGCGGACGCTATCGCCATCGCCGAGATCCTGCCAGACTGCCCGCACATTGCGCATATCGATCTCCTCGAGAATCCGGCTATCGCTCGTGTGGCCACCTCGACAGACGAAGAGACACAAGAAGAGGCTGCAGCAATGTTTGCTTCGCTAACGCTCGCTGCCAAGCTGTCTCGAACACTAATATGTGTCGACATTGACGTCCCCTCGCCAGAGATGAACGAGGTCGTCAGAGCGCTTGCCAAGCAGGTCGTTGCCTATTGCCTACGGAACATCGAGTCGATAAACGAAGTGCCTGAGCTTCAAGGTGTACCAAGAGAAGTCGAGCTTCCTGGCGTTCTCGCTCATCTGGTAGGACCGACAGACGACAGGAACGCCGACGATACCATCGAAACTGCGCCCGACAACGACTACATTGTGGGCGGGACTGGTATCGTCAAGGCTCTCAGCTACTGCTTGTCTCACAAGGATGCCGACCTGCGCAGAGGGTCACAGATTGCTAGTGGAACTGTCACTCCGCGCAGCCGCGCCGATGTTGTCGAGGAGCCCAGCAAGGCAAGAGCCATGTCGAAAGACCTGCTCGATACAGCACGCAACACAAGAGCAAGGATCCAGCCTGCGCTCATTCGTGAGGCGAAGGGTGGCAACGACATGAACTACCGTAAGTACCTCCATACTGTTCAGTTTGATCATGAGCTAAAAACTACTAGGCCGCCTGCTCTTCCTCGACCAGACTCTGGAAGGCATGATTCAACGCTTCGAAGACGAGTACCCCGAGACACGACTCAGAGCCTCGCCTTCATCGTCCTCCCTCCACTCACGCGCGAGCTCCGTGCTCAGCACCTCGCCGCCGCTCTCCAGCGTGCCAACTATGACAGACTCCTTCGTCGACCCCTCAGCTCAGGAATCAGACGAAGACGAACCGCGCCTTCTCCGCAGCCGTCACAACTCTGACGTCAGCCTCGCATCGCGTAGCATGTCCATCGAGGAAGGCGCGCTCCACCGCTTCGGCCACCGCGTCCGTACCGGTCTTCTCAACCCCTCTCGCCCTGGAAGCTCGCACAGCGACCAAGCTTTCATCAGCGGCACGTTCGATGACGAAGGTCTGCCCGAGCACCTTCGCGCGCTGCGCGAGTACTTCATGAACTTCAGCGGCGACGAGCTAAGGAACAAGATCCAGGGTCTTGGCTGGGAGAAGGCGTTTGACAGCGTGGTGGAGAACGCACAGGAGCTGAAGAATCTGGAGAGCGAGGATCCGGTCGCGTTTAAGAGGTTCCGCGAGAGTCAGATTGCGAGCCTGAAGAACAGGAATCCTGATTTGCAAGTTGCTGATGTTGTCGAGCATGGCAGGGCGGATGGCGCGAATGGCGTCGATGCGAATGGGAATGGCGGACACAGGCCCATGGTGTTTAGAGATGTTAGCAAGGACCCCAGAGGTGACGACTTCGCGGTGGAGTAGTGGAGTACTGAAGATATGGACGAAGGGTGGGAGGTGTGTAGGATACGGCAAGTTTGCATTGGGCGGCGATGGAGGGTTATCATCTACGATTGGCATATGGGATTGGACGGCTTCAACAAGCATTGAGCGCGAGCGTTTTGCATTCATACTCTTGTATCATTATCAGTCTTTACTTGATCGATTCACATCAAGATCATTCAAATGTATGCCACGCTTATTGCACATGTTATGATCTCCACCTGCCATTGTACCACAGCCAGAGTGAGCTCCAACACAATGAAATGGAACGCCTCCTGCATGATCCGTCGTATACCAGTTGCCATTTCAATCGCCTTACTTCTTTTGTATGGTCGTACACCAATTCCAGGAGATACCACATTTCCTGCCTGAGACGCTGTCAGGCGCACATCAATGGAGGATAAATAGTAAGTGTACTCACAACCCATGTGATCGCAACCGCCGTTCTTCTCGATCCTTATGCCGCACCCAGGGCACGGCTTACTCGCCCTCCTGATAGTAACGAGAGACTTGTCTTCCTCATCCACACGACCTTGGAGGCGAGCCTTGTACTTATCGCAGGACTCTCCCGGGTGAGCAGAGCGCTGGCAGGGTACGCAAGAGTCGCTACCACATTTTGCACACGTAGAGACTGTCACAGTCTCGTCTTTCAGGGTAGCTCCTTCGCTGCACTCACGATTCTGGCACCAGAACCAGCCGGGCGTTGTCTCAGCCAGATGGTTGCGCTGCTGCTTGACAAACAACTCGTACATCTTCCGCGATGCCACCGCCCGAACATTCAAGGACTGCATGCTTGCGGAACACTCCGGACACTTGATGCCGAAGACCGTGTTGTCTTTCTTATCCATGACAGCCAGATTTTGGTCGATCTGCGTGTCCACCCAGCCACTGAGACACTCCTTGCAGGTGTTGATGAGATGCTCGCAGTCAGGCGAAGGGTTGTAGTCGTGGAAGCTGCGTGAAGGCATGTCAACGAGACAGCTGAGACAGTGACAGAGTACCTGTGGTCGCTTCGGTCGCTGACGTGGAGGGCCGCCTTCGCCCAGTTCGCCGAAGTCAAGCTTACGCTTCTCCCCGGTCTTAGGATCCTTGAGCTGAGAGCGAAGTTGTCGGGTGGACATGTTGATTGTCTGCGCTGTGGCCGTCGGTACAGGCTCTCCATGGCGAGCGCGCCGTGGCATTTATGCGAGAGAGACACATCCCGCTGGCTCGCTGCAGGGTGAAAGTCACCAGGTCGATGCAGCGAAAATAAGTTGAGACCTGCAGCGGCAAGAATATACTGCTGCGTAAGATGTTTCGCTGTCTCTTCAAAACCATCAACGAGCTTGCTCCAGGCTAGTGAGACATTTGCAAACTATCAAACCTTCAAGTACGTGAAGCCGAAGACAACTTCTTCAACTGTCTAGGGCGCAGTGCGGAACGTCCGTTCAGAATACAGTGGGACGTGTTAAGTTGAAGCCGGCCGTTGTCAGAGTGGCACAATAATTGGCATCTGCATTCCGATAGAGAGCAGATATGGCGGAGGGAAACCTGATAGAGGTGTGCAGGAACATGGGAGAGACTACATTGGGATCATTCACGAGAATCGTAAGCACCAAAAGACACTCGCCCAAGTAAACGCGCATGATTCAGGGGGGATGAAGATTAGAAGGCATTCCATCCCTGGATATTGACGAAAAGAGAGCATCGACGACCTGGCAGGGCCATCACGGCGGCAAAAACAATGCGTGTTATCTCCCCCGGAAAGGCTCGAACTTTCAACCTCCTGATGTGCAATCAAGCGAGATGCGGATAACAGTCAGACGCGCTAGCCAATTGCGCCACGGAGGAATAGCAGTGTAAGGCTGCTGTGAGCAATTGCGCCGCCGTTTGGCGGTTCGATAGGATTTCAGACGGAAGCAAAGTTTATGTTCTCGTTACCGATGAGTGGGCCAGTGCGACACCCCCGATAGCTCTTGTACATCGTCGATAAAACTCGTGTTCATGAGTGTTCAAGATGTGGGTCGAGCTCGCTTACATGCCCAATCATCTTACACTACCACTCCCTGTAACACTGCCCGCGAAACCTGACCCAGCTCTTTCCGTACGTGTCCATATTATTGTTGTGCTAGATGACATGCGCGTGGCTGCGAGCGCCCGGTAGTTGTACGAAAGGTCGGGAGCCGTGCGTCGAAATTGTCCGCGGACGTTAATTCGATCGCTGTATCGTTCGCCGAAACACTCCGCTTGCTATGCTTCGTAAGAGATGGGTATCGCAAAATCAATGAGAGATGCGGAAAGATGCGGCGCGGCCTAGATGCTCTTCCGTTGACCTTTCCTCCTTGGTCCGGCCTGCTTCGCCTTGATCTTGAACTCATCGCTGTCTAGATCGAGACTGCCCCGAAGGATGCTGGTGGTAAGCAGGTCTTTGTGATAGCACGGCTCGCCATCCTCGATCATCTTGTCAACCTCAGAATCGCCGTCCTCGGCTGCAAGCACGATGATCTTGTCGTTCTTGCTCGTGCGCTTGGGTACTAGCTTCGCGCTAAGCGTCTGACAAGCCTTTTCCATCTCATGAAAGTTGGTATAAGTCTTCTTCAGAGCGGGTGTGAAGTAGAGAGCATAACCTGTGAAAGGGTTCTGCGGTACACCCCACACTTTCTCAAGACTGAAGTTCCAGTCTTTCTCTTGTTTGGTGACAGAAGGCTTGAACGATGCTAAGTCAAGCAGACCATCTGCCCTCGCGGATTCGCTGAGCCAGTTGTCTGTCACGATGGGTACACCGAGAGCGACTGCTTGAATGACCTTCATGGTCTTTTGGAGACCGCCGTCACGGATACTACGGACTATCAGTATTGGTCCGTCGCGGTTGGAATCTCACTTACCACAAGACGTTGCATTTGTCCTCGACATTCTTGACAAGCGCGCCACCCTGCTTACGAAGAAATCTAACCGTCGAGCTGTCTTCTTTGATAGCCGAATTGCTAATAGCGACGCGGGGTGGGGGTCCTTCGTATGCTGCAACCGTCGTAGCTGTCGCGGATCTTTGCGAGCTTCGGGACGACTTCGTAGGCGTTGCTTCTGGATTGATCGTGGATCGTCGCTTCGCTCTTGCAGAGTAGGTCATGCGGCTGGGATCGGCGTTAAAATTGTCTAGTGGACTTGCTTGCACAGTCTCGCCTTCCTCTTCTTGAACGATTGCAGCAGCTTTTGTACGCTTCGGCAGAGGTTCATCTGCTGCAGGCGCGACATCTGGACTAGGCGAGGGCTCGGGTTCTTGCCTCTTTCTTCGTCGACTGCCTACTCGAACTTCGGGCGAGCCGTGTAGCCGCTTCTGATCTGTAGCCAACTCAATGTTGGGTGATTGTCCCGTTCGAGCAGTAGAGAATGTCTCCGTGACGGTGATCACTCCTTGCGGTGGCGGTGTGGCCTCTACGTGGCGAGCCTCGTTCGATGTTGCAAAAATGAAGTTGTCGTTGTCCAAAATTCGGTTCGTTGTTGGGGTTTCGTGCACGACCATTGACCGGTCTTTGGGGAGATGTGGTGTGGCTGAGAGTTGTGATTTTGTCGGCTGAGTCACAGGCTGGGTGACAGGTACCTCGGTGATCGCGCCGTCCAAGGTGGCTTCGTCTTCATCCTCGGTCTCATCCTCGGGCTTCTCGTCAATTCCAGCCTTGGTTTCGGACGGTTCGGTTTGGTGGACATTAGCAGCAGAGGAATTCACCTGGACTTCAGGAGTCATCCACATGAAAGACACACTACTAGTTGCGTCTGGGGAAGTGATTACGTCTCCGGGTCTCAGAAGTATAACTTCGCATCGTCCATCGGTGATTGGTTCAAGATTGTACTGCTCGCTAGGATCATCTCCAGACGCAGAGAGGCTCAAGTCCGCACGGGAGCGTTCAGGTCGTATGTGCAACATCTCGAGAGCTTGCAGTTTGACGCCTCCTGGCCCGGGAGCTGTACTGTTCAGCATGCGAGGTTTTGTTGCACTATGAAGGGCTTACTGATGATCCCGAGCTTGATCTCATCTTTGACAGGCGCTGCGTCCTTTTTGAAGGCGATCTTGCCAGCTCGTCGGCAAAGTTGTAAGACAGCTCCTTTCACAGGAAGCTTGAAGCCCACTTCCGACTGCAGTTGCAGCATCGCGAGTTTGGAGTCGAAGCTTGGGAGACGCGCTGTGGCGAGCTTCAACGAGGCGGCAAGACGCGTTGACGCGGTGTCACGAGTTCGGCAGGAACGATTTAGCGCCGCGCTAACCATCTCGAGCCAGACGCGACTTCCTCACTCTCATCGTTGCACATCACATCCACTTTAATCACTAAAGCCCTGTCAACGGGTGCTTTGAGGGTACTGCATACACACCAAGCGATGCTCTGTCTCTTCAGAGACTTCTCGCCCGCCTGGCAAGGACCTAAGCGAGTGGTCTCACATAATGGGTCTCTGCGCTCCGAAGAACAATAGTAAGCTCGACCACGCTATCTCGCACCCACAACTTCGAAACCGGAAAGCGCACGTCTACCAAACTTTGATCATATCACGGCTGCCTCTGTCAGTTTCCGTGAGACACAATACATGACTTTCCCATAACACTGGGTGCGTACCGCTTCACGGCGTTTGCTGTGAGCTGAAGTTTCCATACTAGGAGGTGAAGACGATCCGAGAACAATAGTAAGATCCCTGGGGTGGCTGAGGTGAAAGTGATGGCGTTGACATGAACACTCTGAAGAGACGGGTACAGGCAGCTCATCGCTTGCAGAGAGCAGCAGCTGTAGCTACTATTATCGTTTTGCTGTCACTTCTGGTCGCCGACAATGCTTAGCTGAAGGGTCGAGGTGGACTAACTGTAGGTTTGCAGATATTGTACTTCAGGACTGACGAGGTACTTCTTTTTGAGTCCACAGACTACTTTCTTCTCTCCTCCATTTACCACTTGTCAACTCTTCATTCTTTCTACGATTTTAGTCTTTCGACTCGTAGCCCAGACCCTTTGGCTTGTGCAGCCCAACACATCTCTTTGTCTGAGTATCGGACTACTTCTACTCTGACCCACCCTGCACTTTCGGAAATTCTGCAGACGATCCTCGCTCTCCGACTCGTCCACATCTTCGCCATGTCAGGAACAGAACCAGCAGCGCCTCCAGCGCCGTTTGATCCTGCAACATTCGACCCTCAACACCAGATCATAACGATGTATGCTCCAGATGGCTCGATCGTCTACAACGATATGGACTTCCTCAACTCGACTCGACTGTACACAGCTCGATTCGGTATCAGCTACGGCGCTCAGATCGGAGCCTCGTTCACGCTTCTGATCGTGCTGCTCCTGCTAACACGCTCCAAGAAGAGAAAGTCCGCTATCTTCATCCTCAACGCTCTCTGTCTCTTTCTCAACATCTGGCGCTGTATTTTCACAGCCTGCTTCCTCACTGGCGGCTTCATGCACCCTTACGATCTCATGTCAGGGTTCTACAGTCCATCTACCAAAGACGTCGCCTTCTCAGTCACCAGCAACGTCCTGAGCTTTCTTGTCACAACGCTCGTCATGGCCTCTCTCAGTCTCCAAGTATGGGTAGCCTGCGTCACGACCAGCAACTTGCAAAGATACCTTATCATAGGTGTCACTACCGCTATGGCCTTAGTCTCCGTTGGCATCAAGCTCGCCTTCATGATCCTGTCCAACACCGCAACTGTGGAGCTCATGAACCGTGGAGTCGATAAAGTCAGCGCCTGTTCGTGGATCACACAAGCGGTAGCCGTCATTCTCTACAGCTGCGTTTTCACCTGGAAGCTTGGCTATGCCATCATTCAGCGTCGCCGTCTGAAGATGCTGCAATTCGGACCAATGCAGATTGTCTTCATTATGGGCTGCCAGACCATGGTCATTCCAGGTAAGTTTACTAACTCATTCCACACTGCCATCGCTAACGAGACGTAGCTATCCTGTCGGCTCTCCAGTTCTACCAGCCCATCCTTGACGAGGTGCCCGAGATTGGCGCTCTGGTGATCACTAGCCTCTGCATCTTCTTGCCGCTATCAGCCATCTGGGCAGGCGTCGCCAACGATTCCGCCGTTGCCTACCAAGGCCACGACGCTCATCACCACTTGATCAATAGCAAGTTCGGTCAAGGCTCTTCTGCAACCGCAACATCTGACAGCACCACCGCTTTCGATAAGAGCCGCCAGATGAGCTGCTCCACCTGCAGCTATGCGAAGAAGGTCGACGACTTCGACGTTCCTGAGCGCAGCCCTGCTGGCAAGAGGAGCTTGGGCGACTACGATATCCAGATCGACCACGAGTACACTGTACGTCATGAGGAGATCCCTCTAGAGCGTGTTTGAGCTCCGGGGCTACCGCCGTAAGCTGTTATGTGCGCTTGATGAACACTGATACTTGCTTTCTCGTCGCTCTCTAGAGCTCCACTTTGTAATACTTTCTCATGTCCATGTACGGACTACGTGGGTGGGCGGCGAGGCATTGGGCTAACGACGTCTCTGGGCAGTTTTACGACGCTTTCATAGCATATTGATACCACCTTTCATTGCGAACAAAATCTTATGAGTCAAACTTGCCCTATCTACACCGCTCCTACCATTTGTGATGCTGGGTGGAACCTGTTGGTGCTGATGCAGCGTCAAGCTTTCCACGCATGCTCTCAGATTCTTTTGCACCATCACGGTGCTCACCACATATCAAATACAAATACTGCCCCCACTTCACGTTATGCTCCTTACCTATTGCCAACCTGCAGCATCACAACTCCAGTATCCCAGAAGTATACGCTACGTCATCGAAAGGCGGGGAATGCGGGGCAAACAGCCTCCAGTTGCTTTCGCAGCGTGTTTACGATGCATCAAACGCAACTGCCGATATGACCAAGACTCCTCTAAGCAATTGGAGAGCGGCGGCTCGGACCGATACAAGCGATGCCTGGCGAGGGTGGAGTCAATTGATGAGGCGGGTGGCTTAGGAAAGTTCTAAGTGGGGAGATGATCAGAGGAGATACCGGCGGCTCCAGAGCTTCTTCTGGCAGCTTCTCCTTATTCCTTCAACTCGACAAGCCTCTATATCTGAGACCCAACTCGATCTTCCTCGATCGCTTGCAGAACTACAAGCCCATCATGTCTTTCGCCTTACATCGCAGTCCACCGTTTCGCGCCGAACATCTCGGCTCCCTCAAACGCCCACAGAACCTCCTCGATGCACGCTACAAAGAGCACAAATCCTCCGCCGAGCTCTCTCCCCTCGAAGACAAAGCTATCCAAGACATTGTGAAGACACAGCTGGATCTGGGCTTCTGTGGCATCAGCGATGGCGAGTATCGCCGACACATGTTCTGGGGTACTTTCTGGCCTGAGCTAGAAGGGATGGAAGAGGTGCAGAACCCACCGCTCGACACCTTCAGGACGTATGTGCCTGACATTGCGGCATTCTTGGAGAGCGGACACCAGCCGGGCGAGAGCGTCTACTGCACGGGCAAGATCAAGCATACGGGAGAGAGCACATACGTGTCTCAGGTCGAATACTTGAAGACCCTCTTGCCGAAGGAGAGGTGGGGCGACATCAAGTTGACACTCGCCGCGCCGAATTGGTACCACCTGAGATATGTGGACGGGAAGGCGTACCCCAAGGACGTGTATGCAAACGACAAGGAGTACTTTGCGGACGTTGCAAAGGCTTACCAAGTCGAACTCGACATCCTCTACAGAGCTGGTTTGAGAAACGTTCAATTCGACGACCCAAACCTTGCTTGTAAGACACCTGTCCCAACATGCTCGACACCGTAACTGACTCGAAACAGACTTCTGCTCCGAGAAGATGCTCTCGGGGTGGAAGGAAGACAAGAACAACACCGTCTCCGCAGACGAGCTCTTCGACCTTTACATCCAGCTGTACAACGACTGTATCTCAAAGGTTCCCTCAGATATGCACATCGGTGTGCACCTCTGCCGTGGTAACTTCGTCAACTCGCGCCATTTCAGCGAAGGCGGCTACGATCGAATCGCAACGAAGTTGTTCCAGCACATGAACGTCCACACATACTATCTTGAGTACGATACGCCGCGCGCTGGTGGCTTTGAGCCGCTTGCACATCTGCCGAAGAATAAGAATGTCGTCCTGGGTGTGGTTACGAGCAAGTTCCCCGAGCTCGAGGACAAGGAGGAGTTGAAACAGAGGATCTACGCTGCGGCTGATGTAATGGCAAAGGGGCAGGGCGAGACCAGAGAAGAAGCGCTGAAGAGGGCGGGTGTCAGCCCGCAGTGTGGTTTTGCGAGTCATGCAGAGGGCAACCTCATCGATATTGAGGGTATGAAGAAGAAGTTGAAGCTTGTACGAGAGGTCGCAGATGAGATTTGGCCCGGAGAGGCATAATCGCGTAACAGCTCCGTGAATTTTCTGTATGGTGGAACAAAGCCTTGCGACCACACTGGCATAGTCTTGTTGTGAGACTTCTTTCGACGAGCAGAGCAGATGACAACAGGCAAATTTCTGGAACTCTCTTTGAAAAAGGTTTCGGTCACTCGAGCGATGCATAGTAGCGATAACGTCGCGTACAAGGTCACATAAGCTGATATCCGCTCCTGAATAGGAACCCCGGCAACATGATGATGCACACGAAATTGGTTGGTTCACAGACAAGTAGCAAGCATGTTACCTTCTTCAATTGGTTTTCTTTGCGCTTGATGGACGCTTGCTTCCGGTCACATGTGCTGGTGTTGGCTTTGTTTTGATTCCAAGTTATGAACAGCACATAGATATGATGAGCCAGAAGAAGGAACATAGTCTCTCATATTCGGGTCCTGGGCAAGTGCGACACCCGATCTGCCACATAATTCCAGTTTTTGAGCTCCCATAACACGGGTAGACATGCCGACATCCATCGCTATTTTGAGATAAGAACCAAGACGCGGACACGGCAGACCTGGTCGCGAAAGTTCTATACTTCATTCCAGACATTATGTTGGACAAGAAACATTCTCGAGCTTGGTGAAGGATCTTCGCGGTTCGCATGTTTTATACAACCTCTGGGGAGCCGACATATTAGCAAGTTCACAGTCGCTTTGGAAGACACTCCGCAGACATGAAGAGGTATCCACGCTCTTTTAGCAAGACACTTTCTTCTCGACCTTGCAATTGGAGAAAGCATAGGAGAAGAATAGAGACAGAAGGCACATAATTTGCTTGTGGGATTTTCTTTGGACATGAGGAGTGGCGCCGCAGGCTTTGGGGTTCGGGTTCTGCAGATAGTAGTCTAGGAAGAGAAGAGGACCACGGAAATATTCTTTGAGATCGTCCACACATGAGCGCATGGAAGGCCGTTGACGTGTGTACAGAACGCCAGGGCGCAGCAGACATGGTGCGATTTGTCTATAATTTGGAGGACGACTCCACTACAAAGTTTGAGTTCGAGGTGGACCGTCAGGCCACTGTGAGGTTATATGTAGACAACAGCTGCCACAAGACAGGAAAGCTCAGAACATGGCTCTCGTGATTGCTCATTTGAGACAGCAAGGGAGGGATTCTTTGCAGAAATTCTGTTCAACTTTCCGGTATGGCGTTTGGACGTTCCTCTCGACAGTCGACAGGATATTCTTTTTCAGCAAGTGCATTTTAGAAAAGTTTAAGGATGGTATATGTATGTAAATGTGTAACTTCGGATGGTACAGTCACGGACCCAGGAACATGGTGCTTCCACCACCTTCACGGTATGACAGGCGCTTCGGAAGACATAGACCGTGTTTCTTCCACTTTCGATACATACGGAAGAGACGCATGAGGAGCAGAAGCGACACGCTACAAAAGTGGCAAGTTTTATGCTGATACTGCGCAACAGAGTGTATGACACGAAGAAGCCAGATATACAAATACAGAGGGAAATCAAGTCGAAATTTTCAAGTTTTCGAAACAGGATTGAACATGTCATGTCCTTTGTCATAGTACTTACTACCCTTGATCGGTGAAGTCTCAGCTGCTGCGCCTGGCTCTTTCATTTGTCTGTTTGGCAACTGACGTAGAATCTATCGGCTTATTTACTCAATGCAGGTGCGTGGATACAAATGAGCAAAATATCAATCCTTTTCCTCCTGCAACAAGGATTTCGATCTGCTGGGACAGTAGTCATCATCCTGTCAACTGCACATGACTCGACCTTCATATGGAACCGAAACAGCTTCAAGGCCCTGTGAAGCCTTCCACCTTTGAGCGTCCAGCTTATCTTTGTAGTGGGTCGTCTTGTGGAAAGACGATCAAACAAAGACCGGGCAGACGCAAAATGAGAGTGGGCACGCCAAGTCCATGACCCTGTCTCTGACTCCAAACATGACAAAATACTAGAAGGCAAAATGGGTGGCCTTGAGCAACGCAGTCAGTCATGAGCAGCACAGTCAGTCATGGACAAGCTCTTGGAACAAAGGCTCCGCGGTCTGACGTGGTCCCATATCGAATGTTGCGTGCAGCGCTCGACTCGTAATGATACGATGAACGACTCATCGCAACCAGCAGCCTCGTACCCACATCCTCTCGCCAATCTGTCGTAGGTTTCTCGGAGGTCAGCACCTGTGCCGTGCTTAAAGATGATCAAGATTGCATCTCGATGGCAGCCGCCGTGCTTTCACCGGATCAGCCCGCCTCACTCATCTGTCCATCGCCTCAGCCTGGGGTTCAGATCAGATCTCTCCGCATCTCCAGGGTTGCTGCAGGGCGGATGAAGCTGTGACGTTGTCTCTGGCCACCAATCAATAGTGTCGCCCTAATTGCCGCATTAGGTCAATTCTGGCATCTACCGAAAGGCAACCTCCGTAACGCCGTGTGCCGTGAGTGTGCTCAATTCTTGCAGTCCAGACTTGCTCTGCAGCAGCGAAGGTGAGATCGTCGAATGCTGTAGTGAACAGAATCTGCGTGCACAACTCCGTGGAAGTGGAGTCGAGCGAGACTTATATACCACCACGACAACACTCGGGTTCGCGTTCGGCTGGCCTGCCATTCCTTTCCGCGCACCGGGGTTTGGTCCGGCGTGCCTCGCGAAGAGATGCACGATCTGTGTTCCTGATGGTTAGAGGATTTTAGGCGATGGGGATCGGACGACACGATCTTGCGGCGGGCTGAGCCGTTGCGTGGGTGAGCCAGTGCGCTGAGGAGGTCGGGTTCGTGTTCTCTTCGCTCGAAGCGGTAGCGCTCGAGAGTGTGACGCAGGGCGACAGCCTAGCGAAGATCGACCACCACCATTTCGAAGGTCAAAAATCGGAACTGACAATCCATAGTCCAGGACTCCGGTGTTTGACCTTGTAACATGCCATTCGCTGCCTTGTGGAGTCAGCGAAGTCCTTTTGGGTGAGCGGATGTCACTCGTACTGGTCCGCACGGGTAGCTACCTCTGTCCGCTCCCGTTGTGCCTCCATGGCTTCAACACATCAATCCTTCGTGTCTTTGTCTGCGGCCCAGAGCTCGACCTGCAGGGCACGCAGAAAAAACGAACGTAAAGTGCGGGTGGTGGCGCAACGAGGGACGTTCTGTTGAAGCAGCCGTGGCAGCGGAGGGCGCAGAGAAAAAGCAATGTGTATGGGGCAAGTCGCTCGTTTGGGTGATTCGCCTCGAGAGAAAAGAAAACGCAAAGACACGTCGCCTTGTACCCTGGTTCCACACAGACTTTTGCAGCCGAGATGGACTGTAAGAAGAAATCTGAAGGATGAATGCACTGTGCATCACAAGGATGCGTTGATCATCTGTATTGCTTGCTGCAGCTCAACCACCGTCACGGATCTGGAGCAGCAGCAATGCAATCCTTCGTGGACCGGATTCAGGAATGACTGCAGTCTCCAGACCGTCTGAGCTCGCCTCGACCATACTCGTAAGCGCCGAAGTGAGGTTGCCGTATTGTATGCATGTGAGAATAGCGGGCTGAGGAAATCAGCTTGACTATTACGAGAAGTCGGCGCAGAAGATTCACAGGCTGAGATACTTTGTGTAATTGTCTTGACGTCGACGGTGATACAGGCACATGATAATTCACGCAGAAGGTGTAGTGATCTATCTTACCAACAGCTGATGTGCCGGAAAGGTTGTCAAAGGGTAAGCTGCCATGCTATGAAGCACAAGTTCAGAAGCAACGATGACAGCAATGGCCCCTGAATGACATAAATTGTATTTCAGCATCCAAATTGCCATGTTATTCGTCTGCGGAACAATCGCGATTGTTGTGCTGACCAATGTGCAGCACATGGGTCTGATCGATCCTAACGACCAGGATTCCCTTATGCCCGTAGTAATGGGAGCGGCTGTCACTGTGCCGCGCATCGGCTTGATAGTTCCGCGAGCGGTGTCATTGATGAAACGACAACGAGGGTGGAAACAAGGTCGCGATGGATTTGTTTTGCCTCATATCGACGTCGTTCATGTGTGCACGAGCTACTTTGATAGCCTCTGAGCTCCGCAAGTTTCGTCCAATGCAGACACGCGATTGCCGCCCTGCGAAGGGCGAATAACCTGTGCCGCTTTGATGCTCGGCAACCTCCAAAATGAGGCCATTTTGACGCAGCGGCACGGTACGCTCGCTGTGCCATGTCTGTCGGCGTAGCATCAGCGCACATCGGCAGGCTTAGGCCGTAATTCGGCCACTAAAAGGCGTGTGCCCCACCTGTCACAGAATTCGAGATGTGCCTGAAGAGGTTAGCGGCCAGCGTATTTGATAGATACTGTGGTGATTTGCTCCGATGCGGGTGCTCCACTGTACTCGCTAAAGCCCAATCCGGACGGCTAGAGCAGAAAAAGGGGGGTGCTGATGAGGATCACCAACCTCTGGCTCCCAAAAAGATCTCGACCATGCGCGTCTTGTCGATTGCTGCATTGGACCCTGAAAGCCGGTAAAAACGATATCTCTTTTTCTCGTACCGCGCGCGAAGATCACTAAGCCTGGACATTGCAGAATCAGGACCATTAACGGTTGCGGATATGACGATCCTTGCTGGAAAGGAATTGCGGCTGTTCGAGGCACCATCGCTTGGCCTGGGAGTTGCGAATTTATGAAACACTTTTCGGCAGTCAAACGGCTCGCTCCAGCATCGTCGTACGACGCACAGATAGATTGTGAGCTGGGGTTCTAAGACATGCACCGCCTCGCTGCATGGGAATACACCTGTTTCGGTCGTTGCCCGTGTGCCATTACCCAGAAATGGGGACCATGCAGAGGATTGAGGTGTGATTCGTATCAGGATCGAGAATCGTTATGAGTGGGGACGGCAGATGGCAAATCGAGTCGAGCCGCCCTGGCTTCAGTGGTAAGCATCGTCACTCATCATGCAGATGAGTGGTTCGGAATACTCCTGTAGTTGCTGATCCTGTCGACTGCTTCGCGTCTTTCGCTCTCTAGGAGTAGTGTGCATGTGAAGAAGCAGGGCTCTGCTCCTACTGAAATCACCGATGTTCCAACATACCCAGGAACAAGAGATCTTTTTAGTGTTGCCCAGACCACCCGAGTTGTCGCGCACACTTTTTCGAGTATCCTGCTGAGAGACAAGCCACCAGCGTGGTGCTAAAGAACGAGGTAGATGTCGCCGCGGAAACTACAGCATTCTACAAAATCCTATCACAAGGTGCACCTCGGGCCTTACTGCCAGCATGTGCCGCTTTCATGCAGTAGTTGTGAGGCTGGAAGGCACTCACATCAGGAGAGTGGGGAGTAGCGGCAAGGAGCTGCAAGCTACTTGTTCGCTCGCGTGTCTGGCGACGACATTCGAAACTGAGGGCGATAGTCTGTAAGACTAAAGAGCTTTGCGTGATTCCACCGACCATGTCAAGCACATGGTGAGGCCAACGCATGCTCAATGCAGACCGTGATTTGACAATGCCATTGTTCTTCAACATAATACACATAATACAACACGTACATGTAGGTGTATGTTGCTTTTGTGAAAAGGCTGTGCGACAAAGGATAGGCTTGAAGGAGCAGATTCGCTGCCAGTTTCGAAGTCTGAGATGTTTGACGTTGAAACATCTCGTAAACAGCATCTCGCCCCGATGTACTCGAGCGGGGTCCTGCACGATAACCGGCTGTGCACACGAACAGGCACAGTGCCGTAAAGAGGTGAGTCCCACATTGACTGAGTTATAATAGGGCGAGTGGGTGGCTCCCGAGCTCTGCTAGTGGTCGCTTAGAGCAACGCCTTGCTCGATATCATGCCACGTCGCGTGCACGCTTAGCGAATGCTGCGTAACACGGAAGATCCAATTTTCGATCAGATGGCCACTCAGCGCACACGCAATACATGATCTCCATAACAGGAGGATTATTACCGGCAGACGACCAGTGCGTTGAGGGTGGACAAGAATTGATAGCGCCACGGAAGATTCCATGCAGGTTCCACGTTAGATGTAAGCCACAGATCTAGCGTCAGTGCTCCTGACATGTTCTTGGCATGAACGGCTGCCAGTTTTGTGGTACTCCGGGTGAAGCTTTGTGAGATCAGGCCACATCATATCGATATGGCAGCGATGCAGTAGTCCGGAGTTCGCGGTAATCGTCGTGGTTTTGTGTGTGAGCGTACGTTGCACTGGGTTGCACAATGCACTCCCGAAGCCTCGGAAATCAACACGTTCGAGGAACAAAGAAAATCAAACAGCGAGTCCAAGTCAACCTTGCGCGTGTACAATGATCGTCTGAGCGGGCATTTGCTGGCCGCTAGTCATGGTGGACTCGTTGCATTGTTTACTTTGTTGGACATTGTGATGTTCTGAACGGCCAACGAATGGATGACTCGTTCGACCTGGAAATCGATATCCTGACGTTGCACTCCCGTTTGGTAGCGTGGTTGCGACCAATTCATCAAAGAGGCAGTCGGTACCGCTGAAAGATTCTTGGGTCGGTACCACTTGCTCACGTTCCAAAGTTGTCTGACAGCACGCCGCGCAGCCGAGCAGCAGGAATGAACCACGATCTGTGAAAGAACATCGCTCGCAACCGGTTCCAGGTCCTGCGATGATGCTGGTGGCCCACCGGTGCCCACATGTTGCACGGGACTGTGCGAAATGTGCTGGAGCAGGAATGATGCCTGGACTGGCGACCCGCAAGCCACATGTGATGGTCTGACGTAATCGAGCGGTTCCACAGGCTTGGGGACGCGTTGGTGGTTCCCCGGTCAAAGTGGCCTGACCTGCTCACTTGACGGAGGTCTTGCCCGCGACTCAGAAGGCGTCGAGCAAAGCTGTTCGGTACCTCACGCAACGATGAATGGCCGGCGTACCGTCCGCCGCCCCCGCTAACGTTAATCCTGATCGTGCCGCGGCCGATTCAGATTGAGCAGCACGCCTGCACATGGCGATTCCCGATAGGGCCGGCTTGTGAGTTTGCGAGTGATTCGAAGCGGCTAGGCGAGGTACCGCGTATTGAGACGGTTGCTGCCCAACGTGCTGTGGCTGTCGCGGGCTGGCGGTTCCTCTCGTACCGACCTGCTGTGGCCGCGAAAACTACAGGCCCTGCGCTGGTGGCGCTCGACGCATTCTGAGTGACATGCCCTGTCGCCGCCAAGCGAAGGATGACAGACGAACGTGGGTGCAAACCCCCCGTAATGCAGCGGTGGGGCGCTCGGCTTCCATCTCGATCGCAGCAATAGTTGATTCGTCCCACATCATCGGGCTGTTCCTAAGATAGTATGGCCGAATCTCACCTCGTGTCCGCAGCGTCGCTACTGGCGCGGATGCAGCCAGCGTTGCCCACCCCCTGCTGCAACGGCGGCGGATCGAAGATAAAGAACGCGAACAAAAACCCAAAATGTGCGCCAGTTTGTGTTGGCGGAGCGATTTCCGCACTGCAAGTGCCAGCAAGTGCCAGCAAGTGCCAGCAAGTGCCAGCAAGTGCCAGGACTGTGCACGAGGGGCGCTGGGCTCGCAGCACTGCAGGCGCTGATCCCACGCCAGAGAAAGCGTGCTGTGCTGCTTTGAGGGGCGAATGTGACCGATGGAGCTAGGAGTTGCAAGGGCAGATTCGCGTGCCGCATATCCTTGCCTTCCTACTCGACGCTTTGGGGAGGCTGCTGGAGCTGTGGAGAATCATTGCCCAGTAGGCAGCGTTGGCCGCCCATATCGTGCCGGGGGCAAACATCAGATGTGCTGGTGTCGAACATCCTTGCGCGCTCACTGCAGAGGCTCGTCACACTTAGCGATTACTCGCTGCCGGGACGGTTCATCTCCGATTGCATCTGCTTTAGCCGTCAGTGCCCCAGCATTATTCGTTTCCTTCTCACACCATGCTTGCAGGCGAGACGAGGCGCTGAGATCCGAATCGACCAAACTGTCAGATCAGATCACGGGACTAGCTGCTATCGCCGCCTTCGCCCAGGTCACACCCGTCGAACGCTCTTTCACACCACTCGAGACGCCATCGCCGCCCGTTTGAACAAAAGCTGCGCACTGCAAGAGAAGGACCGACAAGTGCGGCCATTGTGTGTGTTTCGCCTGGACCGACCCCTCCACGCCATTGTGCCTGCGACACTACGTCAGCCACCGACACCACCAGGAAGGAGCACCACGACAGCTATCATCGACTTACTGGCCGGCGAGCCTCTCACCTATCGACTTTCTGTCCTGTGAATTATCGCGAAGAATCAGAGACTCAGCGACGAATCTGACGCTATTTTCGGTTGTTTTGTTGTCTGTGGAAGGATTGGGAATCACGACAAGAGCCTTCTGGGACGGACTGGGAGGAACCTTCCTGGCCGTGTTGTTTCCTGAGGAGGGAACGGTCGATCAGTCGCGCCGTTGACGTTGTGCGGGAAGGCACATACCCACGATCCCCGCCTCGCTGCAGCTGTTCGCAGTCGAACCTCGACGCTGTACCATCACCAAACGAGCGCCGTCGCTCGTTTTATTTTCTTGCCATGGAGGCACCTGATGTTGCCAGGCAAAGGTACGCTTGTTGCCGTGCTTGAAGTTACAAATCACTAACATTGCTGTGGTAGTGTTGGCCTCCCCTCAATAAACCATATGGATCCCAACAGGTTCAAGCGGGAAGAAAGCGAATACCAGCGAAAGCTTTCGACTCCGTCCATGGTCAGCCCGTTGCACCCTCACCCGGGGCCGTCGCATTTGCACGGCTCCCACCAATCTTCGCCCGCCAGCGCAGTACCCGGTTCGCTTGCTGGTCTACTATCGCCCCCGGAATCACGCAGGACCTCTGGCGACGAGAAGGACGTTTACAAGCAGGCAGCACGACAGTCGTTGCCATCGATATCTGAGGCTTTGGGAGCAGAGCAAACGCTCCCTTACCCCGGACCTGTCCCACCTCCACCCTCTGCCCCAGCACCAAGCTCTCAACATTATGCACCAGTCACTGCAACTACATCGCCCTCAGATTCGCGCAAGAGGCCATTCGAGCCAGACTCTTATAGTGCCCAAGGACCTGCCAATCCGTTCTCGCACCCGCGCAGTCCTTACATTGGTGCACCCGCTTCTCAGGTGCCACCCCCACCACCACCTCAGGAAGTACGGCCACCATATGAGCCACGACCCTACTCCACACAGCAGCACAGCTCAAGGTTGCCTTCACTGCACCCCATCAAGACCACCCGATCACCACCGCCTCCAGTTGCTCGACCAAACCCGCCGTATTCTTCGTACCCACCAGCGCCTACGCCGGCTTACGAGCCTCCTGCTCCTCCACCAGCTGAACCTATGAATCATCAATATGGCTACTCGCAGCCACAGTACGCATCGTATCCGCCCTCCGCTCCTGCTCCACCTGGACCACCCGCAGCATACCCCCCTTCGACTGCAGCGTATCCTCCACCCTCTCGGTACTACCCCACGTCATTACGCGATAACACTGAAGCACGCCTTGAGGAGAAGAAGCTCAACCGTGCCAGCCTGGCTCCATATGGAGAGTCTGTCAAACGTCATCTGGACAGTTTTGACCTTGAGGCGTCTCTGAACGAGGTATGTATCAATAAAGTTTTTTGTTCTTTACCTTGCTAATTGTCATAGATTGCTGATGGCTGTGGGCATATTTCGGAATTCTCGAAGGTTTACCGTCAGAGAGCCCATGAAAATCAGCGTATTGGCATGACTCCTCAATCGATACCAAAGCTGGAAGAGATCGAAGACATGATCAAGCAGGGAGAAAGGGTACAGATGTCTCTCCAGCGCATGAGAGACGTCGTCTTCAATCACCAGCAGGCAAGTATGGTCGAGCCACCTCAACAGGCTCACTATCGACGCACCAACGGCTACGATCACGAGACATCAAGCAACTACGGTGACGACATGAAGAGTGTTGGTGGGTTCGCCGGCGCTGACAACAAGACACGGAAACGAGGTGTAAGTTTTCAAACAAGAGTGCTCGTCCTGTTCTTGCTAACCTCGCGACAGCGAGCCGCTCCTCCTGGCCGATGCCACAGCTGCAACCGTGCAGAGACGCCTGAATGGCGTAGAGGCCCTGACGGTGCTCGAACCTTGTGCAATGCTTGCGGTCTTCGTAAGTAACACTTCACCACTTCTATCTTCAACGCTGACATTGATCAGACTATGCAAAATTGACCAGGAAGATTGGCAAGGATGCCATGACAAGTTCTAACCTTCGGCCGAAGTCCATCGATCATGGTTCTCCAGCCGTATGAGCCAAGCCACCCTGCAATAAAGGTCGATCCAACTGAGGCTTTCCGCGTATTTCCGAAAACATGCGCTCCGCTCTACTGAAATATCGTTCCTATCTGGATCGACCGATCTTTCCGTGATCTATCCTCCGAACGGCCTGGGACCCACATACGCTCGGTTTCTTATTGCATCTTTCGCTAGCATTGCAAGCATGTCGTGGTTCATCATTGGAGCGTTGGCGCAAGGTTCAACATGATTGCATTTACAGGCTGTCTTATCAGAGACAGAGCCTTTACATTTTAATGATCGGAGCATCTTATTCGCCATTTACGCCATCTTACGCGGGCTCGAAAAGAAGCACGGAGACGTGCGGCGGAAGTGGACAGACGACCTGTGTCGTGCAGAGGCTCAAGGAGCTGCGGGCGTTACCAGACGCCTACCCAATCGTGAAGCCTCGAACCTCAGGTTTGCTCGGAAGATGTGGTTGCTGCCGGCTATTTGAGTTTTTTTTTCGCTGTTTTATACCAGCGACAGTTGCATTTTGGCACTTGCGCAGGGGCTGCTAGGCCCCACGACTGGTCCACGGCGTTTTATCACCCATGATCCCCTATCAGGGCGGATCCATCATAAGCTGGCGTTCGAGGTTGAGAAAACTTGCCATTGAGCGAGGATTGTAGTTCGTGGCATCTTTGTACAACCTGCACTTTGCTAGAAGTGCCAAATACGTCACAAAGATTGTCGTTTTGCAGATATCACGCGGCTGTTAGGCCTAGCAACGTGAATGCTATACTTATCAAGATCGCACTGTACCTATTTTGCATGTTGCAAAGCATCGTGATGGGAAACTAACAGTGGAGCCCACCGAGTCAAGCAATGCGTTCACATGTCTCAGCGCAGGGCCAAGCAAACACAGTAAGTTTCGCGGGCGGCAGCACAAAGATGAGTCTGTCACGCCACTTCCGGCGTCCATCGTGACACAGAGTGAGATCTGATCAAGGAATCTTGCGCAACCGCTGCCTGTCCCACTTCGGAAGCATGCACATAGCCGAGACGAGCGCGCACACGATAACAATACTGTCCCAGCACTCGACTCAAGACTACACAGGCCTGGATGCACAACAGTCACCACCGGGTACGTACACCGCATCACTGTTACGAGAAGCAGCGAATGGGTCAAGGCTGAGGGCACACAGGCAGATCGTCAATATCCCGCACGTCTGGAGACGGATATTGTCGTAACGACAGATCTCAGATCGACTTGTTCAGATGTGTATCGTGTGGAGTAGCCAGATGCGGTAGTACGGCACGAACGCTGCCCGTCACCGATTATCAAGTCTGCCTTCGCCCCCTTTGACGTCCATGGCGCGGAAACTGACAGTACCGGTCATATTGAAGTCATGCGGAAGCGCTGGCCGCGGCGCGCTGGTGGCTGTCACTTTGGTAGTGGCGTGGACTTCGATGCACGGGTTGAGCGTTGCGGGCCGCTGATAACGGTCGCGCATAGAAACTGAGCATGGGGTTTGAGAGACGGCAGAAGGTTGGTGCTTACACTGCTTGGGCTGTGTTGCGTGCTGAAAGTTTTGCTGAGATGTAAGGGTGATGTCCTGGGTTTGAACTTTGACGGCTCCCCTCGATTGCTCAGGGAACAGGCGTTCTAACTTCTGACAGATGTTCGCGCGCGGCTGCACTACGTATGCACATGCGTGCACGGTGACGGAGATGAACGCTCAAAGTTTATATGAATGGGCGTCTCTCTGTATGCACCTGCACTTGCATGGACGGCCTGGGTATTGAGGTAAGTTTTTTGGTACCGAGTGCTAGCTCTTGAATCTCATGCATTTGAATGCTAGCTACATCTCCTCGAAGCTTGCGTCTCTTGAATGCTCCATGCTTTACTATGGGCATTTGTTTGGTGCGCAATTTCTGCGAGACGCAGAAGAACTGCTCTGTAGACAGTGCTGAAAGATTAATCAACATCTGTGGCTACACATAACTTACGTGCTTACTCAGAGATCCCTTCTCTTGGGCACCTGCTGCAGCCACCTGGCTGACACCACGATAATGTCGATAAAGATGATGTTGTGGTGATTGTGTTCTAGATCAAAAACGTCACTCGGGTCGTCGCGGCTTGCCGGAAAGAACGTTCTCTCACATTTGTCAGCCACACTACACCGGCTCTAGCTGCCCTTCTTCCTGACGTTCGATATTGGCGCTTCGAAGTCCCGTCATCACAATTCCTGCTTGTTCGCGACGATCTTGTGCGCACTGCGGACACAGCCTCGCCTTGCCTGTCGTTGCAGGTATTCCACTCGTTCGCTGCCCCACTAATCTTAAATCTGTCGTGCTTCCGGAAGGAGGGGCAAGCGCGCGCGCAAAACCACCTATTACCATTGTTCAACGTCTGCGGACCGTTCGTTTCTCCGAGTTCTTGTCAGGATGGGCCTACTGTGAGACATGTGCGGTCAGCTAGGTTTACAGTTGCTAATGCGGGGAAAGTGCTATTGGGACGCCCCTCGAGTGGCCGGAAGCTAAGGAGGTGGCCAGTCATGTGAGATCATGGGGCATTGAAGTATGCTTGGAATATCCCGTTGAAAGGCATGACAGCTCACGTGCTCTGCAGCAATTACTGGCAATCTGGCGCGACTACAAGGGCAAAGAAAGAGATGCACTGTTATGGGGAGACGAGGTACATCCTCCACTGGACTGCTTTACAGACATGGACTGACCGGCTGCAAGATCGAATATTTGGTGGTCTGCTATGATCAGAACAACCACAAAGTTCGGTTGTCGCTTCGGCAGGCCGACATTCTTGCGGCGCTAGCTACGGATGAGAAGCTTCTTGCTGAGGGTGGAGGCGTCCCTGACGTGCAGACTGGCGACCAAAAGTAGGCCCATCCCACAAGAACATCGATCAGAGCTAATGACAGTAGAGGCATATCAAACCCTGCACCTGTCTTCCATCCCGAGTTTGGACGTTTCATGCTTGAAGCCACCCCTGGAAAACCCTGGGGCATCGGCTTCAAGGATCTGTTGGACGTAGAGCCTAACATGAAGTGGAGGTACGTGGCCCAAAAAGCTTTCTGCATATGTGATCTGACCGCGGTTTGTACAGACGGAAGATTGCCAGGGAGCACATGGAGGCGAACGAGTACCCAATTACACTGACAACGTTCCCCCGGTTGGGCAACAAGGACACTCTAATCCCAGACTACCCACCGTCAGGCCCGAAATTGCGATCACAGTTTGTACCGGATGAAATTGCGAATCCTCACATTCGTTTCCCAACACTGGCCGCGAACATTCGTTGGCGCAGAGGCAGGAAGGTGCAGGTGAACGTGCCCGTATTTAAAGATGAGAACACACCGTGGCCGTGGAAGGACCCTACTGTCAACTACGACCTTCATAACTGGCCTGAGGATGATGACGTTCGCAACGGAGCTGCGCCAGACAACTTCATCCACATGGATGCTATGGCTTTTGGTATGGGTAGCTGCTGCCTGCAGATCACCTTCCAGGCCAAGAACATCGAGGAGGGGCGAACGATGTACGATCAGCTCAGTCCATTGGGCCCAATCCTTCTTGCATTGACTGCAGCCACACCTATCTACAAGGGGTTCTTAGCCGATACCGATGTGCGTTGGAATCAGATCAGCCGGGCGGTAGATGATCGTACGCCAGAAGAGCTTGGAGAGCAAGTAAGTTTAGGATGAAAATACTATTGACCTTCTGCTGACTCAAGGTAGCCTCTCAAGCACGATCGTTGGCGACTTCCCAAGTCTCGTTACGCTTCCAACTCAACATACATCTCTCAAGATCCACGCCTACGGAAAGAATACTTAGACCCTGACCTTATCATTGACGAAGATCTCAAGCAGCGCTTGATCGAAGGTGGCATGGACGACGCCCTCGCAACACACTTTGCGCATCTCTTCATCCGCGATCCCATTGTTGTCTTCAACGAGGACCTCAAGGAGCTCGACCTCACCAAGGCTGACCACTTTGAGAATCTGCAATCCACCAACTGGCAACACATGCGCTTCAAGCCTCCACCAATCGGATCTGAGATCGGTTGGCGAGTCGAGTTCAGACCAATGGAGATCCAGATCACCGACTTCGAGAACGCTGCTTTCTCCATCTTCATCGTGCTCATCACCCGCGCGATCCTTTCCTTCAACCTAAACTTCTACATTCCCATAGCACGAGTCTCTGAGAACATGGAGACGGCACACATCCGCGACGCCGTATCGAGCCAGAAGTTCTGGTTCAGGAAATCGCCTTTCCCTGCACAGCCCGCCAGCCGCTCGAGTGGAACCGGTACATCGACACCCGCAAACATGCCAAGTCGCCCGCCTACACCCGGTCCCGTCGAAGACGAGTACGAGCAGATGAGCGTCAACGAGATTATCAACGGCCAAAACAAGGATGGTGGTTTCCCTGGTCTGATCCCGCTGGTCGAATCGTACCTCAACAGCATGAACGTTGATGTCGAGACAAGATGTGATCTGGCGACGTACCTTGATCTCATCAGAAAGAGAGCGAACGGCACCTACTGGACGGCTGCCAAGTGGATCAGGAATTTTGTGCAAACCCATCCTGATTACAAGAAGGACAGTGTGGTCAGTGATGAGATCACGTACGATCTTGTGAAGGCGGCCGAACAGATCACGAAAGAGGAGGGACGTGATGGGTTGGGTAAGGAGATGTTGGGCTCGCGAAGGTAGATCTGTCAGTCGTTGAGTGGCTTGCATTAGACGGTAGGGTAGATGGTCAGCATGGGTACACCTGAGAACAGCATTGCATCACAGCATTTCATCATTTCGTCCATCACCTTGGCTTTTGGAAATTACATTCAGTACCTTTGAGCTTCTTGCCGGTTTATGTCTCCTTTTCCACTCTCCCCCGAAGTTGCAATCGATGACGCCCTATGTAGCTCGCTGAGTACTATTCTTAGTCGCATCTGGTCTTTTTCGAGGTGACGTCTGAAGATCCAGGAGGGAGGTAGCGAGGTCGACTACTCCACGTGACTCGGTTGCTCCGAGATGAAGAGTGGTAGACCATCGGAGTTTTCTCGAGGCAAGGCTTCTGACCGACTTCCGCGTTTGGTCTGGACGCTGCACGGCGCTACTGCGGCAGACCAAGGTCCACCACGGGTTCATCTCCCGAGACAGGCACATGGCAACCGGACTGTCACCGCATGCAAACAGCCAGCGAACGTGCTCGGTTATCGATAGGAGATTAGGGAGATATCATTGTTGATGGTTCGATGAACCAATGACTGCATTTGCGAACGACACTCCGCCGACACGACGATCACTGCGAGGATGAGGCCTGCAGCGGGTGCGGCATCGAGGTTCTCGGTCGCACGGCGCCTCTTTGGGCTCAGACCAGCGCGGCTAAGTAGCACTGGCGCGGCCGTTCAGGCCAAGGCAGGCGCAAGACAGCTGTGGGCGCCTCCAACACCCATCGTCCTCCTCCCTTGTCGACGCTGAAGTTGCTTCTTCACGATCTTGCGCAGAAAGCGGCGTGTCTCAGTCTCAGGTCTGTGGCGCAGCGTCTCCGGCGGCCTCCCGATCACTGAAGCACTGAAGAAAGCCAGGCCGGCCCCTGCCTCCCCTGCTCCATTAGGCTGCGTGCCTGTTGTCGTACGAAGAATCAGGCCACTTGCCCACCGCGACTGCAGCTCTTCCTCAGATTCGCTCGGATTCTCAGGCTGGAGCAGCCACGGCACGCTTGTAGCCCCTGCAAACATTCGACTCTTGCATAACCGTCACCGCGAGCTGGCCCGTTCGTGCGCGTTGGTGCACTGCAGCGGCCCTTGAGCGCACTCGCTGTCCGCTCTCTAGAGGATCTGGAATCTGGATACATGGTGACCTGATCCGAGGCTCCTGTGCTGGTAAGACGGCGCCTTTCTCCTTGTAGCCTTTCTCTGTATGCACTTCTAGTCTGGCAGCCATTGCGCGCAGCAGCTGTGCGCTCTCTGTTGTTGTCGTCGTTCCCGTTGCTCCTCGCATGTCACTGTCGCAGTAGACTGCCCTCGCTGCCCACCACGCCCGCCCACGCTCATGGCGACTGACGCCCACGGCAGCCCTGCCGACGAGGTGCTGGAGCTGGAGAGGATCGCCGTGCGTGCTGCCGCCTAGTTGCTGTTGCTATTTGCGTATTGTTCCTCACGATCGCTGTGCTAACATGGCGCAACACAGGTTGGCCCATATTGCGTCGCAGACTTTGGCTTCAACGCGAGCCCCCAGCAGCAGCCGACACACAGTCGCCCCGAGCCCCCGCCGCCGCTGGCGAGGACCAGCACCGACGGCAGCAACGGCAGCATCGGCAGCAACGGCGCCATGGAGGACCCCATGATGTCGAGCGACTTTCCCTTCGGCGGCATGCGCGGTCCGTGGCTGACCACCGCCGGCGACGACATGACGCTCCAAGCGCCCGCCGACGACCTCACCAGCTGGAACGAGTGGATGCAGTACAACCCCGCTGCTGCCCAGAACACGATCAACTCCCAGCAGTCGCAGCCGCCCATGACCTCCGCGCAGCCGACCGCCGTGCCCACCACCGCGCCCATGTACGCGCAGGCCGGCGCGCCCTTCACCTTTGGCGGGCCCGTCGACATGCCTGCCGCCTTCGACTTCAGCGGCAATCCCCTCAGCTCGCCGTCGACCGTTGACCCCCACCAGCAGAGCTTCTACTCGCCGCCCGCGTGGACCCAGCCCCCGCCGCAGCAGCAGCTCTACACGCCCACCGCCTTCGCCCAGCCCGGCCCGCCTGCCTCGACGCCGAGCCTCCACCACAGCCCTGGCTCGCTCAACAACGGCACGTCGTCGTCGCACTCGTCGCCCGAGCCCGCGACAAACTCAAAGAAGAGGAAGTCGACCGAGGACACCGACGACTTCGACGATGTGTCGGCAAGCAAGAAGGGCGGGTCGCAGCCGCCGAAGAAGACAGCGCACAACATGATCGAGAAGCGGTACCGAACCAATCTAAACGACAAAATCGCCGCCCTGCGTGACAGCGTGCCGAGCCTGCGCGTCATGTCACGGCCCAATGGCACCGAAGAGGACGACGACCCGGAGGACCTCGAGGGACTCACGCCTGCGCACAAGCTGAACAAGGCCACCGTTCTCTCCAAGGCCACCGAGTACATCCGTCACCTGGAGAAGCGCAACAAGCGCCTGACGGACGAAGTTGCCACCCTGAAAGGACGCATCGAGAGCTACGAGAAGATGGCCATCTCCGGGCCCATGACCCTGCACGGTACTGTCAGCACGCCTGACGGCAGCAGGTTCCAGGAAGATCCGTTCGTGCATCCCATGGCACCCCTAGGACCTCCACAAGGCATGATCCCCGTGCCGGACAACATCCGCGCCCTGCAGCAGGGACTGCCACCGCAGCAGCACTACGCCCACGCATATCCACAGTACCCTGGACACGGCCGTCCGGCTCCAGGCCCGCCAATGGTCAATGGACGCCGGAGCAGCGCGATGATGGGCAAGCTCATGGTCGGCTCTCTCGCCGGTCTGATGATCCTCGAAGGATTTTCTTCGCGCGAACAATCGCAGGAAGAGCCATCTGGCCGTGGTCTGTTCGCTCTACCCATCAACCTCTTCTCGATTCTCTCCCCCACTACGTCTTTCGGCAGCACGACACACCAGATACCCATTGCGAAGCTGCTCCTTGTTTTTGGCGCTTTCTTTTACATCTTCTCTCCATTCTTCGAACCCAAGCCTAAGCAGAAGAAGAAGACGCTTCCGGCTTTCATGTTGACACCTGCGCCATCACTCGCATCTCCTGTCGAAGTTCGTCGCAAGGCGTGGCTCACTGCCATTCAGACTGTCTGGGTGCCGCAGCACAACTTCATCCTCGAGCTTGCAGCACTGGCCCTCAAGATGCTGAAGCTTAGCACCCGCAGGATCATCGGCTGGGACGGTTACGCATACCTTACAGGCACAACGAAGGACCAGGAGATCGCACGGGTGAAGGCGTGGAATATTGCGCTGGACGCTCAGCTCACAGGTGGCGATGCCGAGATCAGCAAAAGCCGACTTGTACTGAGCTTGATGGCTTCTGGAACACTGCCAGACACACCGGCACGCCTCATGCTCAAGGCTCTGCACATTCGCGTATTGTTTTGGGAGGTTTCGTGTGCTACATACGGTGGATGGAAAGTAGTCGATGAGCTCAGTGCAAAGATGGCTCGCAGCTACTGGAACGCAGCCCGTAGCGAGCACCGCATCGCCAGCAACTCAAAGGACAAGGAAGCAGAACCGCTACCGGACCACTTGGCTATCCTGGTTGAGAAGGAGTGCGACGAGGTGCTGGTTGCAGCCATCATCCAAAGAGCCTACAACCTTGCCTGGAACCGACCGAACGCCGAGAACACAATCGTCGATCCCTCCATGGACGGAGTTGTTGAGGATTTCGCCATCAGCTCGCCCTTGGATGCACTTGCAGCATGGTACTCTAGCCTTGTTCTGAACAGGGGCCTTGCTTCCCACCTCGCAGCGAAGAAGGCGGACTCGACCGCCGACCTCGGACTCGCTCTTCAGACCGCACCTGCCAATTCACAAGCTCAGATGCGAGCCCTCGTTGCCGATGCTGTTGTCTTCGATGACGACCGCGACGCTCGCATCGCCAAAGCAATGGAGGCCCTACCTACACCTCCATCGTCGAAGGCCAGCGAGGCCGGCCTAAACCTGGTCGGCGATGGCACAATCGCAGTCGACGTTCGCAAAGCACTCACACTGGCGAAATGCCTCTCCCTCATCGAATCTCACCACCGCAGCGCACACAAGCGGGCCATCTTCGTCGTCAACAACACCTTCCTTCCCGAATGCACGACAACACTACTCAGCTTCGTCGCCGGCCATAAGATTCTCACTCGCTTCATGGAAGACCCTTCGCTACAGGCTCAGACCAGCTCTGGGCTTGAGCGCATCGCTTCTGCATTGCGAATGTGGATCGGCCGCAAGACGGGTCCCCGCGGTAACCTGTCGAACAAGGCGAGGACAAAGATTGTCGAGTACTGCCTTAAGACTAGCAAGACACTGGTTGGGCTTGCCGAGGTCGATGACGGGTATGTTAGTGCGAGCGTCAAGGATGAAGAGACCTCGTCGTGAGCGCTTTTTTTCTTTTCTCGTACGGTTGTATAGGGACTGCGGCCCGAAGGGCTCGCTGGCGTTGCACTGGAAGAACACACAGCTGTCACGGCTTTGATTTTCGGTCTTGGGTAGCCCGCTGAGCCGAGGCTTGGGCTGTTTACTTTTCGTTTGTTGATACGCTTTACAGCTAGTATGTAGATACCACTCAATGCCATCGTACCGTCACTTCAGTGGCTGGAATATCGTAAAGATACACCGCATTCCTTCACCATAACTGGGAGACATGTAGCTGTGCGTTGTTGACATCAACATTGGCTGTGCAGACAGACGTCACTAAACGACGTATACCGCACGGCCGTGGTTTCGGAACTTGCAGATATATATTGACGGCCCATGCGTCTTTGCTCGTCACTGAAGCTAATGACGAGGCCAACGAGGCATACTTGTGTTCTACGGGCTGGAAAGTTGCAACACGAGGGAAGTGGAGTGAGTTCTATATACACGACAATCAGCATACCGTTCCAAATAGGGACTTTTGCCGAGCCCCGCCGCATATACCTGATGTACGGGGCGCAGACAAGGCAGCTATAGAATTGTTGAGGGACTTGATCGGATGGGTGGAAGAGAAGGATTTTCGACGTAAGCTGAATGTTGTGCGCAGCTTTGACTGTCTCGGCTACAATGATGGCGTATGGCCTCTTTTCAAGCTGCGTGGGTGGTTATTCATGGGACGATATGTATCTGCGGGCTTGGATAGTGCTGGGAGGGAGGGCTAAGAAGTTTGGAGTATGGACCCGAAGACGGCGCGACGAGGGTGGAGGCACTGAAGGGGTCGCTGGATGCTGGTAGGATGATAGTTGAGATTAGAAGAGGGCTAAGTGGATAGCGAAGCGAGGCAAGGCTGGGGATAGCAAGGTAAGGAAGGTGGGCGAGGAACTACAGACGATCAAAATGCGAGGAAGATCGCGCTTGCAAGACCAGATAAGAGGGGGAATGAGTGAGAGATAACAAGGCGAAAAGTATTTACATTTACCATGCAATGCAACGAAGCCAGAATTGCCCGCTCCGAGCGCCTCTCGGCTCGATGGTAAAGACCGAGCATGGTTTCGAGAAGATTTGTCTGGATTAGCGTTGAAAGTGCCATAGCATATCACTGGCGTCACCACTAACATTTTTTTTACGAAGGGCTACAGACACAACAGTGTTAATTCTAGAGGTATGGCTGGAGTATCTGGAGGGTGTCCTTGAACGATATAGCGTTGGGTTCGTGATCAAAAAGGCTCCTGTATTTCTCCAGGCTTTTGCGATAAGCCTTTCCCTTCCTCACGAATTTGCTTAGCTCTCCCAGTCCGGCAGCTTGAAGTCTTGCTGATCCGCCTAAGACCATAGAACTTTCCAAAGAATTACTAATAGATATCGACAGAGTGCGTTCACGCATAGGACATCTCCTCTAGTATGCTGGGAATACTCTGATTGTCCCGGTAGAACTTTGCGCTGACTGACTCTATTATACGGGGGTAACTTCGCAATGCACATCCCTCTTATGCCGACAAATATCTGCAGGACAGTAGCGGTCGGTCCAAGGTATACTTGGGTACCCACAGCGACAACACTGCCACCAAAAGCGGCCCCTTCTCCCACCATGGGAGCTGGACGACCTTACCAGTTCGTGAGAGATCGTAATATCCGCGATTGGTAATGTTCCGCGTTCTTTATATGACTCCGAGGGCGTTTGACGCTGTCGTGGCGACTGTGCTAGGAGGTCTTCAAGGCTGTGGACCTCGATTTGGTCTCCACTGACATCGATGGTCTTCGAGCCAGCAAACTCAGAATCTCCGAAGATGCTGAGGTTGTAGCTGCCGCGGTGGACAGGTGATTCGTCTAGAGGCGACTCGAGGGTCGCCGGTAGTTTTGATACACAAGGCCTGCAAGATCTTGCTCTGCATTCTGAGCACTCGTAGATAAAGGAGTGGGGCCCAGAATGACAGAGATAGCAACTCCAGACTCTGAAAGCTTCCTCCGATTTGTGGATCTTGAAAGTGTGTCGGCAGTCCACCGGTACATATGTCTTTGCTGACGCTGAAGTTTTTGCTCGCGAGCGTTCGGGGAGAGTATAAAGAGAGCGCTGATCCTGGTTGACGTGCTCATTGACCGGAGTTTCAAGTTCTCTCTGCGCAGCCTCGACCCTCATTTTCTGTTCAAGCTTCCTCTTCTGTGATTTAGAGAGGCCTGCGAAAGGATCTCCGGCAGGCACATGGTCGGTAGCTTCAGCCTCCTTGACAATATGCCCGTCTCCTCGGGTAGTAGCTGTATCTATAGCTATAGAGTCCATCACGTTCGCCAAGACTCTATCTGGTTCCTGCAAAGTCGAGTTATAGGAGCCATCTTTATTTGCCGGAATATCAAGCATAGAAGCTGGCAGAGTCTGATCCTCTGCTTGAACCACCGAGTTTTGGTCTTCGTCTTCGTTCCCTTCCAAGCGTTGGCCACTCTTCGATCCTTGACCTTCGTCATCGCTCCCATCGTCTTCATGGCCCACCGGATCGATGGGATCCGCAATGGCTTCAGACTCTGGTGGACGTGGTGGAGGAGGCTGTTCTTCAGTTGCGCCCTTTCTTTTCGCCCTCTTCTTGCCATACCCTATCAAGCTTCCCCAATCATCATCCCCTATCAGTGCCTCGTCTTCGCACTCGTTCCACCCCGACTTGTCATTGCCAGGTAAGTCTTGCTTCTCCGTGCCTCGTGGTCTTCTCAAGATGTCTCTGGCGACATTCTCAAATAGCCCTTCGGTAGTGGCCTTGTTGGAAAATGCATTAGAGTCTTCCCCCGGGGAATCGTGTTCTCCAGATGACGGTTCGGGAGTCTTGTGCTGTTGTGTATTTGCTCTGTCAACAACGTCCAGAATTAGTGTTCTGGCATGATCAACCGCGTCGTGACTTCCATGCAGTTCGACAGGATGAAAGCCGTTTTCTGCAGGGCTGGCTAGGTCAATGCGACAGCCACTTTGCAGTACAATGTCTCCGAGAGAGCCAGAACTAACGATTGAAGCGAAAACGTGCTGAGGAATCATCATGTCTAAGGAGGAGTCTTGGCTCGAATCCGTCTTTGATGATCCACCGCCCTGTTCACTGTCTTCACTGTCTTCTTCATGCACGCTTGAAGGCACAGCGAACAATGACAGTTCCCTTTGATGTCTGCCTAGATGACCACGCAGTTGTTTCAGAGTTGGGAATCGTATCTGACACAAAGGGCATGTGTTGCCCGTGGATTCACTGCGAATTGTCGAATGGCTTTCAGAGAGAGTCAAAAGGCCTCGGCCGGCAACCAAATGGGAATGCACTTGTCGCAAGTGGGCCTCGAACTTTTCCTTGGTCTGAAAACTCTGACGACAGTCTCCGACACAGTTCCATTGTCGTCGATGCTCCTGGATCTCATGGCTGAACCATTGGCCCCGGGATTCATACGTTCGATCAGGTGTGGTGCAGTCCTCAAAGGTGCATAGCTATAGCAGTTAGTCAAATCAACGCCGTGGCTTTAAGGAGCTTACGTATGGCTGCAGATCGGTGTAAACGTGTTTTTGCCAGGCGGTGTACTTGCTGGTTGTAGTAAAGTCACGACAGAGGGGACATTCGAAAGGCTTTCCATTCTGCCCTGCCTCAGGCAAAGGTGGCGGCCGCATGGTAGACGCACCAGACATGGAAGAGGCGTACGAAGTCTGTGATTCGTGGTCGTCGGTATCAATGTCATCATTGGCGCCTTGTTCAAGTGCTCCACTCTTCAGATGCGACGCAATGGATGATGCCACAGTACCCTCGGGCTCCTTTGTTGACCCCTCCACTGCGTCTAAGCCCTCTGCAAGTCTGGCTCTATGGTCTTCTCGATAACGAAGATACAGTCTACGGCGAGATATTGCACGACCCATGCGTTCGATCAAGAATTGTTTGGCGGTGGGGTACTTGTCGCGGACGTGTTGTATATCATAGGACTCGAAATGCGAGATATCAATGTCGCGTGATTGCTTGAATAGATCATGCGGCGCAGGGTTCCGGATAGTGCTGGAAAGTTGCATGAGGTCGGTCACAAGGGTCCCTGTGCTGTCGACAAGTTGTTGCAGCTCAGTCGTTGAGACCTCGTCGTCTTCTAATTCGTCTTCTGATCCATCGCTGTCATCGCGAAGTGCGGCATCCCATGGTATCTTCCGTCCACTCAGAATTGCGTCAATATTTTCCAACTGGACTGATAACCCCTGCAGAATTTCCACGACTCGATCCTTGATGTGCGATGCGTCCCTTAGCTTGTGATTAAGGGAGCTCTTCCCTCGCTGATGAGCGCCGACATTCCCGCACCACAATCGAAATCGGCTATTCTCATCAAATAGTCCTGCAGATACTGTGGGGTCCACCGTGTTTGCAGTAGCGCTGGGATTTGTAAAGCTGTCTTGTACGACTCGAAATAGTCGTAAACACGACTGTGCATGCTCGGCAATGGTGATCGTGTTTGTCGTTGCTGCTGCAGACATTCCGTTATCCAGAGAAGTCACCCGCAAGGTGCTGTATATTGATGAAGAGATGAAGGTAGCTGGTGGAGGATAGCTGCGGGGTTACATGCATGCAGCTGCTTACGTACTTTCTCAGCCTTGTCGGCAGTCGCGTATCGTTCCTTCGAGACTCCTACCCTGACCTTGCTCGAGAAAACATCACATATCATATCACCTTTGCCGCTTGTAGCTCTGACATTGCGATGTCTGGGTTGGAGGTCGCTGGGGTCGTCCTTGGGGCCTTGCCGCTTGTCGTCTCCGCACTGGAACATTACGCAAAGGGTGTCGAGGGTGTGATTCAATACTGCCGGTACAGAATCCAGTTGCAAATTCTTGCTGATGCTGTCAAGACTCAACAGGTCATCTTTTGGAATACACTGGAGCAATTATCCACTGGCATCGTGCGCACCGAGGAGATGGCGGCCTTCATGGCCAACCCCGCAGCGCACCCAGAGATTGATGTGCAACTCAAGAAAAGGTTGAGAGGTGGATACGACGTCTATTTTGCCAATGTGAGAGGCCTGGAGACTGCACTGTCAGCGATGATGGAGAAGTTAAAGCTGGGCGTTGATGGCAAGGTTGGTACGGCCTAGGGTTGGACTTACCAATACTAACACGAACGACAGCCCCAGTCCAGCGACCCTAGTCTCTTCAAGCAGGAGTTTCGACGATTGAAGTTCAGTATCAAAAGAAGCGCTTACGACGATCAACTGCGCGAGCTCAGGCACTACAATGACAGTCTGACACAATTGACCGGTAAATCGTTATCGCTCGAGCCGTCCAGACGTCGCTCCACGCCAAACTTCAAGGCTTTCCAGGACTATGCAAAGACCATATTTCACACTTTGTGCTCGAGCCTGCAATGCACGTGTCAGAGCCACGCGGTGAACCTGCGCATCGAGCATAGAGACAAGCTGGATGCAGACGGGTCTTCGAGAGCTCCAAGTGCGCCACTCCGCTTTGTCTTTACGAATTCGTTGGGTGTTTCCAGCCAGCTCCCGCCACTGTGGAAAGAGGTGGAATTACGCTGCTTCGAGGATCTTGTCCAGGCAGCTCCAATTGTGACACCACGAGACTGCTCTACGCATAATGCAAAACGAAAAGTACGCTTTAGCATGATCAAGCCGCAGCGCATACGGGTACCTTCTGCGCCTGTGGTGGAAACTACAGCGGCTGTGTCCGCTGCATTACCAACAAGTGCTTCCATTCCACAGGTTGCCCAGATCGAAAGTCTTTGTGCGGCAATTGCTCAGATCCCTCCACAGCACGATAAATGTGTAGGGTATCTGCTCGACGATACGCAACAAAGACATGGCCTGTACTCTAGGCCGAGCAAATGTTCCCCGCAGCAATGGGTGCGGTGCACACTGGCTCAGGTCCTCTCAGGGAGCGCGGGGCACACTGCGCCTCTAAGCTTGCGTGACAAGCTCCGCATTGCTGTCGACTTAGCCTCTGGAGTTCTGCAGCTGTACAAAACGCCATGGCTAAGAGAGGATTGGACGCAAAGTGATGTCATCTTTATCTACCGTCCAGGATCCGCAGAACCCTCCATGTACGAGCATCCTTTCGTATACCGTGAATTGTCCCAATTGGCACCGCAGCAGATCATGAATACGTCCCCTACGGTGTACCGAGTCATCCGAAACCGTACATTGTACGTCCTAGGGATCGTGTTGATAGAGCTCTGTTACGGGAAACTGATACAAGGTCTCCAGAAGGCAGAGGATTTGCAATGTGATGGGGCACCTGGTGTCGAATGGTGCACAGCAGATCGTCTTCTCAGAACGAAAGAACTTGAGAACCATGTTGGAAAGCGATATGCCGACGCGGTGAGGCGTTGCATATACTGCGATTTTGGGGTGGATGACGCAGATCTCGACAACGAGGGCTTCCAGCGTGTGGTATACGAGGGCGTTTTGGAGAAGCTGGAGGAGTCCTTACGGCATATCGAAGGTTGACCGCATGACTGAACATGGCTGGGGTAGTCTGTAATAGAGTCATGCATGGACCCTTCATCGTGGCTCAGCAGGCTAGAGGCTTATTGCAGGATCTGACGCGGGTAATTTCTCCGCAACGAGTCAATTTGGCTGGGTGGAGAATGCCTGCGCAACCCGCTAATCATCAAAGGTGGTCGAAGTGGCAGGCAAAAGTCCAGATTTAGTAGCGGCTTCCAGAAGCGGCTGCGGCCAGGGCGAGGGCAACAGACAGAAGACGGCGGGTGAAGTGGGCGAGGTGCGTCCGGCGAAGAAGTTGCCGGAGCAGCCCAGAGTGCGTTCGCGCGTGGCCCGAAAACGTCGATATGCAGGGTCTCTTAGGGCGACAGAGCAGCAATTGTATCAAGGGACGACAAGGCGGCGCTGAAGGGCGCGTCAGTCGTCGGCGTCGTCAGGCGGTTCCCCAGCACTTCGGGCTCTCTCCTGAATATCCTCATCGTGCACTCGACACGAGCGGACGCTGTCTCGGTACTTTCCTGCGTTTATCCACCGTGTGTTCAGGGTTCCGTTGTTGAGCAGTCCGTCTGACCTACCCAAACGCGGCCCAAGCCTCCTGCCCCAGGATCGATAGCGGCGCCCTGGCAGGCACAGCCGTTAGACTGGGAACGCCCGTCCAAGTCGCAGTGCAGCTTCAGCGCGCTCCTCCTGCGGCCCTCGAGCTCGCTTCTGACATCGCCAACACCAGCGCGACGGTCCTCGCACGCTACCTGTTCGCTGTGCGTTTGCGAGACGAGCGCTGCCAAGCAACAGGTGCCCGGCAGCCAATAGTCGCGCCCAACTTTGACTTTCCGGCGGCTGAAACACAGCGCAGGGAGCAACTTGCGTCCACAACAACCCGAACCGCAGACTAGCCCCTGCTCTCTGCCCTCTGCTCGCCAACGCCATCTGCACTCCCGAGCTTTGGAGCCCTCCAGCCTGACCGCCTGCACGCCAGACTATGCCTTCTCGCAGCTCGCCGCCATGACCGCCGCACACTTAACGTCCTCGCCCGCAGCGCAGGCCGACTCGCAGCACGACGAGCTCCTCCAGCGCCTAAACGCCATAGAACTGCGCGCCAGCACCCGCTCAGCACCAGCACCAGCACCAGCACCAGCACCCACCGCCCGGCCCTCCCGCAAGACAGCGTCTCCCCCCAGCGACGAAGAGCCAGAGCAGACCATGTCCATCTCCACCGCCTCCAGGGTCCCTTCACACCAGCCAGTCAAGCAGACAGGCAGGCTCCCTGAAGACAGCGACAGCATGGCCGAAACGAACGCACTTGCCCGCCAGGTCAGCAACACCTCAGACGACAGCACGTCGTCACGGCGGCCCTCGACGCCTCGCTCGCAGACCGACCCTGCACCGGCTGTGACCTCAACATTTCAGACGAAGCCTCGCAACCGCTCGCCCTACGCACGCTCTCACCTACGCTCCCAGAGTGGCCACAGCGCACTCGCTCCTCCTATGACCCGAGCGCACTCCCTGCCCATCGTCATGCAGTTCTCAGCAAGCCTCCAGCCAGCTGTTGGACGCCTCACTCTCTCGCCCTCGCCCATGCCTCTCGACCGCCCCTCCTCTCCTCTCCGCTCGCCCAAACCACGCAGCCCACGCACAGTGGAGCCTCGTCTGGCGACATCTGGCCTGCAAGAACGATACGGCTCTGGAATACGTCCGGCGTCTGTGGGCTCCTTCGAGGGAGCACCCAGCGTCTGCGACATTGCCGAGGATGCAGAGCTTGAGCTCACACCTCGGGCTAGCAGCGGCATGTGCAGTCTGTACAGCAGCACTGGCTCCTTGTCGAGGCGCAGGCGGCCGGCGTCACCTCTCCACCATGTCGCCATACCTTTCGGTGCTCCACCAACCAGCACCCCCTCGGTCAGCACACCGACGTCAGCAACCTCGTCCCCTATGCTGGCGCCTTCCAAGTTCAACGAACACTACCCACCCTCGTTCGCCTCTTCGTCGGTCCCTTCCACACCAACCTCGATGCGCTCCCGCAGCCCTTCCATCTCGTCTCTCGAGACCATCGAAGATAGCCCAGATGCGGAGGACCTCGCTCTCGAGGCAGAACGCATTGCACAGTTGAAGGCGGCAGCCGACCGCGAAGACGGCGGAGAGCCTCGCAGGTCGAGCCTGGACGTCCCTGAAGGCCGTGGTCGCAGCTTCAACTTCGGCAAAAGGGACGCCAGGAAGCGCTGGAGTGTCTGTGGAGGCGAGCGACGCGTCGACCTCTCGCTCGGCACTGTGTGGGAAGATTGAACGATACTGGCTAACAAGTCGGTCTGCTCACGTGGCTTCAAGCTGCTTATACATTGCATTTGTTGGACGTTTTTAGGATCATAGCATATTTGGAGTCCGGTCTCTCGATTTGGTGTTTTTCAGCGCTTGCTTTCTCTGGGCGGTCCTGCAGTCTCTCATTCGGTCGTCAGCAATCCTCACCCCAGTCGACATGCTCCTGGGTGTGATTCACGGCCCTTCGCACGCATATGGTATGATACTTTCACGACAGCTTATGTCGACCCCAGCATGATACCCTCCTCGTTATGGAGCACGCACTGGATTTAAATAGCAAGTACCAAATAGGCTGGGTTGCGGTTCTTGTCCGCCTCGTCAATATCAAACATTTGGCAGAATGCGCTGCGTCTTACTTGGTTTGCGTGATCGGTACATGACTCTGCTTAAGGATGGCATTGTAGCCAGATGTGGAAGTCGCAGCAGTTCCAGGGTTGGAGCTTTCCGCCCCACAACGGAGCTTCGGTGACCAATGAAAGTGATGCACACGCTGACATCACGTCTTTCAGAAGCTCCATCGAAGCTTCTTGGTGGGGCGGAACGAATTGCCCCTCGACAGCTTACCCAACAGGAAAACCAACGTAAACAGACCTTTTGTGTATAAGAAGTCTGCCTTGCACCACGATCCTGCCAGATCAATTCCTTCCTTTCCACCCTACTAAACCCTTCCTTCCTGCAAGCATCATGGGCCCCATCAACTTTGGCATCATTGGCACAAGCTGGATTACAGACTCGTACATCGAGTGTGCTCAAGCTACTGGCAAGTGGAATCTTGCTGCTGTATACTCCCGCACAGAAGAATCTGCAAAGAAGTTTGCAGCAAAGTACGAGGGCCAGAAAGTTGAGCTCTACACCGACCTTAACAAGCTTGTCAACGACTCGAACCTGTCAGCCATCTACATCGCTAGCCCAAACATCCTGCACTTCGAGCAGGCCAAGCTTGCCCTGAGCGCCGGCAAGAACGTCATTCTGGAGAAGCCATCTTGCAGCACAGTCCAAGAGCTCGATGAGCTGTTCAAGATTGCACGAGAGAAGGATGTTTTCCTCATTGAAGCTTTCCGTCACACCCAGGAAGCCAATTTCAAGACCCTGAAGAAGTCAATCAAGGACATTGGAACCATCTTTGGCGCATCCATCACGTTCGCACAGTACTCCTCCCGCTACGAGAAGGTCCTTGCTGGCGAGACACCAAACATATTCAACCTCGAGATGGGCGGTGGTGCTCTTGTCGATCTCGGCGTGTACTGCGTAGCTGCAGCTGTCGACCTTTTCGGTGCACCAAAAGACGCAAAGTACTGGCCCAACATCATCGCTACAGGAGCAGACGGCGGCGGTCGTCTCATCCTCGACTACGGCGACTTCGTCGTTCACCTGTGCCACAGCAAGACCTACAATAGCGATGCGCCCTCGGAAATCTACGGCGAGAAGGGCACGCTCATCGTTCCCACCATCACAGATATCGAGACCGTCACATTGTGGGACCCCAAGACCAAGAAGAGGACACAGCTCGCTGGTCCTGAGACAAGAGTCAAGCTCAACTTGCAAGAGGAGGCTGAGGAGCACGCACGGGTTATCAACAGCAGAGATCGCGAGGCAGAGAAGCAGTATGAGACCTTATCGAGAGATATTTTGGCGGTATTGGAGAAGGTCAGGAAGGATAACGGGTTATTGTACCCTGGCGGGAAATGAGGTCGACTTGCAGATGACGACACATTATCGATTCTATACAATCGCTAATACTGAATCCTTCTTCGAGAAGTTCCTCTCCTTCCTTGCGCCATACAAATCCGGATGCGAATACGAGGTCCGATCGTCTCAACAATGGTTTAGATAGTCACTGAGCATCGCAGGGTCCAAATCAACCCAGTTTGCAAAGCAGCAACCCACCAATATTCCAAATGCGTCAAGTTCAAGAGGAACCCGATTGTCGAAGTTTGGGTTGGATGTACACTTCTTAACGGTGATCACTTTCTGTTTGGGCTCTGACAAGCTCTTGATAGGACAAAGAACGACCGTAGAGCAGCGCCGTCCAACGCTCGATAGTCGGCATGTTCCCGGTCCCGAACACGGCACTTCAAGTCACATGCAAACCGGATTCACAGTACGCGCCTGCTTGGTCACGCTACGCTCTCACACGTTACTTACAGCATTGCCGTTCCTTCCTCAAAGAAGGCTTTGAGCTTCGTCACTAAGAGACTTTCGATAACGCCGTGCGACGAACAACTCGCGCGTGAATGTGATCTCGCGATCGATCTGCAATGCCGTCATGCTTGTCCTACAATTGTCGCCGCAGTGGCTTTCGCCGCCACACCCATCATGCGTCTCAGCACCTTTGTCGCGATCGCTTAACATCACCTCAGGTAAGCGGCCTCAAAGACCTGCTCCATCATCAGTGTAACATGTCCTCAGCAAGCGGGCCTGGCCTCGTACCCGCTGACGGGCCTGTGTAACCTCGGCTCCACCCGAATAGCTAAGGTGCACAGCTATAAGCATTGTTGAACGTGGTTTGTGGAGCCTCAGATGACGAAAGCGGACGCAGTTGGCAGGAACGTGGAGCCTCGTGCGGACCTGCGCAAGTTCGCGCATTGTTGGCCGCTGGGAAGAGCTATGCGTGGAGTCTGCGTACAGTGGCCCGTTGAGTAGTTACGTGATGTTGTGCGACTAGCAAATCGAGTCAAAGAGAAATGACGGGCGGAGATGCTTCGTGAGCCAATCGGAGGAGTGTGTCGTTGTAAAGTCAGGGTAGAGATGTTCGTTGACTACCCAAAGCAGCCATGTAAAGAATGGTTTGGTGGTTCCTGAGTGGAGGGAGAAGGCGTCCATGATCCCGCTTCAACAGATTGAGCGTAAGCCAAGGATTTTGCACTTCCCGATGGGGAAAAGACTCGAACCTCTACTACCCGTAGTGGAAAGTCTGTGAGGGCAGCTCGAGGCGCGCCGCAGACCAGTGGGCGTTTGGTGGTTCATTCTGTGTCACTGACCCAGACTTACTCAGAGCTGCCGCAACGGTGGAGGAATATGCAGCCACCGCAGATGACAGACGTTTAGCTATCTCGAAAGTCGTCGGAGCATGCAGTGGAGCCCGAAGAGCCGCTCTTTCCATATGCAGGTGTATATTCTGCGCTTACCGCCCAGCAGTGAGGTTCAAAAGCTAGTGAATGACGCTAGGCCCGCAGATAGGATCTGCGGAAGGTGAACCAATCATTCCATCTCCGCACCACCTCTTCCAAACAAACACCAGATATCAGGGACTATGGACGACAATTGCATTTCGCATGGCCTTGAGGGCCCCGATAGCAATGCAGAGTGGAGAAATTCGCCTAGTCGGCCCTGTACCGCACACGAATGAGCTGATCAGGGCGCACAACTGCCGCCACTTTTACTACCACCATTCTGAATCCGTGCTGACCAAGTCGACTTACTGAAGCCAGTTCTACAAGCTCCTTTCACGATCCACCCCAAGGCAGTCCGCCGGGTATTGACTCCGCAAGACAAAGAGGTCAGAGTATGGGCAGCCATGCGCGTGTCTGACATCTGGTTGTACGAACGCGCGCGGCTGTCTACACCCATTACTTGAGGCTTGAACTACTGTCACACGCCGTCCTGTCTTGATTCCACTCGAGTACTTATACTTCTAGCCGCCGGCTGTCAATCGACTGCCTCATTCAACTCATCAGCACTTCTCTTCTCGGTATACGCAGCAAGCAATCATGCATTTCACTACCTTTTCTGTAATCGCAGCCCTGGCTGGCTCGTCAGAGGCTTTCTTTCGCATATCGTGTCCTGGGCGAGTGGCAAGGACACGGCTTGACCCTATTGTCAGCCCGGGAGCAGTCGCTGGCCATGTACATACCATTTCAGGAGGAGCGGGCTTCGCGCCTACAATGACCTATGCGGGTATGCGGGCGTCGAAGTGCTCAACATGTACTGTCAAGGCATGTCAACCCTCACATTATTTCATTGGACCGCCTCTAACACCTACCAGCAAGATATGTCCAACTACTGGACGCCACAATTATACGTCAAGTTCAAGAATGGCACCTTCATGCCAGTACCAGAGGTTGGCGATCCAGAAGATGTCACTGGTGGAATGACAGCGTATTATCTTCAACGCCGTGGCGACGATCACAACGAGAAGCTCCACGCCTTCCCAGAAGGCTTCCGCATGATCGCCGGAGACCCGTTCACACGCAGCTTTGGCAACAACTCAGCCGCAAAAGCCATATCATACAGCTGTCTCGGCGGGCCAAACCTACCGGAAACAAACAACATGCCAAACTACAATTGCCCCGGCGGACTGCGCGCCCAAGTCTTCTTCCCATCGTGCTGGAACGGCAAGGATGTCGATACCCCCGACCACAAATCCCACATGTCCTACCCTGTAGGCCAGGAGTACAACAATGGCGCCTGCCCGCCCGACTTTCCTGTCCACATGATCAGCCTCTTCTACGAGGTGCTGTACGACACGTCGCGCTTCCTCGACCAATGGGAGGGGGACCAGCATCCGTTCGTCTTCTCCAACGGCGACGCAACCGGGTACGGTCTCCACGGCGACTTCGTCAATGGCTGGGACATCGATGTGCTGCAGCGTGCTGTCGACGAGTGCACCGACGACAGCGGGCAGGTCGAGAAATGCCCCGTACTAACACAGTTCACGGGGCAGGAGTGCCAGGAGTGCCGGTTGCCGGAGCAAGTCGACGAGGTCAACGACGGGCATCTGGAGAAACTGCCTGGTTGCAATCCTGTTACTGGGCCAGGCGCGCGCGCTGTCCCACAGCAGTGCAATGACGGCGTTAAACTGGGCGTCAAGCAGACGAACTACGTCGACCTTACCGCAAGTAAGAAGTGGGAGTATGTCGGTTGCGGCCGCGACAACATCGGAGATCGCGCTTTGACCGGCCCGTCGTGGTCGCGAGATAACACGACCGTCGAGTCGTGCGTTGATTTCTGCTCCAAAGAAGGCTTTTCATACGCCGGCCTCGAGAACAAGGGCGAGTGTTTCTGTGGGGACAAGCTGAATGAGAAATACGCGCCGAGAGACGGTTTCATGGGCGCGTGCGTTATGAAGTGCACTGGCAACCAGGATCAGGTCTGTGGAGGATGGGCGGCGATGAGTGTATATCACGCATGTCCCGACAACGGACCGTGTGCGAACAATGAGGAATTTGGCAAGGCGGCGGCGACGACGGCAAAGGTTCAGAGGGCTGCAATCGAAGCTCCCGTGGTGCTAAAGAAGAAGGTTAGGAGACATCCCAGGGAGATGGTGGTTGCCTGAGGGAACACTTCTTGCCCCTCTTTCTTTCAGGATTGTGTGAATGTAATGACCGGTTGGCGCCACGGCATTGATATTGGGTTTCCGGCGTTACTCGAAGGGTATGCTCCGGTTTAGGCAATCTGTAGATGCTTGGTCAATGATACTGTGAACAACAAAACGCAAGGCTCTGGTCGGTGAGTGACACTTGGCACGGACAGCCTTGAGAAAGCAATGCATTCGTTTCTAAGCGCAATAGATTGAAAGAGACCCTAGAATACACGCCGTCAAATGGATCGCATTTGCCGCCCTCGACTCCATTATCTACTCTTCCCCGTTCTCGTCGCTCAATTTCCCGGGTGTGGCTGACACCGCTAAGAAGATACACAAAAGGTAGACGTACAACATGCCGCGCATGCTTTTCATGAGTGCCATGCAAGATGTGATGTGTGGTTTCGTGTCGAGCCAAATGATACCAATGTTCGTTTGATGCAGATGAATTGTCGTTGGCTGCTATCGTGATTCGTGGTGAGGCATTTAGCAGGTACCCTCGGCACCCTTGGAGTTCATGAGAAGGGCGACAATGAGACCGTAGAGACCTGAAAGCGAAGTCAGCGTGCGCTCATATATGAGGGTGGTGATAGACGTACCCAAGACTTCGGCGAAAATGAGAATCAGAATCATTCCGACGAACAACCTGGGCTGCTGGGCAGTTCCTCGTACACCGGCGTCACCAACAATACCAATGGCAAAACCAGCAGCCATACCCGACAGACCGACAGAGAGACCAGCACCGAGCTGGATGAAGCTGGTGAAGAGAGAAGCCTCCTGCTTCAGACCGTTGGAGATCAGAACAGAGACGACGAGACCGTAGATACCAATGATACCAGCCATGACGACGGGGATAATGTCTGCAGCGTGTTAGTCTTGTCCACCTCCGCAGCCCTGCTATATCGATAGCTTTGGGCATTTCAGGGCGCGTGCGACGTACTCTTGACGATCAGGTCAGGGCGGAGGACACCCATGGCGCTGACACCGACACCAGCCTTGGCGGTACCGTAGGCGGCACCGAAGCAGGCGAAGACGATGGCTGATGTGCAGCCCATCGCGCCGAAGAAGGGCTAGTGGAGGTCAGCATGCTGCGAGTTCGTAAGGGTGTGGTGTCGTTGGCGATGCATCGAGGTATGACGATGTTGTGGGTCGTCGCGCTGCTGGCTGCGGAGAGAGGCGATGGGGAGGCGTTGTCGCGAACTTACAGCATAGACGGGGCTAAAAGGTCATGTTAGCTGGTGTTGCTCGATTTGTAGACAGGCGGCTGCCCCAATGTCGCAGACATGCCTCCTGCAGCGAGCTTATCGCCCAGAGGCAAGCTCGAAGCTGGCTGTGGCCTGAACAAGGAGAGCTCCACGGGCACTCACCAAGACTCCGAAACCATTTTGGCGGGTGTGTAATGAATCAACGGGCGGTCGGGGAGACGATGTTGATCGTTGATGAGATGGGCGGACGGGGTGGATGCAGCGACGGAGGCGTTGGAGAGTCGATGGCAGTGGTGACGATGTTCGCGAAGACTGCGCAGTGCGCGGGTTGGCTGGCGCGCATTGACCTCATCACGTGAGCCTCAGACGTCTGCCAAGGCCACTGGCGCACGAATCGCGGGCTGGTCGCAGAGTCGAACTTTTTTATTCTGTACCTGCAACCACCACATCCACCACTTACCGACCGGGCGAGCATAGCAGTGAACCTTTTGCAGGCGAGCTACAGCAGTGAACCCTACACCAACAACAACCAACACCCAACCTTCGAAATGGCTGACACCTCGTAAGTTTTTTACCTCTCTTGAATGCGCCTTATTCGCACTTCCACTGCGCAACAGCTAACATTGCCACAGCGCTGCATGGCCCCAGGCCGACCAGGCTCTCTCCCAGGAGATCCTCGACCTCGTCCAGCAGGCCACCCACTACCGCCAGCTGAAGAAGGGCGCCAACGAGGCCACCAAGACCCTCAACCGCGGTATCTCCGAGGTCATCGTCCTGGCCGCCGACACCAGCCCCCTGGCCATCCTCCTCCACCTGCCCCTCCTCTGCGAGGACAAGAACGTTCCCTACGTCTACGTTCCCTCCAAGATGGCTCTCGGCCGCGCCTGCGGTGTCGCCCGCGCCGTCATCGCCTGCTCCATCACCACCAACGAGGCCTCTGACCTCATGGGCCAGATCCGCACCCTCAAGGACAAGGTCGAGAGGCTCCAGATCTAAGCGCACATGAGTGTGCTGGACTGTGGCTGAGGTATATTGCGAGCTTTGAGATATGGAAAGGGCTACGAAGAGGACAAGATAACGGACGCTTGGGCTGAGATACCACAAGCTGCTCTGGGCGTAGCTCGAGAATGAAGTGCTGGGTGTTCTCTAGCGCAGACTCTATCGAATCGAAATTGCTCTCAAACCAACATGTTTTGCCAAACACTTTCAATGTTCACAACTCTTGACGAACCAAGTGACTCGAAAGCCGCTCAGTCCCCTTGCAAAATCTAATTGTGATGCGAAGGCTGTTATCGCAACTGGGCCACATGCACCGTGAGTCTTCTTTTTCCAGCCAACTGATCCACGCTGGCAAAAAGAATGGCACAAATTCTCTCCGCCGGCAACTGGCTCAAGAGCAGCCAAAAGGCAAAAACATACAACAGCGGGTATTCGCTAGTGGTCACCCACCTAACTACTAATCCGCCGGTACGTTGCTTAAATAGGGCTGAGCGAACGGGAAGCCTTGTTTTCAACGTCCTATGGTCGTATGTGACAGGATTGGTATATCTACATTATATGAAGCTCTTTCCTAATTACTCTAGCCCATCACAGTGTAGTGCGGCACACATGGATGACTCGGTAAGTTTCAGTATGGGCCTGCACTGTGGCCTTTAAACTGCTGCAGCGTCGTCTCCAATGGGACGACCACGCCATTGAAAACTGCACGTTGGAACCCCTCGTTGTCCAGATCATTCTCTTTTCGGTCGAAGTCACACCATATACACCTTCGAACAGCGCCCGAGTACAGCTGACCTGCTTCGAATTCGATCTCGTGTTCATCAATACGTTCGGCTGCGCACCATGCAATGCTCGGAGTACCATGCCAATTCTCGTCGGGTGCTGTTTTGAGGTCTTCGATCGTTTTGCCGTACCACAGTTCGATCAGCAGGACTCCGAGCATCTACAATGTCTGGTTGCGGATAACTCGTGATGTCCTTTGCTGTTGAGTAATTGAAGAGCTGGCCGAGGCGGCTGAAAGCTCTCGGGAAACAAAAGACCACTTGAAGATCTTTGAAGGGTGAGCCCGGGGATTTTGGATGAAGTAAATGTCTCCGCGCCCCCAGCTTGGACCAAGCCACGGCGTTTTATAGAGCTGAAGGACGCTCGAAGAGACGTCTACAGCGATCCGCAGCTTGTCGTACCGAGTCGGTCTTGTGGGAACGTTTGCTTGTCGAGTTAGAACATCGTGCAGTGTATACACATCCCATCGATCTTGAGCTTGGACTCTAGGGCTCCATGATCTCGATGGATATAGGCCGTGTTTCCGATCAGCGGAGTCGACTAGATATCCGATGCACTCATCGTCTGTCGTATGCTGGAATGGATCACAAAGACTGTGTATCCGCTTGAGTCAACACCACTCGATACGGTGTGCTCTCGGCCAATTTTTCATCCTCCACTTTACTGGTCTTCCTATTCTCCAAACGAAGCTTCACTCCATGGCCCTGACACCCACCCGTACAATGTGTTCCCAGATTCAATGCATCGTATAAGCTCCTGGCAAGGTTTTGCAAAGCGCAGAAATTAGGACAGTCGCGCTGTTTCGACCCTTCACGCGAGCCTTCAAGTTCTCGACATTGTTAGGTTAATCGCGCCAGAGCTTGATTGAAGTTGCGGAGATCGCTGAGTTGCTGCGCATACTAGCTCTTGCTTAGACTGAACTTCAAACGCTGATACTTCTCTCCGAAAAGGTTTTGATCTCTGTATTGAGGCTGTAAAGAGTCAGCGTGGTCTGTACCAGGAGGGGACTCGTCATTGAGCAAAGACCTATCCGTTAGCGTCCAACGCCAATCTTACCATCATCGCTCTCAAAGCATCGTCCATGCCTTTCACATTCTCAAAGTATGTATCGTACGCCTTCGCAAGACGCCTTTGTAGCCGTTGCTCCGAACCTGGGGCCCGCCAGGGCTGACCACAAGGGTCCAACAGCAGAACGTTGATCTGCTCGAATGACACAACGCCGGCCAGTAGTTGTCCCAGGGTGTTGATGAATATGCTGCGCTCCGTTTTGACGTTGAGGATAAGGGACCTCAGCTCTGTCTTATAGCGCCAGTATCGTCTGGTTGTGTTGACGCCCTCAGCATAATGCTCGAGAGCAGAGATCACGAGGGGCAGTGCACCCAACACTACACCGGCGATCTCCAAGCCGGACATCGCACACCTTGAAGCAATCGCTGTGCTTGGCTGATAACTCCTGAAGTAGGCCTCGGTAAATAGTTGCTGGTTGATGTTATGTCGCCATCCAAGGCTGAATGAAGCCAGCTTACTGCCCAGATGCGAAGCACGTGCTGCAGCCCGTATTTTCGGCCCCCAATGTCTCCTAGGCACAGCCTTACAGGTCACAAACCCATGCAACACCGACGCAATCGATCACAAAGCTTCTCGCACTCTTGATGCGCAGTGTAGCCGAAGTCTCGCTCAGAAACACATGCAAGGTCGCGTACCAACGCGCAAAGTGCCTCCCGTCAACCGACATATAATGCCAACTGTCATACATAGTACACGAGTCGCATCACGCGCACCGCCGGCCAGCGAGATTGCGAAGCTCGTCTCAGTATGTCTGTAAGGCTTCTCTGACATCGAAGGAGTTTTGTCTCGGACGGAAGATCATATCAAAAACAAGATCCCGGTTGAGGCTATTGTCGACGAGCCTGGTCGCTTCCGGCTCTGGGTGGCCAACTCCGCCGCTCACAGGACTGGCCGAAGTTCGCTCGATCACAAGCTTCGAGAAGCCTCACATATCAAGGCACGAGTACTGGATTTGCTTGACAATCTGGTTTTGGTATTGAAGGACGTCAAAGAGATAACTCAAGGCAGGCGCACACCATGGGAGGACTTCTCGGACTCGGGATCGGAGGACGCAGAACGCAAAACCAGGTCCGCAGAGGACGGTACACCTGTCACTGAGCTGGCGCAGCTGTTCTCAAATATTGAAGACATCAATACGTGCTTGATGCGCCTGTCGATCGCAATCCGTAACCCGGCGCCGCACGACCACTTCAAGGCTTCCGCACACTTCGACATGTCTCATCTTGAAAGTTTCGATTTCCAGCATGTAGAGGGAAAATTTTCGAATCTTGCGCAGTTCCTCTCGATACACTTAGGACGTGCCATATCACGTCGTAGACAATATCTTCGATATCGTCAAGGCCATCGTATGAGATTGGGTGAAGGGCTAGAGGAGTCAGAACAGCCAGCGGACCCGGAAGGTACGGTGATGTCGTCAATGCCTTCGGAACTGAAATCAGGTGCGAACGAACTACTGCTGAGCACCTTGAACATCAACGAAGACACCGCCTCAGAGACGTCTTATGCATCTTCAACCAACAATCCCAACAAGTTGCGCCCTCCACCTCTACCTGAAAACGCACGTGATGAGAAACCGTTCGAGTGTCCACTTTGCTACCGGTTTACAACCGTGGCGACTACTCGCGCGTGGCACAAGCATGTCTACCAGGATCTTCAACCATATGTCAGTTGTTCTTACCTTACGTGGAGCTTGTTCAAACACTGACTCATCCAGGTGTGTACCTTCGAAAACTGCACGACACCTGACCGAACCTTTGAGTCCCGGCACGAATGGTTCAACCATGAACTACATGCCCATCGAGCGTGGTGGGACTGTGTCGATGGCTGTAATGAGAAATTCCAGTCATCGAACGATCTGACTGAGCACATCCGCCGGGCACATATCGAACTCACCATCGATGGGAGACAGGACGTTGTCGTTGAAACACGCCGAAGACAAGTACAGACTGGAAGCAGCGCAGAATGTGTGTTCTGCAACGCGGCTTTAAACTCTCTGACGCTTCTGCGGCGCCATGTGGGTAAACACCAGGAGGAGCTTGCACTATTTTCTTTGCCATCATACGACGCCGACGATAATGATGAGAACAGTAATGCAGGCGAGAGCGACAACGAAGACCACTCTGAGAAGGACAAATTTATGATAGATCCCGTCGAAAGCATCTCACGCCCGGTCTCCAACGCAGAGAGCTGGGCTGTCTATGATTTTGAGATGCATGCGCGTCAATGCGCGTATTGTCACGATCCGTATGACGTACATCGAAACCACGATCAACTATGCGAGCATGGTTATCGTTTGGCCCAAGAGGTAGCTAGCTTTATGTACAACAAAGATGGAAAGGTCTCTTCAACAAAAGAGGTGGACAGTCGAGTTGTGCGACTTGAAATACCTACTGGGTACGTTGAGGTCTATCGTCTTCTAAAGGCTATAGAACGGAGTCTCCGTCACAGATCGCAAAAGCCTTTCGTCACTCTGGATGAACACTATCACGTAGCGCCTCGCCCACCTATCCCGTTACCTGTAAGACAGCAGTCTGTCGAGGTTGAGCCTGAAAGCTCGACGGCCGGATCGTCTCTGTCACGGCCAAGGACCGGCGAAGTCGTCGATTGGCCTGAGAAGATTGAAATCAGCGACGTCGGTACGAGAAGGGGTTCCCTGTACGAAAAAGATCTCAAGAAGCTAAGGTCTGCCAAGTACAACGTTGAGATCCTAGCGCCATCAGCACATGATCTGCGGGAACATCGTTAGTCCCCATATAGCGTCGACATAGAGAATGCGGAAAGATCAGATTCTGCTGAGCATAACGATGAATCTCCCAGACCTTCTGCGGACGGACGGCAAGTCTGGCAGCCTGATAGTATTCCAGGAACACTACGGATGTCAAAAGCCCCTGTGAGTCAGCGAGAAGTTGCGGTGGAAAGCGAAACATCATTCGAGACAGCTGAGGGGATAGCGAGCAAGCTTGTCACGGTGGCCGAGCGTCGTCGCCGTACCAAAAGCAAAAAATGACAGAACCACGAGGTGCTGCCAGACACGAACACGTCCGCAGAAAAAGATGGTTCAGAAATGGCGTTTGCTGACTTTACTACGTCGACAGCAGCAACGGGCACATCACTTCAACACGAGCCCTTGTCCAGCCATGCGATTCCCGATCAGCTTCTGTCCGACTCGATCCCTTGATATAGACCACTATCTGAGGTCGAAACTGACAAGGTCGAATTTTCTATGCCTTTCACTGACAATCCGGCAATCGGCCTCATTGACGCGGCAGTCGGGTACGAAAGCGTCAACAACAGTAGTGTACTCGATCGCTCTGCCGAAGTGAGCCAGTCAAACGAGTTGGTGCGGGTCGGCAAAAAGTCGCCTTTCCCAGACCACCCCAGGGTCTCCGAGGTGATGGTGACGTGCGCCAGCAAGGCGAAGATCTGGAATCCCTATATCTCGACTTGTCCTCGTGCATGCCGAAGAACAGAGACGGCGACGAGCCCTCGCAAACCGTCCATCCCGCCCTCGTCGTCTATCGGGTACGAAGGCCGGGTGTATGAACATACGGCAAGCAAGCAGAGAAAGGTGAGAAGACGATGCAAGAACGGGAAGAATAAGTAGTTAAATGAGTGCGATGTTGAGTGAGGCGCGCGAGGCCTTGGGTGTCAACCTCGAGACAGAGGATAAAGACGATTTGGTTGCAGGAAGGCTTTGGTGTGAGATGATGGCAAACGCGTGAAAGATTCCCGCTACCTTTTTCATTGGCAGGGACTGAGTGAAGCACCCGAAGGCACCTACGAGGAGCAGGCGGCTCTTCTCATGTGCAGAAGTACCACACAGAGCTCTGAAAGAGGGCGTGATGGCCAGTAGGCTTTCCACTGAGATCGACGAATCGACTGGCATCATTCATGACAAGGAACCCCCCCCCCCCCCCCCCAAGGAACCGTGAATAGGCTTGGAGCAGCCGCCTTGTCCACTACCGATTGAGACAAGAACAGCTTCCAGCTGTACATATAGTAGCATTCGTTTTGAAACAGTTCCTGGGTTGTCGAGAGTGTCATACTCTCCCTAGGCCTCGATACGATCTGGCTTGGAAGCCTCGCTTAGTTCCATAGGCCAATCTTACTCAAGATTTCGTTCTCTCTCTCCTCACAGGAAAGCAGTTTCATCACCACAATCACAACCCCAGATCTTAGAACCTCTGTTATACTTGCCTAGCCCAGGGCGCGCTCGCGGCACGGTTTCCACGGCGCCTCCCATCATTTCCGTTCCCTGAACATGTTCCACACAGTTTTAGCAACCTTCTACATCCTCACTATTATACCTCCCCAGCATATACTCAACACTAATCTATAGCAATGTCCGGCAGCATCTCGGAACAGCTATAGTAGCATCGTCAAGTTTTAGAATTCCGGGTCGCGGGACCACTATAGGGGCGGGTGGCGTTTCTAGAATATCGAGGCTCGAGTGCGTTCCTGGACGGCGGCTGCTGCGTCACTCTGGGTTTGCCCAGCCGATGCCGCAACCGATGCTGGTGTTTGGTGTGATGATTTGTGACGCGGAAGGAGAGGTGCAGAAAGTTGTTGACGATGGATCCTACTGCACCACTGCGTGTGCTGCACACGCATTTGCCTTCTTGTTCGCTCGGCCAAGGGAGCCGTAGACTATCGACTGCCCAGCAGCCTTGCGGTTGCGAGTCCTGCGAGGAGATTTGCTGACGAGGTTGTTGCGTCTGGGCAACTGTCAGCGAGTGGGCATGGCGGAAGAGCCGCTCAGCACAAGCTGTCCAAGCACCAGCTGGCGCATCGCGTAGTTCGCAGCCAAGACACAGAGTGTGGAGACAGGGTTTCGATGACTTCTGTGTGTGGCTACCTCCAACTACCTATCAACTGCTCCCTACAACGACCCTTCAGAACATGAGTTCCATTGCGAAGGGACGACCGACGCTGAATTCTTTGGCAGGTCCGTCTCCCGTTTCGACATGCCTTTCAGGCCTTCCCTGCTCTCCCCTGCCAACCCCCTGTCCCTTCCCTGTCCATGCAGCGCGGCGCCGTACAAACAAAACATGGGTAAGACCCACATGTCACCTCATCGGTTTGCACCCTTTTCCGATGCGATTGCGCAGCCATCGTACGCGCAGCCCGCGCGCGGGCCGTCCATCGTACATGTTCTGATATCATGAAACTTGCGTGGGTTGCACGGCGTTCGCGCGGGATTTGCGTGCGTCATTCGAGTTGCAAGTCATTCGACTCACATGCTGGCGTGTACTGACGTGGTGGCTGGCTGTATGTCATCCGGAGAGTCTGCGTTGACGTGTCGGGTGCTGAGGTTTCGGAATATGCTATGTGCTCATGAACAAGTACTCATATCTCTTCGTTGGCTGCTGCGTCTGAGCTGCAGATGTGCTGGCAAACGCTGCTGCGCCGATAATTTCTGGATGCGAGTTTCGAGAAACGAATGAATTGAATAGCGTATCTACACCATCGACTGCGGACTGCGTTTGGCCTCAACAGTCGTGAGTTCGAAATCCCTTTTCGTGTATATCCCTTGATTATCCCATGAATCCGGTGTCGAGTCGTCGTTAACAGTTCCCTCCTTCGCATCCGAGTACGCTCTGGCGTTGTGGCTGCTGTTGTTCGTGTAGACGTTGTTCATGTAGCCCGGGGGCATTTTGCTGCGGCGGTTTGTGTCGCCTGGGGTGGAAGCGAGTTTTTTGCTCGTCAAAGAGGTGTGGATGTCGCGGATGAGTGGGCGCAGGACGGGGATGCATTGCACGATGATGGTGCCGACGATCTCGGAGGAGTACCAGATGTTTGAGTGTGCGTTGCGCCAGAAGTACCATTCGTCCTTGGGGTTGCCGCCATCTTTCCAGCCGGTGCGGATTGCGGCGATGATGGCGACGATCATTCCGAGGCTCATGGTAAGGCATAGACCGATCTTTTCGACTTTGCGCATGTCTAGGTTCCAGGTGATGAGCCAGGGGAAGGTGGCCATGACAAAGTCCATGATGATGTTGTACACTGGCTATATTAGCGAGGTGCAAGTCCGACGTCGCAGTCTTCTTACCATTGCCGCCCTCCTTGAAGTCCTCACGGAACCTCCAGTCCAAGTGAAAGTTGAGTCGGTACCAGACATCGTAGCTAGGCTTGTCGATGATCCTCGCCCACTGAAAGATGCACTTCGTAACCATGTAGGCGTTCATGGTGACAATACAGAACCAGAGGATCCATTGGGGCCAGCCTTTAGTGAGCTTCAACAGTGTGGCAGCAAACGCTGTTTTACTCAGGGCCTGCCCAATCAAGGTTCCGCAGGATGTGATGTTGATGAGGATTTGCATCCGGTCATCCCACTTGTCGACGACATAACCGGTCGCGTATTCAAGCGTAATCAGGCTGTTGTTGACGGTGAGAATGATCTTGACGAGGATTAGTCATTACAATGCAGCTCAGTGATGGCGAAACATACCCAGGTCACAAGCAGAATCCAGTCATCCCACCATAGGCCATGTCGTCTCGTGACCTTGATCCATACGCGCAGCGCGAGAAAGAATGTAGCGCCAGCGTACAGAAACCACAGACCCAGGTTCAGAGGTACCTCGGGGTTCACGTAGGTATGTGGGTGAAGCTTATCGTGGTTTCGTGGCGACAGCATATTTACACGTTGGTCCAGGGCGCCAAACATCCGAAACACCAAAGCCAGGGCGGGTCGAAAAGAAAGGTAAGAACGAGAGGCGGAGGCCGGCAGCACAAACGGTAATATCAGAAACACAAAAGAGGGGAAAGGAAGGAATCTTCCCAGGCAAATCGCTATTCGAGGACCGGTGGCTTTTCAAATTCAACGCATTGCCATCAATCAGCAGCGACCCAGCGTCGACCCAGCAGAGACGATGGATTCTAGACCAGGATGTCGAAATTGCTCGCGCTGAAATGGAATTGGTGGAACGACCGTTCCTTGCCTCTCGGGCCTTGTCGCACCAAATTGTCGCCTGCCTCCGAGATCCTGGGGAAACTCGTGGCTGGCTAGCCGAATGGAGGCCCGGTTTGTGGAACGCTCAAGGAACACGCTGACGCGGGATGGGGTCTCGCAATCTATCGGGAAGCATTAGGCCCGGTGCGGGCTTGTCCGTGGTGGTGAATCGCCAACAGAGCCTAACTGCCGCGCTACAACTTGCTACAGCTGTCAAGTGGTCGTGCATCCTTCGCCGGAGAAGCATTGAAAACCTCCATGATCTGCGTCGTTCAGACAGCCCTGGGACACGTGAGTCGTGGTCACAAGAGCCTCGCATCGATGGAAGTTCGTACAGCGCGATCCAGACACTGGCGGAGCAGAGCTGATAGATGAATGAGGCGTCATCCTGGACAGCGGGCGCTGCAGGGTAAGGCCGAGTTGCCTGTTCATCTATCTCGATGCGTTCCGCATGAAAGCCGAGTCTGGTAGCGCACTGCCGAACAAGCAACACCTTGCAGTTGACAGCCGCCTCGTACAAAGTTCCTTCTCGGGCTGCGCATGTGGTCGGTGGGGGCGCCCGTGGTCTCCGTGGTGAACTGCAGAAGGCACGCTCGTCGCTAGGCAGTTTCAAGTCCGCCCAGCGGCCGGGACGCTCAAAGCAGGAAACGGCGCCTACCCCCAAAGGCGGCAAGCTTCTCTTGCCCATCGTTAAAATCTTGCGCTACTCGCACGCTACGCCATTTCGCGCCTGTCAAATTCATGCGCCCACCCCAGCGCTCAACGCATCGTACTTGCATCGCCGCCAGCAACGCTCTGACATCATCCAGGCCGCGCGGGTGGAGATTGTGTTTGCTCTAGAACCCACGTTCCTGGGTCTCTTAACACGTTGTTTGGGCTCGTACCGGCGCAGGCTCCTCTCAAAGGCCCGCGTCACGGCGAACGAAACAACACGGCGCGTGGACTCGCGGGATCCTCATGACTTTCGAGCAGGGCTGCCTCAACGGGGTGGGACTTCATCTCTTTCGGATATCGAGACCCATCGTGGTTTCTTCCTTGACCGGGTCGGAGATTTTTCATCCCTTTTTGCCCAGCGGAGCGAAACTGATCTTCGCGGAGGAAACGTGAGACGAACATGAGGTTATAAATACATCGTGAAACAGGAAGACAAAGGGTTTTGAAAGAGGCCGATCGCTATCGACGCCCAAGACGGAAGACGTGGGTACCGAAAAGGCATTCGAGTCAAGTTGATGATGGGTGATGATGTCTTCATTTATTGATGTGGTCTCCGTAAGGGAGCCATGATATTGCTACAGTGTCTATCTAATCGATTGCTTCTCGCAACGTCGTTGGTATAACTTCAAATCGTGCCTCATTGTTCCTGTCTGCGGATTGCGCCGTGCTATGCAAATGCAGATCGCTGTATAACGCCAGTTCGAAACCTAAAAAGTACAAATCGGCAGCTGCCGTCAACTCGTGTCTTCATACTTCAGGAGCTTCAGGTGTCTGCACTAGACCCTGGCTCGTGGCCTCTGGGCTTGTGACCGTCGGGCTCGTTTGTGTGTTGGTGTTCAATTGAGACTTTATCATCTCAGGCCGCAATTGAGTCTTGGTAGCGTCTGTACAAGGCTCGAAAGTATTGGCATTCTCGTCGTTGACGACCTCTTCGATCATCGAAGCAAAGTCTACGGTGACGCCGCCGACAGTCATCTTCAGCATAGCGGTCGCTCCGGTACCGTCAGTTATGTCATTGTCGACGTCCAGCATGACAGCGTCACTGCTGAACATGTTCGGGTCATTCCACATTCCCATGGACGCTGTGTTGGGGTCTTCGTAAAGGTCGAATCCCAGTCCAAACATGCCACCCTTGGCAGGGGAACTTGAGGCAGGCATGTCACTCGACAGGAATTCCTCGTTGAAAATGTCTGAGAACTGCGCTCCAGGGCGGCCAGGAGTGCCGAATACGGGGAACGCGGAGAAGTCGATGGCTTGAGAGGGGGACGAGTTTGCAGCATCAGACAGCATCTGGTTGAGCTGCCTAGTGAAAGGCGTCTCCGGAGCAGCTGCTGCCGGACACATGGTGCGGGGCGTAAAGATGCATCGTGATGGTGTCATTGGCTCCTCAGCACCGTCAGCGCTCCTTCGAGGTGTCAACGGCAGGCGACGCCGAGAACCTGGTGTAGGTGTTTTGAGAAGGTCTTGGAAGAGATCATCTCTCCTTGGTGTGCTTCTCTTGGGAGTTGTCTTAGACACACCCGGGGTTTCGAACAGATACGACAGATCGTCAAGCACGTCGTCTTCGGCAGGCGGTGGGCAGTTCTCCTTGTCGACGTCACCGTCATCTATGCTGATCGGGGCTGACTTATCGCCCTGGGCAGCCACAGATTGCTGAGCGCTCGATAGAGGTGCTGGAGCTGCTTCCCCCTGTACCGGTGCAGCAAGTAAGGCAGGGTCGACAGGCACAGTAGGAGCTCTCTTGTAGACTGGCGCATTCATTGTGGCAGGTACGCACTCATCGGCATCGATGCCACTTGACACGCAGCGTCCGCACGGTCGCTGACGATCACACGATCTCTTGAGCTTCTTGCAACGCTCGCATCGAGCGCCTTCAGACGCCTTCTCCTTGTCGTTGGCTGACTGACTGGCCGTTGGTGAATTCACTTGACCGAAGTCAAGTGACTTGACCTCGCCATTTTTGCGTGGCGACGGGAAGAGAAGTCGACGAGTAGGTCTAGGAGTCAAGTCGTTACTTGGATCCGCGGACGCATCCTTGGTCCTTCGAAAGCCTGCTGGACTAGACTGGATAGCACGCTGCAGTGCAGCCTCCGCCTCCACACTAGTATGTGCCTCAACTTGACCCAAATTCTGGTCGCCGGTGCTTGATGACTGTGGTGCCATCGAAGGTGGCGGCATCTCTTTCTCCGGTTGACTCTCTGGACCCGCAGCGTCTGAAGGGGGCACAACGGCGTCAGATGCAATATCTTCGCACTGAATCATCGACCTGCTGCGTGTACTAGGCTGACGCTTCCGGTTCTTTGCAGCCTTCGCGCCCTTCAGCGACTTGTCCCACATGTGTTGCGGTCGCGATTTAGCATTCTTTACCAACCACAGACCGCATGGGTTGCACAGGTTCATTGGCTCGTAAAGCTTGGCTGCCTTCTCTTCGGGAGTGATCTTGTTCCTGTAGATGCGGTACATTGGCTCGCCACCATGCTCCGGATCGGTCTCGATAACTTCGTAAGCCACAATGCCTGTAGGTGAGATTACAATTCCTTCTGGTGTACCATACTCGATGCGGGTGTATGGTCTTCTCCAAGTTGGAGTTTCGATCTCTCCACAGTTGTGGCAGTGGTCAGGCATGTCGCCAGTAGCGACGGCCTTCTCAAGCTTGTCCTTGATGTACTTCTTCCGCTTGGCATGCGATCCACTACGTGGTGCGTCCATGTCACCACCCTCAGATGGTGTGGGAGCGTCCGACATCGGCTCGCCAGCGCCAGACCAGGTGTGGGATCTGGGCATACCTCTTGGCTTCGAGGTTTTCGTCCGCTTCGCCGAGGCGTTCGGTGTAGCTTCGCGACTGTAGACTTGTGCTCCGGCGTCACTTTCGGGGGAGCCCTGAGACATGATAGAATCGGGCGAGCCAGGTTTTGTAGGCGCTTGTGTTTGTTCGACTGTAGGGAACGGGAAAGACTCTGTGAAGGGCTGGCGCGCTCGCTCTTGCAGCGTCTGTGAGCGGGGCAGACTGGGTGCACTCGCTTTAGAAGTACTTGGTCGGGCAGGGTTCGGTTTGCCAGTCTCAGACTCTATACTCTGAGCAACCTTCTTGTAAGGCTCCCGGGTGAAGCTCCTCGAAGGGGGCACATAGCTTTGAGGCAGAAGGTCGGACGGACCAGGAGTAACCTCTTGCCAAGGCTTGTGCGAGTTGTCGTAAGGGGCGATCTCAGATCTAGCGAGCTGGTTGCGGCGCTTTGTTGCGTCGCTCGATTTTGCTCCTGTTGTACTCCTTGCTGGTAAATCACTCCCATACGGTACCAGGCTACCCTGCTCGGCGTTGTCCTCTTCTCTGTTCATAGCCACATCGCTGACGAAACCTGAATCCGTCATTTGGGGATATGTTGGCAGCGGTGGGCTTGAGGGTGTGGGCGAAGTGTGTCGCGATACTATCGGTGGCGAGGACGGTATATCTCTGGGGGTGCCATCGGGGCTGCCATCCCTCTCGTCATCGCAGGAGTCTGCAGCGGCATCTGAGAAGGCACCCGTGTCGTACGGCGATCTGTATGGACGTCCTGCATCCATTGAGCTGTGGCGCAATACGCTGGGAGCCGGTAGCCGTCGTGGTTGTCTCATGCCAAAGGCTCGGTTGCCTGGACGTGGTGTTGGCGCGCGAGGATACAGTTCGGCGTCAGCAAGGTTCGAAGCTGCGTTGGCAGCGATGGGTCTATGAAGCCAGACGGATGACGCAGTGGCGGCGGTCTTATGTAGAGAATCGTTGCGAGCTGTCAAAGGAGTGTTGCGTGGTCTCGTTGCCTGGGTGATGCGCGCGCGCTTCCTCGGCGGCCCATCGTCTTGGATTTCGATGATGTAGTTTGGATCGGGCTGGCAATGCTGTGTGTGCGTCGATACTTCGCTTCGTACAGAGGCTCGTGAGGAAGGACGAGGCTCGGGGTTGTAGGGAATGTGGCGGAAGGACGCAACGCTGTTTGCAGGGCTGGAGGCTCGAGAGTGTTGTGACATGAACGAGTTGTTCGACTGCTTGTAGAAGGAGTCGTTACGGGAAGGCTCTTGTGAGGGGCTATGACGTGTGAGCATTTGGTGGAATGGCTCGTAGCCACCAGTCGATGAACGATGTGGGTGATACGCGGGGGTGTTCGGCGTCGGCTGTGCTAGCTGGCCAAGGGTGGGATTCTCCTTCAGGAAGTCTGACCATGCGTTGTAGTCGAAACCTTCGGGCATGATCTGGCTCAGACTGTGATAGCGTTCCATGTTCTCCACATACTCCTTCTGGCAAGATGCGGGTACGGGCACGAGCTTGAGCTTCACCTCCAATGTCTCCTTGATGCCGTTCGAAAAAAGGCCCAGGATGTTTTTGCACACGCGACCAGTGACCATCGACTGCGAGTCCTCGGCAGGGGCATTGGGTGTAGGCGAGGCCGAGGCGAGGATCCACGACAGCATGCCTTGGCCGACGAGCGGCGTTTCGTACTCGGAGAAGTCGTAGGCGTATACGGTGTAGTCGTGGCCGAGCTTGGCTGTGAGTTCAGGGCTGCAGCAGTGAGTACGGCTCTATGCAAGTCCAGCACCTTGTCTAGGGAGCATACCTAGCAGCGGCAATGGCTTGGATGCATGTCTTGAGCTCAATGACGCCAATCTGCGTGTCCTCGTCGAGAGATACGACGGGAATACTGAGAGCGTTTGGCAGCCGAGCCAGGCAATTGGACTTGTTCTGGTCATCGAAGGTGTAAAGGATCTTGACTGTGAGGTTGCTTTGGTTAGACTGGAATCATTCGTCGTGCTGAACATGCTTGCCTCGCATTGGACGACGCGGTATATCGCCTGTGTTGTCGTCGTCGTTGGCAGCGGGCGACGCCGACGTCTGCTGCATGGCACCACTCTCCACGGCCATGGCGGATGGAGTCGACATGGCTGCCTGCGAGTTGGCCGAAGGCAGGCTGGCCGTGTTATGGAGCAGACGGTGTGGGTCGAGGGCACGTTATGAAGGCGTGGAGTGGAGATCAAGATCGCGGGATCCACGCTAGTTAGAGAAAGCGGCTGGCATTGCTCCAGCACGCGACATGAACGCGAGGCAAGCTCTAAAGGATCCAAAAGATCGAATAAAAATATCAAAGACAGCACCGAGAGGACCTTAATATATTTCCAGAGGTCGGTTGAAGCTTCCGCAGGCAGCCCTACGAGTGCAAACAAACTTCGAGGGCGTGAAGAAGTCGCGATGACGATGGGGAAGTCGCGATGTGAGGTCCGACGCGTTGATTGGTACGTGTGGCTGACTAAGATCGATCTCGGAGCTAGCGCACTTCGACCTTTTGCCTGACGCCTACACCCGCCGAAACGACTCCATCGAAGCGCGTTGCCCTGGCATTTACCTCTTATCTAGCTGGTCAGTCCTCCTCGCTCCGCCAGTGCGTCACGTGCGCTAGGCTTCAGGTCCGCGCGACACCCTGCGCCTAGCGTATTGCCGTCTCTGCGAGCAGAAGCTGCAACAGCACCAGCTAACATATCCCAAGATCTGCCTGTTGCATACACACAACCGGCCTCCGTCACACCTCACACATCGCCAACATGGTCGACGCAAAGATCCAGTACGCGCATTCTCTCCAGTCCCAGTCTGTATCCGCTAACATATCACAGGGAGCTTCTTGCAAAGCCGCGATCGGAATTGACGTGAGTACATAATCTGCTGCCATTGTTTCTAGCAGGGAACTAACAATCACAGCGAATACGAAGTCGCCCAGGTCGAGGAGCACGAGCTCACCACTGGACCCCTCTCCATCCTCCAGACCGCCGTCCGCTCGCGCACACAAGTCCTGATCTCCTGCCGAAACAACCGCAAGATCCTTGCTCGCGTCAAGGCCTTCGATCGTCACTGCAACATGGTTCTCGAGAACGCGAAGGAGATGTGGACAGAAATCCCGCGGTTAGCAAACGGCGCACCGGGAAGGAAGGTCAACAAGGACCGCTTCATCTCCAAGCTGTACGTTACCCAGCCACTATTGTTACGCTGACTGCTGACATGTACAGCTTCCTCCGTGGCGATTCAGTTATTCTTGTTCTGTTGTCTTAAGCGCGCTGGGAGCATGGCGGTGGCAGATCTGGGACACGACATCGATCACGATCTTGGAGTTTGGAATGCATTAAAAGTTACATATCGATCGCACCGCCTGCGAGCACCACCGAACGAATCAATCAAGCGATACCCTCCAACTTCACTTCTTCAGCCCCTCACTCAGGCCCAGCAGTAGCTCAGCAAGACCATGGGCACCGGGATCTGGAACCTCTTGGAATCCTTGACCTCCAACGTACACGGTTCTGCCTAGACTCGCCTTCATACCTTTCGTTCCTTGCGCGCCTTTTTGCGCGGCTGCGGCTGCCTCATCGATACTACCGGTCTTCGATAATGTCTGCACAAAGGGATGTAAGGCATCGATCAAGGTGCGGTCGCCGGGCTGAGCTGGCGTGTACTTGCCGAGCGACTTGAGTGATGCGTCAAGGGCCTTGGCCCATATCTCAGGAGTGACTGGTCCTGGAGACGAAGGTGCATTCTGACGCAGTCCGTGGGCAAGCGCGTTCAAGAAGATGGCGTAAATGGCTCCACTCGTGCCGTCCATTGAGACCTCGACAACTTGAATAATGCTGTTGAGGAGAATCAGAACGTCATCTGTGCTCTTGGCCGTTTCCAGCATCTTCAGAATCGCTGTGCAATGTCAGTCTAGGCAACACAACACGTGACAGTTCAACCTACACTCTGCGCCACGCTTCAAGCCAATGCCGCAATCACCGTCACCGACTATTGTATCATATCTCGTGACGTCTGGTTCGACCGAAATGAGTCGCTCTAGCCCGGTCTTCAATGCTGATTGGGCTTTTGTAGGGTCAACTGATCGATTGTCAGTATATTGTGGCTCGGCCTCTTCACACGCGGCGTACCTCTCAGAGTGCTTGATGGAACTTCCTCAGCATCTGCGTGCTTTTCTTCCTGTGCTGACTGTCCTCGTTTTTGCCAGGTGCCGCTGCTGATGGCCGCAGACCAGCCACTTGCCTCAGCTGGGGCGTCAAGCAGCTCCAGTAGGGAAGGACCGCCACTGAGCTGCAAATCCGCTATCTTCAGCAGACTGATGCTGAAGCCCAGACCGTTCAGACTCGTCATGAATGTCCCCGACAGTATCCGCACAGGGTTGATCTTGTAGCTGCCCTCTAGCTGCTCGACGACCTCGTTTGTGATGCCTCCTAGTTCCAGGGGGCTGACACCGCCTAGGTTGTTGACCAAAAGCACGACGTCGTCTTTCTCGCTGATGCTCGAGAAGCTGCGGTCCTTGTCTGCGGTGTTCAGGCAGTGCTCGAACATCGTCTTGACCAGGCCAGGCAAATCCGTTGACTTGCGCTCCGACCCAGCTTCGTTATGGATACCCATACCAATCTCGACTTCTCCCTCCATCAATTCATCATCCTCCGGCTCTCGGCGCCCAGGGACGTGGACATGGCTCAACGAGCTGCCAATCGAGACCGTGTTATCAGCAACAATATGCGCCACTCTCGTGACATCCTTCAGACTCGCACTGCTTCGCATTAGCACCCAGTATCACCTCCATTGCACAGCTTACTCACCCCCTCGCCGCCAGCGCACCAGCAACCTTCTGCACAAGCACCGTCCCCGCAATCCCTCTGCGACCCACCTTCCCACCCCTCTCCCTCCCCACCCCAGCATCATCCCCCACAACAACCATATCAACCTCAATCCCCGCTGCACGCGCCTTCTCAACCGCCATACCGAAATTCAACACATCACCCGTGTAATTCATCACTACAACGAGCACGCCCTTCTCCTTGCTCACCCGGTGCAGAATACACCGTCGCACCTGCTCTGCGCTCGGCGACGCGAAGATGGTGCCTGCGACGGCGCCGGAGAGTAGGCCGGGGCCTACGAAGGAACTGAAGGACGGTTCGTGGCCTGAGCCGCCGCCTGAGACAATGGAGACCTGGACTGTGTGAGGTGGTGGACTGTGAGAGGCGATCAGGGGCTGCATACCTGCGATTTCGCATTCTTGGTGTATATGATCTTGTTCTCAATGTCGCAGCGTACGGAGGGGTTGGTGTGAGGGATGCTGAGGAGTGCGGTGCGGACGAGGTGGGCCGGGTCGTGGATGAAGTGTTTTGCTGGGGTTGTTAGCTGGCTTCATTCTCTGGGGGTTCGTGTGAGGGTGGTGGATGTACACGACATCTTTGTGGTCGGCAATATGAGCTTCTTGAGGTCTGAGGGTCAACTGTAGTCCAGCGCTCAGGATGCAGTCGTTAGAAGTGCTGCTGTTCACGATGCAATGTAAGAGACGAGGAACGGACGCACTTTCAATTGATCTGCTTCCATCATCGAACCCTTCATCGCATGGCCTAATCACCGTCCGCTCCTTCGCGCGCCCATGCGGAGTAAGTCCGGTTGTACCTGAGCCGTCAACAGCTTGGGTGGGGTTGTGTTGAGGGGTAGCTTGAAGCTCTCCCCGCAGAACCGGAAGGCCCGATTGGGGAATGGTGGCTATGACTGCCTCATTGAGCGGATAAGTGAGGCCCAACCTCATCACTTTTTGATTGTTTCCAAGGCACCATTTGCCCTTGACTTCTCCTGCTTGGGGCAACGCGAAGCCGTGTGCTCCTAGAGCATAAAATTGAGGCCTTCGAAGCTCTGGTTGCCAGGATGTATGCGCGGCTGGAACTGCCTTTTATGGTGTATTCTAACGCTCATCATCGCAGCAACCTCTGAGAAGGTTATGCTGTCGTGATATGTCCAGATCTTTATAGCGACGTCAGACTGCGCGGGTCGTCCACAACTTCCTTCATCCTGATCCCTACGACGGAAGGTGACGAAACCATTGCCACGCCCGCTCTTCTTATATCGACCGCACATGGGCGAGTTGGTCCAGCCACCCTCAGCATCTTGATGGTCCAGCGTACCCGACTCGAATAGCCAGTAATTACACCTCAAGACGAACGGGAATCGTTCCAGTTTGAATTAATGCTGCCAGAGTATCCCGTCGAGATCCAGGTGCGTACGATCCATCTGCCACTGATCCAGATTGAGGACAATGATATTGCCGTTTCGGGTCGTCTTATACTTCTCAAGAAGGGGACTAGCTGAGATCGATACTATCCTCGCTCTAATCACACCCTAGTTGCACCTTCAAATATTCTCTCAGGTCACACGGTCACACAGTCCACATGAATACGATGTGAACAGACGATTAATAAGAATTCATGCACTCGTGCTACTGTACTGCCCGCCGGCTCCGATGTCCCAGTCATCGCCCTTGAGATGTTCTAGCAATGATCAGGCACGCAAAGGCAGGCTCCAAAATGCGGTTGCTTTTTTCCCAAGATGTCACCTGTTGTTGCAACATATATTCAGCGTTTTTGGTCTTACAGGCAGAGGAGTAGACTGTTCTTAGCCGTTTTTTGCTTGTTTAGCCCTTGAGGGTTGCACTGTTTACCCTAAAGAATAAGAATCATAAGATACAACCCGTGATGTAGGACATGATTACGACCTATAAGCGGCCTTCTCGGGTACGAAGCTAAGCGCTCCGGGGTTCAGCTTCTTCGCATTCTGCGCAACATGCGGTGCACGCAGCCCAGAAGCCTTCACGTCCACGTACGACCCCTCTTCAAAGTCATCATCACTGAACGCTCCAGGATCCACATACTTCGGCTTCTTGAAGGATGAGATCGCTGTGAATGACGATGAAGTCACCGAGGGCGACGAACAAGTTGAGGAGTCGGCCTCGGATTCAGGCGGAGCGAGCGGTGGTGTTGTTGCGCACCATGTCGTGCCGTTGCCTATACCTGTCACAGACAGCAATGATGATAGCGGCGCGTTGGTGAAGTTCGTTGAATCAGACATGTGTATGATGTTTGGTGCAAGTGGTTGGATGATGAGAAGACTCAGTCGATCGGAAGATTAAAGGGCGCAGGCGTGACGCCCGCTGCGCTGTGAATGAACGTATTTGAAGTCGGTGAGTCACAAGTAGATTGAACAGTGAAGAGCTTTGGAGATTGCGAAATGTGCCAGTTCATGCTTGAGAGACCCAGAAACGTTTCTTGACTTCCACTATTCTGCAATGTGTCAGTATGACTTCGCAGTCTAGGAAGCGGGTCACTCACATTCACGCTCGCCCCACGAGCAGCCTCTGTTTGAGCGACCAGCGCTCCAGACCTCACATAACCGAGCACTGCGGTCCGCGAATGTTGCCCCTAGTCCCTCCCACTATCCCACACGCAGGTGCCTGGGGCGGCATCCCGGTGGTCGAAGACTTGACTCGGTACACGGTGGTTTTTGCCGAAGTGCTGAGCGCGTCCGGTGGCTGAGCGGTGGTTGTCATGTCCTTTGATGTTGAAGGTGCCGCACTCGGTGCGAGTGCTATTTGGATGTGGCCTTCGATAGCATCGTGAACCTTCTTGAGAGCTGTTGTAAGAAGTGGAGTAAGTTGTGATCGACTCGCGGCTGATGTAACTGATGTCGACGATGTTGGCGAGGACAATACAGCATCCAGACGATTGATGGATTCGGATAATGCAACCATGGTGTGTAAAGTTGGCTTGAAGTGCCCGGATTGGTGAATTGAGTGTGGATGTTGAATTTGCAACGAGACGTGAGAACTGCATGGAGGGTCGTGACAGGTTATATGGAGCATGCTGCCTACAGCAGCCTTGCTTTATATTGTTGGGTCTTACTATTGTCATCTGACGTGCTTGCCTTTGCTACTGTTAGCATTGTTCTTGAGGTGAGTTGGGTCATGCAGGTGAAAGTGACTGGTGCGCGTATCACAGCTTGGTGACGCAGGGAGGTGAAGACGAGACGGTCGGGCAACGACTCACGAGCAACGCTGCCCGACGCACGTACTGCTCCTCGATATTTGCGACCGACACAAATCGTATGAATAGGTGGGTATTGTGTTTTTATCATCATCCTAGCCCAACATGCTCCTCTTGCGGCCCCTCATTCTCACACCTTCCAGCCTCTTCAGCACACTCTTAGCACCCTTGTAACTCTTGCCATATGCTTCCAGCACCTCGTGGAACAGGTGTTCTGCCGCAGGATGTGTGGCCGAGAATGCACGCTCGAGTACGTACAGGTCGACAGCGCGGTCCTCATCCTGAATCGTCGATGAGGTCAGACCGAAATCGATAAGGTAGATCTCGCCAGCCAGAGACTGGTGCGCAGGAGCCGCGGGTTCGTCCTCAGGTATTTCCAGCGGCGGAGGCTCCTCGCCACTCATCGCTGCCTCGCGCATAGCACTTGTTGTCATCCTCCCTGTTGGCTTGGATTTCTCGCTCTTCTCTTCATCAGGTACTCTCAGCATCAGATTACTCGTTGTTAGGTCTCCATGGCAGACGCCCAACTCATGCAGCTTGCCAACCTCTTGCCCAACTCGCCTCATCAGATCCAGGATGTCCTCAGTTCCGCTGCCACCTGCACGTGCCAATTGCCCAGCATCGCCGCCCTCTGCAAATACTCGCTTCTCTTCCGCCTTGACCTCCTCGGCCCACGAGTCCAATACGCGCCGTATTGTTCGCCCGTTCACGTACTCCAGAACCAGCCACCCAGCATCTGCGTCGCAACCTAGCACGCCTGGTACGTTCACCCCCTCGCGCTTCACGCGCACTAAGCTTCTAGCTTCAGCAAGTAGACGTGACTTTGTGAGGCGCTTGTCTAGGGTAGGGTATCTGTAGGGCTTCGGCGGACGATACTTCACTACGGCTGGTGTCGAGGGCGTAAGGAACGTGGTCTTATAGACGAGCGCTTCGGCGCCTTGTGTGATCGGTGTGAGCGCATCTTGTAAGAATGGAGGTGGGAGTGTGTGAAGTGGGCGATCTGTAGGCGGGTTTGGCGGTGGATCGATCGCAGGCACGGGCGCTGGCTCCGTCATCGTGGGCGTGACGCAGATTGCTGGTGTGTTCGATGTAGTAGTCGATAGACAGTAGCAAAGCACAATGCGATTTTCGAATACTTATGTCTGGTTGGTTGTGTCTGGTGCAGTGGTCTGGAAATTTTGTGTACTGCACGTCGACGATGGCAGGTGCTGCCCCGCCGTGCCCCTCAACACCATGCAACCTTCGAAGATGCGCATTTTTGTCAATGGATCTTCAGCAACTCCGTTGACGCCGGTCTGGCCTAGGTCTAGGATCTAGGATCTATGAGAGCTGGCGGAGATGAACAAAACTTGATCTGTCACGCACCAAGCCCTGCATGTGTGCTTCAATTGCAAGACAACATGGCTGCAATGGTTCGCAAACACGCCCAGTAAGAGCTCAGGAAGACACCAACTTGCGAAACTCGATCGAGCATTGCCGGCAATCTCGCAACTGCATACGACAGCATTAGCTATCGAAGACGCGCACGTGCTCACGCGTTTCATTGGTCGCGCCTAGACCTTCAATTCACGTACCTTCTACACTCGACTACACCGAAGTGCAGAGAAACTTTATCTGTGCAGACAACACACTCGAGACAACAAGTGCACATAAGCACATACCTAGATCACACGTACACCATGTCGCGGCCGGCTGCGAGGAAGGCAGCGCCGAAGGGCGAATACATCGAGACGGTAAGTAGCAATCGTTTGCTCTAAATTCCTACGCCGAGCATCTTTGGAAACTCGACATGTTTGCGCTGCATGTTCATAACGCCTTATTTCTCACTCCCCAATCGCTCGTATACCAGACTCTGAATCATCTCTATCCTTTCATTCCCGAGTTGAGCGCACCTTGTTTCATGGCTCGACATTCCTACTGAAGGCCTGCAACGGATCCTCGATACTGGATACCTCTTACTAGTGTCTGTTCCAAACCTCGCGCAACCTCAGAGTCAGATCTTCAAACAATCGTTCTACAACTCCAGACCCCTCTCTCTGACGACGTCGCAGGACTCCGGCAACAAAGTCTCACGCAAAGCCGCCATAACAGGGACGGCCAACATCACCTTGGGCGGTAAGACCGTCATAATGGCCGACGTGCAACTACGCGGCGACCTGAAGCCCACACGGCCCATGCCCTCGCAATCTGGGAAAGAAACGACGCCAATCAGCATCAATATCGGGCGATGCACAGTCATTTCGACAGGCAGCGTAATCAAGCCGCCGGCTAGGATCAGCCGAGGGCAAGTGCACTACTACCCTATGAAGATTGGTGATAATGTATTTATTGGTGAGTATCCTGCTATGTTCAAATGCGGTGCGTCCAATATTGATGGTCGTTCAGGGCCAAACAGCACCATATCGGCCATCCAAATCTCATCACATGTCCACATCGGCGCCAACGTGACCATACAGCCCTTCGCCATCGTGAAGGAGAATGTCAAGATCTTGCCACACACCGTGGTCCCGACCAACATGGTCATCGCATCCGGTTCCGTGGTTGGCGGGCAACCTGCGCGCTTAGTGGGAGAGGTAGGGGAGGGATGGGGTGTCGGAGGTGGAGGCGCGGGAGGAGGCTTGGGCGTGGGCGGCGGTGGAGAGGAGAAGTGGGTTGAAGGTGGTGATTTGAGGGAACTAGTAAGAAGTATCAAGTAAGGCTTGAGGCGTATGGATCACATCGAGTTGATTGTAACGTATCGTTTACTTTTGCTGACGTTTGTGAATGCGTTCTCGCCAGGGAACAGCCCTCATTTTCACCCACGGCAGCCTTATCTGTACTTGCGCGGTTGAGCTTGAACAGATGCCCCCGTGCAGGTATGCAGTCCCTCTTCAGCAGGCTCCTAGATGCTTGCCAGAAGGTTCTCGTACTTTCCCTTCCAATAGGCGCTTTCGCCTCCAGCAGCACCCACACCGTTGGTCTGAGAGGCCTTGGCGGTAGCAAGCTGGTGCTTGAGGTCAGTGATCTGCGTCTCCTTGTCGCGCGCGTCTTGCTTGTACTTCTCGGCTGCCTTGGATGTAGGCAACAAGTCCTTGTACTCCTGGTATGAGCGCTGGAGACAGTCAGTGGTAGCATATCAAGTAGATGATTTCGGACTTACCTTTGCCAGCTCGGTCCACTCTGCCAGCGCTGTTTCCGTGCTGCGTTGCTTCTCTTGAAGTGCCTGATACTTCTCTTGCAAGGCCTTGTTGTTGCTGGTAGTCGAAGCCGCGGGCTTGGTGGCAAGCTTAGACTTAAGCATCTGCGCTTCACTCTGTGCAGCCTTCAAGTCATTCTTGGACGTCCTCAGCTCTTCGTGGAGCTCTGTGTTGGTGTTCTCGAGTTTGGCGGCATTCTCCAACTTAGCTTGAAGGTCGGCATTCTGCTTTTGCAGGAGGTCGACGTTGGTGGTGAGGGCTTCGATCTTCTTGGTCTGATCGTTCATCTTCTGTGGAGGCAGTCAGCACCATGAACCGCTGTATCCCATGTTGCGGCAAAAGCTGGATTTCTAGAAAACATCGGAGGTAGTCAGAGGCTCTTAGCACTTTGCAACGCGACAAAGGCTCTGATGACTACGATAACGTCTGAGGAGTTTGGAACATACCGTGAAAGTAGCTGCATGCTCGGCTGCCTGGTTGCTGTACTTGACGCTCATCAAACGGTTCTCGTTCTTGAGCTTCTCAGCCTCCTTCTTAGACGTGCCTTCGGAGTCCTTCAGAGTGTCGATCAAGGTGTTCAAGGACGTGGTCTTGATGGTCTCTTTCTGCAGCTGCTCAGCCTTGGCCTTGAGCTCACCAGTAAAGCGATCTGTAACCCGCTGCTCGGTGGCCTTCAGCTCCTTGAGCATGTCGGTAGTCGTCTTGCGAAGAGTCTCGTTCTCGGCATGGAGTCGCTTCTTCGAAGCCACGAGCGTGTCGAGTTCTTTCTTCAGGTCATCGGCGATCTTGAGGTCCTCGACTTTTCTGGCAGATTCTTGGTCTAACAGCTCTTTGTACTTATCGACCTACTTCGAGTCAGCCTGGAGGCACCCAGATCGTTAAAGCTGAGACCATCGAATCAAGCGCACATACCTCGGTACGGAAGTTGCCCTTCTCGAGCGTAAGTCGTGAGACGCGTTCCTGCAGGCTCTCGAGCTCCTTGAGCTGGGCGGAGGTCTGTGCCTTGTAGTTCTGAAAGGCATCCTGCTGCTCAAGAATAAGGTTGTGCTGCGTGTTGACCTTCTTGTGCTGAAAATTGAGCTCTTGCTGAGTCCCGCGGATGGTCTCGTTCATCATCGACGAATGGTAAAGGCTCATGTTGTCACGCTGCTTCTCCATGAACTCGGGCAGAGCAGCCTTGGCTTCGTTCGCAGCCTCGAAGAGTTGCTCCAGCTCCTGCCAGAGATGGTCGACTTCCTTGGCGCCGGGAGTGGCCTCGCGGAGCAGGTTCAGCAGCTGGCGCGTGTTCTCGACAGCGCTCGACACTGCTCGTGAGAACCTGGCAGTGTGTTGCTCCACCTCCTTCTTCAACGCCGCGCCCTGCTCCACCGCGAGCTCCGCAGCTGGCGAGGTAGCTTCGAAAGGCTCCATGACGGCGAGCTGCTCTTTAGTCGCGATGGTCGTGGTATCTTTGGCAACATCAGTAAGCGTACTCTTTTGGGTAGTTGAGTCACCCACAGTCTGTGTCTGCTCCTGCAGAGGGAGTAGCAGCGGATGCCACTGCCAGTTGAGTCTTCCTCAAGGCGGGACTGGCATACCTAGAAAAGGCCAGACCCTTGGGACCTTCGTAGGCGGGAGACATGGTGGCGGATGTCGGCTGACTGTGTGTTAGTGGACTCATGTTGCCCGATCGAAGTAGTGGTGGGGCAGGACTGTAGGCGTGCAGTACCTTAGGCGACGAAATAACGCTGTGAGAGCCCCTGTATATGGGATCCTAGCGTGGAGTGAGTAAAGGTCGTAGTGAGTGATTTGGTGAGAGCGGATGACTTACCAGAGATACCTGCGACATGACTTAGGCGATAGAAGCGTACAGAACGTGAAGGCAACGAGCTATTCGAAGCAAGGCGAAACGAGTACTGCGGGAGTAAAGCGGGCAGCGAAGGGCTGATGTTGTTGTTTGTAGGTGAGGGCAGGCGAAAGCTCTTGGCATTTGTAAAGGCAGCCGCGCAGCGCCCGGGCGACGACGACTTTGATGAACCTCCGCGGACTTGCAGAAGGAATGCTGGAGGCTACAAAGCGTGCTGAAGGACGTTCACGGTGATGGTGAAGTGAGCAAGATCCTGAGCCTCTGCGAGCCACTCTGATGGAAGAATGACAGCGGTGAAGTGACACCTAGACGCCTCCTTAGAGCGCATGTACGCACCGAATAGTAGTATATATGTGCTATGCCGATTCTGAGTCGGGCTCTTGAGCAGAGGCATGGAGAGCATGGCCCCAAGCCATCACTGCGATGTTGACTGGGAAAAGGGTGACGTTGACTTTCATCGTGCTTAAAATTCGCGACTGCCAACAAAACTTGAGATGAATACTGGCAAGGATGTATGAGATGGTCGAATGATCGAAAAAGGACTCTCTGTTCACTTGTCCTCAAAGAAACCGACTGCAATGAGACGCCTACAAACACTTGAGCAAAGCGACGGACTAGGACGAGCTGACTACCATGAGGTTATCTGGATGAGATGATCCGGCACCTACAGTATGCTAAAAGCGACCCGAACCGCCAGAGCACTCCATCGTTGGGCTTGCGACTCGGTCTATATCGTTGTGACTAGTGAGTTCACACGTCGTTGTCTAGCACGGACCTTCTCCTCTGCTCTTCGACTACACAGTTCGGCCCTTTGTGCTCGAGCTCGGCCTGGGTATGTCCGTCGTGCTCCCGTATACCCGCTTACACCCTGCTTCGTCATCGACTGCGAGTCGTTCGACGCATTACCAACCGTCGCTGGCTGGAACATGACCGCAACACCGTGGCGAGCTGTGACAAAAGCACGCACAATATGCAGAACAGATACTGGCGCCTTGAAACAGCGCCCAGCGTGAGGCAGCTAAAGGAAATATAACGAAAAAGCAAACACCTCGAACGCCACCAGGCTGTCAAAACCGAAGAAACGGAACGGGGAGCGCAGGTGAAGTGGAGTCTGGCGTGAGTGTCCACGTTCTCATATCCGTTGAAGGGTTCAGTAGTACCGAAGCCTGGCAGTGAGGCCGAGTAGAACACGACGGACGGATCAACTGTTCACATTCCCGTTCGATGTCCAGGCCGGATCGTCAGTGATGATGAAGGCCAATTGGCGAGTAGGGCTGCGTGCTAGCTGCTCCAGATCGTCTAGTACGTATCGTCACTTCGACGGTCGATTGTGGTCGTGCACCATCGGTGTGATGTGGCCGTTTGAAGTCAGCTCGTTGCTGAGACGTAGGATTCCAGGTCGATGGGAGCACGGCGCCGGACCGTAGTTTCGAACGGAACAGGCACCTGTTTAAGAAAGAAGAAGCAAATTGCTCATTAGCTGGCCATGCTATAGCGAGAAGAGATGCAGCCACTGGAGACATGTTTTGCTGCTGTTAGCTGACGGTGTGGCTGACCCCGGGACTAGCCGTGCTCCTTGGCTCACAGATGTGGGGCGATTCTGAAACTGGGCCAGGAAATGCCCTAATTGATATGCGGCGCGAGATCGACTGTCTGCACAGTTGTGCGATTCAGGCCACGAACTATAGATCACAGACTCCAAGTCATAGTAGAGCGTCAATGATCTATCGCAAGTGGAGAGTGGAGACAAGGGAGTTGCAGGTTAGTTTGTACGTGTTTGCAATGCTGAAGTGACATCTGAGTAATCTCCGTTTTGCTGGAAGGTTGCACGAGTCGGACCCCGTGTGAAACCAACACGACCTGCCAGGATGACGGTGGCAGGGGCAGCATTGCAAATCCAAGACCACAACACCGGTTTCCTGCACGTTTTGCAGAAGCAGCAGCTGAACCGGGACTACCTGCAAACAGAGCGAATAGAAATGGTGGAGCAGCGTAGGCTAGGGCTCTTTGTCCGATGGAAGCTGCTGCCGATTCCGAGTGCGCTTGTCCCTTTGGGCATCCGTGTTCCCTCGTGGATGTGTCCCTCACGTTTTTCGCGCTGTGTTGGGCATGGGCAACCGCAGATCATGTCCAGAACAGTGCGCGCTGCGTGGGCGCTGGAGAGACATTTTAATCATCTTGCCGTTGCGTCCTAGGCAGTGCTCCGCCGGTCTGCAAGGTTCACAGCACTAGCCTCGAGCTGTGAGGTGCATTTGCGCGTTGCTGTTCCGTGTGCTGTTCCTCTCCGTGCGGCGGCCTTCCCAAGCTTGCCTGCTGCACATCAGGGATATCGTCGGGAGAGGCCCTAAAACATTCACAGCTTCTGCAACAACCGTCTTCCCGCCCGGAGTCTTCTCCACCCTGTAGCTTTTTAGTAGTGTCGTCCGCCAACTCCCTGCACGCCCGCTCGCTCGCTCGTTGTCTTGCGGTGTGCCTCTTCCTTCGTTCCTCACCCTCTGCAGTCCTCCCCCCGCATTCGTTTTCACTTGGGTCTTTAGCTGCACCCGCCACGCCAATCGCATCCAGCAACGCGCTCCACCTTCCAGCCTCTGGTACCGCCATCCGTTGGCTCAATCGCACGTTAGACCCTTGATCCTCGTCTAGAGTGGCCCTCGTTCCCAAGCTTCCACACTACTGCATGCGTGCAGCCCACAGGTACTTAGTGGACCGCAGCACCTCTCCAGCTACATAGCTGCTGCTCTTCGACAATTTCTTGCGCGTATTACATGGCCAACGGCGTAATGTGTTTTGGAAGGAAGCCCGTGGACCCCAAGTCCAAGAAAAATGAGGACATTGAAAAGGACCTCCGTCTGGACAAGAGGAAGGCGGAGCGCGAGGTGAAGCTCCTACTGCTTGGTATGATGCAATGTAGCCGAGGCCGCGACCAAATTTACTGAGACGCAACACAGGTGCTGGTGAGAGTGGAAAGTCGACGGTGCTGAAGCAGATGCGCATCATCAACGCTGGTGGATTCGGAAAGCTTGAGCGCCAGACATGGCGTGCGACTATCTTCAACAACTTGGTGTCTGCCTTCCAGACCATCTACGCGGCCATGCAGGAGGACGACGTAGACTTCGAGGACGAGGAGTGTATCGTACGTCTTTATGCGCCTTTCATACCCGAGATGTACTGACCCACGTCTACAGCGCTTCTCGGAAATGGTCAACTCTGCGCCAGACATTGGCACAGAAGAGTCTATGCCTGAGGACTATCTGCACGCCTTCAATGCTTTGTGGGCCGACAAGGGCGTGCAACTGACGATCCTGAAGGGCAACCAATACGCCCTGCACGACAATCTGAGCTAGTAAGACGAACAAGCACTTGAGGTCTCTCAATGGCTGACAGAACAATAGCTTCTTCCAAGACATCGACCGCCTCTTCATGAAGGACTTCCTCCCATCAGACCAAGACATCCTGCGCACGCGACTACGGACGACCGGTATCTCCGAGACAATATTCGAGCTGGGCAACCTTACCTACAAGATGGTTGACGTTGGCGGTCAACGGTCAGAGCGAAAGAAGTGGATACACGTCTTCGACAACGTCAACGTTGTGCTCTTCTTGGTCGCCATCAGTGGTTACGACCATGTGCTGGTCGAAGACAGGAATGGCAACCAAATGCACGAAGCACTGATGCTTTTCGAGTCGATCTCGAACTCGAAGTACTTCGAGAAGTCAGCCCTCATCCTGTTCCTGAACAAGATGGATCTGTTCCGCGAAAAGATCGCTGGCGGAATGAGCCCCATCAACAAGGTCTTCCCTGACTACACCGGAGGGCCAAACGACGTCGAGACGGGCCAGGAGTTCTTCGCCCAAAAGTTCCGCAACCTGGTGCGTCAGCCAAAGAAGGAGGTTTACGTCCACTACACCAACGCCACAGATACGGATTTGTTGAAGAAGACGATGGCGTCAGTGCAGGACATGATCGTTCAGCGCAACCTTAATGCACTGATACTCTGATTCAGTGACTCAGAGACAGATCTACCTATCGACGATACCGCTAGGTTGACTCAGCTTTAGCCGTACCTCCGCCAAGCGCTGCCGAAGGCCACCGCAGAACCACAGTTAAAACGCATCGCCAAACGACTACCGGAACGACTACCGGACTAGTCTAGTTGGTTGCTCTAGCAGCTATCAGCCCTTCGGGCGTCTGCAGCCGCACAGCACTTCTTTCCGACGTTATACCCCCGAATTTCGACTGCGTAATTTATTCAATTCTTGTGTTAAGACGGTCTTGACGACATTTTTCACTAGTCATAGGAGCGGAAGCAATCTGGCGACAACCAGACAGCAGCAGCGCCAGCAGCAGCGTGCCACATTGGTGGAAGTCATGCAACAGGAACAGGAGAACCTATTGTTCCCTGATGGTGTGCATACCTGCAAACGGACAAGAAGCTACGGCCTTAAGGAAGCGTTCTCCACTCCTGGCGTACGGTCGTTTGGACCTCATGATTGCATGTCTCTGGCATTAGCGGGCGGATCTTCTGCGATTTCTCTGCCATGCAGTGTATGTACAAAAGCTGTTCGGCGTAATGAAGCCATTGGCCACAAGATGTGGTAGATAAGCACTGGTAGCCACATGTGAAGCTGTGTGATGTTGAGAGCAAGTGAGGGCTTGGATGACATGTCAAGGCACAAGGAAAGTCAGAGGCAGGAGCATCAGGATCTCTTGTATCGCGAGTGCAGCCCTGTCTGAGCTGCATCAACGTGCAGTGCGGTCTGCTCTCCCCGAAGTCGCCCGGCTCGTGGAAACCTCGGGACCGCACGCGCCTTCTGAGCTTAGCGGCAAAGCGTGACGCCTTGCAGCAGGATTGAGCCGCAGCCAACCAGCCAACCACCAACACCACCGCAAGCACCCCTCCATCGCTGGCCATGTTCTCTCCTGCGCTTGGGAGAGCCTTCCGCTCGACCAGCGCGATCACTGCTGTGCCGGCCAGCTCCGTCGGCCGCGCTGCGATCAGCACCGCGCAACAGCCGTTCAGACCGAGCCACCAGCGGCGCCTCTCGTCCTCGAAGCCCTCGACACCCCCGGACAGCTCCAAGAGGCTCACAGAGAATGCTGCCGAGGAAGTCAAGGCGTCGGAGAAGAAGTCGCGGAGGACCAGCAAGCTGAAGGCCTCGGGGGCGTCTGCGCCGGCAACAGCAGCGCGCAACATCCCATACGTCAAGCCGACAGACCACCTGATGGAGCAGCGTACGTTCTGGCGCCATCTGCTGTGCCGAGTATCTACTGACAGACGGCAGACCTTGTGTGGTCCACGCTCATCTCGCAACACCGCCCCATCTCGATCAGCCCTGCCGCGGAGCAGAATGTTCCGATCCCAGCGACCATGGAGCAGTTCGAGGCCATCTTCCAGCCGCAGAGGCGCGACGAGTCCGAGATCATCGTGCACACCCACAAGACCCTGGCCGATTTCATCGCCGGTGTCCAAGCCGCGCACGACCAGTACGAGGCCATGGACGCCTTTGAGGAGGCCGCCGAGGAGGACGTATTCCACCTCGACGGCTTCGCGCAAGCACAGCCCGAGTCCCTCGAGAGTTACGCTTTCCGGCCGCCGCCTGCGCCCGTCCCTTTCGACCCCCTCGCAACCGACGAGGCACGCGAGATCTCCCTTCCCACCACCCACACCGGTCGCTCGAAGACCTTCCGCGAGCACGTCAGGAGGAGGCGAAGCGGCATGCTTCTGATCAGCGTCAAGAGGCAGCGGAAGCTCAAGATGAAGAAGCACAAGTACAAGAAGCTCATGAAGAGGACGCGTCTGCTGCGAAGGAAGCTGGATAGGTTGTAGTTTGTCGCATGGATCCGGGACCCTCCCCCCATCGATCCCACGGCGTTTTGAACAATCTCCTACTCTCTGCATACACTTTCTTGGGCATTTCTTGGTGCTAGAAAGCATATATCTTTTGGCGCGCGGCGACCGTGCCCGCCTCTCCGTTTCCAATACCAGCACGCAATCTTCACAATCACGCGTGTCAGCTCTGCATCGTGTTTCTGCCCTGAATTTCGTCAGGGTCACTTGTATTAACCATTTGTGTAGTATTCGTTGAAGGCCGAAACGCATTGCCTTGGTGTTCGGGCAGAGGCGGCTACAGGTGTCATGATGCCTGATGAAACCCCGCTGCAACACGTACCGACTGAGGCACGCACGACACCCCAACACCAGCCTTGCGATGCCCCGCCCGACTTCCCCAATGGGCCATGTCCTCAGGCGTACCGAAGTAAGAGCCTGAGAATCAAACGGCTGCAACGCTCCAAAACGCATTGCAGCTCGGCGTGAACGCTTGACTGAGCATCCTTCTCTTACATTCTGGAAAGCTATACCAATTGCGACATGCGGCTAAACGGACTGTGTAGAGGTTTGAGACACAATCTGTCGTCATGTCAAGTACTGGCGGCTGGGTAAGATGATGTTTGGTAATGCTTCGAGTATAAGAACGGAGTCCTGCACCGTTACACTGATTCTCCAGCACGCACTACTCGCAAGCACAACCAACAGTCTTCTGTTTTCGCCTTTACATTCTTTTTGCTTATTCTTCTGCCACCGGCTGGCCCTTTTACGATCTAGAGCTAGTCTCACATTCATTACTACTGTTCCATATAACTTATACATTCATTACAACGAACGATTATAAACGACATCATGGTCTCCAAGGTAGTCTTGATCACGGCTCTCATCGCCTACGTTGAGGCCCGCTTCGGCCAGGAGAACGTCCCCATTGCGGCCATCTCTGCTGTCAAGGGTGGTAATGCCGGAGCTGCCGCAACAATCGGTGGCGCTGCCATAAGCGATCTTCTCGGCGGAGCCAACTCTTGCGCAAAGGTATGACTTCGGCTACCCCTGCAATATGCTTGTTTGATAGAACACTGACAGCCTCCCAGCTCAAGCGCGCCGACGACATCGTCACTCAGCTTGGTGGTGGCGCGGATGCCATCGCCGCAGCTATTGGCATGGTCACAGCTGAGAAGAACACCAACCCCTTCGCCAACAACAACGTCCAGAACGTCTGCGGTGACGCCAGTCTCCCTGCTACCGCTGAGCTCCGCGGTATCACTCCCCTCATCGACCCTGCCGTTGATGTCAACGGCGCTGCCGCTGCGCTCAGCAAGAGCTCGGCTGCCGCCCCCCTCAACGCCGATGGCATGAGTGTCTTCGACCTCATGAGCGCCGCTGGGCTCGGTGACCTCGTGACCTCTCAGGCGGCTGCCGGTGGCGCTGCTGCTGGTGGCGCTGCTGCTGGAGGCAATGCTGCTGCTGGAGGCAATGCTGCTGCTGGAGGCAATGCTGCAGCAGGTGGTAACAACCAGCAAGCCAACAACAACCAGAACCAGGGCCAGGCGAACAACAACGCTGGCAACAACAACAAGGGCAACCAGAACCAGGGCAACAACAACCAGCAGAACGCAGGCAACGCAGGCAACGCAGGCAACGCAGGCAACGCAGGCAACGCAGGCAACGCAGGCAACGCAGGCAACGCAGGCAACGCAGGCAATGCGGGCAACGCTGGCAACGCTGGCAACGCTGGCAATGCAGGCAACGCGGGCAACGCTGGCAACGCAGGCAACTCCACGAACACCGGAGCAGCCACAGGTGGAGCAGCCGCAGGTGGAGCCGCAGCTGGCGGCGCTGCAGCCGGTGGCGCAGACTTCGGCAAGTGCAAACCTACCATCATCTTTGAGGCGGGCCAGAACGGGCGCAAGGCGACCGAGTTTACCTTCCAGATCGCCGACCCTCTTGCTCGCGGCGGCCAGCAGGATGCTCTGAACCCCAACATCATCACAAATGCCCTCTGCAATCAGCTTACCAACGTCTGCGGCGCTAACGCGGCTGCTGTCGCGGCCTGTCAGGATGGCAAGGCGAAGGTCCAGGCTGCTGGTACCAGGGATAAGAGCACGGCGGACCTGTTCAACGCGGCTGTGGGCTTTGCTGGCGCAGTTACCAACCCTGACGGTGGACCGGCTGACAAGGCGGCTACTGGTGCTGCTGCTGGCAATGCTAGGAAGATGAGGCGCGGTCTGAGGTTGTAGATCAGAAGTCTGATACGACAGCAAGATCGCTGTAGTCGACAGGGATTTGTCCACCTTCGAACAACGCCTATAAAAGCATTGACTACGTCCGGGGTTTCCGGAAGGTTAGAGCGCGACACGAGCACTGCTCTGGATCGAGATGGTTGAGCGATGGCTAAGGAGGGTTTGAGCATGGCTCTCCTTCGACCCTGCCTGGGATATGACGCATCTCTTTTCTCGGTTCTTTTTTTCTTTCTCCATCTATGTAGGATACCGAGCACGATTACGAATACACGAATGTTCCGCAAACTTGACTCCTTCCTCTTGCACTTTTTCCCGCCCGAGTGACTGACAATCTCCACGGTCACACGATAGTACCTCTCTCATCCTGTCGCTTCAGTGTCTCAAGCGCGCTCCTTACCTTTTCCGCCGCCAACGTCTTCTGCACGAACATCGCCAATTACAACAACGAAGTCGTCAGTGCCCTCGATCTTCGCGCGAGCGACCTCCTACTCCGCCCTCATCTCTCGAGCGAGGTTCTCGACGTCCACGATATCGTTCCTGAGCCGCTCAAGACAGTCGGCGCAATTCTCAGGCCCGCCTTCAGGGCAATCCAACGAGACATCATCCGAGGATCTACATGCCACAGGCGGGCGAGGGGCTGATCAAGGGTCGGTGCAGGTGTCGTAGGCGGGCTCGCAGAGGCTTCGCGAGCGGCTTGCCAATGTAGAAGGGCCGGGTCCCGCCTTGCACTTTCCTTCTCCACTGTGGCGTGGCACTTCCTTCCAGATTTTCGGGGGCATTGCGCTGCGCGGGAGCAAAAACTCGGGCAAAGGGTCATCCAACTGCTTGAGAGGTCCTGGACGTCGATACTCTTGTTTGCTGTTCTGCGTAGCTCCTGCCTGCTGTCTCTGCGAGTGCACCTCTCCGTTGGCAGGCACAGAACGGTGCGACATAACTCTAGTTTGTTCTTCGCGCTCCAGTTCGAGGCGCCGTTGTGTTTCACGAGCTCGTGTATCCATGTCGCCTCGGGTTTTGAGAGACTTATCGTACAGTTCTGCCTCGGTGTCGGACCACTTGCGCTCAGGGTGGAGGTTCTGAATCTCCCAAGTCAGGCTGTAAATATGACCGTTCAGTCCCCAATGGTTGAGCCTATTTCCAGGGTCATGTAAGAAGTGAACATATCCGTTAATGGCCCTCTCAAGGGCCTTGCAAGTGACAGGGCCGGGGGGCTCACCGGAGGACTTACTCAGACTCTTCGAGTCCCTTCATGACTTCGGCCACCTGTATGTCCTTAATCCGCTCATATTCGGAATTTACCATATTCGCGATCCTCTCACGATGGTCCTGCTCCTTGACTCTATCTGCTTCGCGAAACCTCTCGTACCAACAAGGGCACCTGGGGCTTCGTCGAAATAGTCCGATCATCGACAGCCTTCGACTAGCGAGGAGCTTGAGATCTCCGATCCGAACCTCAGGTCCGAAGTCAGGATTGCTCCAATGCTCAAACTCGGGTAACAGTCGCAAGAGACTCGTGTCAACTTTGTCCATGCGACCGACACAGAAGAACTCATCGAAATGTGGGAAACTGGATGGAGGCGCGAAAGTGATTGGACACTGTCCGGTTCCGTCTTTGAGAGGCGGTCGGGACACGGAAAGAAGCACTTGGTTCCAAGTGCTGATGTTGGCAGAGATATCTGACATGGCTGAAGTACTGAAAGGTGTATATCCGAAAGAGGTAGGTACGGAACGAGTGTGAGTGCTGCTTTGCTGTTATGTAGGACGGTTGCTGGTGCTGTTATGTTGAACATTCGCAGGAGGTTGGTGGTGGCTTTATAGCACAGCTTTTGGTCTGACACTACCATTTGGTGACCTACAGTTGTGATGTAGAACGAGAACCTGAAAACAAAAGCAATTGAACGATACGTATAGGGTATCCTTTCACAGACCTCCAAGAATCGATCGTTTGTACATCATCCGCAGAGTTACGGACCAATGTTAATCTAAGTATCACTGAGGTACCAGCGCAGTGTTAAAAACACCGCTGCAGTGATTTTACACTGCACTTTTAGGTAAAAGAGTCCATTTACACCGCATATAGGTAAGTTTACACTAGAACCAATCATCTACAATAGTTTGTCATCAACTATCGCCCATCATCCATCTCCCATCTCATCATCCATCTCCCATCTCATCATCCATCTCCCATCTCATCATCCATCTCCCATCTTATCTCCTATCTCCCTCTACCCGTGATTTGTATAGTATAGATAGAATAGATAGAATAATAAAGTCTTAATTATATCCTTTGTTTTATATAAAATACACTGCACTTTTATGTAAAATACACCCCTGATGCAGTGTAAACAGCAACCTTTTTGCAGTGTTATTTACACGATAAAAGAGCGGTGTTTTTTACCCGGTGTGGTACCTCAGTGTATGGCGTTGGGCCTCAAACGATCGCAGAAATCCGACACACTCAGCTCCTTACCGAACTTCCGAGCGGGAAAATATGCCACCGGTGGCAACGACATTGAGTGCTTTCGATCCCCATCAATAGTCACTGAATGAAGTACAAACAAGGACCTGAAAGGAGAACTTACTACACTTTACGTCTTGGGACATGCAGGTTGTCATTGGTTGCACATCTTCTTGACTAGCTAGAGTACACACAAGATGATCCTTGCTTCTTACGAGTATATCAAGGCAACATTTCCTTGGTCCCAGTCTGGGAGTTCTTACAACCCGCTACCGTTGATGCATCGCGTTGAGCCCTTGACAACGCTCGATACGCTTCCTGCACCGCATGAGTTCACTTTCATGCAACGCAACGTCCGCCTCCAAAGTCTCATTGATCAAGTTATTCTGGCTGATCTTCCGTCGCTTACTCTCGATCATCTTTTGAAGCTCATCCTGCCTCTGGGTATGCTGCGCGATCGGCGATTTGTCGTACCAATCTCGATCAACGGGACCTCTAACAAAGAGGTATACGAGAGGCACATACGTTGCCGAACTGGGATTCAAGAGGTCAGTATCGTGGAGAAAAGCCTCTTCTCCAAAATTTGGGTCATGCCAATGCTGAAACTCCGGCAAGTGTCTAAGATAGTCGACATCGTAACCGGCTAGTCGGAGCTCCTTCGCAATGGGAAAAGTCAGAGGGCGTGGAGAGGTGATATAGCCATCACAGTCCTTACGTGCAGGGAGATTGTGGGCACGAAGGACATCGTTCCATGTGCTGCATTTCTTCTGGATCACATTCTTCGAGCCAAAGCTTGGAGTACAGTCTGTGATGTTAATACCTGACATGGTGAACCTGTAGGTTAGTCTTTGAGGCTAATGGAGGTAGTGAGAAACACTGAGATGCCGTGGTGCTGAGCTCTGCGGTGTGACAATACTGATCAGCTTTGTATATATACGCATGTGGAGGCATACGGACGTGATTCCAAATATTGCAAGTGACAGTATTTGATTCACACACATGACCATCAGTGCAGAGACTGTGTAAATTGAGGCAGCGACCAACCATAGGAACAAGCTCTGCGTTGAATTACCATCGCGCCGACTCACAACCGCCTTAACTACTATATGATAAGGCGTATCAAGCATTGATGGGTGTCATATGAAATGCGGCATCTTGGAAGACTATTAATCACTGCCACATATGATGACGCTCGCTCAGGATCAATGCGATAGCAGGCTTACGCTTCATCGGTGTTCAGCCGTCAATTTCTGGCATGATACCTGAAAAGTTACAGTGGATGAAAATAAGCAACATGTTCAAAAGTGAACTTTTGACGCTGGTGATGTAATTGCAAACAAAACCTCAGTCTCCGTCACGTCAACGCTAGCGAGTTGGGAAGTGACTACCAAACATCAAGCACAATCACTGCCGAGCAACACCTTTGAATGTGCTTTGTAGGCTCCATGACCACTAATATTCTGTGGATTTGTTCGACCATGCAGTGATCAATCCTTCGCATCGTGTAACACTTTGTCCAGTGGCGAACACTTCAACGTTCAGCTTGCTACGTGTCAGTGCCTACAATGCACGAGAATGGATCATGTATACTGTACCGAGAAGCCCTCTCACTGCGAACTGCAACGCAATATCAACACAGCATCAACTGAACAACACAAATCTTAACAAAGAATCCAGCACCCCAAAGACTTACCAAACTCTGACGACTCACCCAGATAACACAATGCCACACCCATTCCCGTTCCAGCCCGTCGACGCAGAAACACTTCAATGGATGGAAAGAGAGCGCGAACGTCTTGAGGCACAGGTCGTCGCTCTCGAACACCGTCATCGTCGTGGGAGAGATATGTCTGATCCTGAGGACGAAGATGAGCATCATGGTCGCCCTAGACCCCGACCCGGTAGGCACTTCCCGGCCCCTCGACGCAAAGGCGGCAGGCCGGGTCATGGTGGAGGTCCTGGCCCTTGATCTGTCCACGGAGGTCGAGACGATTACGATGCTGAGCTCGACGATATTTCGAATCAGCTAGGAGCTATGATGGCTCGATTGAGTGGTGGTGATAGGGATCCGTACGGCAGACGTGATAATTATGGCAGACGTGGTCCCTACGGCGGTGGTGGAGGGTATGGAGGTAGGGACCCGTACGGACCTCAGTGTCCCACACAGTAGGCCGGGTGACCGAGGCCGAGACTCGCATCTCCTAGCACAAGTATAGCTAGTGACATAACATGAAACCAATCTCTAGTCACATCTTCAACATAGACTAATCAAACCTCCTGATCTTTGGACGTCATGCTGACGCTTTCTCATCCAACCCCCAAGCCTTGACAATCCTCTTCGCAACTCCATCTCCGCTCCACCATGCGCCCGTTACAGTACCCAGCGCAACGAAGGGCGCAGTGTGCTCGCCCGCCAACCATATCCCTCTCTCCGGAGCACCCCGCCTCATAACTTCGACATCCTCGTCACCCCTCTCCAATCCCACTTGAAAGTTCGCATACGACCCGTACCCCGCAAGCTCGTCATTTGCCCAGGCTGTAGCAAGGACATGACTCGGCCTATGATCCTTATTGTTTGCGTCATATCTGGGCAACCGTGAGAAGTACGGCTCGAAGAACGCGATTAGCGCACGTTTCTGCTCATCAGTATCAGAGTGCTTTGATACTAGATCAGCGACGTGCTGGCTTGTAGCACCGTAGGTGTAGAATAGCAGTGTGGGATGGGCAGTCGCGCCAGGCAGGGCGGCGAGATTGACTGCTTCCTGGTTCCAATTCTGCGGATTCGTATCAGTCGCGTAAGTAGGTGAGACGAAGGATGTAAAGCCGGCGTAATGCGAAGGATCGACCGGCGAGTCGGCGGCACCGAGTTGGTGGACGGGCGCGGTTGTTGCGGAGACGTTTGGGATGCTTGGGGATGTGGCTGATGGACGGCGCGCAGAGACCGACTCGGGGCTCGGAAACGGGTCCGAGAAGTTCCAGAACGCTGTTGGAAAGGTGATGTAGACCTGGATATGTAAGCCATAGTTTGATGGCAAGAATGCCAACAGGAACTGACCTTGTCTAGGTGACCATATCCAATCGCCGCGATACCTTCTTGTAGCCGCTGAGGTAACCCTGGCTCGAATGCATTCAGGTTTGTTTTCAACCACCCCAAAGGCGCTGTCATGACAACATCATCAAACGTTTCTCTCCGTATGCCCTCAGCATCATCGTACTCCACCGTTACTGACGGATCTGACCCCTCATTGCTTGCGTTCGAGATCAACCTTTTGACCGTAGTCTTGTATCGAATGCCTGCCTCTTCAGCCGGCTGAGCGATCTTCTCGAGCACTTTCTTGTAAGTCCCTGCAACAAATAGGTTCTCACCATCGATACATTCCTCCATCCAGAAGAACTTCAAACTCTGCTTCTGGATCTCACTGCCCACAAAAGCACCCCACATCTCTGACATCTGCAGAATTGTCCTCCTCTTCTGTTTCGCAACCTCCTCCTTTTCATTGACGAACAGCTTCTCCACTGCTTCCTCGAAGAATTTGTACAGGCTTTTCATTGGGTCTATTGTCGCACTCTCTGCATTCGAGTGCTTCATCGCCTGCTCGATGATAGACCACACCGTCTCAGTATTATCCGCTGCTTCCTTGTCGGAGAGATACTTGCCAAGAGCATCAACAACAGACTGACGACCATCCCAATTCATCGTAACAGTATTTGTCTCTCTGGCAAGATCAAGGATGGGGTTGTTGTCCGTCCCATGGATCCAATTTGGCCCGCTATGTAGCCAGTCAGCTCCTGGTACCTTGCACCATGAGAGCAACTCACAGATCAACCAAGTGTTCACCCACTTTCCCTTGGCAAAACCGTCCACCGACGCGATTCCGCCCTTCGAAGATCGTTACCTTGGCGCCATGCTTGAGAAGTACTTCTGCACAGCGTAGTCCGGCGACGCCGGCACCTACGATACCGATATTTGGTACCCTTCCAACTGTTCTTCGAAGCATAGGTGATGTATCGCCGTTTGAAGTTGGCAAGTCGAGATGAATGCGGTTGGTTGTCGGACTGGAGCCGGCACCAACGGTGTTGGGACTGTTGCAAGGCTTGTAAGCACGGTTCTCGTTACCTATGTTGCCCATGGCTAAGGATAGATCTGGTGTTGGCTTGATAGGAGCGAGGAGCAGTATTAAGGGAAGAACTCAGTAGTAAAAGAGCTTTAACCTAACGAGAGGAGTGTATGAATGAGGAAAGGGTTGATGGCTGGGGGCAAGACTGCAGTGTCATGAAAGTGATGCTGTTGTCTGACGCGACATGGCTCCAATCTCGTTTCGGCATTTCGAGGATAGCAAGCGCAGAATCAGGAGCCACTCATTTGGGAAGGAGGAGTGGACGGCGCCAAGTATAGTGTGGCGTTCACTTGATCGATTCTGGGAATGGATACAGCAGAGCAGAACGTACGCACCTGATTACCATTGGGTGTACAAGAGTGCCTAAGCAATGTTCTAGTCGCGTGACAGCTTCACGGAGCCTCACTATGCAAGCCCGTACGAACGTAGTGCAAGAGGGTGTAGAAAGCTAGCGCGTGATAAGACATTTTGCCGCCTGACAGAACGCTAACCGAATTAGTGCCCACGGGGACCCATGGTGACGCTCATTGGGCAATGCAGTGCATGCATATTTACGTCGAGGGTTCGCAGTCGAAGCAAGATGTCACTGTCACTGATGCAATGAAACAGCATGTATGTTGAAAGAGTGTGACATTTAGGTTTTCGGCATATGTAGCCTACCCACTGATCGTCCTTCGGTGCACTGACTTTTCACACCTTCTCACACAATGACAAACAAAAGCTGAGAGAGTGCAAGGAGCCCAAGCCGCAGGCGCAGAGCTCGTTGTCCATCAAACATAGTTCCTCCGTTTCCAAAAGCGTTGTATCCCAAAAGACGTGCAGATAACAGACACAGTCATCCACATGCTCATTAAAAGCAGTTCGCATAAAGTCGGAAACACAAGAAGTTCATAACAGGATCTCCTGGAGCCCTGCAGTAGGACTAGAGAAGAGACGAATGGTAATCGTAGTATTGAGAAAAATGAAGCAAATCTGAAGTCCCGCCGTATGCACTTCGCCAAACGCGCAACAAGAAGGAAAGAGTCGTAACGGGCCGTAAGACTGTAGTATCGTAATGGTACTCCAGTGATATGCACAAAGGAAGCTAGTTCCTAGTGAAGAATCTTTCGAGTGTCTAAAACATGGTGCTCTTGCGCTTCTCAGCGCTGGTGAAGATGAGCTTTGGTGTCGAGCGGCGCTGGCCAAGAGTGGGGCGGACATCGACAAAACCCTCCTCGCTGCTCACACTAGTAGCAGTGTAAGAGCGATCGATGGAGGTTCCGCGGGAGCGCTCCTTCGAAGCCTGACGCTCCGAGCCAATAGCGCCGTTAGCCACAGCGCGAAGGCTACCGATGCTGGGCCTGCCGGAAAGGCTACCGCTGCCGCCGCTGCGTACGCTGTCGGAGTCGTTGTCGGAGGAGGGGAAGTTCTCGCTAGCAGGAGACGAGCTGCCGCTGCCGTTGCGCTGTCCTCGGCGGCCGATTCCAGCGCGAACGAGGTTGCTGATTGCCTGACGGCGCTGGCGAGCAGCGAAGTTCTTGCTGCCCTCGTGCTTGGAGGTGGGGCTAGCCTTGAGCTCCTCAATCGAGGGCGGGCCACGGGGCTGACGAACAGGGTGCTCTCCAGCACGGGCTTGGCCAGGGCCGAATGTGCCGGTCATCGGAGTGGCCGGGAAGCCGACAGAGCGAACGAAAGCAGACTTGGGACCCGCAGGCATCTCAGCGCTGGAGTCAAGCGCAAGCGACGAGGGCTGCTTCTTGTGGCCACGACGGAAAGCGTTCGCGGATGGCGGGGGAAGAGGAACAACATCCTGAGGAGGAGTCAAAGACTTCTTGGGAGGCGAGGTGCTGCGTGCCCACGGGCTGGGGTTGACCTCGTTGGGAGGAGAGACGTGGAGGACAGGAGTGTCGACCTTGGGGGGCGAAGGCGCGAAACCGGGGGTGGGCGGTGGCGGCGAGTGCGACAGGTTGTTCTCCTGCTGGTAGGTGGGGTCAACGACGTACTGGTACTGCCCGGTCAACTGGTTGAAAACGAGGTACACGCCGGGCTGGCCAGTCTCCTGCACAGCCGGAGCGCTCTGCTGGAACTGCTGGCCATAGGCGTTGGTCAGAGGAGTAGCAGGGTACTGCTGCTGGCGCATGCCATTGAGGTTCATGTTGCCGAACTGCTGAGCAGTCAGGGCAAGGAGCTGCTGCTGGAGCTGCTGCTGCCTTTGAGCAAGGTAAGCCTCGGTAGCGAGGAGCTGAGCAGCGACAGCGGGATCCATCTCGTCATCATCGTATTGCATGGTGGGAGGAGCGAGCACCTGGTCGTAGAGCATGTGCTGCTGCTGTTGCTGCTGGTACTGGTTGACACCGCCGAAGCCGGCGCCGACAGCAGTCTGAGGACCATTCTGGTTGAAGTTCCTGGAGAGACGGTTGTTCTGGTTTCCGCCCATGTTGTGCTGACGCTGGTTGTAGGGCGCAGATGCAGGGGGCTGTGCAGATGAGGGCGTCTTGGGGGCAGTGCGCAGGCCGGCCAGAAGGTGGGAACGGCTGGTGCGAGGAGTCTGAACCTCATTCTCGGCGATCGAGGCGACTTTGGGCGGAGAGGCGACGCTGAGACGCTTGAGGGCAGCACCCTTGCCGCGAGACGCGAAGCTCGAGGTAGGGTTGCCGAAGCCCTGGGACTGGAAGTTGTTGTAGGACATTTGAGCAAGACCGCCAGCGTCCATGCTCATGTTGAAGTCGGAGAGGGTTGCGAAGAAAGGGTAAGGCTGCAACAAATTTGATGTGCTGGGCACACCGGAAAGGATATAGAATGGAAGGTGGAGTCTCGAGTCGAGCGAGTCGCTGGAGACAGGCGCAAGGATTGAGTTGCGATTACGTGATTAAGGATCGTACTGATCGTGTTGGTAAGGTAGCGTTATGATCGAAGTCCGGCCGATGGGCAATACAATGCAGTTGGAGCTATTAACAAAGTGTGGTGCTTCAGTCGCGGTATCCACTGGCGGGCAGGCTGTCAAAGGCAGGGTCCAACGCGTCTAGCTGAGGAAGGAAGGGGCGATTGGCGTGACAGGCAGGCGCGTGATGCACAGTGTTTGCAGGTTGCAGCAGGAGCAGATGAGCGCTGGATGCACAAACGGTTGATGGCGCTGGTGGTGCGGTCGTGTTGCGGGCTTTTCTCACAGGCGGAGCGACGGGACTGGCGCGCGCTCAAGATCTCTCGGTGGGTGATTAGGTGGGTGGTAAGCTGTCCAAACAAGCAGGACGATATAAGATGTAAAGCTGCACTAGGGCAGAGAAGAGAGTGAAGAGGTCGAGGGAATTGGCGAGAGCTCTGGAGGGGCCAGGAGAAAAGGTGACAAGCGGACGGCAGACGAGGGAAGCGAGCGGGCGCGACTATTTGATGCCTACTGGCTTCTGGAGGCTTGGCTTTGTGCAGGGAGCGACTAGGGTGCAGACGGCTAGGCCCACTTCCTTAGTTGGCCCCTGACGCGCTGCAGCATTGGATGCAGACGTGAAACGACCGGCAGCCATGCGCAGATGGCGAGGGATGGAGCGCTTCCTGCCCTGCCCTGATCCTGCGCTGATCGCTGGCGCAGACACGGGCTCTCGCATGCTTGCTCGGTGCTTCGTCTTTGATGCTGAAAGAATCGAATGCCCCGTGATGCAAAGCCTTTCACGCTGGCCGACCCAATGCAGCTAACGCTCCCAGAGACACCAGGGTTCGCTGTCAAAGGCCTCGAGTCTGCGGACTGGCTGCCAGTCGCGTCGCTGCAGTCGGCCAGTAAGGGACGCCATTGCAAACGACTCCATCGAAACAGAGCGCGCTCATTGCTCGAGCGGCCGGGCCTTTCGCACACCGCAAGACGCGCTCCACCACGTCGATGGCGTCTGTCTGGGTGCGACGTCCAGTCATTCGTAGCGGCCGGTGACTTTGACTGCCCTAACGGCGGCTCGAGATGGTTCGCGCGCTACCATTCGCTGGACGCTTCCAGCCAACTCTCCCGCCCGCAGTCAGCCACGAACAGCTGCTCTCTCGTTCTAAATTTAATCCATGCGTCTTCACCGAGACATGAGCATCTGGCTTCGTGGACCGGTATGTGTGGGTGACTGCGATCCAACATTGCCGCCATGATGCCGAAGTTCCTTTGGCCTGCTGCACGCTGCTGCACGAGGCTGACGAGACTCGAGCGTTGCGCCGGGCCCTGGATCGTGGACCGCTGCCTGTCAGCAGCTCGCTAGAGTCCGTCTTTCCACGCGCAATCTACAATGCATTCCGCAATCCGTCCGGGGCCGGCAGCCTCCCGTGCTGTTAAGCTTCACGCGCGTCGACTGCGAGGTGGTGGGTAACAATGTTTGCCAGACCCGTCGAGGCATGCAACATCGCCTGCCTTTACGCGTCAGCCACGAACATCGCACTCTCCAAGCCAACGGCTGCTCGCGTGGCCCTCATCGTGCTATTTCGCTCTCCGTCCAATGTGCCGGGGAAAGCCTGCTGATGGACCTGAAACCGTCTCAACTTGCGGCCTGTGCTCGCCTCTCATTTCGGTAGCACCGCCCTGCAGAACGCTTGCCAATCTTCGACCCCATTTGGACTGCTTTCGCCCGCTGAAACGTGCTCTGGTCCTGGTTGGATTTGCGTTTCGTTGTCCGAGGTACCGGCACTCGCGGTCCTGGCTGCAGACCTCGAGTACATCTCGTTCACGCAATCTCGTGATCATGGTCACGTGAGCAGGATCGTTGTGTCCCTTAACACTACGCCCTGATACCGCGCAGCCTCACTGTTGCCGACCTCAAGGCAGATCTCTTTGTGCAGTGATCATCGAGTTGGTAAGGCTGAGCGCACATTTCACTGCCGCCCACTACCGCCCACTACCGCTCGTTAACGAGGACACATAAGCGCAGCATCGAATAAACGCAATGTTTCAAGTTCGACAGATGTCATGCGCGGCATGATGAGGCATTCTCCGCTCCCGCAGGCAATCAGGCAACAGCTTCGTAGTTGGCAATGCGGAGGAGATTGGCTTGTCGACGTTATATTGACCAGGGGAAGGACCCATGCGCGCAGATGATCTCTCCCCACTTCCGCCTGTCTGGTCTTGTGCCTGACTCCTAGCCGCCGAACCATTGATCGCGGTTGATCTCGATGGTCGATAGGCTCTGATGGATGATAAACATCGATGGGGGCGACACTTGCTTGTGCAACGGTCTCGGCAAGCCAGGCGCACCTGGCACCGCTTTGTTCATACGCTCTCAAACACGCGCAGCGAGAACGATGGCTCACTGATTGTCGAGCAGGGCAGCGCGATCAGACCACCGAATCTGCGTTCACGATGTGAGCGAGTGTCGAGCTTGCCACCCAGCAGCTGTGATGCACACGCACTGCCGCCGTGATCTGCGCCAGCCCTACTGACCAACACCACATGAGTTCACTTCATGCCTTTACCTTACTTCGTCGCGAGGCGGGCAAAACAGCTATCTGCGATCACCTGTTTCAACGCTATTGACCACACCAAAACCCATCGATCTTCCGCCTACAACCACGTCCCTACCTCCTCGACTCGTTGCAGCGGGAACCTTGTGATTCCCGGCTGTCACGCCTTAGATTTCAGTCTCGAACTTTACGTGTGGAGATCAAACCAGCTCGGCTTCATGCTTTGGAAATGTCGAAACTTGACAGCGAAGTGTGAAACGTAGCTTCACTTCGCCATTGAAACATTGACAGGTGGCTAGTTTCAAGGGCTGACGACGTCAGTCTGTTAATGAGAGCATCGATGTTGTGCCTTAACGGCAATAATCCAATGTGATACCACGTGTTCACGCAGCGAAGCTGGCTCCAATGCAATGATGCGTTGCCATGGATCGTCAAGCTAAGGCCGTCAAACGGTCTTCTTTCTGTCACTCACCGATCAACGTAACATCAACGGTAATCTCTAAGAAAAAGTTAACGATTTCACTCCAAGAAGCCAGTCGATCTCACAGCTTTATCTTACACGATGACTTGGAATGTTGACGAGGATTGGCCTAGGCATCCAGGATCACGATGCGGTGGAGTGCAATCCAGGGTGGACGACCCACATGCATCAACAATCTAACCCATCTCCGAAAGCGCCAAGCAGGAGCTATGGGAGTATGAGCCGCGGAAGATGCGCAAACGCTATGGAGGTGGTGGCACCAAGGCGGAGTCCGCTGGTCTGAGGGTGGTCGCAACATCTACACTGTCTACGATGGGCTGCGGGATGACACCGAGATGTGAAAGGTCTACGAAGGCATATACGAGTAGCTGTAAAGTGCTACGCTCAATGAAGTGAGCATACTGCTTCCATCTTCTGCTAGCATCATCATAGGCGGTAAATATCACAGTTACAATGCAAAACTGCTACTACTTCTCAACTCTTCGTCATGTCTTGATCTGCGTCTCGTCTTGATGTTTTGACTTGGTTGGTCCTGGCTGACATTTTGATTACAGCTTCTGCCTTCTTCTAGTCTTGACCGTGTTTCCCAGATTGTTAGTATGTACGTATAGTCCCTACAACTGAGGAGTAACGCAATGGGCGCGATCCTTGCACCGGCGTATTGAAGTCTCTGGCGTCACAAATCGACTCTATCTATTGGCCTCGAAAACTCACTCGACATTCGGTGGGTGCCTACGGCTACTCGTCTTCTGTGACGTGAACCGCGCTGAAGCGCCCGCATCAAGTCAGTATTTCAAGCCCTGTGTCGCCCGCTAACGTGATCCACGGACGCGACGAAGATCGCACAAGTTTTTTTTTTGGAGGCAATCGCTGCACCTGTCGGTCAATGAAGCTCCATCACTGCCACAGCCTTTCTTCACAACAGCGATCTACAAGAACGGCGCGCCCCATCGACCATGATAACTCTGCAGAGCAACTCACAACAACTCGAGAACAACAAAGCACAACACCAACACCAACAAACCCAACGACACAACACTCAAAACTCAACACAAAGCCAAGAAGATGTTTCCTGGATATCCTGGACGTGGCGGCTTCCCTGGACGCGGTGGCTTTGGCTACCCCGGACGTGGTGGCTACCCTGGTGGAGGCCGCCCTGGGGGTCGTTCAGGCCCTCCTTCGGCTGGCGCTCCCAGGAATCACAGCGACAGCGATTCTGACAGTGACACGGGCGGTGATGACGGCGGTAGTCGTGCTGGCGGCGGCCGCCCTGGTGGTCGAGGTGGTCGAGGAGGCAGGCCTGGTGGACGCCCTGGGCGTATGATTATGGGTCCATATGGTAATGTATGTCCAGAGGAAGACCTCTGTGAAGAGCACTGGGAGATGCTGTTTGGAGGTGGACGTCATGGGGTTGGTGGACCCCCTGGTCATGGACGCGGATGGGGTGGTAGCTATGGTGGATACTCTGGTGGCTATGGCAGTGCTATGGGGCCTTGGGGCGGGTACCACGGCGGTCGTTTCTAGACACCTGTTGGCGATCTCTACCAACGGCAAATGGGCCTTCTTGTAGCTTAGGTAAGATCTGAGGATCCATATCAACGATAGCACCAATGACGTTCGGAAGACCTCAAGCGCAATGTGGTCGCCTTGTGATGAAACTGGAATCCAATGCCAGTGTCTTTGGATTTCCTGTCACATGTCGTCCCTGCTTTTTCGACAATGCGGATTCTTTACTAGTCCGTCCTTTGATAAGAAAAGACGCATTCTCTTCTCTTCTCTTCGCAACGTTGGAAGTACAGCGTGAGCCGCGCTCTGGTTAGTGTGATAGTGACAACGATGCGAGCCTAGCTTCTGTGACTGAATGCAGCAGAACGACTGTCCTAAATTCTCATCGAGAAGGTGCCTGTCACAAGACAGACTTCACAACCCCATTGTATATGTTGCCTTCCCACCTGCACGATGCCCTAGGGCATTCAGATTTCCAACACAACAACACGAGATCAAACAGAGCCCGATACCATCAGCAGTTTCACGTATCATGATGTATCACTATCCAGCCTTAATTCCCCATGTTCGTCACAGTGGACGCCGTGCTGGTCCTGCACAATTCGCTCCTCAAAGATACCCTCAGGCTCACCTACCTCCAGTCACTCCAGAGATGATGAAGGTGCACAATCGCCTCTGGGAGACGATCCTCAGACATCCCAATCCCATAGAAGCCATGAATCAGTGCATGGAGCTGTTGACAGACGGCGTTGAGGATTTTCAGCGGCCACAAAACGAAGTAGAGGAAGAGCAGAATGGGCGTGAAGGAGGACAGCAGGGCGGGCATGTAGTTGGACCAGAACCTGGTGAGTATGGCGGCATGCCACCGCAAGATCCTCCGCCATATCAGCCTCACGGAGGTATGCCCGATTACTATGAGGATCTGCTTGGGTCAGGAGGACATGTCGGCGGCATTGTGCCAGGAGGTGGGATGTCGGCAGGTTTGCGACCCGGAATGCCGCCGCAGTACCCTGGAGCTGGAGGTGGCTTCTCTTATGCGCCTCCGCCGTATGGCCGACGATGAAGTAAGAATATTACATCCAGGAAAGATTTGGCGAAGAACTCGACAAGAATTTGATGCAGTTATTGTCTGCGGACAAGAATCAACAGATTGTCAGCGGTCAGGTAGTGATGGCTTTGACGCGTAGGAGATGTGGCAGCGCTAATGACATAAGCGTGCATTAGCGCGGGACCTGCACCGATACTCACCGTCGCCACCTGGTGTTCTTGAGCGGCTTCTTAATACGCGAACGATGGATACGCATACCAATCAACACAAACGACAGAGGTCAGGCGACTCAAGCACTGATGCAAAGCGAGTCAAACACGATGGAAGTGTGCGCAACGGGCTAGCTGATCTCCCCGAGGAGGTTTTATTACTCATTCTGGACACGATACTTGGCGCACTATTACGCTGTCACGATCTGGAGGTTGTACTGCGACACGTTGCGGCACTCCACAGTCTGGGTCTCACGAACAGAAAGTTCAACAGACTCACTACACCGTACCTATGCGCGTTCATCACCAACAGGAATCGCCGGAGGCTTCCTCAAGCACTCGACACAATGATCATGGACCCCAACAAAGCCGAAAGCATCAAGTACATGTCTTGGGTGCTGGATGTGAGGAGGTCGTCACAAGCCATGTGCCGGAGATCACCAAAGGCTGAAACCATGTATTTACAGAAGCTTGGTAAATTGGGCATCCCAGAGCTTGCAGGCGATCTGAGACAATGTTTCCATGGTAACTCGCCCGAGTATCATCTTGCCACAGCACTTGTGTTAGCCCCCAACCTTGAATATCTTGAGGCTGCAGATGTAAACTACGAGCAAGAGACCGTCGATGATACTACCTGGAGACCTACCTGGCTAGAGCTGTTGGCGCTAAAAGCCTTATCTAGCCCGCCAGGATTGGCACGACACTTTCAGAACCTCCATCATCTTCAATTAAGCATGGCAGAATTGAGTTTCGAACAAATAGGGCCCTTACTTCGCCTACCTGCTTTGAAGACCCTTCATCTAAGCGGCGGTCAACATGATGGCCAAATCGAAGCACAGCTCTGGGACGAGGAAGTTGGGCATCGATGCTCTACAGTTGAGACTCTGATATTCGAATCCTGTGTCGTTAGCTCGCAGATCGTTGCACAGATGTTGCATGCGGTCCAACACCTAAAGGTTCTCAAGCTGGAAATAAACTACTGGACTTCGAGTCTGTTGGGCGACGAGAATCCTGATGGACAGCAACACTCCTGGGCGAAACTCAGTGAAGCAATTTCCGAACACAAAGAAAGCCTTGAGAGACTTTACTTAGTTGATGGGGGTACTGACCCGCGGAGCCAGCTCGAGGACTGGTCTTTAGGGTATGAGCTTATGGAATGTCTGCAAGATCTTCCGAACCTGCGATACCTCGACACTGGCTTTATGCCTTTCCCTACTGAGTCTATGCCACGGAGGGCAAGCCTACACCAAATGCTTCTACCGAGTCTTGAGCATCTGATCCTCAAATCCGAGGCAGCCCTGACGTATTCTCCAGATGCCTTCCCGAAATCCCTGGAAGACTTGGCCACAGACTGTAGATCGCGGTTGCCCTTGCTAAGGGATATCGTGGTATGGCTGTCCATGAAGAGGCGGCCCATGGAAAAGCGAGGTATTTGGACGAATTTCTCAGCTCGGACGAACTTCTCAGCTTGTCGAGAAACTTTTGCGGGCCAGGGCGTTCACCTTGTAGTCTTGTGTTACGATGATGGCGATTCGGAATACGAATCATCGGACGAAGAACTGAGAAGGAATTCAACATGGCGGCTGCACCCTTCCATAGCAGAAGGAGCTTTGGGAGAGCCTCTCACACTTGGTGGAGGCAGCTGGGGTTGTCAGCTCGCAAGGGAGACCGATGACCGTGCTTCGGATGACGGCCGAGCTCACGTTGTCTTTCATGGTCCGTGTAGCGCATACCACGACCCGTCTGGCTGGTCCATTATCGACAATTTGCAAAAGGCATCATGAGATGACGAAGTGCCTTCATCTTGGAAGTTTCCAGGGGTTCGAAGGCCCTGAAATATCAACACGATGGCAGCAATCGTGCATCGTGATGCTCGATATCTTCAATCATTTAAATTGATGTTCCCAACACCATGAGTACGCCGATCGACAGAAAACTTCCATCTGCGCCTCGACGGATGCACGATAACCCTACCGCACTCAGGACGATACCCAGACCGCCGCTCCCATTGACTGCAACACCTACGGTCTTGCTCATGGGTATGGGTCACGGATCAGGGTTGTCCTCAAATGCCGTAGCTGGCCGTGACGCGGGATGTTTACAACTATCGTGCACAGTGCGACTGGGTGTTAACGTCTTCACAGTTGCTAAAGATCTCGAGCTGCAAACCATACGGACAGTTGAGGTGCTGGATTCTTGAAGCTTGGATGGACTCGTTAAGACCGATTCGGCGAGGGAGAACGTTAGTGACAATGGAAAAGACAGGATTGAGGTCAAAAGTCCTATCAAATTGCGCGTTGTTGCTGTGTTTGTCTGACGCGAAACTATACAAATGCAAAAGCCGACAAAACAATCAATTATTGCGACAGCATACCGTTCCAAGCACTGCTATTGTCAGTGCCAGGTACCCACATCTCGAGCCGGACAGCGAATCTTCCACGGCCGTTGCGACAGAGGCCAGTGACTGTCTTGTAGTGGCCGTTGCGATGCTTCCAGAAGTCGCCGAGATTCTCGCGTGTCACCCGATGGACACCCATCTTTTGTGTGTCGTGGCGTGACCAGTAAAACCAGCCGATTTGGCGTCGCTCCTAGTTTTTTTGTTAGTGGCATCGTCGACAGACACAAAAGCAAGAGTGACGCACTGAAGCTTTCACCACACCGACTGTGTCGCGATGCCATCTAAGAAAAGAGGTTTCAACGGTAGGTCGGAACGTTCAGCCAAGCCAGCCCTTGCTGTATATCCCTCCCGTCTCCGCTACAGCAGCTCAGACGTCGCGGGCAGCTAGGCCCTGAATACATACGAGGCCCTGCTTGCTGCATGACTTGTGTCCAATGTATTTGATGTGCAACACGATGGTGTGTAGGTAGGAGAGAGCCGACAATGAGCCAACCCCGAGTTGCAATGACCTTCAAAAACTCAGCGTCTTCCCCAGCGTCTTGCCCAGCCAGGGAACTTGTATAGCGTCTTCGTGGACATGGAGATACGATACCCGCTGACAGCAATATGTCCCGGACCATACGGGCTATAAGGAATGTAGGTAAAACTGTAGCTCACCTTGTTCCATGGCAGCTCATTGCGGATGAGATCGTCGCAGAAGTCGTCGCAGTACGCCTCCGCCGCCACATCAACGATCTTGCTGAACAAAGCGTCTCGGCCCATGCTCTTGTCGTAGGAGCCGAGCTCCGAATGCCTCAAGGACTGCAAAACGCCCCGCAGCCAGACTCCTCTGATGTCATTTTCCCATATCCGTTGGTCGCACCATTGATATAGCGCAGCATAGTCCCAAGCGTCTCTTGAAGGAGCCCATCTGTACGCGCTTCTCAGTGTGTCGTACACTATCGACCGATTGCAACCTGCGTCCTCTACAGCGAAACGAACTGTTTCCAGCGTTGGCGGCCTTCCGAGCCGACGGTTGTTATTGAAGAGCTCCACTGCCCCGAGGTCATTCTCCAGAAAAGCGCGCCGTCTTCCATCAAGAATGATTTCATGCGTTTCAGAGTCTTGCCAGTCGACAGTCATACTTGTCGTCCACAGCAGGAACCGTAGGAATTGAACCTTGCCTGCGTTCCATGGGCCACCGAGTAGCTTCTTTGGTAATCGGCACCGAACGAAAGCAAGACGTGGTAGATGACTGCGTGAAAAAACCATAGATGTCGCATCCTCAAAGACCGGTGGCCATTGAGCGTCGAAACATCCCTCTTCAGGTGCGAGGCCACACAGGCACCCCTTGGATCCGTATGCCTTGATAAGCCAGCTCTTGAAAAACGACCATGTCATCCACCTACTGGCAAATAGGACTTTCTGAGTTGCGGATCGGACAGCAAAGTCGTCGCATGTATCTTTGAGGTAGTAGTCACATGTGTTGTGATAGACGTACTCGCTCGACAGTCGAGCGCCCAGGATTGCGGAAGCTTGAATAAGGGCAATGTTGTAGCCGGAAGATGCAAATATTGGCTGTAGTAGCTCGATTGGAAGACGCTCAATCGCTGCTGTATTCATGTTGGTGTCAATCCAAGACCTCGTGCCGTGGTGATGTCTAAAACTGCCAGCCGGCTGTAAGTACTGTGGTGGCTGCCTGTGTGTCCAAGTGGAGCCGTTCGTAGTCTGAGTGTTGACGATGGTCGACGAACGTCGCAGCATGAACGAGATTGACAGAACAGAGCAGATATGAGGCTCTGCTCACCCGGCTCGAAAGAATGCCACGCCATATCGCATGGACGCCTGACTGCGGCGTGGTGCAAGCGGCAGCGTGACCTCGGTCGGACTTACCCCGCTGTTTCTCCACACGCTATAAGGCCCCACTCTAACTAGCGCCAGGGACGAACGGCAGGCGCACCCGGCCTTTTTCCCTGCTGATCCCTTGATCGCAGTACACAGGTACCATTACTATCACACTGATCATGTCTTCAGAGATCGCGTGATACTCAAGAGCTGGCTATTTGATGCGCAATGTGGTTCTACTCCTCTGCGTCTGCCGCGAGCTGCTGCTCTCTGCCCTGACCCGCTGCTGATCATGCAGGGCCCGGACCGAATTTGGGACAATGTCGGCGTGATGCTGCCCGCGCAAACTTAAGCCCAACATCTCTCGAGCTGCTCCCACCATATTCATTTTGTATTGTATTCAGACAGACCTAGACGACACCTAGCCTTAGGACTACCAGCATGCATATCATCATTGTGGGGGCTGGTCTAGCAGGCCTTTCGACAGCCCTCGCATTAGCCCGTTCTCCTACTAAGCACCACATCATTCTTCTCGAATCTGCTTCCGCACTCGCGGAGATTGGCGCAGGAGTCCAGCTCACCCCGATAGCGACTCGACAGTTCAAGGCCTGGGGTCTCGAACCTCAGCTTCTGGCTGCATCCGCTCTGCCAAAAGCATGGAATTTGCGGCGGGGCTCAGACGGAGAGGTATTGAACCGCGTGCCGATGGATCGATTCGAAGAGTGGTATGGCGCACCATATGTGGTTGTACATCGCGCAGACTTGCATAGGATCCTGCATGAAGCGGTGGTGGCAGAAGGTGTGGAACTGCGACTCAACAGCCGAGTGCAAGAGTATGGGATTGAGGAGGGTTGGGTTCGTTTGGTGAACGGTGAGAAGCTGCAGGGCGATCTGGTCGTGGCTTGTGATGGGGTCAATAGCTCAGCTCGCACTCAAATGCTGAGAGCTCTAGGGAGTAGCATGACGAGGGAGGAAGAAATGGAGGAGACAGGATGGGCAGCATATAGGCTGATGGCAGATGTTGAGGATGTTAAGAACGATCCTTTGACAAAAGAAGTTGTGGACGAGCACGCTGGGAATTGCTGGTACGTTCCCATCAGGTGGCAGACTATACACAAAAGACACTGACAAAACAAAGGGCGGATGTGAACAAATCAGTAATGACGTACATGATTCGTGGCTCTGGGAAGCTCAACGTCGTTCTGTCCCACCCCGATGAAATCGACACTAGCACCTGGACGCGCGAACAGTATCTCACTGAACTACAGGGCTTTTACGCTGACGTAGATCCGCGCGCACTACGTCTCATTAATCTCAGCAAAGGCCCGATCACCAATTGGCCGGTACATCAGGTCGCCAAGTTGCCGGCATGGACGTCCTGGAGCGGTAGATCCGTGCTTATTGGCGACGCGGCGCACGCCATGGCTTTCTATCTGAGCATGGGTGTATCACTCGCTATTGAAGATGCCACCGCATTAGGTACGGCTCTGGAGCTGCACGCGTTGGGTCCCGGTACAATGCCCTTAGCTGCAGCAATGAGTTTATTTGAGAAGGTCAGGAAGCCTAGGGCGGAGAAGATTAGAGACGCGAGTTTGCATGCTGGAGCAATGCTGCACCTGCCACCAGGGAGAGAGCGAGACTTGCGGGACCAGTCCGCAAAGGCCGACCATGCTGTCACCGAGTCAAGACAAGGCGATCCGCTCTTGGACTGGATTAGTTATGGTATAACGGATAAAACCATCAGGGGAGATTGCTATGGATACGATGTTGTTGTCGAGATGCGGCGGCAAGCTCATGAAGATGGGATTCTGGTGTCGAAGATCAAACAGGAAATCTTCAAAGATTCAGCATCGTCTAAGTAGATAGCCATTGCACAATGACTTTCACAAAGCTCTTGAACCAGGACTCACAGCCCGCCGTGTGGTCCTCGCTCTCAGCAAGTCCTAAGAGTTCGATCTCGACAAGCTCCCTTGTGGACATCTCATCCGCCCAACCTACAACATCCTGATACCTGAAGCCCCATGTGATCTGATTTCCCCTGCATAGATACACACAGTCTCGCACTTCATGTCTGTATGTCTCCGGCACCAACTTGTCTTGTTCGCAGAAGAATCGATCATGATATGTCGATTGTTTCAGGCGCGGAAAATGTGCAATTGAGCTTGCGCTTCGATCCTAAGCCTTGCGATACATTCCTTATGGCGTGAAGGTGTACACACCACGTGGCACGACTAGCGAAGGTCGACACGAAGAAGTGCAAGGGTCTCTGAAGGGAAATGCACGTCGAATCGGTTTAAAAGAAGACCGTTAATCGAATTCCCCTCGGCACCATTCCACAACGAATATGGGCGTGCCCGTAAGGCTGTCGTTCTCGTGTATTCATCTAGGAGAGCCGGTAGACACAGTTGTCTGTGCTTCGGAGTTGGCAAGGGACAAACTGTGGCACTGGGGCTCCAGTGGCGGGCAAGATCGTTGCGGGACGTGGGGTAAGCACTCTCGTCGCGAATCCAGTAAGTATTGAGACGAGGAAGTTCTATGAGATGATTGAGGAGTTAATGGCTTAGTGAGCCACGTACTTGAAAGCTAGTCCTTGGAAGAAGCCAAGACAGGATTCTGGCTCATCAAAGCCTCCCGCCATCCTACGTGTGACCACACCTGTCGCGACTTGCCTGCTGACAGACTGTGAGATCTGGGATTCTGTGGTCCAGCCTGGTGATGACCTTACAGCCACGAGAAAAAGGATCAGGATCCCTATTACTGGTGGAGATGGATTGTGACTCGAGAACTTCGCTTCGCCTCTTCCAATTTCGGGTTGTTGTAAATAAAGTAGCATATAGAGCAGCCGGCTCATTTTTCCAATGCTGTATTTCACATCATCCAACGCTCACCGCAGTCTGCCTTGCACATTTTTAGACAGACTGCCAAGCGTATTAGCACAGAAAGGCTCATAACTAATCCTCGAGCTCTGCCAAACGGTTCAGCGCAACGGTAGACATGTAGTGATAGCAAGTCGCTCTAGCATCACTTCCTTGCCAGTACAAAGGTCTCCCGAACCCATCCAAACCACTTATTCATGCGCCAACCAATGGCCTGCAGCATGATAGAATCGATAGTCGGGTCTGCGTGTGGACGATGGAAGTTGATGCTCCCCTCGCCATTGCGACTCTCGAACCGCACAATAGATCCTCCCCCGTTCTGTGCTGTGAAGCCTGCATCGTTCATGCTGTTGACGAAGACTGCCCAATTGACACTCTTCTGGCGCTCTTCTATAGTGTTTGGGAACATGTAGCGAAGGGTTGTGTAAGAACTCTTGGAAAGATGGATGCTTTTGATGGGGACCGCGGATGCTTCCTCCTGAATCGCAACTTCTTCCGACGCTTCGGCATGCGGCAAACCGCGCGTCTTGACCTTGATCTTGACCTGTCGAGTTGTACCGAGCTCACAAGAGCTTGAAGAAGCGGCAGAAAGACATCATCATTCTCCATAATCTTGGCCTTATGCATACCTGCTTCGACTTGCTCTCGCTTCTGCATGAAGCGGGCTGTGTACTCAGGATCGCTCCACGTCTGTAGAAGTTCCATGGAGGACTCAATATTGGCCTCCGAGAATCCATTCTTCTTGTAGGCCCCTTGTTGAGCGCACGCAAGCTCACGCCAAAAGTGCTGCAGTGCTTCGTGTGTACGATCGAACTGCTGCAACCACTCAGGGTTTCGGGGGCCAGCAGGAGCATTAGTGTTTCTGAAAGCCTGGAGGGCCTTCACGGTGCCGGTGATGTCTGGATTTTGCGCGTTCGTGGCGGTCTTTGCCACTCGCCAAAATATGCGGTCCTCAGTTCCTTTGCACTCCGCTGTCGAACGTATGGTGTTGCGAGGGCAATGCAGGCGAACAGACCAGAGTAGTTCGAGCAGAGACGCGTAATCTGACAACTTCTCGTACAGGATCTCATCCAAACGTGCGCGTTCTTTGGAAGTCGAATTGGCGAGGTGATCGTTGAGGATGTCTAGTAACATGGCATAGCGGAACCGGGTATGGCTATCTGGCTCGCTTTGGAGCTGCAGGAGAATCCACCACAATCGTTGCTCTCGGTAGATGACGGCATTGCTCTCGTTTGCATCGGCAGCGAACTCCTTGACTCGGTAGGTGGTGGTGTAAATGCCTTTCGCATCCATAGTAGTATCGTGATGGACGTAGTTGCATCGGAAACCAGGGCGTTGGATGATGATTGCTTGGAGCTGCTGAGATCGCTCATGAATGGCATTCACAAGGACAAGCTCGATTGCGCCAAGCGCTTGATCGATCTTCTTTGGTAACACTTCTCCAGGTGTAATGGAGTCTCGGAAACGATGATAGAGCGCCTGCAGATGCTCAAATTCCAGCATCACACAGTGCCATAACCAGTGAATGTTGACATCCTCGATGAGCTCCCAGGTAAGAACCGTCGTGGCGGTTGACTTCTCGCGGACTGTTTCTACAGTCTGCATCTGGTACAATTTCCGCAGATAGCGACGGAAGTAAGGAGCTTCAGTCTGGAGAAGCCCAAGGTGATCGCCAGTGGCAGTGACTCTAGACCGCACTAGAGTTACAAGAGCGTCAACGTCGAAGTGCGGGGGGCCTGTGAAGGGTGTCTGAACAAACTTGGACCATGCAGCTGCGTCTCCGGTCATCTTCAAGCCACCGTCCATGATTCCGTTCCACCGACTGCTTCCTGAAGCAGTCAAGTCATCGCCACCTGCGAGAAGCTGCTCAACAGCGCACTGGAGAAAGCACAAGAGCGTGGCTTGCGCCTCCAGCACCAGCTTGGCGTGGGGAAAGCCAACAATGTCAAAGCGATGAGCAGGCCCCTTATGCCAAAGGTTGTGCGTCCCGAATCGCGGCCCGAACATAATGACAGCGCTCTTGTTGAACATCGTGTCAATTTCGCATTCTTCGGCGATCAGTCGGTGGTGGCGTGATCCATGGCCATCGTGGACATAGTTCATCAGTAGTGTTTCGGGAAAGTAACCTCGCATTCGTTGGAGTCGAGGTAAGGCAGATGACGGAGGAGATCAATGACTATGTCCGAGCGTTCCAGGACACGGAGGACCTCTATCATGAGTTCCTCATCGGTTCAACCCCCTCCTGCGTCCACCATTAGTTCGATCAAGGATAAAGGAGGGCGCACAAATGCGCAGACTCCTATCCAGAAGTATAATATCGTTCTTGATCATCGACGCGACGAGCTCGAACAGCATCGTCTCATCAAGACGCAGTACTTTCGATTTGTGAACTTCCACCATCTCGACAATAGTGTCCTAGTAGGAACAGCCACGAACGCCGAGATCAAGGATGATAGGACCAAGAACGATGATACCCAGTCCGAATACTACACCTGTACTGTGAGACCAGACTCACGCCTTCGAAGGACTGTCTCCGCGGCTGTACTCAATCTTTGACACCCAAGCCCTGGCCTGGAAATTACTCAGGCATGCTCACCTCCTGCACGTCAACACACCACCGAGCGAGGCGAACGGCATGCAGAAACGCCGCCAGATGCGAATTCAGGCTTGCGGTGAGAAGGCGTACGAGATCATGGCAGATGGTCAGGCTCGAGTGGTCAACATCGTTCGGTCCGTCCGCGCCGAGTACTTAGAGGAGCTGAGCAAACCTCGACCTTCGCAGGCACGCCTCAACACAATTTCCCGACACCATCGCCCACTACAACCAATGGATCAGGCTAGTGCACCATGCTGACAAGTGCCCAGCTTTCGGAGGACACCAGCAACGGCGCCGCACTCCCTCATCGATATCGTCGCCGAAAACCAGCGAAACGTCGAGGCCGCCAGCTGGGATGACGACCCGAACGCCCGGGAGTACCAAGTGTTGGCTCTTCCAACCTAGGAGGCTTGCGCATGAGCAAGAAGGGAGAGAGCAAGTCTGGCTGGGGAGAAGATTGCGCCTATACCTAGCAAAGGACAGAACGGTCACAGCATGACGAACCCAAAAGGGAAGGCAAGACTTCATGTTGTTGCTGAAACACAAGTACCACAACTGGCTGTCCAGAGAGTGTGTGATGCATGTGACTTGATAAGATCTGGTGCATCCATGTGTCTCCCGGTACATATCAGGTCACGTGGGCGCGTGACAAGGAGCGCCTTGCCTTCAATGGGCGTCTGGATTATACTGTATCATCATTGAGCTCGGAGGTTGCAAGGACTGGTTGCTGAATTGTCCCTGATCCAGGGTGATCGAATGAGTCTGAAAGTTGACGATATGTGCAGCAGTCAGAGCCATGATGTGCATCTGTAGCAGCTAGTGGGTGGACAGCGGCTCCCGGCACGGTTTGCCATGACTACGATTGTCCATTTAACGTAGTATCGATATGAAATCGACTCAGCCTTCGACAGATCCACTATGTGATTCTCTTCCTTTCTCCCCCCCGGAGCCTAATGTGATCTCGCCCTTGAACTTGTCCGCTGTGACATGCATGAAGTTCGCTCTTAGGGGCGTCACACTGGTATAACCCTGCGCGACTGCCCACCCGTCGTTTCCAGGCTCGCTCTGCTCCACGCTCTCATACACATCCTTGAACTGCGGCGCCCACTTGAAGTGCTTATGCTTGTACCTCATGTGCGGCTGCCCACTGGGGGTTGCTGTACCACTTCCCGCCTTGCTTTCTGGCAGCAGGTCGTTGTTGGCGCGCAGTTCCTTCTTGCCGAGCTTCTCCTCCTGTTTCCGAATCTGGTTCTCGATGTCTGACGGCGAGTCGTCCGCCTCGCTGGGTACCTCCACCACCTGGAAGCAAGATCCAGATTTCCAGCTGTTCTGCAGCATATTTGTCCAGAGAATCTTACGGTCTCCTACGCCCTCCACCAGCGGCACGTTGACAGTGTAGAGATGTGTATTTGCATCCCAATTGTCGTAGAGGTACTGGATCAGCTTCGCGCTGAGGTCGGAGGCGCCGCTGATGATGGCAGCGTCGTGGTTGCGGTCGAAGAAGGCGTAGGATAGGGCGATGGACTTCACGCCGCACACAGCAGCCTCCATGGCGCCACCAATGGTGCCAGACGACAATGAGAAGACGGCGGTGCTGTTGCGGCCATAATTGGGACCAGACACAACAAGGTCGATTGGTCCTCGTGACTCAAAATAGTGATATAGACCAATCTGAGCGCAGGAGGCAGGTGTCGAATCGATGAGGATCCATTCTTCTTCGGTCGAGTCTGGCGGCAACGGTGTGTTGTGGGTGGTGCCGTGATTGGTGAGGCGGCCCTCACTCGTGGTCTGCAACGGTGCGGGGCGGTAGTACGTGGGCTTTATGGCCTTGCCGACGAGGTGCGCTTTACCAATCCAAGAGCGCTGTGTGTGAGGCAGGATAACGCTGACTGTGTGGCCGTAGCGCTGGAGTGTTGACACGAGCGAGTGCACGTACGGCGAGGACTGGTCTGATGGCGGGCCATCGTCGTTTGTGATCTGTATTGTCAGGCTTCCGTGCCGATGATGTCATGCTACAAGCTTACGAGAATGTGCATTGTGTATTCTGCTAAGGATGTTTGTGTAATTGATGCTTGAGCTTTCGCGGTGGAAGAGTAGGGCTTCTGGAGGGGCACATTGTCAAGAGGTGACGTGCTGTGCAGTTCCGATCGGAATGAATCGCGGCCGTCCAACCAGCTGTTGCCAGCACTTTGCCCTCAACACCACCATTCTCGCTGGCAGCCAGCGTCTGCTACCACTTGTTCACATCGTGAGATGTCCATTGATGTCGTAAGGTGATAGCTATAGAGTGAGTGCAGTGTCATAGCCTGCGCGCAGCTGCAGCTCGGACGCGTTCCCGCGCAATGATAGGCTCAGGTAAACAACCTCGCCGACGAGATGGCAGTCACGATCGAAACCTCAAACAACAAGGAGCTTGCGACTCTGGAGAGTACTGTCCAGAGTAAAAAGATGCACTGCCGGCTTTACTGATTCATCAATGTCTCAACATCTCATCGCCGCAGCATCTCCGAACTCTACAGTGGCCCCTCCTCCGTCCGACCTCCGCAGCCGGCAGTCGCAAAAGAGTGCACGACATGGTCAAACATGCGGAAACAAACGGCAGCGGGACGCTTTGCTGCGAAGGGCAAGGCGACACACGCTCCGGTGTTGCAGTCGAAGAGCCGCAAGCCCTGAGGCAGCTATTTTCGGATTTCAGTTCGGGTCCCCGCCCGTGCCCGTCTGGTGAGGCAGCGCGACTGAGGAACCGAAACAGCAGCACCGAAACATCATGAAGAAGGTGCGCATATAAGAAAGTGTGTGCAGAAGGCAGCTTTCTTCATACTCACGAAACAGTGTTCGCCATTTCAGTAACTGTTCCCGTTCGATCTCTACCGTCTCAAGTACAACGATCAGTACCACACAACCACATCTACGTGACTTACTCCTTCACACTTCACAATGGTCGTCACAGTCCCCACAGCCTCCCTTGAAGGGCAAGTCGCCCTCATCACTGGCGCTGGTCGCGGTATTGGCCGTGGCTGCGCCATTGAGCTCGGCAAGCGCGGCGCTTCTGTCATTGTCAACTACGTCTCGAGCGAGGGTCCTGCACAGGAAGTCGTCAAGATCATCGAGGGCTTCAACAACGGCGCTAAGGCTGTCGCCATCAAGGCCGATGTCAGCAAGGTCTCCGAGATCACCCGCCTGTTCGAGGAGGGCAAGAAGGCATTCGGCAAGATCAACATCGTCATGTCCAACTCCGGCACCGAGTCCTGGGATGTCACCGAGGAGATCACCGAGGAGAAGTACGACCACGTATTCAACCTGAACACCCGCGCACAGTTCTTCGTCGGCCAGACAGCGTACAAGTATATTGAGGACAATGGCCGCATCATCCTCATGTCCTCCATCGCCGCCGGTCTGCTCGGCGTCAAGGACCACGCCCTTTACAACGCATCCAAGATGGCCGTCATTGGCTTCATCAAGGCCTTCGCGACCGACTTCGGCAAGCGCGGTATCACAGTCAACGGTGTCGCACCTGGAGGCATCAAGTCAGACATGTTCACACAGAACGCATGGTAAGTCCCTATCGCTCCTTCTTTGAGGAAATTCACCCTGACCATCTTCCTAAATAGGCACTACATCCCAGGCGGTAGCCCTGATTGGCCAGCGGAGAAGATCGAGACATTGATGGCTAACCACTGCCCTCTCGGCCGATGTGCGGTACCTGAGGATGTCGCGAGGGTAGTTGCCTTCCTTGCAAGCGAGGACGGTGGATGGGTCAACGGCCAGGTACTGACTATCTCCGGTGGATCTTCGCAGTAGATACCTTCTTGTTGTTTTTTGAGCGATTTGCATATCTATGAGTGGGTCACACATGGCCGAAAATGAATAATAATACAGTCAACGTGTTCCTGGCGCTTTGACAAGAATGCTTTGTGGCAAAGAAATCTCCGGTGAACAGTGCCAATTTCTCTGCAGAAGCCTATGTCCTATTTATTTGTATCCAGCAGAAATCTTATCTGATTGCAAAACGTCCACTCAAGTCCCGTGATGATCTGCCATGTTTAGGGGCAGAGACTTGCTATAGACGCCATTGGTCTACAAGACCGTTTCTTCAAGTGACGTTTCAAGATTGTCGGCGCCTCAATCTATTGCGTTGCATTCAGACGAGAAGGCAACATCAGGAGAGGGTCGCCACATGTACTCTCCTTCCTTGTGAGTTCCGCCCACTGCACGCCATTCGATTGAAGCACGACGACTTCCTGCTGTCGTGCCGGCGCTATGAGTCTCAGCAACGCATACGCTGACAACGAGCGCTGGCAGTACAAGGGCATTCAGCTTCGACTCGCTATCGATTCCGAAGCTCCCGCCGAAGAGCCTTTGCTGGACCAAGTCACAATGGAAGCGAGGATTACTCTTCGCCACACCAGAAACGCCAAGCGCGACGGCTCTCACAACCATGTTGTCGTTCTCGACCGCGTCGAAGATTTAGGGTTCAACGCCATGAATCCACTGAAGCTGCTGTTGGCTCACGCGCTCCGCTGAGAAGCCATCAAAGACGTCAACAGCAAAAAAGGCGCAGCTCAAAAGGGCCGTTTGCACTCCCACAGACTGATGGAGCACCTCCACCTCGAGCCAGGGAACAAGCCTGGGCTACAACTCACGAACGCCCGAGACTTGTGCAACGAGAAGAACAGGAAGATACTATCGCTGGAGATGGATGAGTGCCTTGAACACCAGAAGAATATCTCTGAATTGCGGCATACTTCTTCTGCATGATTTGTAGCCAACAAGATCTTGATCTGAACGAAAAGTATACGCGTATGGCTCTTCAGTATCTCCCTTGAGATAATGTACACAAATTGTACATTTTAGCACCGAGGTTACAAATGCCAAATCAAAAGCCCGCTCCAATTTCCGTTACATCTGCAGCACCGAAAGATTCTGCAACGCGTTTCAAACAGTGTTCACTTGCGCCAAACACCGGGTCCAAGATGAAGTCGTGATCGGAGTCCTTGACCTTTTGACTCCTATACGCAACTGCGCCATCGTCATCCGCACCAGTGCGATCACCCCGCCAACACCTATCGAACCAAACCTGTCCCTTGTCACCCACCATGCCATCTGACTCAGCGTGAAACGCGTCGACTGTCCAGTTCCGCCCCGATCGCGGATCATTTTTGATGATACTTTTCAGTTGGTGTACTGCATCATCGATGTCTTCCCAAGGTTGGGCGAGGGTGCTCCACGGTACCGTTCGCGGTTTGCGAAGACAGAGTTGCGCGTCCTGGCCTGCGCCATCGATACTCTCAGCAAAGAGAAAGGTGGGGAAGAGAGTACGTAACTCTTTCACAATGGAAGGATCGTCAAGAGCGAGAGCACACACGTCTGCCTCGCTTGACGTCCGGACATTACCATTCGATGACGTCGGAGTCACACCTGGCGCACCCCGCGCCGACTTAGAGCTCTTCAAACTACTGGTAACAGTACTACTCAGTCCACTCGACATACCCAGTACAGGCACCACACTGCTGTTCACGAAGCTCGCCAAGCCTGAGAACTTGCCTATCACACTCGCAGGCAGCAGCCCAGCGGCTTGCAGATGCCGCACCCCGCTATGCCCTGGGCTAACCCATGGCGCCCAGAAGGCCACGTACGGTCTCTCAGGATGCAGTAATTTCGGGTAGAGTAGCAAGAAGTTGATCGCATATATCGTGCCAAATGAATGTGCTGCGAGACTAACGTGCCCTATGCCGAGATGCGCCAACAACTTTGGTATCATCTCGAGATACGTTGGTATACGATCCTCGACGCAGACAGGAGTGGTCGCGCCGATGCCGGGGCGGTCGGCGTGTATGATTCGGATGTTGTGTCTTCTGGCGAGGGTGTCGAGGGGCGTGTAGGAGAGGCGGCCGCCAAGAAGGCCACCAAAGAAGAGGACGACGGCGGTGCTGGTGGGAGAGCCGTAATCGGAGTAGGAGACCCGGTGAGTAGTGTTGTGGGATGTGTATTTGAATAGGTGGTGGAAACGAATGTTGCACAGAAACTCAAGGGCATCGTCAGATGTGTGAGAGGTGGAATGAGGCATCATTCGGCGTCAGCTTCTGATTCCGGTAAGATAGAGTAGGTCAAGTCCAAAAGGAAAGAGTGGAAGAGAAGCAACGGGCCGAACGCATATGATCTCAGGTCCTACTCCTTTTTATCAGAATATCAGCCGTCCACTTTTCGCGGGAGTGCGGTGTAACTAAACGCCCGTCTGCACTCATGACTAGATATCTCAAATACAGAGCATTCGTGCCTTCATTAATTGGTTCCTAGGCCGTCTGTCTGCATCGAGAGCATTTGGCTGAAAAGGTTCGCGATGTGTGATGTAGCAATGCTGGTGCTGCGGGTTATTCTGGTGGACGTCAGTAGTTTTACTTGGAGCTCGGAACTCGGAACGCGGAGCTCGGAGGAAGTCACTCTCCACTCCACACCCACTTGAGGCTGGTCAACTCTCCAGCAGAGCCTGTGTTGTCACATGCTATTCGATAAGATGTGACGATGAACAAGTATTTTGAGCGCTTGCCCAGACATTCTTTTGACTTATAACGCGTCCTCACGGGAAAGCGCGTTTCGTCATGACATCATCACCTGTGAACGGAAGGCGAACTCCATCGTGACGCGCCGCGACGAACTGCTAAACGAAGACACGAACAGCAAGACTCTTTATCCAATGTTCCTGAGACCTCTCCTTCGACGCATAACACCAATACGTCTGCCGCCCCATCGCGCATACTCTTCGGTCTTCAACGGTTTTCCACCAAATTTCTTCGCCGAAGCAACCATGAGCTTGCCTTCATCCGCACTCTCTTCAACTGCGTTCCCTGCGACACCTTACAAGCCGCGATACGACAAGTGGCCGTACAATGGTTCCGACTTCCAGCGCCAAGATGAGAACGACGATGGCGTCTTCTACCGCCAACCGCGCCTCGTAACACATATCGATGATGCAGCCATCGCTCGCCTAACATCTTACTACGACACCGTGCTGCCCACGAAAGGGAGAATCTTAGACATGTGCACGAGCTGGAAATCGTTCTACTCTTCCGCTACCAAGACAGCGGTACAGAAGGGTGATGTCGAAGTCTTCGGCGTAGGTTTGAACGCTGAAGAGATGGCGCTCAACGGTCTATTTCAGGGCGAGAAGAGGTGGAGAGTAATGGATTTGAACAAACTCCCGCACGATCCGAGGGCTGGATGGCCCAAAGAGGAGCTGAAGTTTGATTCAGTCACGTGTGTGGTGTCGATCGATTATTTGAACCACCCACTAGAGGTGTGCAAGAATCTGCTTGATGGAGCTAATGAGGGTGCGACTATCCATTTGGCGATCAGCAATCGGTGCTTCCCGAATAAGATTGTTAGGCGGTGGATGATGCTAGGTGAACAGGGAAGGCTGGAGTTTGTGGGGGATTATTTGCATTTCTCTGGATGGAAAAATGTGGAGATCGTAGACCTCTGCGCGCGAGATGAGAAGGGCCAGCGGATTACAGATGACCACGGGACGATCACGAGTCCGTCTGCGGCCGGCAGGTTGATGGGTCACCTTGACCCGTTATGGGTCGTGAGAGCGAGAAAGGGTGCAACACAGTGATCAATACATAGTGTTGAGTCACCTTCTAATTACATGTAGGCATCAAACAGGATATTATCTCCACAAGTTCGAATGAACATACTTTCTTGATGGCTAAATTACGCTGCGAAGCTTACTTCGAATCCTCTACATGCACTCTGACGCCTTCCTCATCACCTGGCTACCACAATCGCGATTCGTGTCCAACCGCCAGTCGCCGTTCAACCACTCTCCCAACTTCTCAAAGCACCACTCATCCACCCACGTCCCCGCCTTCATCCCAAATTTGGCATCCTGTGGCCACCACTCTCTACTCGCACACTTCAACCGTATCTCTTCTCCAATTCTGACACTGGCATCAAAATCCCCCAGCACAACCTCTCTCAGCACTGCATTTCCGGCCTCGTCCAAACCCTCATCGACTGTGATAAAAATATTCATTGGTCGTAGATCGCAATGTACGAGCTCCATGGCATGAAGCGCTTGCATGCCCGCTTTGATCCCGTCGAGAAGGAATGTAACATGACTGGGCCTCAGCAACCCCTTCTCAAGCACGAAAGCGTGCAGGTCCATAGTATACCGCTCATACGCGATTCTTGTGACTCTTTCCTCTCCATCGAATTTCCTGGTCTCAACACCAAGATACTCTGCAAGATTCTTGTGTGGATGCCGTGATATTTGCTCGCATCTCTTGATCTCCTGCGCTGTGCATTCTGCGTAGTAGTCCTCATTGTGTCGGTGTTTCTTTGCGAAGCATTGCTTCTTCATGAAAACCCCAGGATCGTTGGGGTCACCGGTAAATCTGTGCGTTGAGGGACGGTAGTATGGATAGAGGAGTCGAATTTCTGTGTTGTATTTCTTTGAGGTCGTGAAGGCCGCGGGCTCAAGATAGTTGGCGGGGTGGTGATTCCGTGAGAGTTGGTTCTCAGGCACCGGGACGACTTCTTGTCGGCTTGCTTTTGGCCAGAGGGTCGTGAGTATCTCTTTGTGCCTGGTTCTGGGTGCAGTGGTGTGGTCTTTGAGCAGAGGGGATGTCGGCTGGATTTCGCTTGAGCCGAGTGCGGAGTACATTATTCTTCTAGACATGATGACTGATGTATTGTAAGGCTTCTTCTGTATTTGTGATATGGGAGGTGCTGTCCTGGAGGCGCTTGTAGATGATCTGGACAGATCTGTCCGATGTTCGAACAAGCGTGTTAAATCGTGTACCTATCAATAATTCGATATCTGCATGATTGGCTCAATGTCAGGCTGAGAAGCATATCCGTGGGTGAAAGTGGCCGGTAGGCTACTACGAATGATAGAATCTTTTCAGTGCTTTGAACCCATGGTCATTCTTGAAGGTGGTCAGTGAAGCCTCGTTTTCAAGCGCAGCGTACGGACATGAAATGCCAATGCATCTTGTGGTCAGCGCTGAGTTACATGGTCGGTTTTGTTGGTATGGATACCCCTAATAATAAGCATGGCTGGCGAGAGCTGATGAACCTTGGTTCTCGACAGTGGCAGGGTCCCGGGTCCACGACAAGACTCTTCTCAACTGTACAACGATAACGACAAAATTTCCGAGATAGACTGAGAAGAGTTTTGCGATACACTATGTTTTCCTGCAAGTACAATCTCTCAGTGCCGGCGAAGGACAGTTGAGTAATGTGTAGCGGTACGCGACTACTTTCTGCGACAGAAAGACAATGTCGTATGCGAATATCTCACACCTTCGTACTTGCAGAAACGGCAAGTCTAATAAGTCCGATTGGTGTGAAGAAGGTGTCCACCTATACTGGCTTTCAAAATACCATGACATTAGGTGATCCAGAGGACACGCAAAGCCCTGCGTATAGTTTGTACTGCTGGCTTATATCGGATCACACTGCTAAGTTACTGGACCTCTTCGCATTCCATAGCTTTCACTTCCCCATCCTTCAAGAGATCACTGGTCTCTCACTCTTCATGCAGATCTGATCCTTTCGAAGCCTACTGACAGAGACGGCAAGGCATACAGGAGCAACATCATCGCCTCAACATGTTTATTCAGATATTTGGTGCTTCCATGTACCAAAGTTCTCTAAGATAGCACGCCAAAGTCCACAGGCAAGGTGATCGCCACGTACCAACACTCCCCCCTCCAACTTCCGGCTTCTCAGCTTGTCACTCATAGAGGAAGTTCAATCGACCATTTAACTTCTAACGACATCATCTACTCCATGTCGTCTATTGAAGAGCTATCGACACTGTGTTCGTCTACGACTTCGAGTACAAGGATGTGCACGATCACGACGAGCATGAACATGATCGCGGCATGACGAAAGGCTGCGAAAACATCGAGTGTTCAAGGCAGGGCTGTGTCAATTCAACTGCAGTAAGAAGTGCGGCAGTCACAGTAAATTGATGATACGTGGACTCTTTTATTGGCCCGACGTTCCGAAGTGTGACTTGACCACGCTTATGGTGAGTTCACACCCTGCACCGCCCTTTCCAGGTCCTCATCAGTGACAAATTCCCCCTTCTGCTCAACTGCCTTCCAATAGATCTCCCTCGTCACAGCCACTGCCTCCGTACTAGCCTCATTCCTCCCCCCAATAGCAGCACCCTTCCACTCCTCCCAGAACTCTTCAAACCGACTCGCCTCCAACCGCCGCTCCGCCTGCGCTTTCCTATCCAACACCATCAGCGCCACAGCCTGCTTGAAATCCTTCCATATCCGATCCCCATCTTCCACCTCCTGCGCAAGCAAATGCACCAGCATAAGCGCATCGAAGTAGTCCCTTGACACTCCCACATCACCACGCTTCTGCAACTCAAAGTCAACAATTACCAGCTCAGGCAGTCCAAACGGACTCCCCTCCCTCACCCTCAGCAACACATTACCATCATGCACATCCGCATGCTCAGTCGCGCACTCGCGTCGTAAAAACCGCAGTGCCGTGCCCAGCGAAATGGAAACATGATACACAAACACCACCGGATTCTCCGTCTCGGCAGCGGCGTTGCACCAGTCGCCTAGTGTGACGCTAGGAAGCACGGCGGGCAGGGTGATGGTAGCAAACGACAGCTCAGAAGCGCCGTTGAGGCCGGAGACGGAGAGGCAGGAGAGGAAATGGTGCTTTGCGAGGTCCGAGCCGGGGCTGGTTGTGGATACGATGGCGAGGAGGGCGGAGTGCTCGTTTATGATTTTTGGCCGGCGGCGGATCTTGACCACGACGAGGTGGGTGCGGAGTGCTGCGGCGCTGAGTGGGGAAGGGGATACGATAGGCTGGCTTGGGAGGCAGTACGTGATGTGTGAGTAGCCGGGAGGGGAGGATATGTAGATGTACTTCTCTGGAAGCGCTGCGCGATGGTCAAGGAGATTCTCCTCGTACATTTTCAGGGAAGAAAGGAACCTAGCGAACATGCGTTCTAACGCAGCTGTCTGTGACTTCTTATTTTATCCATAGTAGACCATGTGTACGCTCGTTTGCTGTGAGCCATTGTCTTGAGCGGCTGGTCATCTCACCTGTTGCTCTATGTTTGGCGGACAAGCACGACTCCGATGACTGAGGTTCGTTGATAATATAATTCTTGCTTCAAGGCATGTTTTGTGAAGGACACGATGTGGCGTAATGTTTCTATTTTCATATCTCTGAGATTCCTTCCATGTACACGTCGGAATCGCCGTCGCTAGTCCTACAGCTCTAAGCGGTCTTCGCATCCTCGACCTTCTTCCCACCTCTCTCCTCCTCAGCAGCCTCCACAAGCCGATCAAACACCATCTTGAGGTACTTCTCCTCCGCAGCCGTGTTTGCGCTAACAATGCGGATGATATATGTCCCACACACAACCGAGCTACTGATATAAAACTCTCCCTGGCTATTGATCTTCTCATAAACCCGCTTCGTGACCTGGTTGCAGTCCTCCCTATACTGCGCCTCTCCACTTGGCGTGAAGTCACTCGTGTACGCCTCATGCCTCGGGTTCGGCTGGTCTGCCTTGCCGCCGCTTGGTGTCGGCGGGGTGGGCGTGACCTGGAACGTGACGAGGCCGAAGCTTGCTTCTGTTGTGATTCGGAATAGATCGGGGCGGCTCTTGATCTGGCTGCTGAAGAACTCGCCGAGCTGGATGTGCTTGCGAACAAACGCCTGCAGCCCTTTCACACCGTAGCTCCGCAGTACAAACCATACCTTCAGACTGCGGAAACGGCGGCCGAGAGGGATCTGCCAGTCGCGGTAGTCAGTCACAAGGCCGGACTCTGTGAACTCGTTGCGCAGGTACGACGGCGTGATGGAGTACGTGTCGATGAGGTCTTTGCGGCGTTTGATGTAGAAGGCACTGCAGTCGAAGTTGACGAGCAGCCACTTGTGCAGGTTAAAGTTGAAGGAGTCGAATGCCGCGATGGGCGGGCAGAGATGCTGGTACTCAGGGCATACGAGGGCGCTGCCGGCGTATGCGGCGTCCACGTGGATCCAGATGTCTGGGTATTCTTTCGCGAGCTCGGCAATGCCGGCGAGGTCGTCGACGGCGCAGGTGGCGGTGCTGCCGAGGGTGGCGGTGAAGTAGAAGGGGATGAGGCCCTTGGCTTTTGTCTCTTCGATTGTCTTACGGAGCGAGGCGGCAGAGACGCTGTAGTTGTTGTCTGCGGGTGCAGCGACGGTGCGGAAGCGTGTACCAGCAATGATGGCAGCCTTCTGAGTTGAGGAGTGAGCATGCTCGGAGCCCATCGCTACAAGCTTGCCACGCAAATCTGCGGCAGCGTCGAGCTTCTCCTCTCCTTCTGGCATGTCTTTCAGCATTCTTCGGATGATGCGCTCGCGAGCCGCGACGACTGCTGTGACGACGACCTCGCTTGCTGTGCCCTGAATGATACCGCCACCCTCGCCTTGGCTCAAGAAAGCTTCAGGCAAGCCAATAAGCTTCGCAACCCAATCCATCACCACGGTCTCCAGCTCGGTGATGGCAGGCGAACAGATCCAGTTGAAGGCCGCGGCATTGAAAGCTCCTGAGTACATGTCGCCAAGCATAGCGGGGAAAGACGAGTTGCACGGGAAGAAGGCCATGAACTTTGGTGATTGCCAGTGCGTCAACCCTGGCTTGATGACACGGTCGATATCGGATTGAATGGTCTCCCATGACTCTCCTTCTTCAGGTGCCGAGTCGGGGATGAGTGGGCGGAGGTATCCGGGCTTTACTGATGGCAAAACAGACTCCTCTGCAATGTTGTCATAGTATGTGGCGACTTTAGATAGTCAGCTAATGTAAATATGTATGAATATGCACCTCACGAGAACATACTCTCGTCAATTGCGCCCTTGGCAGCATCTCGAAATTGCTTCGAATCCATGGTGGGGTATCAAAGAGTAGAAAAGACCGAGTTCTTGGATAATCGAGATGTTGACCGAAGAGAGGCGTTTCCTATCCCCCTATGAACCCAATTGAGAATAATCCAAGCTTCGACTCGTCAAGTTTAGGGCGTGAGAATGACAAAGTCAACGTGTAGTAGTAGTCCGGAACGTTGTTTTTGTAGCTTCCGGTTCCGCCCACATGATGACGCGTTGCCCCTTCAGGCAAGTACCTTGCTTGATGCAGATTAGGCCACAGTCGAAGAGTCAAAAGACAGGTGTGCCGCGGACGGAGAATAGTGCTCGAAGCGTTGGTGCTTGATGGACATTTCTGGAAGTTGTGGTGCATGCGGCTGAAAGTCATGTGGATGTTAAGTCAGGTGGTAGTCCGCGATGTTCCCATCATTGACGCTTCCAGCGCCCTCGCAAACAAAATCGCTGGGTATTCGCTTTCGCTTCTAACTACTATTGCAGTATGTTGATAAGACATGGCCATCTAGTATCTCCTGCCGACCTCCACACCAAGGTTCTCGTCCGGATTGACAAACCCGCGCGCTCGCGGTGTGGCGCTGCCCTTGACGTCCTGAGGGGCCTCGCCCTTGTACTCCCATCCTCCGTCCTGGGTGAAGAAGTCGACTTCATCGATGATGTCCCACACAACATCTTCGGCAATCTGCTCTTTGTAGCGCTCTCCAATGGCACGCAATCTCCGCCCTTCTACCACAGGCGCATCGGTGCCACCCATCTGTGTATCCTGCTGATGCTTCTTGACCTCCTCGGGCGGACACCAGAAGTCTGGACCCATGTTGACCTGCGCGATACCGCCGTTGAAGACGGAAATGGCAGGTAGATAACCGACCATGCCATCGTCGAACCCTGTTCGTGCGCCTGCCTTGACCGCCTCGACGGATGGGACACTAGCGGGTGGTAAGAACGCGAGGAGGTTCTCGAAGGCGATACCGACTTCCACGCCATTCTTGTACACCTTGATATGGCTGTGCGGCAGCGAGCGCACACTCACGTCCTCGTGGTTCGGACTCGGATGGATCTTGGGCACGGGACCGCGATCGTGGTACGCTTCGACCATCTTGGTGACCTGGTAATCGAGCTGCTCGAAGTAGAAGTTGCCCTTGTAGGGCACGGGTATGCGGTCGCGGATGATGTCGAGTGGACGGTCGAACGGATCGGCGTTGCTGGATGTGTCGAAGCCGTCGCCGAGGTCGACAGCGGGGTTGTAGATTCCTTCGACGACTTTGCGGTGCATGGACAGGGATGGGAGTTGGATTTCGAGACCGATTACGTCGCCTTCGGAGATGTGCTGGTCGGTTACGTATTCGACGGGCACCGGCTTGCCGTGCGGTGGTCTGGCCTTCATGTGTTTGCTCTTTGCGCCTTTGGGTAGCGGCTTGAAGATCTTGGATGCGCGGGAGCGGTGCTGGGCTTCGAAGCGGGCGTCGGTAATGCCATAGCTGTAGCCGTCGAAGCCGACAGGTCCGTCGAGCGGTGCTTCCCGCCGTGCCCAGCCCATGCGAATGTGCGGTCCGGGTTTTGTGTCGCCGGTTCTGGGATCGATGGGGTCTTTGGGGCCGTCTCTGGGGATTCCGCGCAGAATCTTGACTTCGTAGTACATGCGGCCCTCCCTTGCTGTGACGTTGCCTCTGCCCATGCGCCAGCCCTTCTCCTGCGAGACAATGGTCGCGCTGTCGTCGAAGTAGAACCACTTGTCGGTGTCTTCGTGGCTCATACGGGGCCCATAGGGGCGAGAGTCGCTCTGGCGGTAGAATTGCTTGTGTCGGAACAGCGGGTCGGCGACGCAGTGCGTGTACTTGTAGCCCTTCTTGTTCCAGGCGTAGTCGTTTGGCTTCTTCAGCTCCGTGGCGCCATCGGGCGCGTACAGCGGGTGAGGCTCGTGCGACAGGAAGACGCCGTCCCTGGGTGGGTTGTAGTCTGGTGCTTTGGGCTCGGGAATCGAGTATCGCATAGGCGAGTCGGCGGCTGGTCGCTTTTCCTTCTTCGTCTTGGGGTTCGGCGTGTTTGCGCGCGTCTGTCCCGATGCCTCGCGCTTCTTCAATGTTTCGCGCTTTTCTCTGCGCTCGCGCTCGCGTGGAGGTATCCCGGGTCGTGAACGCGCTGGAGCATCGCTGCTGGGGTTGGGGTTGAGCGGTGATGAGACGGCGGGGACGTGGTCTTCTTCCAATGGTCGCCGCATTGGTGGCGCGAGTGTGGGCGTATTCGACCGCGACGGGGGCTGCGGTTCAGCCATGTTGGTTGTTGTTTGGCTTTGGTCGGGATTGTTGATGGCAGGCGCCTGAGCTCTGGTATTGCAGGCGCGACCGGGGATCTGATCTGCACGGACCCTTCCTCGGGTCAAATTCCCCCACCAAAATTTATGTTGCCGGTTGCGCTACGACTTTTTGCGCTTCACAAACGGCCGGAGGACTTCACTGCTGCTCTTCTGACAACCTTCCACCCGGATCTCTGGTAGTTTGACTCGCGAGAAGACGCTCAAAAACAACACACCCACCGCATCCACTGCGATTCTTCCACACATCGACCACCGCCATGCCTCGCGCACCAAAGTCACCTGGCGTGCATGGCCAGCGACACAACCCTCTCGCCGAGGAGTACCTTCCGTCCGACCCATACAAGAACAAGGTCAAGCGCACAAAGCGCAGCAAGACCGACGAAGAAGGCGAGCAGGGCTATGTGGACTCCAAGAGCTCGCGCAAGATTCTGGAAATTGGAAGAGAGCTCGAGGAAGAGGATGAGCGCGAGAACCAGAAGAGCGCACCGAAAGCTGCAAACCCGGCCTTCGATTTCGAGTCAAGGCTAGGCGAGGAAGATCTCGACGAGCACGTATCAGGCCAGTTCGACGACGACGACGAGGCATGGGGCGAGGAAGAAGAGGAGGTCGAGGAGGTAGAGATCGACGCAGACGATCTGGCGGCGTGGAACAAGTTCATCCCAACAGACGACAACCCGATCCAGTGGCCAGGGCAAGAGACCGCGCCATCAGGGCCGGGCACCGATCTGGCCGCGCTCATCCTCGAGAAGATCGCAGCGCACGAGGGCGGTGCTGCTGAGGGCGACGAAGGGCCGCGTGAGGTCATGGGCGGCGGTGCGCCAGAGGACGCTGTCGAGCTGCCTGCAAAGGTCGTCGAGGGTATGTTGCATTCAGACTCACCTCATCCACGCATTCTAACGTTCCATAGTCTACAGCAAGGTTGGCCTCATTCTGTCGCGCTACAAGGCCGGCAAGCTCCCCAAGCCTTTCAAGATTCTCCCCACAATCCCCGCCTGGGAGACGCTCCTCGCCATCACACGCCCCGAGAACTGGACACCAAACTCCATGTACGCGGCGACCCGTATCTTCGTCTCCTCGAAGCCCTACAACGCACAGATCTTCCTTAACACTGTTCTGCTGCCAGCAGTCCAGTCGAATATCGCCGAGACACAGAAGCTGAACATCCACTTGTACAACGCGCTGAAGAAGGCTCTCTACAAGCCCAGCGCGTTCTTCAAGGGCATCGTCTTCCCCATGCTCACAGAGAGCCGCTGCACACAGCGCGAGGCCACCATCGTTGCATCCGTAGTTGCAAAGGTCTCCGTCCCTGTCCTTCACTCAGCCGCTGCGCTGCACAGGCTGTGTGAGATCGCAGCTGAGCAGATGTCGAGCGACCCCGATGCGGCAGGACCCTGCAACATCTTCATCAAGACACTGCTGGAGAAGAAATACGCGCTGCCATTCAAGGTCATCGACGCGCTCGTCTTCCACTTCCTGCGCTTCCGCGCTGCGGGCGCAAGCTCGGCGGATGCCATGGATACCGAGTCGGTAGCAGGCGATCTCGGTGGTACAGGAAAGCTGCCGGTCATCTGGCATCAGTGCTTGCTCGCGTTTGCGCAGCGATACAGGAACGACATCACAGAAGACCAGCGTGAGGCGCTGCTCGATCTGCTACTGACAAGAGGACATAAGAACATCAGTCCCGAGGTCAGGAGAGAATTGCTTGAAGGCAGGGGGCGAGGCATCGTCGCTGAGCCAGCAGCTGCTGTTGGTGTGAATGGCGATGACACTATGGTCATGGGTTAGATGTTGTACTCGAGGTTACGAGATCATGTGCATTGGGAGGCGTTCTAGACGGAAAAGCAATACCCTCGAATTCAGTCAAGTCTTTGTCCGATCTGCAACACGTATACAGATTGATTGTGGTTGCCTAGCTTGAACTAGTGCCTTTGACAACTTCCTTCCGCGAATTTGTTACACGCTTCTCCTCTTCGCGCTGCCAAACAAGGTCTTTCGAACCGAGCTGGCTGCTGTGTTGCCCCGCTACCAGCTACACCTCATCTCGCAAGCATGCATTGGCAACCGCTCAACCCACCTCGACTAACTGACAGACCTGTGACGACTCGGCCTGTGTCTCTTTCAGCGCTGTTCTCAACGCGTGAAGAATAGCAACAGTCACTTTTCAATGCATCTCGTGCAACTTCAGGGTGATGGCGAATGCAAGCTGGTCACCTTTGTGAGCAGGAATATCCCACCCTACGCCATTCTTTCTCATACCTGGGGGCCGGATCACGAAGAGGTAACTTACCAAGACCTTCAGAATGGTACCGCAAGAGGCAAACGCGGCTTCGTTAAGCTGCAATTCTGCGGGACGCGAGCCCGGAAAGATGGCCTACGGCACTTTTGGATAGACACGTGCTGCATCAAGAAGGACAGCAGCGCTGAGCTTTCAGAATCCTTGAACTCCATGTTCCGCTGGTACCGTTCTGCCGCCAAATGCTATGTCTACATCTCCGACGACATAAGCCAAGATGACCTCTTCCAGAGCAGGTGGTTCAACCGAGGCTGGACCCTCCAGGAGCTTCTCGCTCCACGCTGTGTCGAATTCTTCACTCGGGACGGCATTCGCCTTGGCGACAAAAGTTCCCTCGAGCTGGAAATCCACGAGAAGACTGGCATTCCAATTGCAGCGCTTCAAGGACGTCCTCTCGCTGAGTTCACAGTCACCGAACGCATGGCCTGGGCCGAACACCGCGATACAACGCTCGAAGAAGATCGTGTTTATTGTTTGCTCGGCATCTTTGACACGTATATGCCAGTCATATATGGCGAGGGATACAATAATGCAAGACGACGACTCGAAAGGGAGATGGCTGTATCCTCATGTGAGTAGATATCCTCTGGCCCCATTATCTACCAAAGCTTCGACCGGGCGCATAACAAGGTCTATTGTTCACGTCAGTTGTGATGAGGCTAATGAGATGTTGATAGCTCAACCGATACTCAAAGATCTATCGTCAGGGGAGAAGACAAGAGCGTGTTTGGAAAGTCTCGCTACCGTGGACCAGACTCGCTTCGTTGCCCAAACACTGAGCCGCTCGAGACATGCATGCCAATGGATACAAGGACATCAACGATATGCTGCCTGGGTTGCAAGTAATCAATCCTCGCTTCTGTACATCTCAGCCAAAGCCGGCTGTGGCAAAACAACGATCGCAGCCCACATCTCTCGGACGGTGCGGACAAGCTCCAGTCCAGGTGATCAGAATTCTGCACGCAACAAAACCAGATGCCTAGTTCTGTCGTTCTTCTTTCGAAAGTCCAACCAGGCAAACGAAAACACCGCGCTCGCAGTTCTTAAATCAATTACCAGTCAGTTGGCTCGTCAAGAGGCAAGTGTACTGCCTGTACTCATCAAACGATACGAGTCATTATCTGTCAAAGGAGCCTTTGAGTGGCCTTGGGATCATCTTTCGGCCACGCTGGTCGAGATGCTGGACATCGTGCCTGCCACAATGCGCATCTACATTATCATTGATGCACTCGATGAATGCGAATCAGACCGACGAAGACTCTTGGACTGGCTCAATGACCTGGTTCCGGACCCCGGCACGGTACCCTGGGGAAACACCAGCGCACAAATCAAGGTCGTAATAACGAGTAGACCAGGTGGAGAGACTCTTGCATGTCTCGAAGCCCATCCGACTCTGGCGATGACCGATGCTGAGACTGCGAGCGACATTCGAGCATTCGTCCATGAAAAGTTGAACATTCTGGCTCATCGTCGCGGCCTTGGACCTGAGGTCATTAGCAGCATCGAACGATTTTTACTGAAACACGCTCATGGGATGTTTCTCTGGGTGGTGATGGTCTTCGAGGAGTTGGAGAAGCGTGATGAGCGTCTAAGTAATGAAGTAATAGCCGCGAAGCTTTCCAAGATACCGCTCAGCCTTGTCGATACATACAAAGCGATGCTGCGAGATGCGCCAGCAGCCCGGAAGAGAGATATGTGGATGATCATCCGCTGGATCCTCTTTGGAAGTCGTGGCCTTACAGTTATGGAACTCAAACTGGGTTTGTGCTTAGAGGTTGACACCTCTGACTGGTACGACTTCACTGGAGATCTGGAACTTCTCTGTGGATCGCTGATCAGGTTCGATGGCCCTCACGAGGAGATCAACTTTGTCCATCAAACAGTAAGGACCTTCCTCCAGTCTTTTACCGCAACATCGAGTCCTGAGGATCTTGCGGGAGTCCACATGGACCCGGCAACTGCAAACGAGCAGTTGGCAACGACATGCTTGGACTACTTATTGAGGGTCGAGGAGATCATAGAGTTGGACACGCTGGTGACTACTGTTATGGCGCACTCTGACTATCTCGCGATCATGAACAACTTCCTTCGTGAGAAGCCTTTCCTTCGCTACGCGACCGAGAGCTGGGTCTTCCATGTACGAGAAACACACGCGCCATCCCGTACGCTCGTAGCTAAGCTGCACAACCTGTTGATATCCGAAGACCGAAGGCAAGGTATCATGATACTGCATTACTTCATCAACAAGCATGGAAGCTGGAGCGTACCGCAGCCCACAACTCCTCTTCACACTGCAGCATACTTCAACCTCCACTGGCTTCTGGAAGCCTATCCGTCCGAGTATGTGATCTTTGTGAACTCTCAGGCTGATATGGGTGACACCCCTTTGGTATGGGCTTCAGAGATGGGCAACGCAGTAGTCGTCAAATGGCTGCTGAAGATGGGCGCTGATCCCAACAAGTGCGAATACGATGGGTGGTCTGCGCTGCACTGGGCGGCGAGAAACGGACATGTTGATGTGGCCAAACTGCTGCTGAGCAACGGTGCACATATAGATCAACAAGATGGTACAGGACATGTTCCACTGGACTGGGCTCTGGATCGAGGGCACTGGGACGTCGTGGATGTCCTTCAACACCGAGCTGGATACGATCAGTTTGCGATAACCAATCAATTCGCGCAGCGTCGAGATCGCACAGCAGAGGTTGGGGGTGCCCGCGCCTTGCGGACAACATGGAAGCTGTGGGACGACAGACCATGACAAAGTTGTGGGAACAAGCTTTACATCGTTACGCTTGTGGCTCGTCGCGGGTGGATCCTCCGAGGTCGTTGACAGGGATCGCTTCGCGGAAGCTTGGAACGTCCAAGACTTTCTGGTGCGACATCTTCACCAGTGCCTTCTTCGTACATACACGTGAGGTCTTTCTCCTTTTGCGAGTATGCACCCACATGCTATGTGCAATGAGCGCGTCGGTAATAACCTAGCTGCATGACCAGCCCGATGGTGATGCGGTCACGGCAAGTCTAGCGGCAGGGATCGCCACGGACGAGAGACGGATATCTCACAGAGTCCCCGCCGCGGGGTTATTTAATTACGTGCATACAGGAAGCGGCTTGAATCAAGCACCTGCGCACACGCCATTCCAGGGGCATCTCTCCAATGGCCGCAGTAGCGAAGCTTCGATCGACATGCACAGTGTCTCACCAGTATGATGCTCACCATGCAGCAAGTCCACTTGCATCCACTAGGCAGACTGTCGGAGATCGAGGAGGAGATGCGCTTTTAGATCAAATCCGTTCGGGCGTCCAGCGATGTCATATCACTCATCTTCCCATTGTGAAGGACCAGAGTCCTAACACTCATCACCTAGGATGACGGAAACTACGAGTCTAGTCTCCACGCTCGTGCAAAACATTCAGCATGCGTCGCCATCGCGAATAATCGCTGCCGTGATCTTCGTGGTCAGTACAGCACACCAACGCTCTGCACACAACATGGAATCAATACTGTCAACATCAGTGCCCACCATAGGGTTCCTGTGTCCGCAAATCTCCACGGTGCTGACGGACGATAGTTGACTGCACGATACATTCTTCGCGGCATTTACAGGGTCTACTTCCACCCGTTGCGCAACTTCCCAGGCCCTAAACTTTCGGCTGCCTCACGACTGCCAAAGATTATCGCAACATGGACGGGACATCAGCATCAATACATGATCGCGCTGCACGCTCAATACGGCGAAGTTGTACGTGCATCTCCAGAAGAGCTGAGCTTCATCCATCCCGATGCCTGGCGAGACATATACGGACACGGCAGCGGTCAAGGCAAAGGCACGCTGGGCTCTGTGCCGCCGAAAAACTGGAAGTGGTACGGCAAAGCCAGTAACGGAGTGGCGTCGTTGATCACAGAACAAAGCGCGCCAGATCACGCACGCGTGCGACGTATCTTCAAGCCTGCTTTCTCAGATCGTGCGCTGAAGGAACAGGAACCGTTGTTCATGAAGTATGTTGAGCAGTTGGTCGGAAATCTGAGGAAGACTGTAAGCGATGAGCCCGAGCATCAGTTTGATATGGTGAAGAACTACAACTGTAAGTCAGCTATACTGTCTCTACGCCTAAGCATTGTCATTGACATCGATCCTTACCACAGTCACGACCTTCGACGTCATGGGCGATCTCACTTTCGGTGAATCCCTTCACATGCTCGACGACTCGAAGTACGACCCTTGGGTCTCTGTGATCTTTGCGTCTATCAAGTTTGGTAGCAGGTTCAACCTCCTTACTTACTATCCCTGGCTAGCCCGCACCATCAAAGCAAACCTTCCAGCCAAATTTCAAAAGAAGAGGTACGAGCATTTCCAGTACAGCGTCGAGCGCGTCACTAAGCGCCTCGATCGTGGCCGAACGACCGAGGGCCGTGATCTGTGGGACTACGTGCTGGATCAGGAGGAGGGCAAGCAGCTCTCGCGTGGCGAGATGGACGCCAATTCGACTCTGTTCATGATAGCTGGCACGGAGACAACGGCTACCTTGCTCTCCGGCTTGACGTACCTTCTGCTCAAGAATCCCAGTAAAATGGCCGCACTTAGTGAAGAGATCCGCGGCGCGTTTGAGGAGGAGAAGGACATGTCAATGGAGACTATTGCCGCTTTGCCGTACCTGGCTGCTTGCTTGAAAGAAGCGCTTCGCCTCTACCCACCGGTGCCAATAGGTCTGCCGCATTTGACGCCCGCGAATGGCTCAACCATCTGTGGACAATATGTTCCTCCTGGAGTACGTACAAGCTCCCGAGGCGCTGCGGCGCACTACTAATACCAACTAGGTAATGGTCATGGCACCACACTACACAATGTATACCTCGCCGCTCAACTTCAAGGAGCCAATGTCTTTCGCCCCTGAACGCTGGTTGGGTGACGAGAAGTTCGCAGATGATCGCAAGGCTGCGCTGCAGCCGTTCTCAGTCGGTTCAAGAGACTGTCTCGGTAAGAAGTAAGTGTCAAATCTCCGGCCTTCACCTTCATGCCTTTTGAGTGGCATAAGCTAATACAGGACTAGCATGGCGTACCACGAAATGCGTCTTATCATCACCAAGGTCTTGTATAACTTTGACATGCAATTGTGTCCGGAGAGCGAGGATTGGGCGAATCAATTCGTGTTCACATTGTGGGAGAAGCACCCGTTGATGGTGAAACTGAGGGACGTCAAGGCTTGAGTAATCCTCATCTGTGTCGGGAAATGGAGTTGCGATGCATCGCACCTGCTCGACGTGTGGAGCTTTGCCATTATTGGACTAGTCTGTTTACCGCTATCTTCTTCTCCCAGTCAGCTTGCTCCTTGATCCCACACTTTAATCATCTCAGCTGTTTTCGTTGCTAACGCAGATTGTCGTTGTAGCTGGAACGACGAAACTACGCCCGTCTCCCTCATGCTCACACTTCCTTCGTATTCAACGATAGCAATGTCAGCACCTAATATTGTGGCTTGGCACTCAGCCAGTCACAAACGAATCATTAACGCCGAGGAACACTAGGCCTGCGTGTCGCAGCTGAGAAACCCGGCATACTTCAGAAAGCGAACACACAGCTCTACCGACGACTCCAACCTTCCAGCCTGGCCAGAGAACCCTACCTACATCCCTTCCAAAATGCCAAAAGCTTCGTGCGACACGTGCATCGAGAGCATCTACAGCACCGAACTACTAACATGTTGCTGCGGTGCAGCTGTTCCCAAATCTGACTGTACACACTGGCGGCGCCATCACGCGGAAATCACTGGGCTATGTGTATCGGCACGCAGCGGTTGTCGCATGTGCAGTGAACTCTGGCGATTCTTCTTCAAGGAGAAGACGCCTGAACAGTACCTCGCCGCAGATCCGGGAGAAGTCCCTGGACAGTTCTTTCAGACTGGATCATTTGGGCACATATTTGTTGGTTCGGGCACCTCTTTCCGGGTAACTGAACAGACCAATGCACATCAGCCTGACGAGGACGTGGTTCTTGAACTGGACTTCTGCATCAACTCACCTATGATCTATGAAGTGGTCAAAAGACGCTACATCCTCAAGAAGAGCAGCTCCGAGCAGTACCATCTGACGCTCTTTATGAGCGGGTATTATAATCCTGATAACGACTCACAAGAGCCTTCACAGAAACGATGGGACTGGGTGCGCGCTTGGATGACTGAGTGCACGAGTAAAGACTACCACCAATTATGTTCCAGAGCGCTAGAGGCCATTGAATTGTCGCCATACCTGCCCACGCGCGTCATTGAGGTTACGCCCTTCAGTGATATCGAAGGACGAAAGCGATATCGCCTCATCGAAACCGCGAGTTCGGTCCCAAAAGATCAACGCTACGCCACACTCAGTCACGTCTGGGGTGCCAATCAGCAGCCCCTGTATCGGACGTTGCGCAATAACTACCATGAGAGACTCTGCAATGGAGTGCTTCGCAAAGATCTGCCTGCATGCTTCCAAGACGCTATCGACGTCGCCGAGACACTCGCCATACCATACATCTGGATCGATTCTCTCTGCATCATCCAAGATGATGAGATAGATTGCCCTGCTGAAGCTGGTAGCATGGATCAAGTCTATAGTAATTCGTTCCTCAACCTGTCTGCAACAGCGTCCTCGTCCAGCAAGGATCGGCTTCCCAGTGTGGCAAAAAACGATCATTTGCAGGAGCCTCGCTTCGTGTCTACAGAGTGGAAAGGTCGATACAAAGGCTTGTACCAGATCTTTGATCCACAACTTTGGTCTGACCGAGTCGAGTCGACTCGATTAGCCTCTCGCGGCTGGGTCTTTCAGGAACGTGCGCTGGCCCCTCGCGTGCTGCACTTTGGCTTCGATCAAGTGCTATGGGAATGTGCCGAGTCTGAACGTGCTGAAGAGCTTCCACACGGCATCCCGTTACGCAGCACTGCTACTGGCCGCGAGGGGTTCAAATGGCATCTCAATATGGACCCCTGGCAAAATGTGGCTGCGAGGTACGGAACTGCAACGGTCCTTCCGCAGAAGACGCCGATGCAGCATGCCGACCTACACAAGAAGTGGTCTACGGTGCTCAGTCAATACACAAGATGCGAGCTGACCAGAGCGAATGACAAACTTGTCGCAATCTCAGGTATAGCAAAAGTGCTCGCAGATCGGTTCAACGACACCTACATGGCAGGTCTATGGCAGTCTAATCTCATTGGCGGTCTGTGCTGGCGATTGCCGCAGATGCGACGCACAACCCAAGATCTCATACCCTCCTATATATACGCACGACGTTGGGAGATATCGCGGCGTCTCGAGGGCAATGGAGCACCGAGTTGGTCATGGGCGTCTGTCGATGGTGTCGTTGAAGCTGGACCATTTCAATCCGACGAACGAGTGCATGGTCTTTTCACCGAGCCTCAAACTGGTTCAGTTGGCTACAAAATCTGCAGCTCAGCACTCTTAAGCGCACCGAAGGCCGATGTCATCCCCAAGACAGATAAGAATCCATATGGTGAGGTCGACACCGAACGTACACAGCTACAGCTGCACGGCACCACCTATCCACTCGAGCTCTGCCCTCCAGATTTGATGGGGAACCTCGCATTCCGGCACGCCGGTACAGAAAACCCCATAAAAGTCTACACGGATCAGCCTGAGGGTTCCGATGTTGGCAAAGGCGCTCTTTTCGTGCCGCTGGTACAGATCAAGCACTTGATCCTCAAGGAGGGCATGTCTGCGGATACCTTCACTCACAGGCGCGATTTTGATCATATGGTAGGCATTGTCGTCGCACCGGTTGAGAGCACCGATACATACCGTAGGATTGGCTTGTACGAATGCCAAGCAGAGAGCTTGGATAATCTGCTGGGCTCTGTGGATACTCTCATCTTGAAATGAGATCACTCGAATCTTCTCAGGCTACTTATTGTGGCACAACTCTAGCCGAACTTCAGAAATAGTCATACGAAGTCTGCGCGACCGTGCAGCAGACTATGAGGACTGTATATCCTCCTTATCAAGGACATTCTCTATCGTCAATGCGACCATATAATCAAACTATGCAACTGCAGCCTTGTCTGCATTTGATTATCGTCTTGGACTTCAACCGCCTGGTTCTCATCTTACCTTCGCTCTGAGTCTGACTTGACGCATATCTGGTCGAATATGGATCCAGCCTCTAGCGGAACTCATCAAGTTTGAAGGGTCAGGGAATAACCTCCTACGCGGACTCGTGGTCAGCATGCAAAGCTAGTAGCAGATAAAATATGAATGAAATCGTGAGTGCTTTGAGGAACATAGGAGATGATGGAGACAGTACTTCAAAAGGGAAGCTGTCACTTTTGTGTCAGGTTGCGAAGTTTGAAACATGCACTGTGTTACTCGCGTACAGTCATGGCGTTTGACTCCAGTCGTTTTGTTCGAAACCTGGTGTCGTCCCAAAGACAGACAAGAACGTATTCGAAGAGGTCGACACTGAGCGGGCAGTGGTAGTGGCAATGCCGCCGTCAGAAACGTTTAGAGCTGCACGGCACCACCTACCCCTTCGCGCTGTGTCCGCTTGAGTCACTCGGACCGCGAATAGATTTCGCGTTTTTCGATACAGAAGAGGTTCTGAGGGTCATTCTTGATCAGCCTGGAGGGCCTGACGCCATCGAATACGCTGTCTTTCTACCTCTGATACAGGTCAAGCACTTCGTCATAAAGGGAGGTGGAACTACTACCCCAAAGCGCTTGGCAAGGTGCTATCAGACTGCTTTTCTGTCATACTTCGGAAGCTCGACCAGCCTAAAGAATACACAGACAAAGAAACGTGGAGCTGTTGGGCTCAACTCTGCGGCTCACAGATATGATCTCGACTGTGTCATATGCACTCTTCTCGCGCCGATTGAGGGCACCGAAAGTATCGTAGGATCGAAGTGCATGAATGCCAGGCATATTACTTGGATCATCTTTTGAGTCTTGAGTGGATCGTATGTCTCAAGTGACACATCTTGGACGGGCACATGTTGTGTGACCTTGCCTAATCTACCTCTCCCGAATCCTCGAATCCACAGTCTGATGGTCGACACAGATTATCAAGCTCACAAGATGAGCAAGACTTATCCTCTCGGCCGTGGTCACGAACATCATCGGGGATTGGGTGCTGCAGCGCGACTGCACGATCCTGGCTCATGCAGTGTCTCGTCCTGGTTAGTGTCTCGGTTCGCGGTTGCCTTATCCTCAGCCTGGCGGAGAACTCGATATCCCGTGCTGTCCCATTGGTAGAGCAATTAATGCGAACGAATATCAGAAAAATACCTTCACCTATGCGCAAACTACGACTATGAAGGTCCCGCTGCCGCAGCAAGAGCCAATATCCCCCCCTAGCGGGAAACGCCAGCGACCTGTCTCGTCACAGCCTCGGGATGGTGCTGCAGGAGACGGAGGCGAAGTATGCATGCATTGTTGCAGCATTCAGTGGGAGGCTCTCAAATCGAAGAAATCGAGAGCAGGCGACCGCGATGTCTCGGTGCGCATTGAAGAGTCTGCCATTGCACTGCAACAATCCCAGTGCCGCATTTGCCGACTGTGCGGCTACCTTATGCTACTAACAGTGGAAGAGGCAACACCACATCGGCTCCGATTTGACTTGCCTACACCCTCGCATGATTCCTCTGGTTCTTACCCTCCTCCACCTTGCGCCAGACCGCAGACTGCCATATACAGTTCAACCGCCGTCAAAAGATCACGTGAATTGGTATCGCCAGCCAAACAAGAGACGGTAGCTCGGAAGAAGCAGTGCTTCGGTCTCAGACACCTGTCTCAGGGACCTGGTATCTGTGAGCGCTGCTCCTCGATATCCTGGGGATCCCTTACACATGCCTATATTTCACATCATATTGTCGTCAACGAATCAATTCAACAGCTATATCAGTCTTCATGTCGGATGTGTCGTCTTATTGGCTTTTATCTCAGACTACGGACTGCGTGTGCCCCAAGTTTCCAAGCATCTTCGCTCGCATCATCTCTTCCCGGACCCCACGTCATCCATGATTTCGAGTTCCACAACAGGTTCGATCGCAACTACGGTCCATCCGAGAGGTCAACCTTCCCGCGGATTGAGGCTAGGAATCAAGGGACTTCGTCGAAAACTCTCAAGTGGACGACTTCGATAGAATCGCGTTATCCAAAAACATTGGATCTACGTCGAATCAAGACTTGGCTCCTCGAGTGTGAGAATCGTCACGGCGATCGATGCGCTCTCCATTCTCATGGGCAACTGAGACAGCTCAGAGTAATTGACTGCGCCCTGGAACAGGTCGTCGACGCGCCGCCTGGGTGCCAGTATGTTGCTCTTTCATATGTGTGGGGAAAGGTATACAATGCTACGGGCGCAACTGGTGGGAATGCTTTACCCCAGACGATTCTGGATGCGATAAAACTGACCAGAAGCCTGCACTATCGTTATCTCTGGGTCGATCGATACGTGAGTCTCTATTTGATCTCGAAGATTGCAGGACTGACCACTGTAGTGCATACCTCAAGACGATCATGCGCTCAAGCATGTTCAAATCGCACAGATGGGCGATATCTACGCAGCTGCTGTTTTGACTGTCATATCTGCTATCGGTGACGATCCAACTTATGGCTTGCCTGGAGTCGCGGGCACAGAGAGGGGCGAAGTAGTCGAAGTCGATGGCGAGTGGGAAGTGCAGGTGATCCCACCGAGCCGCGATCTGGCTCAGATCACCCACTCCCGATGGGCAACACGAGCGTGGACTTTCCAGGAAGGCCTCCTGTCGAATCGTCGTCTGTTCCTAACGGAACGTCAAGCAATATTCGTCTGCAATACGTACACGCAATTTGAATCTGATGCCGACAACGGCTCGTTGACGGATCCCTTTCTGGAGGTTGGTTGGCTCCCACCGCGGGGTCTTGCTCTGAAGAAGACTCCAATGGAAACTGCCTTCACCTACCTCGTTGCATACAGCCAACGCAAATTATCGTACGACTTCGATGCGCTCAATGCTATACTTGGTGCGCTGAATACGCTCAGAAGAGACTCGGTCTATCAAATATGGGGCCTGCCATTCAGCATCACTAAGACCCGAACAGGGCTGCAAGCAGAGCGGGAAGACGACATGGGGTTTCCATTAGCATGGTTCCACTGGCAACCTGCAAAACGTCGATCATGCTTTCCCAGCTGGAGCATCTTAGGCTGGGAGGGAGGTGTAGCGTTTCAATATGGTATGGGTGCTTCATTGCCGGCAACTGTACCCGCATCCGCTTTGATTCTGCGTACAAGCACACGACGATACACGCTGTCAGAGTGCCGCCTCTTGAGCGGCACAGGCATCTCAGAAACGCCACACCTGCTCGAGATATTCGCCAGAACATGGACACCACGCTTGATAGGCGCTAATTCCATGATCTCTTACAGTGGCAAGAAACGAAAAGTGAATATTTATTGGTCCATATCTGAAGCAGAACTCAGCGCGTTGTCTGGAATCAAGGCTTTGAGCATTGCAGGCGGGGATCTACTGATCAGATCATGCAGTCCACAAGATAGGGGAGTCTCGAATGGTATCAGCATGTTTGCGAGGTATTACGAACGTATCGGGTTTGCGTCGTATCACGAACGGATGCGGTACGATACTTTGGAATATCAAGACGAGGTCGTCATTCTTGTATAGAGACGTTAGTACTGGATCGTGTACTCCAAACATGCAACTCCAACTTATGTACTCAAACCATCAACCACGGCTTACTCGATACCAATAGTAATATCACCCTTCGTCTTATAAAACGCAACATAGTCCTTAATCTTCTCCATACCCTTGATCGGCTCCGGATAATACCACGCGGCATCCTGAATCTCAGTCTTGTTCGTCGTCACAGTATAGTAGCTCGCGTCGCCCTTGTACGGGCAGTGCGTTGACGTCTTAGTCGGTGTGAAGTGGCTCTTCTTCACAGAGTCGGGCGGGAACTGTGCATGTCAGAAGATATGAAGACGACACTCATGTTTGCCCTGTAAGAGCGGGCACGGGATTGGATGAGCTCAGGGTGTAATCGATATGAATACTTGGGTAGGCAAGGCGTACGTAGATGTTCCCATCGACTATCTCCCAGGTGTCTGAGCGAGCGACTTCGACGCCGTTGACGGTTGCTGTTGCTTGAGGCATTTTGAGAGGGATTGAAGTTCACGATTTAAACGCAGAGGTTGGGTAGAAGGGTCTTCTAGTGATATAGATGATCTGTGTATTTCTAAGCTGCGCTCGTCGTTGTCATCACTGTACTGAATGCGGAGTGGAGCTTATCGATAAGAGCGTGGAGGGCGTCATCATGCATCTTCAAAGTCGTGCAATTTGTTACCCTACACGTCTCGTTGTCTGTCAAGGGTAATGTCGCGTGAAGGCCGGGGAGGCAATATGGACTGCTTAGAGCGTTTGGGTTGTTTGTCAAGAATCACAAGCTCGCCACAAGCTGCGGTGCGGTCGGTGTTTGAAGGACAGGCTCGGTGAGGGGCGGAGATGGTTCGCTGATGTAGCTAGTAGAGATCCGAACTCGAGCCAGCATCAGCGAGCACCGAGATGCGTGCGCTATCAACAATTGCGTGGCTGGCAGTGCGCACAATCGCCTCTTCACGGTCAACATTACCGGTGCATCCACTTAGGCAATGCGGTAGCATGGTCAAGTTTGTGCTCAGGGTCTTTTCAATATGCCGCGGGACCGTGGACTGCATGAGATGTTGAACGACCCTCGGTGCTGAGCTCAAGCTCACCTCCAGCGTCACAACATCGCACGTGAATTTAGGCTGCTCGCGTCGAGCAGGTAAAACAGCACAGGTCTAGACGGGCCATTGTTCACCGCTTTGGTGTATAGCAATTCGAGTTGCAAGAATTGATGGGTGCCACGCCGGCGGCGCGTGTGAACTAAGGATATTTGTGGAGCTCCTGCAGTTTGAGCCTCAGGGCGCAGACGGACCGAACTGGAAGGGTGAAAGGGTGCGCACGCACGGTGGATGCTGCGCGTAAAAGGATGACTGTCCGTTCACCCACCGGATTGAGGGCTCGCCTGCAGTCCGATCAGTGAAGGGCCCATAGCGGACCGGCGCCGATGCCGAGCGCATGGGATAGCTGAGACGTGTTTGGGGGTGTTGAGAGACGACGGAGGCAATGGGCAACGGGGTCAACAGGATCAATGGGATCGCGTTGTGGTGAGGCGGGCAGATAGCACAATAGTGTGACGTGAAAATCACGCGTGGGAGACGATGCACCTCAGGACGTGCAAGCCACACAGGCAGCTGCGCAGAAGCAGCCGGTCGCGGCGGATGCGGCAGGATGGGCTTTAATTGGAAAAGAGCTTATCTTGGGGCGCAAAGTGCATCCCTGTCTGCGCGCTCGGCAAGCTGTTGTTCGTCATCGCAAAACTACTTTTTTCAGCGGACCACCTCTGACACTCCGCCCGCCCTCAGCTCCATCGCATATCTCAAGGCTGCATCGCCGTGCACCTGCGACGCCCTACACAGCTCAATGGCTCCCACCATGCGGCCCTTCGCTGCGGCGAACCTCCTCTCGCAGGCCCAGCTGGCCGGCCGCCGCGCCTACACAACCCAGCGCCCGTCGCTGATCGCCAGCCGGGCGCGCTGGACACCGCGCCCCGTGCAGAGCCAGATTGCGCTGCGCCAGAGCGTCCGCCAGCAGAGCAGCCTGACGCCCGACAAGCAGCAGGTCAAGAGGGGCGGCTTCCGCGTGCTGCGCTGGACGTGGCGCCTCACCTGGGTGTCTGCCCTCGCCGGGCTCGCATACGTTGGCTACGGCATCTACGAGACGCGCAACCCCGTCGACCAGCCGCCGCCAGACCCGTCCAAGAAGACGCTCGTGGTTCTCGGTACGCTGCAGTGACATTGCAGTCGCAATGCGTGATATCCACGACGACAGATGGCTGACCATCGCAGGCACTGGCTGGGGCTCCGTCTCCCTCCTCAAGAAGCTCGACACGGAGAACTACAATGTCATCGTCGTCTCGCCGCGCAACTACTTCCTCTTCACGCCCCTCCTCCCCTCGTGCACCGTCGGCACCATCGAGCACCGCTCCATCATGGAGCCCATCCGCAACTTCCTGCGCCACAAGAAGGCCGCCGTCAAGTACTACGAGGCCGAGGCCACCAAGATCGACTACGAGAAGCGCGTCGTCTACGTCAACGACGAGTCGCCCATCAAGGGCGATGTCTCCCAGACCGAGATCCCCTTCGACATGCTCGTCGTCGGCGTTGGTGCTGAGAACGCCACTTTCGGTACGTCATCTGCGGCTCTGCCACGCGACATAGCTAATGCAGTACAATAGGTATCCCCGGTGTCCGCGAGCACGGTCTGTTCCTGAAGGAGGTCGGCGATGCCCAGGCCATCCGCAACCGCATCATGGACTGCTGCGAGACCGCTACTTTCAAGGACCAGTCCGAGGAGGAGCGCAAGCGCCTGCTGCACATGGTCGTCGTTGGCGGTGGACCTACCGGTGTCGAGTTCGCTGGTGAGCTCCAGGACTTCTTCCACTCCGACTTGAAGAAGTGGATCCCCGAGATCCAGGAGAAGTTCCACGTTACCCTCGTCGAGGCCCTCCCCAACGTCCTGCCCATGTTCTCGAAGCAGCTCATCGACTACACCGAGAAGACCTTCCAAGAGGAGACCATCGACATCCGCACAAAGACCATGGTCAAGAAGGTCACAGAAAAGTATATCGAGGCCGAGTCGACTGGCCCTGATGGCAAGAAGCAGCTGGAGAGGATCCCCTACGGTCTTCTCGTCTGGGCCACTGGTAACGCTCTGCGACCCCTGGTCAAGGACCTGATCAACCAGATTCCCGCACAGAAGGACTCCCGCCGTGGTCTTGCCGTCAACGAGTACCTCGTCGTCAAGGGCACCGAGAACGTCTGGGCCGTCGGTGACTGCGCTGTCGCCAACTACGCCCCCACCGCTCAGGTCGCTGCTCAGGAGGGTGCTTTCCTTGCCCGCATGTTCAACCAAATGGCCAAGTCCCAGGAGATCGAGGCCAAGCTGACTGAGCTTTCCGAGGTCCAGGAGAAGGCCCCCAACGCCGAGGCTCGCAACAAGGCCTTCGAAGAGATCAAGGACTGCCAGAAGAGGCTGAGGAGGATGAAGGGCGTCAATCCCTTCGAGTACTCCCACCAGGGTTCGCTCGCTTACATTGGTTCCGAGAAGGCTGTCGCCGACATCTCGTGGTTCTCTGGCAACATCGCCTCCGGCGGTACCATCACCTACTTCTTCTGGCGCTCCGCCTACCTCAGCATGTGCTTCAGCACCCGCAACAGGATCCTGGTGCTCATGGACTGGGTCAAGGCTAAGGTCTTTGGTCGCGACGTCTCGCGTGTCTAAACCTGCCTCCTCGAGTTTCCCTAAAAGTACCACATGTTCATATACCATCACCACCACCACCACCACCACCACCACCATCACCTCCCAGCGACTACTCCCTCTGTATTGTATCTGTAATACTGGGCCGGTCGGAATCATCTTGGGAAGAGCTAAGGCGTTCTCGGGTTTAAAGCAAGTGTTGATAGATTCTTTTTGTCCTGGTTGAGTCAGAGTATTGAGACGGACATTGGCATTGCAATGCATCATTACACATTACATCTTTTTGCCCTGCCACTTGCAAGAGTATCCATGTGTGTACGTGACATGTGCTCTCGAACTGTAAGTCTCATTGCTACCTCCGCGGGCTTACTTGCCTGACAATTGCAAGCATGACGACAACCACAACCACAAACTTCAAAAGTGACCATCTCGCCTAACAAGTAACACTATCCTTTGGAATTTCACTTCTGGGGCTAGATGCAGCAGATTCATGTTCGGCTTCAACCTATCGCAGGCTGACAGCAGCGGAGACGTTATTGCCGTAATCGTGATATGAGAAGTAGGTCGCGGGCCGCATCTCACGACTCTCGCCGCTAACATAGGCCTTTAGATACTGAATTCTCTCTGCCTTCACGCATCAACAGGAGCCCTCCTCGAGTTCGCACATCGGACACCTAGTTGCACCGCGCGCCGACAACGATGATGAAGAATACGGTTCCAGCGTTTCCGATTCTGGCCTGGGGCCCAGGATCGCAGATGCGTATTTAGGGATGACGTGCACGACTTGGGAACATGGGATTCTCAAAACGCATGCCATAAAGCTTTCAGCAACTACCGTTCAATTACAACAGCCGCGCGAGACTTCGATTGTACACCACAGGACAAGTCAAGATTCACAATGGGCAACACACAGTCTACCGTGCGCTACCTTGCGCCAGCCTCGTTCCTGTTCGACTTCGCAGCACAGCAATATGGCATGTTTTCGAAGCCGAACATGCTTGACATTCACAACAAGAATCTCGCAGCGTTCTCGCCTTACCCGTACGCAATTGCAGGCTTCTTCTTCCCGCAGCAGCTGTTCCAGCTGGCGTGGCTGTGGAAGCTTTGGAAGCAAGAAGGCACATCTGCGGACCGCAGCATGATGAACAAGTTCGCCTGGGTCTACAGCTTGGGCAACTTCTGCATTGGCAGTAAGTCGCTACATTCACGCCTTCAGTCCACGAAGCGGGCGGCAGCATTAGAAGGTGCTAACGCTCGACAGCATGGATGTTCTTCTGGAACTCGAATGATCTCGAGACGTCCAACATCTTCGTCATCATCAACACGGTTGCGCAGCTTGGCTACATTGCAACAACGCTCGAACCCCTCGACCGCCGCTCAACGCCCAACTTCCTCACCCACGTTGTCGCGAAGACTTTTGCGGGTATCGGTGTTCTCGACCTCCTGCACAACACATCGGCCGCCTACTATCGCGGCGTGCCTCCTTCAGGGCTTGTGCAGGTGGCAACAGGCGTCGGATTCGCAGCAGCCGCCAGCGTGAGCGACTGGATTTTTGGTGGATGTCTCGTGTACGATTTGGCTGCACTCGCGGTCGGACAGGCAGGAACAAGCTGGGGAAACCTTCTCGGAGGATACGCGGCGGCGACGGCTGGAATTGTCGCGTTCAGAAACTACTTCTAGTGCGTCCGCAGTGCGTGTCGAACCCTCTGAGCGCGCTGACGAGTCGCAGTCCACGCTGGAAGGCTCAAAAGCAGGGGTACTCGAGCGTCGGTGAGGGGAACAACGACATGTGCTGATCGCGAGGCCGACCGTGATAGCTAGATTGTAGTAGCAATGATGTCAGGATTGCGACGGTATGTTTCTCGTGACAATCACTCAGACATGCCAGTTCTCGTCCCGTGTGGTGTGGCCATGTGACCAGTGTGCTATGGAGCTCGCGTTTCCCTTACGTTTTGGAGAGCTCCTGGCGCCTTAGTGGTGTTTATTAGTTGTTGGATAGCTGCCGATGACGGACGCGGGGTGCATCCAAGATTACCCTGCATGGTGCTGCTCCACAATGCACATCGCTTCTGTCCGCGTATCTCGCGTGCATTGATTGATCGCGCACGCAAAGCACCAGCTTCAGGAAAGCATTCGAGATGGCAGCCGCTTCAAATGCATGGAGTTGGGGTTGCGTGGAGCACTTTTGATGCGAGACGCCAAGCCACAAGCGGCGGCAACTGATCGCGTGCAGCGTTCCCGCAGACAAAGCGATGCCGCTTATCTCTCTATCTCGCTATCTCGATGTCACGCTCCCGCCGCCTGTACCGCTCAGAGCTTTGCCCCAGCCCCAGATTCCGACCACCTGCTCGAATCAGTGCGAGCCGCCGCTGTTTACCGCATGGCGCGCTTTGCTTCGTATCGGGATGCTAGTAGTACCCACACCGGGACCGAGGGATCGTCTTGAGAGGGACGGTCTGTGTGTGGGTGTGGGCGACTGATGAGGATTGATGACTCTGCTGCCCAAGCTGCTGCTGATACTACGCTCTGCCAACGATTGACGACGTCTCTTTCTCTCTCTCATATTTGTCTTCTCCGTTGTCTCTGCACACTGCAACCTCTCTTACTGCGCGTCGTGCATATCGCGTGTCCTTCACGAGCCTTATCTGCGTTAGAGCCGAGATCGACGTCACCGCTCGGTGCACCTGGGCATTCACGAACGTCGAGCACTCCGCCAAAGAGCAATATCACGGCCATTGAGCAATCGGGCCCTTAAACAGCAAAAGACTCGTGTCGTTGAACCCAGGTCTTGACTGTGCCCTCGTGGCTGTACCCACGCGCCCCAACCGGCACCTGACCACCCAAGTCGCAGGCACAACACCGAACAACAAGAGAAGGGAGGCACGACTGGACCCTTCATTCCTCACACGCAGGCGATCCGAGCCAGACTCGCGGCATTATGCTACCCTATCGAATCCCTCAGATAGACCGACCGTCCCTCCCACCACATTGCGAGCCCGCAGGCGAGTTCCTCACCGCGCTCTCCATCACGTTTCACACCTGCATACCGTCGTACCTCGCCCTCATATCGACGCTGCTCGGCACATGCAGTATCATATCATGGCTGTTCGCGCAGCTACCGCAAATCTACAAGAACTATAAGCTTAAGTCCACGTCCGGGCTTAGCGTGTACTTCCTGACAGAGTGGCTGCTGGGAGACTTGACAAACCTGCTCGGCTGTCTGTTTACAGGGCAGGCGACGTGGCAGATCGTCATTGCGAGCTACTACGTCTTCGTAGACTGTGGGCTCACGGGGCAATGGATTTGGTACGAGCTGCTGCACCACGGACGTCCGCTGCGCCCGATTTGGGGCCGCTGGAGGAGCGGCGGGAACTCTGATACTGGGAGCAATGGGAGCGGCGGTATGCAGCAAGTCCCCAAGGGCAAGACGCCGGAGGCGGATGCGAAGAGCGATAAGAAGGATATTGAAGTCCCGCGCTCGGCGCCCCGAGACGCGTTCCGCATTCCCAACTTCGCGCGCAGCCCTAGCGGCGTCAAAGAATCGTACGCTGTGTCTCCTATGGGCGGACCACAGATCCTCGAGGCCCCAGGAACACCGTCCAACCGCAACATCCGCCGTGTTGCGGCCTCTTCCTCGCCGCTCGCCTCGCCAAAAGCAGTCCTGTACATCAGCATGATCTTCGCCGTCCTCTCGCACAGCACACTCGCAGCCCCCACCGGTGCCGCTCCAATTGTCACCATCTCGTCTTCCTCGGATGCCATGACGACGCGCGAAATCCTCGGCAAAGTCTTCTCCTGGTCCTCCACCTTCCTCTACCTCGGCTCCAGGCTGCCACAGCTCTACAAAAACCAGATCCGCCGCTCTACCGCCGGCCTCAGTCCCTCTCTGTTCGCCGCCGCATTCTTTGGAAACCTCTTCTACAGCACCTCCCTGCTCACGAACCCCAGCGCATGGCAAGACTTCCCCGCTCACTCGGGGTGGACAGACGAAGGCTCCGTACGCAGGGAATGGATCATGCGCGCTCTGCCTTTCTTCCTCGGCGCCGCGGGCGTGCTGATCATGGATGCCGCGGTCGGTCTGCAATTCGTGTACTTTGGCGACGGCGAGCTGAAAGATTCTCGCGGACGCCCGGTGTTACGCGACGACGAGATTATCGTCACGGTCGACGACCACGGGGTGCCGAAGCGGAAGCGCCTGCACTGGCGCAGAGTGAGCGGCTGGATGCGCGGATGGGCCCCGGCGGTCAGTGTGGCGGCGACGCCAAGCGTAAGCAGGGCGACCACCCCGGCGGAGAGTTTGACGCCCAGGGACCGCAGTCCGGCGGGGAGCGAGGGAAGTCGGAGTCGAAGTCAGAGTATACCTATTCGAGGGGGTGGGGCGTTGGATGAGGCAAGAGCGTTGTTGGGAACGTCCAGACACGCCAGTCCCAGGAGTTACGGAGCACTGGGTGGGAGTCCGCGGTAGAGATGTACAGAGAGGTGTTACATTGTTTGTTGCGTCTTCATGGGCGGTAGCATTTGATGACTGGCGTTTGGGTTTGATTTATAGTGTGTCTTTGCACTTGATGCAGCATGGGATATGATATATGGCACAGCATGGGTTGCGATAGAAGGCTAAGGAGGGCTGCACGAAGTGGAATGCATCATTATAACGAACTATACAAGTAACGTGCGCCGTATCCTGTCGACAGTGCACAAGTGTGGTATTCATACAACAAAACGCCATGTGCCCGTCTCTCCGTCTTCCGCACTACCAGAGCGCAGCATCCTTATCGAACCTCACCATCTCTTTCCCTGCATCTTCAACATCCTTCCTCGCCTTCATACGCATGTAGAAGATTGGACAATCCCTACTCGCGCAGATGACTTCGCAGTGAATACTGCCTTGGCAACGCTGGCATTGCGTCCAAAGTCGTGAGAAGCGGACTTCCAGCTCGCTGACTTTAGTGAGCTGTTTTTGGTACAGCTCGCCAATACGCGGTCGACAGTTCTCGCATACGGCACCCTCCTTCTCATGTGCGGCAGTGAGCGGCTTCTTGCAACCCATGCAAGTCTGCGTCTTCTTTGCGAACTTCATCAAGCCACCCACTGTTGGCGCTGCGACCGAGATGGCCCGTGTGTGGTCACCCGCGAGCAACGAGTTTGCTTTCTTCTCTCCAAGGATGGGTTCGAAAATTCTGCCCAGCGGTTTCGCCAGCTGATTGTCGAGGTAGTACCGTGTATCGATGGGCAAGTTGTTCTCGAGTACCCAGATGGGGTCTTCGGACTTTTCGTAGTTCTTTGACCCGCTAGCAGCCTTGACCATAACGTACGCGACACGGTCGCCCAAAGCGGGAGCGGAACCAGCATCACGCTTCTTCATTCGTTCAGCGAGTTCGACGTGGGCTTGTTTGTTCGCGTAACCGCCGTTGCCTGACTTGTCTTCCTGCTTGGTGAGGGCCTTAGTAATGACAAGGTTGGACATATCAACCTTATTCTGCAACAGATCCGAGATGGTATCTTTGACAAATCTAGACCCTGTTAGCGATAGTCATGCCAAGGATGGAAACCAAACTTGCTCTTGAGCGCCTTCTGGATCCTGGTCGATCAACAACATACGCAGCGACGTTTCAATGACGGTCTGCACGAGGCGACAGTTATCACGACGAACAGTCTCGATACCCTTCGTGTCCATCTTGTCCCATTTGTCAGGGTTCGTCCAGTACAGACCAGCGTAACGCTTCTTGTTGATCAGCAGGTAAGGGAAGTAGACCTTCTCGAACTCGAGCTTGATGGGCTTGATGAACTTCGAAGAGACGTAGTCGGCTGCTTCCTGACCCAGTTTCATGGCCTCGGCAAGTTCAGAAGTACCAAACTTGACCATGACAGAATCAGTATCACCATAGATGACTTCTGCATCGTGGCTGTAGCCGTTCGCAATCGTGTACCTTGCTTCGACCTCGGCTTTGGTCTTCTCGATCATCTGACGACCGAAACTGGTGGTACTACTGGCAATGGCCAGACAGGGCAGCTTTCCGTTTGTGGCACCCGTGAGACCATACACGGAGTTGGCACTGACCTTCAACGCCAATTGACGACCGTTCAACACAGCCTTCTTGAATGGATCCTTCTCAATAGCAAGCTCTCTCTTAGCCCTTTTACGGGCACCGAGAAGTTCCTCAAGAATTTGGGAGAGCAGACCCTTGCGTGTCTTGACCGTGCAGAACATGTCGCCGTTCGGGGTGACGATGTAGTCCTCGTCCTTCTTCATGTTTAGCTTCTCGACGGTTGCTCTGTCAAGCCATGTTGTGTAGCAGAGATTGTGCGCTTGCATAATACTCGGGTACAGCGAGGCGAAATCAAGGGTAGCGACCGGCTGCTTGTAGTAGCCACGCTTGGGTTCGATGACGGTCGCACCTTCATACTGATCCTCGCCGCTTCCTTGATTTGGAAGGTCCGGGCAGATGAGCTGATGATCCAAGGCTTTTCTGAACAGTTGGCTGATAAACCTGATCTGCTGGCCTCTAGCTAGGAGATAATTGAACGGCACACCGGTGACCCTAGCCATCTCGGTATAATTGACCAGACACATAAGCTTGTCAAGCAATCGTTGTGGGAGGTATGCATCTTTCAAGCAGTACACTGCCAGTCGTCGCCGAGAGTTTGAATCACCGTTGAACAATTCTGTAATCATGCTGTGGTGCACATCCTCCTTTTGCTCTTTCAAGAAATGAGCACTCACAGAGTTGAGCGTGTAACTTCGCAGCTGATGGTCACGCTGGATGAGCTGCAGCAAATCCAATTGAATGCGACCATTGGTGTTGGTGGTCTTCGTGTCTCGACTGCCCAGCTGTTTGCTTGAGAAATTCGAAGTTTCGACCTTCGATTGCACTGTCTTCAGTCGCGACCAGTATGGAAATTTGGCGAGCTTGAGATGCTTGGCGCGATCCAGAAGATACGGAAAATCGAAGTTGGCGATGTTGTATCCGATGATGACGTCTGGGTCGACCTCCTCGACGAAGTCTCGCCACTTCATCAGCATGTCGCCTTCATCTCCAAACGAGAAGATCTGTGTGGCTACGATAGGGCTGACTGTGTCCAGACAGAAGACATTACGCACAAAAGGCTTATCCTCGCCATTTCTCGTGACAACGTTGGCGATCTGAATGACAGGATCAATGTTCGCCTCCGGGAAGACACCTTTGCGACCAGCGCACTCGATATCGAAGGAGAGGATGCGAAGCGGTGCCGACTTGGCCCACTCGCCTTCTGACTGGTGAGCAATCAGATCCGAGTAATGTATTTGCGCCTCAATCTGGCAATTGGAGTGATGGTCACGTGGGTTCAGCAGCTTGTACTTGCCCGCGGGCGCCTCCACCCACGACATGCCCGCAATCTTTGTGTCGATCATAAACCTCAGAACGTATGCAATGTTGTCGAAAGTCAAGATGCCGTCTTCGCGCGCGGGCCAGAGTCTCTTGTAGTTGGCGTTGCCCTTTTGTACCATCGTTCGTACGCGGTTGATCATCTTTGGGTCATTGACTGTGATCTTGAGGTATGGGCTCTTCTGGTTGCCCTGGAAGCGTAGGATGTTCTCCCGCATGCACATCTGCACCGAGGCAATGACAGCCGAGTGCTGGTTGAATTGCTTCTGGCATTCGCTCTCGAGGAAAGTCTGGTATGGCTTGCAATCTTCCTTGTGGAAGTTGATCGGTGCGGCGACGTAGAAGTAGTGCAGGAATCCGGTGACGTGAAGAAGTACAGAGTGCCCGTTCTGGTAGAGAATTGTCAGTATCCTGTCCTTACAGCATGACAGCGCGACTTACCTCTGTCACACCAAACAGCTTGACGGCCGGCTTGCCTCCATTGAGCACGCTCTCTTCGGCTTCGATTTGCTGAAAGACGACCTTCGAGGTCATCTCGCTGAAGTCCTCGGGCAGCGGCGGTCGCTTCCATTGCTGGTCCTTCTCTGTGTTCTTCGTCTTCAACGCCTCGATGTCCTGTGTCATCTGCTCTAGCGTGTGCTCGAACTGACTTGGGCCCGGCTGGCTTGGGTTAAACGATCCATTGACCTTTTTGACCGGCGGCCCTCGTGTCGTGTCCCCATTTTCGATCTTGAGCTTCTTTGCGGAGCGGGGCGATGCGTTGACGCGGTTGTTCGAGGCTTCAGCGAGCGCTCGCTTTGCCGGTGCTTTTGTTACGGGTCCGACCATTGCGGAGGATGTGAAAGGCTGTCGACACACGAAGCAACCTCAAAAGGTGTGTTGCTTTGTTGTTCGAGACGCGTTGAGCGTTGTGGAGCAGACGCGGAAAGTACGACTTTAGGGCGACGTGAGAACGCGGAAGGCGCGACCGCGTCATGCACGTGCGCGACATCCCTGCACGTGTTAATGGGCAGCACCAGCCACATACGGTCGCATGCCTCGAGCACAGCCTCTGCATTTGTCACTTTCCGACTTTGTCAATTTGCAAGATCCATGGCATCTTCTCGAATGAATTTGTTGGGAAAAGCTCTCCGAAATCGTCTTGCAGTGCCACAAAATCAAAGTTGCTGATGCTGAGGCATTCACTGGCTCAGCACCTGTCAGGGCCAAATTACATCACCATGTTCTTGTCTCAGCTCCATGCACCGCTCTTTGACTTGGTCAAATCCGTTTTCTCAGAACGCACATCGTCTTGTCCCCCGCGCTCACCTTTTGCGATGTGTTCTGTTAGCTAATAGCAGGCCAAGCCTGGTCCACTCGCTAAGGCTATGGTGGCCCCATGCATCGTCATGTGACGAGCTTACCAATAACTTGCTAGATACCTGCAAGGGACAACCCTTCCTACATTTCAGCGAGAGCCCATCATTTCAGAAGCTTTGAATACACCAACATGGCCGCCAATCAAGACAATCTCATCACACCTCAAGACGAGGTCATCGTCGGGCCTGTTGAGACCGAAGAGGACATCATTCAAGCCAATCATTGTGTGTCAGAGGCTTTCGGCCGTCAAGCAAAAGATGCTGTCTGGATCTTGATGAGCCCGGGATGGGACACAGAAGACGGACGAGCTGAACATGCCCAAGGCATGATCAAGCGTTGGAGGAAACAGACCACCAACAAGGACGGCCAGCCAAACAAGATCTACCTGAAGGCTACCGTACCAGACCCCGAGAACCCAGGACAGCGCAGAGTCGCAGGGATGGCAATCTGGCAGCAGTTTTCTGAGGTTGAGGGGTACGGCGACAAGTTCGATGGCGACATGTCCGCGGCACTGGCAAAGCTGGACGACACAAACAAGCGTTTCGCAGATCAGATGTTCAAGTCACTGTGGAAGAGACGCATCGCGTACATCAAGGAGATCGCCCAACAGAAGGACCGCCCAACTGCACCCGCCATCTTCACACTGGACCTCTGTGCTGTTGATCCAGCGTACCAAAGACGTGGGATTGCTGGCAAGCTCGTGCAGTGGGGCCTGGAGGAAGCCAAGAGAAGAGGCAACTTGGAGTGCACAACAGAAGGCAGTGCCATGGGAAGAGCAGTGTACAGGAGACTCGGCTTCAAGGACGAAGGCGAGGGCGACATTGTGTTTGAAGTCGATGATGAGTTCAAAGACTGGGACAAGCCGCCAAACGTATTCCTCCGAACCGGTGCTTAAGTACCCCAGGGTCGTCAGGAGCTCAACTAGATACAAAATCGAATGACTAGCAGCAGGGCGAATCGACACTTCACACATCTCAGGCTTCCAGTATGACTAAAACGTGGCCAGATATCACTGCGGACATCTCCGTTGCCCGCTTGCTCCATGGCTCCACGCTTGTTGGGGAAGGTGGGATGTGGTGAAAGTGGGGCACTCGTAGAGCTACCCCGCCAGAGATCCAGCTTCGCGATAACTTCGACTGCTATCAACAAACGCTTGTATCTCTGCAGGACACAAAAAGCCAAAGAGAAAGGACAAGCTCAAAGTGAACTGCGGTCATCTGATCGCCAGACACTTTCCTGTCACCAACAAACATCGCAAGATGGCGCCCATTGTCGACATCCACACCCATGTCTACCCTCCGAAGTACATGGACATGCTGCGTTCCCGCACAGAAGTCCCCTATGTCCGCAACTTCCCCGATGCACCAGATTCATCGCGTTTGATCATTCTCCCTGGCGAAGATGACCCATCGATGCCTGGAACATCTCGTGGCCGACCCATCGGTTCAGAATACTTCGACATCAAGCAGAAGATCGCGTTCATGGATCAGCACAAAATCGACAAAAGCGTAATCTCTCTTGCAAACCCATGGCTAGATTTCCTTCCGGCAGATGAGGCAGGGCAGAAAGCCATCGAAATCAATGACGACGTCAACGAGCAATGTAGTCTCTACCCTGGAAGGCTATACTTCTTCGGCACACTTCCCCTCTCAGCGGACACAGACACCATTGTCAAGGAAATTGAGCGCCTGTCTACACTGAGATACGCCCGGGGCGTCATCCTCGGAACCTCAGGTCTCGGCTCTGGTCTGGACGACCCAGCCCTAGATCCCGTTTACGCCGCGCTGTCAAAGTACAACCAGCTGATCTTCTTGCACCCGCACTACGGACTTCCCAACTCTGTCTACGGACCCCGTGTAGGCGATTACGGCCACGTGCTCCACCTGGCTATGGGCTTCCCGCTCGAAACCACCATTGCAGTAACCCGGATGCTGCTCAGCGGTGTATGGGACCGCCACACAAGTCTGAACGTACTGCTCGCGCATTCTGGTGGCACACTTCCGTTCCTCGCTGGACGTATCGAGAGCTGTATCTTGCACGATGGGCACCTCAAGGCCCATGGCAAGACGCAGAATCGCCGTGATGTATGGGATATCTTGAAGACGAACATCTACCTTGACGCGGTCATCTACTCGGAAGTTGGCCTCAATGCGGCGGTGGAGGCGAGCGGTGCGGATCGATTGCTATTTGGCACGGATCATCCGTTCTTCCCACCACTCGAGGAGGATGCGAAGGAGTGGCATAGTGTGAATGCTAACTACGGGGCTATCTCGAAGGCGTTTGCGGGTGCTGATGAGAAGGCACACGGAGTGTTGGGCGGAAATGCGGTAAGGATACTGAGGCTGGAGGACGACATGTAATGGCCTAGGATCCCTGTAGTCACCGAAGAATTTGATGAGTAACAAACTTAATTTGCTTTCTCAGTGACTACCTCCTGGATCGCTCAACGACAGTCCATGTATTCCCGTCATGCTGAATGGCATGGAACGCCGGAGATGTCAGTAGCTTCTCGCAAGGTAGGGCGTCTTTACGACCGACCAGCTCACTCCGTGACCATCCCTCTTGTTCATTCCATTCCCATCGCTCCGCCACAACTTCATCCGTGACCCTCAACAGTCCCTGGCAAAGCTTTCCAACTCTGACAATCCTACCACGGTGCTCCACACCTCGGTCAAAGTCAAGCACGACGACCTGGCTGTCCTCGCCCCCGGGCACAGGATCCACCTCTCTTTCGATCCAGACTTCCTCATACTCAGTCTGCAGTCCCGTCTCCGGATTGATCATCGTCCCTTTCTCCAGCACCAGCTCATCGTCACCATCGGTCTGCACCGGGTACATGTACCCCGCATCCGTGGCTGCTTCGACATTCACAGTCCGCGAGTCGATCCAATGTCGAAACGTCGACAGCTTGACATCTGCGCCCTTTTCAGGTGCTGCGATTGATGATGATGTACCTGCGATGGCCCAGTCTAGGCGCTTGGTGTCCAACTGGTGTTCTGGTGGCTGTTAGTCAGGCCTGAGACGAGAAAGGGATCACGTGTGTACCATCCCCGTCTTCTGACTCCCTGCTCGCGGACTTCAAGATGCGAATGTCAACGAATTTCCGCTCTGCGGATGAAAGCACGATAGTGGAGGTCGGCTCGGATGCGTCTTCCGGGAGCCAGCGAATTGACTTGCGTATGGAGACACCTGCCATATTTCCAGAAGGTCGATATATTGTTTCTCAAAAATAGCTCAGATGCTGGTGTAGGACGTTATGTGCTCCATGGATGCGCCGATGACGCTTGCCTGGATTGTACCCACTATACGCCAGACGACAGCCAATCACCGGCCGGCCGAGATCGCTCTCCACGGGAACCTGATTGGACAGAGCCTGCGCGATTACGGGTCGATGCGAAAGTACACGGAAAGCCAAGTCTTGGGAACAGGATAGTCTATGAATAAAGTAAAGGATACAGATCGAGAGTAACGCCGTCCCTAACCCTATCATCTACATCCAAAACATCGTGTCTCCGAGACTTTCGTGCCCAGGATTGTTGTCCAGCCTATCCTTGTGCCTTTGCGGACCGCTGTGAGACTGCAATAAGAAGTCCGCAAAGAATGGTGACGTGACTGTAGTGCCAACCAAAGTACCAGGTCGAAAGTTTTTGGCTCTGCCTTCCATATCCTTCTTATCGATCGGATAGAAAGGTGTGTGGTGGCGTCTCGCGGCAACGACAGCAGCAAGCTTGACAGGCTTCCTTCCTCTAGTCATGCGCTCAGCAAGACTGGAGAACGTACGGTGGATAGCGACGATCTCGACGTCTTTCACCTTCATGTACTGTCCTGCGCATACTGTCATCCGGAAAGCTACGCGTGGAGCAAAACACGTACCTTCACTAACTTCATCTCGATAACAGTGGATGCTGTCCGACAAAGCGTCGTTATGGTATGCGGACCATGCGTTCAATCTCTCTAGTACCATGTTCTCGGTATTTTGCATGGTCCAAGGTCTGTCAGTAGAGCGATGCAGCTGGCAATCGAGCCACCTACTTTTTCGTCCGATTGATCTTGTGTCTGAAGGCGCATTGATCCGACGAATTTTTCACCGTGGTCATCGACCGAACCTCCAATTGCTGCAATAGAAGGGCAACCAGGTATCGCGCCCGGTCCAGCATGAGTTACGTCGGTGCCGAGGATGATTGTGTTTGAACACTGGCTGTTGAATGGTTGACATCTCCAAGCTTGAGATTAACCTTCATCATGACGTTTGCGAAATACTGATCCACCGGTTTCTCGTCTCCTGTTCTCATTGCTGGCTTTTTCTCTCCAGCGGCGGGTCTGTCTTTTGTCTCGTAACTCTGCGCTTCAGTCAAACAGATGGACTGAAAGCCAAATCTTTGGTCCACAACAACTTTGAAGGATGTACACTCCAATGGTCTTCTTCATGAGTACGAAGAACACTATGATATCTACGTTTGCCGAGCCTTGTGCGTCAGTCTGGATAGCTTCCAGAGAATTTTCGATACTGGCGGTGTCAAGTTCCTGTGCATGGATATGACTAAAGTCTTGACCTTCGAGCTGGCAAAGATTTTGGGTCTTCACACGATGATTTAGCTCTCGCCCATATCTCTTAACGATGCATGCGGTCGTCCGATAATTAAACGTACCTGCAGTAAGAATATACGGACGAAGTCGTCATCCTCGCCCTCCGAGCTCCAGGAAGCGAGTGGTCTCAAGAGTCCATCCGTAACTCTTGCTTAGTGGTTCGAAGCGGTCCCGTTCTGTGTCGACAACGCGTAGCGGATCTCGGGGAATGCCAAAGTAGCACCGTCTACCTGTATCAGCTGCAGCTGCACTCGAATAGCTGAACAGACGCTCTGTAGATTTGTTAGAGGAGATCCAGAATTCGTGAAGAAGGCCTACCAATGAAGCCCCTTCATCTGTGTTCGCATCATCCACAGTACTTGTCAAAGCTTCCTCATCCCAGGCTTAGTTGACTGACGGACCTTGACTTGCCAGACGAAGCAAGCCGTCCAAAAGGTTCTCAGGCAGGAAAGCAAAAGATTTATTGCGGCCTGAGGCCACAATGCCTTCGGAGGTGAGACACTTTGGGAGGACAGTGTTAATCGCTTTCACTTCTGGCGTCGAGTCCCAAAGCTTCGGCGTGCCCTGCCCCACGGTATAGGCTTGCAGTACCTCTGGCTTGATCGTGCGCACAAACCTTATGTGGACCGAAGTGGTGGTTTGGACGCGAACTTACCGTCAGGTAGATCATATGGTCCGTGAATCGCGCCTGCTTCGTCTTGCTTCGCGCTACTGGCAATGGATACTGATGTTCGTCCGAAACAGACAATCACCGTCTTCAGACTTTTTGTCGCGTAAGAAGCGTCTTACTGTTGCAGAACAGGGAACAAAAACATTGCGTATTTAAAGAGCTTTGTTTGCCGAAGGCGGTTAATGTTGATAGGCAAATCGGCCCGTTCGTACTCGTAAAGTTCCATGTCTTGTTCAAAGATGAGCATGAAGTGGTTTGTGTAGATCTTCTTAGACGCGTCACGACGATCGTTTCCAATCAAAGGGAACGTGACCGGCGCCTCAGCAGCAAGGACATCTTGTGCTTGTTTCAGAGTAGCTTCCTTGACCGCGATCTCTTGCGACATGCGTGCTCATCTTTGAATCAATGGCTCAAAACATTGGCCAGAGGCGCTACGGAATGGGTAACCGTGATTGCTGACTGCCGTGGTAGCGTCTAAGCTACAGCTCTTCTATTTAAGGTTTAACCTTTACTAGATTAGGTGAACTTAAATTGTTTGACTTGCTTAACTTGCTTAACTTGCTTAACTTGCTTGAATTACTTGTTAACAACTGCTTTAATTAAAAGCCAAACAATGGTTCCCAGAGCATCTGAGACCAAAGGGCCATGGCCATGGGAAGGCTGAAGACCACTACCTTGAGGACTTGCGAATCCTAAGCTAGCCCGATGTTGCTCTGCTTGCTGCTTAAGCACTGCAGCGAGGCTCCTGGTCCCGGGTGCCAGGCTGGGTGCCAGGCTGGGTGCCGCAGCATGTGAGTACTGTTGTGACTGCTGCCCGATAGGCACCGGTGTGGAGTCGGCACGTGGCCTGGTTTCTGCAGCACCTGCATTGAAGCGAAGTCGCGACATCGAACTGTGCAAGGATTCGACAGCATTAGGAGCTTGACTGAGATGGGATGCTAACAGATAAGATGGGTGAGCAAAGCCGCCTGCCTGCTGTGGGGCATCAGGGTGATTAGAGGAGCCCTCAATTTGGATGTTAGGACCGTGAGAGTACGATGGTGAGGGAAAACAGGCATTCTCAGCAAGGCTTTGTTAGAGACTTTAATAATGCGCCTTCGACTGATAACCGTGGTCGCCGTTGACGGCCGGAACACGATATCCATACTTGTCCGAGTATTCGTACTAACAGAACATTCGATTCGCCATTATGCATCAGCGAATTGACGACTCTGGTTCGATTCCTAACTTCCACTTTGCGCTCCTCCTTATAGTCAGTGCAAGTTCAGAGACAACCACTTGGGGGAAGCATTGTAGGGTCTTGTGCACCCCGCCACCATCTTCACAAAACTTGTTCCTGTCCGCAACCTATCAGAACGAGGCTTGCCCATCGTTTTCGGCCGTATTTGTTGGTCACATTGGTGGATGAGGCCTCATGCGCGCTGTTTGTGAATTGCTTTCCATGGTCACACTCGACAGCCAAAGAGCTTGTGACAGCTTGGTGGTTTCTCCTCGACACGGTGCATAGCTTCCAGAGATGTGTATCAGTCCGCTTTCGTGCTCGGTGCACATTCGCATTTGTACGCGTTTCGACGCGTTCGATCTGTGCTGAACGCGTGATCTAGCCGGACAGTCCTGATGCCGATGTCACTATGACTTCACATGCATCGTACTCGCCGATTGAGCCTTGGAGTGTAGTCGTGCAGTCAACACGTTGTGTTGCTCAGGATCTCAGTGGTGTTGGCGCTGGCCGTGCCCCACCTTCCCCACCATGTGCTTATCGCGCGCCTCGTGTGCACCTTCCGATTCCGTGTCAGGCTTCGACCCCTCCACCTCTGCGCACCTCTTCATGACAAAGTGGCAGCGGGTAGCTCCGCCGACGGCGCCTGTGTCGGATGATGCTGATTTGGACGACTGCTTCTCATATCTCGCGACCTGATCTGCCATATCTTCGGCGTGATACCTCCATAGATCATCCTACACACGTCTGGATCGCACGCGACACAGCACACGATGGCGGATATCAATTCCACCCAGGCAGTCGCACAGGACGACTTGGTCATCCCAGTATGCTTTAGATCGTTCTTGCCCTTCTTTGCCTGACCTTGCTAGCTCATTGACTTTGGTGCCTTCCTCTCCGGAAACCCTGCGACCAAGAAGGGCACCGCCGAGGCCGTTCTCGAGGGTTTCCAGAATGCGGGCTTCATCTACCTCAAGAACCACGGCATCTCGCCGTCGATCGTCTCGAACGCCTTTTCGCACAGCGCCAAGTTCTTTGCGCGCCCACAAGACCAGAAGGATGCAATGGCATGGTACTCTGCGGCAGCAAATCGCGGCTATGTAGCACAAGGGCGAGAGAAGCTTGTTCCTCTCGATGAGACAGGCACAGAGGAAGAGATGCGCAAGACAGTGCCAGATCTGAAAGAGTCGCTGGAGATTGGAAGAGACGATCAGGCGGACATGCCAAACATGTGGCCCAGCGGCGATGAGGCAGCGAAGGCGTTCAAGCAGGAGATGCTGAGATTCTTCGAGACATGCAAGGATCTGCATATGCAGGTCATGCGCGCCATTGCGCTAGGCATGGGCATCGAGGAGAGCTGGTTCGATGGGTTCACCGATGCTGGAGATAACACTCTACGCCTGCTGCACTACCCTGGCGTCTCGAAGTCAATGTTCAAGAGGAATGACGGGCAACTCCAGGTTCGAGCTGGCGAGCATAGTGACTACGGCAGCATCACTCTTCTCTTTCAAGACAAGCGTGGTGGACTGCAGGTGAAGACCCCCAAGGGTACGTTTGTCAACGCTACACCCATCGAGGACACTATTGTCGTCAACGCTGGAGATCTGCTGGCTCAGTGGTCGAACGACACGATTAAGTCGACGAAGCACCGTGTCGTCGAGCCACCGCCACAGAAGGAAGATGATGGAACGGACAGCTACCCACCGCGTTACTCGATAGCGTACTTCTGCAACCCCAACTACGAGCGCATGATCAAGGCTATCCCGGGCACTTTCGAAGAGACAGGGAGGAAATACCAGGACGTGCAGAGTGGGGAGTATATTATTAGGCGGTTGACTGCGACCTACTAAAAAGCCTCATGCATCAAAAGCCATTTATAAAACCTCGCCCCGACTCAGATGGAGACATTCAACAAATTTTTTGATTATTCTGACGGGTAACATCCAACTGATCATGGGTTTCGCCCAGCTATGTACTCCTTCTCTCAAGCCGGGTGGCCAGGTGTTTATTCTCGCGCATCGCCACTTCGGTCTCCAAATCTGTGACTTTGAGACAATTGCGTACCATCGGAGGAAGAACTTGTGCAGTGAAAGCTGGAAAAGTTACAGCTAAATGATCAGTGTCAGCGTTCTCAATCACGCGCTGGCGACGAAGCCAGACTCGAAAGGACTCTCGATCGAAGTGCGGGGGGGGGGGGGGCCTTGATCGAGAAACTGAGGCACGGTGATGGGCTTATTATTGGTGTTCTATACACACGCTCAGCCTCACCTAGGTAGGGATATCCACTACCATCAACACCTGACGCCTCTCACACTCATCACTAGTAGCAACGATCCTCAGCACCCTTTTAAGATGGGAATTTACAAAATTTGTGCCTGCGGCGCAAGCGCAATAAGGTGCTGCAAGGCGGGAGACAAGTATTGCAGCTCACAACGTCAAAACCTTCATGATAGAACTACTAACTTCGAAAGCGTGAATCAGGCACTCAGGGCCACGGTGAAGACGTATAATCGCACGGCGCAGACTACGCATGGCATAATACAAAGGCTCAAGACTGAAAAGACATTGTTGGAGAACGAATGTCGAGGCAGACAACAAATAGCTCACTGATGAGTTTCTGGAGACTACTCTAGAGCTAGAAACCGACTCACCGAGTTTGCCGCATGTGCAGGAGGTCTTTGTCGACAGGCGTCGAGCACTGGCATTCTGGCTGATGCTCGTTGCTGCGCATATAGCCGAACCTTCCGATCCTCCTGTACCAGTTATGGAGTACCGAGCTCAGGCTTTCGAGAAGTGGTGGAAAGCTGAAGCAGTGGCCTTCCAATCTCAGGGTACGTATGCGTGTCTCGAGTCCCGTTTTCTGAGGCTCACAAACATCAATAGTGATACGGTGGAGGGACGAAACAGTAACGAAGTTTCTTGAGATTCCATGCCGGACATTTACACGCTATGTTGGGTCTGATGCTGAGCAGGAAGATGCATAAGCATATCGAGCACCTGATCGGGCATACTCATCACCATGACGAATCTTCTGGAAAGATGCATTCTATCAGCATGCAATCGGTTTCGACCGGGACGCTGTCGTGATGTTATGTGCAACGAAGATTCTGAGGACGATTAGCGTCAGACTGGTCACGTGCAGTGACCAGTTCTTGCCAACTGCGCCTCAATCACAACTTCAAGCGCTACGCGTTTCTCATGCTTCATACACAACAGCCGCAACGACAATATCGGCAGAACGAAGCACAGTCAAATTTTGCCCAAGCCACGTCATAAGATACCCATGATACAGCAACAACACTATGGACACCTTACCACTCGAGCTGATACTCCCCATTCTCGACTATGTACGCTGCGAGCCCAGCGAAAAATCCGATTCCAATGCGCGCATTGCTACCCTCTCAGTCATAATCAGCCTGTAGAGAGATGCCGTGGAGAGTGTTGCCTGGCGACAATTGATTGTCACTGCTCATGCATACCGGCCAAGTCCTGATCTGAAAAAATTTCGGCTATCTGATACACGAGCGTCATACAATCGCAGAAGGGCCGTACTGAGGTCTTTGACAGTACGCTGGGTGAATGACACACAGAGGGACGAACAGAATAGACAAATTCAAGGTTGAGAGGTTCAAAACTGAGCCTACTGAGAAGCTGCCAATCCCACAAAGGATGTCACGGGAAGAAATAATGGACTTCACCAATGCAGACTCTACGGGGGGATCCGATGGTGAGGTTGATGACACGCTAGACGACAGCGAAGCATGTCCAGTCATCCAGGTATACCACTTAACCTCCTTCTTGATGGGCCTGACATAGAAGAACCAGACGAGGCCCGCAAGGACGATGAGTTTCAGCAGCTTGCGCTTGCCCAGACCCAACTTCTCACCGCTGTTGGAGGTATCTGGAGCTACATCGCGACTTGGCAATCCTACCTGAGTGTGTGACGATTTCAAGTAAGATTGGTGTGTACAGGCTTCTGCCACGAAGTAAATTACCCCCTGCGTTTCGACACTGAGCTCTATCTTCATCTTCTACGCACAGGTCTCCTAGACACTTGCCAGCTGTCTGACCTTCCGTCGCGATTATCGGACGTGGACGGACACGGAAACTGGCATACTGGTCCGCTGTGTTAGGATTACGTCGAGCACATGCTGCCGCATCACCAGTGCCGAAACTCTTCACTGGAGAAGGTTCATTGCGCGCGCTTTCAAATCGGGCCCGACCTTGGAAGGCGAACGGTCCGTTCAATACCCTCGATGGAAGCATTGACTAATACAGTGCACAGTATCTGACCTCACGGATCGGCTTCCTGACACCGAAGTGGGCGTACGTGCATCATGGGAGGGATGTGAAGACACACCGGCACACTGATAGCAAGAAACTATCACCGCAGCTGAACAAAGACCTCGCTGACCTCCGATAGATGTTCCACATGTTTCTTCTAGAAGAAATTCGACACTGATCCTGTGGACACCTTACACCTCGTCTTCGTCAAGAACAAATATTCGATCATCGTTTCCTTCAACAATGCGCTACCAGAACAATTAAGTCGATTATACACATGGGTACCCTTTCGCAGACAAATGATCATATGAAAGTATATTGAGGTATCTTTGAATGACTCCAGCAATGCTATGCTACAACTCGAAGGAAAAGAGGATAAAGGTCAAGAATTTGCTCACGCTCAAGCCGCGACCTCTGTCTTAGGGGGCAGCTTGTGGCGCCTCGCAGACCTGACGTACAAGTTGTTAGGCCTGATAAGCTGGAACATAGGATCGTACTCGATGGTCTCGTCACCATCCTTGACAAACTTGTAGCGGTAGATTAGCTTGGGCAAGAAGATCTTAATCTCCTGGAGAGCGAAGTTGAAACCGATGCACATGCGGGGACCAGTGGCGAAGGGGATGTATGCAGCCTTGTGGCGGTTCTTGACCTCAGGTGTATCCCACCTCTCCGGGTCGAACTTAGCCGGGTTGTCCCACAACGCGGGGTTGTTGTGGATGTGGTGAAGCGCGGGGATAATGACTGTGTCTTTGGGCACCTTGTAGCCGCCGGGTAGAACCAAGTCGACCTTGGCGGTTCGCCCAGGCTGAAATGAGGGGTTGTGTCGACGCTGTGTCTCCTTGATAAACTTGTCGAGGTAAACAAGCTTGTCTGTGAACTCGGCAGTAATCTCCATCTCGTCGCTGAAGTCGTTGTCTACCAGCTCCTGCAAGAGCTTCTCCTGCACACCGGGGTATGTCACGAGACCGTAGATCAGCCATGAAAGAAGGGAAGATGTTGTGGTGAAGCCAGCACCTGTGGCAACGACAAGCGCTTCCCTCAAACTTGTCTTGGGGAGCTTCTCGCCCTTGTTGTCGGTGGCACGGACGGCATAGTCAACCATGTTTGCTGCACGTTCGGCGGCCTCCTGTAATGGCAGATCCTCGACACCGCCACTCTGCGCCTTTGCGATCTGCTCCTCGACCAAGACTTCCATGCGAGCCTTCTTCGTTCGCAGAAGCTTGGGGTCACCGAAGGGCAGGTTGGCGTACCAGCTACCGTATGAAGTGACCTTCTTGTTCAGATGTAATGTCTCAGCAATGAGATGAACCATCTCGTGGACGGGAGCATCCTTATGTGCGAAGTGCTCCATGTCCATGCCGAGGGTCAATTTCGCAACTGCCTGCGAACCGAGCTTCAACATGTAGATGTAGACGTTCCATGACTGGCCGATCGACTCAAGCTCGTCAAAAACCTTGTACGCGCTCTCGATGGTTTTCTGCATGGTAGGTGCGTAGTGGCGGACAGCCCTGGGACCCAGTGCAGGGGGCAAGAACTTGTGTGTGATCTTCCACTCGGGTGTGTCTGTGTCGCCCAGAAACACACCAGCCTCAGGGGTCTTGATGCCGTACAAGGGATGCGACTCGTTGATCTTCTTTGTGAAGAAGTCTGACTCGGCAAATGCAATTGCCGCAATGTCTGGGTCGTTTGAGTGGTAGATCGTTCCGCCCATGTTGGTGGTTTGGAACACAGGTCCGTACTTCTCGAACAAGCGCTGGTGATTGCCCAAGTGGTCTGGAAAGACCTCGAAGAAGTTGCCAATGTAGGGCAGGCCCTTGGGTCCAGGAACGGCGCGAACTGAGTGACCGTCTACGGAGATAGCGATCGCCTCCTCGGACGTCAGAATCTCCTTGACACTCTCGATAATATCGTCTCCGCGGGTGAATCCCACACCTGCAATACTCAGTAAGGCTTGTTCGATTCTAAAAGTGAAGATTATGATCACTCACCATCAGCGACAACAATCGCGAAATGCGATGCGATCAAGTCCTTCAGGTCATCCAATGATGCGTTTTCGTCAGCCTGGATGGTCCTTGCGGATGCCGGAGCCTCTCCCAGCAGGTAGAAGGATTGCGACAGCATTGTGTTGATGTGATATGGTCGACAAGCAAGTGGGCGAGAGCTGAGTCGGACAGGGCTGTCATATAAGTTAGCATCAGCTCCCTTGGATCCACGCCTCGCGGAGCATGTCCAACAAGTCAAGCATCGTCGGCCGACCATCCATTGAGGCTCCGAAGCTTAGCAAGGGTCCAAGCAGGGGTACGTGTTCGTAGTTTTTACAACGTCCCGCAATCACGAGGTTCCCGATTGGCTGTTCGGGGCTCCGATCGTCACTACCTCGGGAGCATGCCGAGGTATGGCGGCTCTAATCTCCTTCTGTGGGTCCGACATGACACCAAATGGTCAAAGTTGCCATGTCGCCCTGACAAAAAATGTTCGGTCGAGCCTCGTGTCAAGGATAGTCGCGATGTAACACATATGGACCGAGGCTGCGCAAAGCCCTGAGATAACAGTGTGCATAATAGGACTCGTCCCGTTCGCTCAAGGTCGACGCTGGCCCCCAAATCTGTTACAGTAGCCTTCTGCACTCGCAAACCGAACAATGTCTGAACTGCCTGCTTACAGCGCGGCTGCTGTCGCGGCACACTCGACAAGAGATGACCTCTGGGTGATCATCCAAGGAAAAGGTTAGCCACTCTCCAATTATTTTCGATTCCATAAAGTAACATAGGCGAAGTTTACGATGTAACAAAATACGTACGAGACCACCCGGGAGGCGCAAATGTTCTGATCGATGTCGCTGGAAAGGACGCAACCGAAGAGTACGCAGATGTTGGCCACTCAGAAGATGCGGACGAGATCCTGAACACCTACCTCATTGGCATTGCCGCCAACCCGGAGAAGCTGAAGCGCTCGAAGAACGTCAAGCTTGTACAGCAGGTCCCTCTGACCGAAGTAGCAAAGAGCGGTTCCGCAGCATCAGGCGTTGTGAAGGTTGTTGCTGGCTCTCTGGCGCTTGCAGGAGCTGCCTACGCCGCGTCAACATACGGCCCATCACCACGGATCTTGTTGTCCCGTCTTCCTCAGCTGCCGGCAACATCGATGTCGAGCCGGAACGGCGCTTTTGTAGGAGGGTTCGCGATTGCCAGCGTCATCTCCACTATTGGTGCCACGGTCGTTGCCAACAAGCTTTCCAAGTTCACACAGGTCGAGTCCGGCTTCACAAGATACCCTCCTCGCCGCAAGCAGCGCCACTACGTCAAGCCGGCCAACCCGCATCTTGCACGGGGATTCCTGGACGCCAAGGACTTCAAGCCATTGAAGGTGACCAAGATTGACCAGCTGTCGTCCAACGTGTTCAGGTACGGCTTCAAGCTCCCCGACCCTAGAGATGTCGTTGGTCTGCCCATCGGCCAGCACGTCGCTATCAAGGCCACCATCGACGGAAAGACCGTCACCCGATCCTACACCCCAACATCTAACAACCTCGATGCTGGTCTGTTGGAGCTGGTTATCAAGATCTACCCCGACGGTCAGCTCACAGGCAAGTTCTTCGCAAACCTGAAGGTCGGAGACGAGGTCCTCTTCCGCGGACCCAAGGGTGCCTACACCCACACAGTCGGTCAATGCAAGAAGATCGGCATGATCGCTGGTGGGACAGGTATTACACCCATGTACCAGCTCATCCGCGCCATCTGCGAGGACGAGTACGACACAACTGAGGTCTCCCTGGTCCTGGCCAACCGTTCCGAGGAGGACATCCTGCTGCGTAATGAGCTCGAGAGGTTCGCAAGGAGATACCCTAAGAACTTCAAGCTGTGGTACATGCTGGACAACCCGCCGGAGAACTGGGCTTATGGAAGCGGCTTCGTTACCGCTGATGTGATGAAGGAGAAGCTACCTGCGCCGGCGCCAGACACCAAGATCATGCTGTGTGGGCCTCCAGGGATGGTCAACGCATCGAAGAAAGCACTGGCGACACTAGGTTTCAAGGTGCCGGGCGCTATCGCGAAGATGTCAGATGAGATTTTCTGCTTCTAGAAAGGGGCGTTTGGAAGGCCACGGGCGTTGCCTCTGTGATTGAGGGCATGGTGATGGAATGGATGTGGTGGACATGATGACGTTTTGGTGTTCGAGATTTCTTTTGGTTAGGCCAGTCCCAGTGCGGCATAGCACTTTTCTTTTCTTCTGTCATAGCATAGCGAATGGAGCTGTCTCCAACAATAAGATAACAACCCCTTTGAAAGTCGTCGCTGTGATCTGGCCCCTTTCACGAGTCTGCATACGCCCTGTACCACGTGCGAGATCGATTGATTCGCAGTGAACTTGGTTCAATCCACTTGGTGGGTGCAGCCTTGACACGACCTCGGCACGCTAAAGTGATCGCTCCCGAGAAAAGTCCAGGCACATCAAACGTCAGAGCACGTCCCAGCGCGCGTCAAAAGTTTTCTGGCTTGCCACGACCGCATCAGAATGAGGCTACGTGATCCCTGCAACCAGTCAGCAGCGTCACTCCCCTCGGCATGCGGGATCTCACCGTAACGAGCTATTTGTGGTCTCGACGCGCAATGCTCTCGAAAACATACACCTTCACCTTGCGAATCATCAACAGCCGCCGCGTGGTGCTCAAGAGCTCGTACGAGCCGTACGAGCTCGACACCGAGACATTTACTGGCGACAAGATGTAGCTCAGTCTGTGTGATAACTACGAGCGATATACTAGCTCACAGTTGACCGATGACGTCGCCGCACTCTAAAATGCACGAACCTTCAGGAGCGCCGGATCATACGGTAGGTGTGTCCTCCAGACAATACCGGCGAACCTGTGTATATACGTGACTTGCCCGGCCCTTGCTCGTAGGTTGTATCATCACATTACAGCCTTCAAATCATCCTCAGTACCATCGGCTGTAGAACCTTACTCAGCAGGCTTTGACGTGCAATGTCTTGGCAACCACCCAAACACTATGAGAAGCGCCCAATCGCTGTATTGGGCGCTGGGGTACTCGGACGCCGTATCGGTAAGTCACGCAGTTCCATAAGTGCACGTTCTGACCCCACAAAGCATGCACTTGGGCAGCTGGCGGATATGAAGTCCAAGTCAGAGACCCAAGCACGGAGCAGCGCGCTCAATGCCTGCAGTATGTCGGCGAAAACATCGCAACATACAAGAGTATGGCCACAGCCGTAAGAGCAGGGAACGTCCGGGTCTTCGAAGATTTGGAGCACGCCGTAGCGAACGCGTGGCTAGTCATCGAAGCTGTGCCTGAGAAGCTGGACCTGAAAATCTCAACATTTGCGACACTCGAACAGATTGCACCCAAAGACTGCATTCTGGCCACCAACTCGTCGTCTTATAAGTCGTCAGAAATGATCATTAAGATCTCGGACGACACAAAACGCCGAGTGCTCAATACTCACTACTACATGCCTCCAGAGAACATGGTCGTCGAGCTCATGACAGATGGATTCACCGACAGCGCCATCTTCCCCTTCTTGACCGACCGTTTTAGAGAGTGTGGGGCAAAACCGTACGTTGCGAGGAAAGAATCTACGGGCTTCATTTTCAACCGCCTGTGGGCGGCTGTCAAGCGAGAGACCTTGACGATCCTGTCCGAAGGTGTCAGTGACGCGGAAGAGATCGACAGCCTGTGGACCGAGATGTTTGTAAAAGGCGGTGCTAGACCCTGCAAGACCATGGATCAAGTTGGTCTTGATACTGTTGCATTCATCGAGGGGCACTACATCGCTGAGCGTGGGCTTTCATCGACACATACAGCCGACTTCCTCAAGAAGAATTACCTCGATCAGGGCAAACTAGGCAACAAGAGCGACAAGGGCGGTCTGTACCCTCCAAAGAGTAAGGAGGGGACTATTAATGGAGTGATCGAAGAGCGCATCGCAAACGTGAAAAAGTCGTCAACCGATCGGAGTCTGCTCGTCCTCGACGTCGGCCTCTCAGCATCCGAACCCAGCGCAGGCGCAGGAGCAATCCTGCAGCTCTCCACCGACGGCTCCGCACCTAAGACAATTCTCTCAGGCCAAGCACTCCCCGACGGCATCGCCGTCGACCACTCCAAGCAGCGCATGTTCTGGACATGCATGGGCGTCCCTGCCGAGAAGGATGGCGCAATCTACTCCGCGAACCTCGACGGCAGCGACCAGCACACCGTCATTGACTCCGGCACAATCAACACGCCCAAGCAGCTGGCCCTCGACACCTCAGCAGACAGAATCTACTTCTGCGACCGCGAAGGCTGTACCGTTTACCGCTGCTCATATGATGGCTCGGATCTAGAGGTCCTGGCCCGTAACGGCGGCACAGCCTCCTACACAACCGGCCAGGCTAACGCGATGAATTGGTGCGTTGGTATCGCTGTCTCGCGCGCCCACAAGAAGATCTATTGGACTCAAAAGGGCCCCTCGAAGGGCGGTCGCGGCCGCATTTTTTCCGCCGCCATCGACATGCCTGAGGGGAAGACCGCAGAAACACGCGAGGACGTGAAGTGCATTCTGTACGGGCTGCCGGAGCCGATTGATATCGAAGTTGATGAAGTGAATGGAAAGCTGTATTGGACTGATCGCGGTGAGTTGCCATGGGGGAACACACTGAGTTGTGTGGATCTAGATGAGCAAGGGAAGCCGGTCATGAAGGAACCAGCGGTATTGCCGAGTCACTTTGTTATCTCGAGGAGGTTTCATGAGGCAATTGGGTTGCAGGTTGATGCGGAGAGGGAGAGGGTGTACGTGAGTGACCTTGGTGGTGGCGTTTATGTCTGTGATTTGAACGGAAAGAACAAGAGGACGATTTGGCAGGATGAGAAGAGAGCGTTCACTGGTCTGGCAATGCTATAGGAAGTATATAGCAAAGAGGTTAGCCTCAAAAGCTTGATGAGGCAAGCACAGCTTGCAATCCATACACTGTTTTCGACTGAACCTAGAGTACTCACGTGACTGCGTTCCGCGCTAGCCCCACTCACTCTTTCCACGCGACGCGTCGAGCCACTGGGGACCTTCCTCTCACCCATACCCACGTCTACAACACCATCGCAGCCCCTTCAGAACGTTGAGAATCTACCACACGCAGTACATCCTCAAAATCCCAAGCAGCTGTCAACATGGATCACCCCCAGACTCCCCGCGTTTTGCAGCCCCACCTCCAGCAATTCCAGCACCGCATTGTCCGCGTGCTCGGCAAAGTCGTCCAACTACGCGGCGAGAACGCAGTCATCGATGCTGGGGGCCAGATCGATGTCATTTTGAACAGGGTAAGTCTGGTTGATCACTTAAACCGCCGAGGATCCTTGCAGCCAAGATCTTGTCCGTGATTTGGATGAAGATCGTTCGGCGCGAATGCCCATGAGGTCTTGGAGATCACAATATCGGACCTTACAACACGAACAAGGGGACCCCTCGAGACGAGAGAAAAGGGAGAAGACGGAACGCGCACAGCTGACTGAGTCCCAGGACGCACATCTCGCCGTTGGACATGCGGTTGAGGTCATTGGCAAGGTGGATGGCAATTTGGCGATCAAGGTGCAGGCAGCGACGGATTTTGGGACGAACATCGGTACGTTTGGTCAAGTTACGTTTTGAAGGAAGGGTCGGTGTTAACGGTACTGTAGACTTCAATGCCGCAAACGCGGTAGTCGAGGCCACACATCGACACAAGGAGATCTTCTACGACGACCAGTAAAAGGCGTGTGTGGAACTGTATCGAAAGCATTGTGGAAAAGGAATGAAGACATGTCGAAAGAGCAAGGACAGAGACATTAAATTGAAGCGACCTTGATACGTGTCAGATATACTGTACATCTACGTATCTACCCAAAACGACATGACCATGGTATCGAAAGCAAGAACGCCAGTCTTCATCAAGCCACGTGCAGATACGAACGCCGCTTTACTATGCGTTGATGCTAGAAGGCTCACCTCGCATATCCTCGCATACTCAAGTGTCACGACGCTCTAGAGCTTACTCCGCACAGCCTCTAGCCTAAACTTGACCTCCTTCAACTGCTTAGCCGTTGGCTTCCAGTCCTCGAACATAGCCAACAGCTCCTCCACTTCTTCACCTAGCTCTTTCTTCACGAAATCTTCCTCCAGCAGACCTCTCATAGCCCATGGCAAGAAATAAGGATTCTGACTGGCTGCGGTCGCAGGAGCTGCGTAATCCTTGACTCTCAGCTTCAGCACGTCCTCCTTCGCCCTCCCCTGCGTCGCCGTCTCGCCAACGACGGGTATCTGGATCCCTGCAAATGATCCGCTGCTACTTGGGCGCTGCGAGGGCGCGATGGGAAGGGATGTGGTTTCCAGCGCGTGCGAGACGGCAAGGGAGTAGACGCAGGGATCTTCGTAGACACGCGAGTGGCCTTCTCCGCCGTACAGACTGCCGGCTAGGGCGGGTGAGAGTTCGCGGATGAGTCCGTGGTCTGGAAGCCCTAGGTTGCGGAGCTTCAGGGTGAAACCGACGAGATGGGTGAGGAAGTCGGGGGCGTGGATGCGGCCGTCTACGAAGACGGCACGGTAGATGTACGGGTGTGAGAGGGTAGAGAAAGTACTAGACTAGAGGGGTATCAGTTAGTGTTCCGTAAGGCCATGGGTCGTGATGACTTACCTCGAGCGAAACGAGCTGGTCGTCGATACTGCCGACGTAAAGAACGCGGACGCCGAAGCGCAGTACCTCATCGAGAGCAGCGAGGTACATTTGACTGACCAGACTTTTCGGGTCACTGAACTCGAACAGTTCCGCGGCCGTGGGGCCGAAATACTTCGTCTTGTACTCGATGAAGGGGCCCATGTTGACGCCTGCCATCGCACAAACACCTACCCTTACATTTGGCCCAATGCAGCCGAATTGTATGAGCTTGGCGACCAACATCATTGCAACGGGGACACCTTGACTATGGCAGGCGACGAAGACAAAGTCGGCAGACTTGATATGATCGATCCAGTTCAGAAGCAGTTTCCATAACGTGTTCACGCGTTCGGCGATGAAGCCCTCGCCCTCGAGCGCTACCTGCTCTATCTCAGGACAGTATCCACGTGCTTCACTCCACTCCTTGATTGCTGCCGCCGCAGCGTTGGCAAACTTTATCGATGTGCCTGTCGGCTGACCCATGATTCGCTGGAAAACGGGCGCGGGGAAGAATCCGTGAACGCCGATGGCGACTGCTTTTTTTATGCGCGGTGGTGCCGGATTGATGTGTAGATGTGGTGCAAGCGGTTCAGCTCCCAGAAAGTATTGGCGGACTTGCTTCCAGAATGTGGGCTGGCGGGCGAGGCGGTAGGTCGAACTGAACTCGGGGAGGATAAGGTTTGATGGTTCTTGCTTCGTCTTGACTGCCTTTTTTGGTACTGGTTGGGCAGCGGGCGCGGTCTCCGTGCGTATGGGCTCCCGTTCTGGGGAGGACTTTGTGGGTGTGGCTGGCGCGCTCGAGGACGGTGTATCCGTTGGTGTTTCGTTTGATAGGTCTTTCGAGGTGGCCTTCTTCCTCGATCGTCCTCGCAAAGAGCCCAATGACTTCTTTACTAGCGACTCTTTCTGCTTCGGAGCCTCCTTGACTGGCTCTGACGGGTTTGCTTTTGGCTGCTCCTGCTCGTTAAATTGGGCTGCCTCAGGATGAGACTGCGATGGAGTATCGAAGACTGCAACTTCGCCGACGTGCTTCTGCGTCTCGCCATCTGCTGGTTTACTATCCGTTGTTGGCTCGCGGTACCAGAATGCCCAACCTGACGCCTTCGCTGGCGCTTTCGGTGATGATTGTGTGGTCTCGGTGCTAGCGGGTGCAGGCTGTGGCACTGCGTCCTGCTCTGCCGGTCGAGCATCTTGCGATGGTTCTGCTGTTACTGACGGTGCGAGTTCTGTCGTCTGATCCGAGTATGTGTTCGGAGTGAAGAAGTCCCTCGCAGATTGCTGGGGTGGCGGCGAGTTGACCTGGACGTTCTGCTGGTTACTCCATAGCCAAAACCACGAGCCACTCGCTGTGTGCCGTGTAGCTGGCTTACTTGCTGCCGCTGGTGTGTCCTTCGCCTCCACACCCTCTGCCGGTGCGGGTTCAGCAGACGCGTCGCCCTTTTTGTCGCCGTCCGTTGTCTTTCCCTCCGGCGGCGGAGCGTTGTCTAGCCCCCTGATCGCAGCATCCGGCTCCTCTGAAGGCGTTGCCCCAGGTAGCGGGGTGCTTGATGCCTCTTCGACGGTCGCATTCGTCGCCTTCGCGGTTTCTGCGTATCCGTCCGGCCGTGACCACCAGCTTGTCCATCCCCATGCGTTCGCGACCTGTTCGGCTTTGGCAGGCTCAGGTGGTAACGGCGCCTCGTCTCCGCTACGTGCTGTCTCCGGCGCAGGTTTGTCCTTTCCCTTCTTCGCAGCCGGCACCTCCACCTCCTCTACTGATCCGTCTGAAGACACTGTGATCTTGGTAGTCGAAGTCGGCAGGGCAAAGCTCTTGCTCGACTTGCGCTTGGTGAGGAAGCGCGCCGGTGACTCGCTCTTGGGCGTTTTATCCTCTTCTTTTGGTAGTTCAGAGGCTGCTCCACCGCTGACGCTGACGCCAATAGTTTCTTGTGCTGTTTTCACCACTGCGGGTGCCTTGGACCGCCAGCTGCCCGTGCCGCCCAGCCACTTCCGCCCACTCTTCGGTGTTTGTGTGCCTGTTGTTGTGGGTGTAGCTGTGCCTTCGGACGCAACCGAAGCTTCTGACGGCGTCTGGCTAGCGGCGGTGTCGTGTGACGTTGTGCTTGCATTTAACGCATCGGTGGCCAGCTCGTTCGTGTTGCTGGCGCTGCTGCTATCCGCAGCCTTCGTCGATGCCTCGGCTGGCTTATGGTCGCTGGGCGCCTCGGAGTTGGGCTTGACCTTCTTGCGGGGACTCATGGCTCCGATGAGCGCTGAGGACGCAGTACAGGCCTCCAGGCGGGTGTAGTCGAGTGCAGAGCATGTGAGAGCCCGCTGTGATTAGCTTGCGTACCCCGTGCCCAGCTGAGCGAGCGGCTGGACAATGATCAACAGATGCCGTGCGTCATCGCCGCCCGTGCGCTGGCAGCCGCAGCGACCCCAGAGGTCCTCAGATCATCACGGCTCACGAGCGTCTTGCTTGTGCTTAACAGCATTCCCTCGGGAACTACAAAGCGTGATCTTCTCACCTCTTGAGTGTTCTGCCACGTTCCTGATGGCCACGTCTCCGTTGAGCGATCCTATGCCTTCTACAGGCGAAGCGTGACCGCGAGCGCGAGGCTGTGCGAGGCAGCAACAGCTCTCAAAGTGACTTCCTGGTGGCTACATTGACATTCAGACCCACGCCAGCAAGATCTTGGCATCCTCCATAATCTCCAATATATCAGAAAAGCTTCTGCAACTCTGTCTTCGAGAGGAATGGGTGTTGCTCTCAACGCAAGGTGCAAAACGACACTGTTCAGTTCACCACGACCTGAAGCCACGCCCGGTACCTTCCAGCGCTCACGCAGGGTTTGCAATCTCGAACTCGACGGCGCTTTGAGTAGGGTATCGAGAGTCTAGTACCGGATCTTCCAGTCTAATGAAGGTAGGTTTCCCGGAAGAAGGAGTAAGAAGGGAACGATATCTACTATAGAACCGGTTAGCTGGAGGTGTTTAACGCCAACTTCTTTATCAAAGAGCCGCAAGATATTGTCCTCGTATAGAGGACAGAGAAGCACAGGATGTCGTTATTGAACATTAGAGAGATAGGGCCAAACATAACTCTTCAAGTCTAAAGGGCATAGGATAACGTACTTTGAGGGCGAGTAGATCACTAGGGCGAGTGGATCACTTTTGCCAAGACCCCACCAAAACACCACTACTACCCTAATGCAACCACAACAACACTAGTCTAACGCGTTAAAAGAGCATTAGATACAGCTTGCGCTTTAAGCTCTTGAACAAGACGCAAGTCTCTTCTAGCAACGCGCTGCAGCTATCTATAGTGTCCCCTAAAGTACACTAAGCTAACAACGCGCTAGACACCCTTTACGTATTAATACTATGGCTAACTCACAGAACCTAACTAATGCTGAGGAGCAGGTTATTATTACGTACATACTTGACCTAGCTGCGCAAGGAGAGTCCCCCTAGCTTGCAGCTGTGACTAATATAGCTAATTCTCTGCGTAAAGAGCGCAGTTTGGCCCCTATTAGCCTATAATAGGCTAGTATGTTTGTTTTGCGTTAGGAGGAGCTCAAGATAGTCTTTAATTGCAAGTACAACTATAAGCAAGCCCTCTGCAAGGATCTAAAGGTTATACAGGACTAGTTTAGCCTTATAGCTAATGTTAAAGCTAAGTATAGCATCCTAGACAACAACACGTACAACTTCAACAAGACAGGCTTTATAATAGGCTAGATAAGCAGCAGGGTAGTTGTTACAGATGCAGAGAAGTTAGGACAAGCAAAGTAGATTTAGCTAGGCAACTAGGAGTAAGTAACAGTTATCTAGGGCATTAATGCCTCTAGATAGCCTATTCTGCCCTACATTATCTTCAAAGCCTGCTACTACTAGTCTAACTAGTATAAGGACGATACCCTGCCTCAAGACTAGGTAATTAGCATCTCTAAAAACAGCTAGACTACTAACAAGCTTAGTTTTAACTAGTTAAAGCACTTTAACAGGCATACAAAGACGCGCACTATTGGCACCTACTGTTTGCTAATTATCAACAGTTACAAAAGCCACAACTCTGCAGAATTCTAGCAATACTGCAAGGATTAGAAGATTATAAGCCTATGCATGCCTGCGCACTTATTGCACCTCCTGCAGCTACTTAACGTAGCTTATTTTGGCCCTCTAAAGAAGGCGTACAGGGATAAGGTCAATAAGCTTATCTGCAACTAGATTACCTATATTATAAAGCAGGAGTTCCTGCCATGCTTTAAAGCAGCTTATAAGAAAACTATTACTACTAGCAATATCTAAGGAGGGTTCTAAGGGGCTAGATTAGTCCCCTTTAACCTAGAACAGGTTATATTAACCCTTAATGTAAAGCTGCGCACTCTATTACTACTACTCTCTATAAACAACAAGCCCTAGTAGTTGCAAACCCTAAGCAATACCCTAGAATTTAAGTTGTAATTAACTCTAATTTGAGAAAAGTATAAGAGGGAATAGGGCAGCTTACTAAATTCTATTCTAAGCGCACTTAAGCACTACGCAAAGAGGGGGGCAATTCTATTGCATAAGGTAGCTTTAGCGCAATAGGAGAACGCTAAACTTCAAGCAGCCCTAGCAGCTGCTATAGAACGCAAATTGCGCAAAAGGAAGCAAATTTAAGAGGGAGGGTCCCTCCTAGTTAAGGAAGGCTAGTAGCTAGCAGCTCTAGCAGAGTTTAGGGCGCGTTGTAATAGAAAGAAGGGGAAGAAGCAGGTGCAAGCTAAAGGAGGTGAACTATCCTAGCAACACTGTAGATAGTGCAGAGAGGGTAGGCATAATGCGCAAATGTGCAAGAAAGAAGTAGAAGTAGTCTCTAAGTAATATTATAACTTGTTTTATCTTATGCAGGGCTACAGTGTAGTGTTTTGGGCTATAATAGGGTGAGTTTTGGTAGGGTCTTGGCAAAAGTAATCTACTCGCCCTAGTAATCTACTTGCCCTCAAAGTACGTTATGCTAATTAGGGATCTTTCCTTTATAGGCTCTTGCTCAAGGCAGCTTGTGCAGCAGAGGCTATATACAACAGAACTCTTACAAACTATCCTATTGTATGTTACTACTCCCCTCTCTCTTTCTTTAATATAATATACATTGGCCTAGCTTACAATAGCACTACTAATGTATATATACAACAAGTAGGACAGTTAACAAATAGGATACTGTTGCTAAAACCCTACTAATATACCCTTCCTATACTAATACCTCTCTAACAACTAATATACCTTATAGGTAAGTATTGAAGTCGTATATAGGACAAAATCCTAAGTATACTAGTTCTGTTAGGTGTAAGAGATTAGTGCTAGTTCTAGAACAGTAGGGTAAGTTATTAGACAAGGTCTAATATATAACTTAAGGGTTTAGTAATAGGCAACAAGATTAATTAGCTAGAGTACTAAGGTTAAGATTCTAAGAAGTAACTTAATTAACAAAGTTAGACATAAACTATAAGGGCTGTATTCCTAGGTACTATATATTAAAGAGATATGCAAAGTGCTTAGTAGAGCTAATTAACTAATTATACAATTACTAATAACACTAACTACTAATAATACTAATTATTACTAAGACCCTTGACTGGTTATTACGTAACGTGCCTTGATTATTAGAGAGGCGGTGCCCTACCTTTTCTATATACAATTACCCTTGCTAGTAATTCTTGCTATACTATACTAGGTGTAATTCTTCTTACAACCCTTTATATTCTATAGATTATAATACTATCCCCTTTCTATCTTTGCTTAGTCCCTTAAGCTAATTTATATAACGCAGGCCTACCTTATTTAATAGTAAGTCAATAACAAGACCTAAACAGCTATATAAGTTTAGTATAGTCTATTGCTACTATTTCAACAAATTTGTTAAATTATTTAGAGAGACTATAGTTTAAAAGTATTTAACCTATAAAAAGCATAAGCGCGTATGCAAGGTCTATATTTACTTAAAGAAGTATAGCAAGTGCCTAAAGCATAGCTAGCGTTATAATATGCGTGTAACTTAGTTAGAGTTTACGCAACTTATAACAGAGAAAGAGAAGTTATAGGCTTAAATAAAGGAAAGTTGCAAAGCGCAGAATAAAGCGCTTAAGGCCTCTAAGAAGGTGTTAGAGGAGTTGTAGTTTATATACAGGCACAAAGAGCAGTTGCGTTAATAAATAGACTTATTAGACTATTACGCTAAGGAGGCAATATCTGTAGAGATGCAAAGCAATATAGAGTAAGAGTTAGATAAGAGAACTATAGCATTGAATAGTTTGTCTAAGGGTATTATGTTGTTGCCTAGAACCTAGAGTGCCTATAAGGACCTACTAATAGAGTACTAGCTTAACCTAAATATAGCAGTGCCTAATTAGCCTCCTTTAATTCCTTTAATATGTGCTAGCAGTTTGTAAAGTGTGTAGCTAGTCTCTAAATAATTTCTAAGTTAGGGTATTCTAACTATTTAACTAGATATTTAGAGCTTTGTTCTTTTTTTTATTTTTGATTATTCTTTTAACTTCCTACTTATCCTAGCTGTCTACCTAGTAGTAAAAGTCTTGCTAGATTAGTGTTCTAGAGTTGGCTAGTTCTAATAATAAGATATAGAACACAGAGTAGATCTTTAGATCCCTAGGTAGCACAAGTTAATAGTTAAGCAGGCTAATTTATTAAGAAATAAAAAATAGTCTAAGCTTAACTTTGTCTAGTTGTTTTATTTGTTACTATATGCGTAGGTTTTTTATAAGGAGATATACTTTATCCCCCTCTTTTAGTAGAGGCGTTATTTTTTATTTCTTATCAATATAAGAAATACTCCTTAACTAAGCTTTAGTAATATTATGAAGTATTTTCTAGTATGCTTCCTTTAGTACTTTGACTAAGGTAATTGCTAATTCTATTCAGATACTGCTATCTAATAACCTTATAAAGAGATTTAGCTGTCTGCTATAGTTTGCAAGGAACAGCAAATAGCTTATTACTTCTAAAAGCTTGTTATTATATACAATCTATACTATAGGCAGTAGTAAAACCTAGCTATCCTGCTGCTAGTTGCAGTAGATGCAGAGATACATCTCTATTATCCAGTTTACTTGCTCTGTCTATCTATCTGTCTGTAGATAATAGGCTGTTAAAAGCTTTTCTTTAGTACCTATTACTACTAAAAGCATAGTCTAATAGTTTAATCTAAATAGCTTGTCTCTCTAACTAATAATTAATTCTAGCATGCTATAGTAGTAGATAACATAATCTTTAAAGACGTACGCTAACTGTTTAGCGGTATAGCTGTGTCTAAAGAGTATTATTTTAGCATACTTAGTAAACTAGTCTACTATAATAAAGATTAAGTTATAGCTATATCTTATAACAGGATTCTAAGAGATAGGTAGCTGCATAATAAAATCTATTATAATGTTTGTCTATAGTGCTGTTAGCAGCTCTATTACCTATACTTCCCTATACTTAGTGTACATACTATATTTGTTTTACTAATAGCTTACGCAATTCTTAATAAACTTGCTAACCTTATCTTGCAAATTTAGGAACTTATAGTGTCTCTTAATAAGTTCTATCATTTAGGTAATACCAGGGTATCTATATAGCAAGTTGTTATAGTAACTGCTAATAACGTCTTCTCCTAGTTCCTCTAGTACTTATAATAGTATGTAATATTCGCCCTAAACTACTATTATAAGGTCAAGCTGCTAGGATAGTTCTAACAACCTATCTAAATTCTTTCTAGGTATAGCAAACTTGTTGATTGTCTTTTCGCCTGCAAGGTTATAGCATTAGCTAAGAGCGTCTGCTCTGCTATTCTCCTTTCCTAGCGTGTACAGAATCCTAAACTTGTACTAACTAAGCATTTCTAACTAGCAAACTTATTATTAGTTTAAAACCTTAGTAGTAGTAAAGTATACTAAGTTCTTATAATCTATATAGATAGTAAGCTCTAAGCAGCTTTCTGCGTAGACTCTCTAGTATTATAACACGTTAATAATAGCTTTAAGTTCCTTGTTGTGCATATTATAGCGTTCTTTAAGTGCTATAAACTTCCTTAAGTAGTAGGCAATTAGGTGCTATAGTCTGTCTTATTCTTGTGTAATGCAAGCTCCTAATGCTAAATCTAAGGTATTAGTTTTAAGGTGCGCAGGTTTGCTGCTCTTAAATGCAATTAATATAGGTAGCTCTACGCATGCTTGCTTAAGTAATTAGAAAGCATCTTCTTGTGCTTATTCCTACTTAAATAGTGTGTCCTTCTGCGTAAGTCGTGTAAGCAGTAAGGCCTTTATAGAGTAGTCTTAGATAGAACGTTAGTTAAAGTTAATAAACTTAAGGAATTCCTAGATTCCTTTAACTAAAGTAGGTGTTAGCTAATCCTTTATAACCTAAATCTTCTTGTTGCTTATCTTAACTCTATATCTTCCTATAATATAGCCAAGGAACTCTACTTTGTCCTTATGCTATTTGCACTTCTTAGGCTTTAGCCTAAGGTCTGCTTTTGCTAAGCATTCTAACACTTATCTTATATAGACCTTGTGTTCTTCTAGCGTCTAACTATACACTAGGATGTTATTAAGGTATGCTCCTATAGTAATATCTAGGTGCTCTTGTAATATATTATTAATAAGTGCCTAATAAACAGCTAGTATATTAGTTAGCCTAAATAGCATAACTATATACTTATGATAACTATAATAGGTTCTAAACACTATCTTCTATTCTTTGCCCTTCTTTATACGTATAAGGTTGTACGCTCTACGCAAGTCAAGTGCAGTAAAAAATATCGCTCCTAAGAGTTAGTCTTGTAACTCTAACATGTTAGGCAGCAGATAATAATTCTTAATTATAATATTGTTTAACTTATAATAGTTAATGCAAAGCCTTAGCTTACTATCCTGCTTTAGTATAAATAGAGTAGAGAATCTTGCTAAGGATTTAGATTTCCTAATAAATCTATTGAAGTTGTACCTAGACGAAGTCCAACATTGTACTAGTTCTGTTGGGTCTTAGGGATGAGTTCAGTATCTAGAACAGTAGGGTAAGTTGCGTCTAGACAAAGTCTAATATAACAGCTTAGGTCAACTAGGGTCTAAGCAATGCGCAATGCAGCTAGTTATAGTCAAGGTAAGATTCTAAGAAGTAACTTAATTAACAAAGTTAAACACAAACTATAAGGGCTGTGTTCCTAGGTGCTATATACTAAAGAGATATGCGAGGTGCTTAGTAGAGCTAATTAACTAATCATACTAATTACTAATTATACTAAGCACTAATCATACTAATTATTACCAAGACTCTTAATTAGTTGTCACGTAACGTGCCTTAATTACTAGGGAGGCGTCGCCCTGTCGTTCCTATATATAATTACCCTTGCTAGTAATTCTTGCTATGCTATACTAGGGTATAATTCTTGTTGCAACCCTTTATGTTCTATAGATTGTAATACTATCCCCCTTCTATCCTAGCTTGGTCCCTTAAGCTAATTTATATAACATAGGCCCTACCTTATTTAATAGTAAGTTGTTAACAATGCCTAAACAACTATCTAAGTTAAGTATAGCCTGTTGCTACTATTTATACAAATTTGTTAAATCTTTTAGAGAAACTATAGTTTAAAAGTGTTTAACCTGTAAAAAGTATAAGCGCGTGTGCAAGGTCTATATGCGCTTAGGGAAGTGCAGCAAGTGCCTAAAGCATAGCTAGCGTTGCAATATACATATAACTTAGTTAAAGTTTGCACAGCTTATAACAGAGAAAGAGAAGTTGCAGGCGCAAATAAAGGAAAGTTGCAAAGTATAGAATAAAGCGCTTAAGGCCTCTAAAAAGGTATTAGAAGAGTTGTAGGTTATACGCGCGCGCAAAGAGCAGTTATGTTAATAAATAGACTTGTTAGACCGTTACGCCAAGGAGGCAATATCTATAGAGGAGCAAAGCATCGCAGAATAGAAGTTAGATAAGAGGACTATAACATTTAATAGTTTATCTAAGGGGATTATATTATTATCTAGTACCTAGGGTGCTTACAAGGACCTGCTAATAGAGTACTAGCTTAACCTAAACGTAGCAGTGCCTAATTGGCCTACTCAAATTCCTTTAACATCTGCTAGCAGTTTATAAGGTGTATGGCTGGTTCCTATGTGTTTTCTAAATTAGGGTATCCTAACTATTTAATTAGATATTCAGTGCTTTGTCCTTTCTTTTGTTATCTTACTATTTTTTTAACTTCCTACTTATCCTAGCCGTCTGCCTAGTAGTAGAAGTCTTGCTAGATTGGCGTTCTAGGGTTAGCTGGTTCCAATAGCAAGATATAGAACACAGGATAGATCTTTGCATCCTTAGGCAGCGCAAGTTAATAGTTAACTAGGCTAATTTGTTAAGAAATAAAAAATAGTCTAACCTTAACCTTGTCTAGTTTTTTTGTTGGTCGCTGTGTGCGTAGGTTTTTTATAAGGAGATACACTCTATCTCCCTTCTTTAGTAGAGGTGCTGTTTTTTATTTCTTGTTAATATAAGAAATACTCCTTAACTAAGCTTTAGTAATGTTATTAAGCAATTTCTAGTGTACTTCCTTTAGTGCTTTAACTAAGGTAATTGCTAATTCTGTTTAGATAGTGCTGTCTAATAACCTTATAAAGAGATTTAGCTGTCTGCTATAGTTCGCAAAGAACAGCAAGTAGCCTATTGCTTCTAAAAGCTTGTTATTGTATATAATTTGTGCCATAGGCAGTAGTAAAACCTAATTATCCTGCTACTAGTTGTAGTAGATGCAGAGGTACGT